>OW285239.1:119757931-120957931 GCA_935421215.2 Melolontha melolontha | reverse complement strand
AATTAAGTTGCTATGGTTTAAATTATTCAAAGATACATTCTAGTAATAATAATAAATCATGCCTTAGTATTCCAAAAAATAGATAACAAGGTGTGAAAATATGTGTTGTTCGCTGCTAGCAATTTGTGTCTCCTTCTGGGTATGAACTTGTGTGTTGGTTGCTGCTGGCAGCTTGCGTCTCTCTATGGGTGTGTGGTTTTGTGTGAGAGCGTAAGTGTAGGGTTTTGTATGTCGGTGCGTTCGTGCGTGTGTTTAGTGATCGGTCGCATGAATTTAGAGAGGTCGGATAACCAGCCGTTGCGCAGGGCCGCCAACCCTTTCCCGACAACTTCTTTACAATTCCGTGCAGTACTTCGACGGTCTGACCCCCGCCCCAACGAGGCAAGGCGCAGACAGGCGAAGCGCACCTGTACGGAGTTGCTCATCGCAACTAAGGGAACACTCTTAGTGGCTACCTCGGTCGACGATGGTCACACTTATGCCATCTTAACGTTTTCCACCGAAGCGGGGGCATAGCACACACGTCGAACGTGTGTGTGCTGTTAACGGCAGCCTAGCCAGGTTGTCGCCCAGGACCGGTCCTAGTGGTGTGTGCATTTCGCGGCGACGAGATAGCGCCGCGTAGCATGGTTCCTCACTCTTGCTGGAAAGGCGGATGGCACCTGACTGCCCAACGGGCAGACCCCCCTAGAGTTTTGTAGCGCATATGCTAGGCTGCAACCCAGTAGAGGACCACATCAGCAAAAAACAGAAAACAGGGATAGGCAGGGAAAAGCAAGACATGAGTTATTATTACGTATGCGCCCGTGGAGCGACTTAAGATACAAAGTTGTCGGCATTCGCTCAAAACGAGAAGGAAAACCACGAAAACCTGCTCGGACAACTAGACAGGAATCAAAACACGGAACAGTCATCATGATAAGCAAAAGTATATGATATTTAAATGATATTTAAATAACATAAGGTATATAACAAAAAAAAAAAATATATATATAATATGATGGTAAATTGTAGATCGTTACAAAATTAAATTATAGTATATACTGCTTAGATTTTTTATATCATTTCTGTTGTTCATTGAATTTTTTTCCTGTTTAATACTGATCATTTCTTTAATTTGTCTTTTCACTGTGTGTTGTTCTTTATCAATTATCTGTGTGTTTTCAAAATCGAAATGGTGATCGCGTTGTAGTTTGTGTGTAGACAATGCAGTTTTGTCTGTTCTAGAGTATTTGTGGGCTTGTATTCTTTTGTATAAATATTGTTTCGTTTGGCCTATGTAGTAACTATCGCAATCACGACATGGTATTTTATATACGACATGTGTTTCTCGATTTTTTTCTATTTTAGGTTTAAGTTTTAATAATAATAATAATAATAATCCATGCCTTAGCATCCCCCAACAGCTTGCGCCAATTACAGGGGGCATCGGCTGGCCATGAGTTATTATTACGCCTGCGGCTGTAGACCGACTTAAGATGTTACCTTTCCGCATTTGCCGTGGAATTTGGGAAACTACAGAAAACCAAACTCAGAAAGGAAGCACCGGGGTTCGAACCCGGTACTGCCGGACTACGAGGCAAGTGTGCAAGCCACCAAGCCACTAGCCCGACAAAGTTTTGAAAATAAATGTTTATTAGTATTACTAAGTTTATATGTTGTAGCTATATCATATTTTTTTAAGTGTATTTAATTTTTTCCGATAGTTGTGGAACATATGGAATTGTGATATATGTTGTGTCATTGTTCAAATTTTTATTGGTGTCTGCAGTGTTGTATATTTGGTGTACTCTTTTTTTAATAGTTTGGTCTATAAGTTGTGGTGGATAATTATTATCAGTTAGGATTGTTTTAATTTTTTTGATGTTATCTTTTCTGTATTGAGTATGTGATAGTTTTACTGCCCTATCAGTCAGATTATTTATAATCATTTTATTGAATACTGTAGGAGCATTTGAGTGGTAATTCATATATCGAAAAGAAGCTGTGGGTTTATTATACCAATTTGTATAAATAGTACCCTGTCATGCGACCGATCACTAAACACACGCACGAACGCACCGACATACAAAACCCTACACTTACGCTCTCACACAAAACCACACACCCATAGAGAGACGCAAGCTGCCAGCAGCAACCAACACACAAGTTCATACCCAGAAGGAGACACAAATTGCTAGCAGCGAACAACACATATTTTCACACCTTGTTATCTATTTTTTGGAATACTAAGGCATGATTTATTATTATTACTAGAATGTCTCTTTGAATAATTTAAACCATAGCAACTTAATTACTTGACATTTATATCCTGTCATTCATATTTTGTATTCTCTTGATAAAGGCGTATACAGCCGAAACATGTAGAGTTTTTTAAATACATATATTTTGAAGTAATATGCAGACCTTTAATCGCCTACTGATTAGGTTTACCATATCATACCAAGGTCAAGAAGTTATTATTATATATATATATATATATATATATATATATATATACATATTGCTATGAATAGTGAGTTCGTAGTTGACTGAACCACTATTCACCACAACACTGTCCAACTTTAATGCTCAATCGGTTAATTTTCTCTTATGAGACAGCTTTCTTCTCCGGGTTTCGAATAGGAAAAACGTGGTACTTCTCTTCTACAAAAGTTAATGTGGGCGCCAGAATTAAAAGTTCAAACAAAGGTAAAGAGAAAGTCGCAGTTTCCAAATTACAGTTTATTATAAAAAAAAATTAAAAAATTCAATCTTTATGAAGTATAAAGACCTGTATATAACAATAACACATAGAGGTAAACTTAATTTGCAAATTTAAACGTCCTCTTATGACTCGCGAAACAAAATTAATACTAATAAATTTCAAAGATATTTTTTCTATCTCCCCAGAATAACAAACTCAAATATAAACAGAATCAAATCTGTAGAACCGAAATATCTATGACTTGCGCGATACCACAAGTATAAAAACCAACCTTGAAAAGAAAACGTACTAGAATGTAACGTTAAAAAATTTACTAGACCCAAAAAAGCTATCCTTGTCATCTATGTTTCAATTACTATTAAAATATATATATATATATATATATATATATATATATATATATATATATATATATATTCATACAATGAATAATACTATAAAATGCATACAGTAAAGAAAATAATATTATAAATGTAAAATAAAACTTACGTAGGTTTTTATCTTATAACCTTGAGAGCACGTGCAAGTAAGAGATAAATTAAATCAAAATTACGAGTTTTGAAACTCGTATAAATTCGATAATGAATTAAAGCAATCACAAACACAATGAATTCAACAACAAGAACTGAATTTAATTGAAATAAAAGATAAAAAAATTTATCTCCCATTATACAACTCTCTTACTTCGATATCAAGACGTGTCTAAAGAATATCGTGGCAAATCGACAAACTACCACAGAAATCAAAAATAACTCAAAATAAAATCAGTGTTCATACAATAAAATCATACACTGTAAAAGAAAATAGTACACTATAAAAATAATATTTTTCAAAAATGTTCACTAAATGTTGCAGGGAAAAATCCACTGCAATATATATATATATATATATATATATATATATATATATATATAGATAATTATTTCGTGACCTTGTGTTATGGTAAATTCAAATTGTTGGCGATTTAAGGTCTGGTTTTACTTCAAAATATATATATTTAAAACAGTCCTACACGTTTCGGCAAATGATGCCTTTTTCAAGAAATATAAAATATAAATGACAGTATATTAATGTCATACATTTGTAGTTGCTATGGATAAAATTATTCAAAGATACATTCCAATTTAAATTTACCATATATATATATATATATATATATATATATATATATATATATATATATATATATATAATATTTTCGTGACCTTGGTATAATATGGTAATCTTAATAAGTCGGCGATTAAAAGTCTGGTTTATTACTTCAAAGTATATATATTTAAAACAACCCTACATGTTTCGGCAATGATGCCTTTGTCAAGGATATAAAAAATATAAATTTATATTTTTTATATCCTTGACAAAGGCATCATTGCCGAAACATGTAGGGTTGTTTTAAATATATATACTTTGAAGTAATAAACCAGACCTTTAATCGCCGACTTATTAAGATTACCATATATATATATATATGTATTGTATTGTATTGTAAATGGATTCTTCGTAAAGACCGGTGCTGATTTCAGGATGACGTTTCGGAAAAATCACATTTGCCATCTTCAAGTCTGCGATAACTGTCTGCTTCTGGTTACTCATGAACTCGTAAATATATATATATTAGTTCAACCTACTTATGTTTGCGCTCGCAAAACTCGAAAAGTAGTGGGTCGATTAACTTGAAATTTTTAAACAACGTTGTATTCGAATATGTTATAAAATCTTAATGATAAAAAGGAAAATAATTTTGATTTAATTTTGAATGAATTATCTTATATGAAAACATAAAATAATATGTATAGGTTAGATGTAAATATCAGGAAGATGTTATCTAAAAAATTATGACAAACAAAAGTCAAATTTGAATGGCGAAAATATTAATAATATTAATATTTGAAAAACAATTAAACAAATAGTTGGGTTTTTGAAAAAAAACATTGTTGATTTTGTAGTGATGCCTCACCCATGCTTGACTATAGGTCACCATTCTCGACACGCAATCACAGAACGCCAAAGGAGATCAAACTCCAATGCTCAAAAGGTTTAGACGAAAATGAACATAGAGCCAGAACTTCTCCAAGACTAGCAGACGAGTCGGCTGATCAACGGGTTAGATTTTAAGTCTTACGACTTGAATCGAGAAGAAGAAGAGCAGCACGATCGATTAGATAAACAGCGAAGACGTATGAAGTTTCAATATTTGAATGATCGGGCTTCATCTCACCGAATTGCTTTTTCATACCAACCGGATATTCAATACTTATACAATCTCGTTCAAATCGGAAAAATGGGCAAAGTACAAAGCGCACAATTAGTAGTTAATAAATTGATGAACAATCTAATTGAAGCAACAATTCTGATTGGACCTCATGAAGGTGAAGACGTACTACTTCCACGAATACCACTTATTCCGACCGACATGGCGTTGGATTTCAAACAACTTCAATTTCCAATACGCCTTGTACTTGCTGTGACTATCAATAAACCGTTAGTACGCGGTTTGAATTTAGAAAACGATTGCTTCTCTCATGAGCAATTATACTTCGCATAGGTCCAGAGTCCGCAGAACGTCTGATCTTTATGTTTATACAGAAAACGGACAAACAAAAAATGTAGTAAATCCACTAACTTTACAATAAAAAATATTTTTTTGTGATAAACATTTTTTTTTCCTTTCCTTTCATTCCACATAGCCACAACAATACAAGACAGGGTATTGAATTGAATGATTCATTTCATATCAGAGTGAGCTACAGCGAAGCGTGGCCGAGTTTAGGTAGTAGGTACTATATATCTTTCTTAGTGGATTTTACAACGTAAAAGGCAAAGCTTTGCAAAAGCCAAGAAAAACAGATTTCTTCTACAGTTACGGTATACTCGTATATTGTAATAAAATAATAAAAAACAAAGTAATAGTTTTTTAACAAAATAATTTGAAACATACATGAGTGGGTAAAACCACACCAATTTGTATAATACAAAAGTATTTTTAATAATATAAAATATTATTAAAAATGGGGTGTGAAGAACACAATACAAATATATAACTTGTATTGTGTTCTTCACACCCCATTTTTAATAATATTTTATATTATTAAAAATACTTTTGTATAATAGTTTTTTGTATATCGATAAATAAATTTGACACTGAGAAAGAGTTTCTGAAATTTAAAATCAAAGAAAAGCTATAAACTCCGACTTTAAAAAAATAATTACCATATAATATATCTTCAAACTTCAGCCATATCAGTGCACTTCAAAAAAAAACATAGACAAACAGATACGTCAACACATAATCATACCACCTTCTGGTCCAGCTGAACTTTATAATAAAAACGCTGGCGCCAAGATCACGGGAACCTACAGACACAGAATATCTGAAAGAAAAAATAAAGACTCATTATATTACAACAAAACAGTTACAAACACAACCATATTAGTCGCAATAGATAGAGACAAACAGGTCAGTTCTCCTATACAACAGAGAAGCCACCAACATAACATTTGGAGCTTTAAAGACAAAATATAGTTAGAAGTAAAAGGAATATATGAAATACCATATGACTGCACGACTGATCTTACATCGGACAAACCACTAGTATTAGCATGCGGAGAAAAGCGTACGAAAACGGAGTACTGGAAAAATAAACCACTTAATACTACAATAACAGGATGCACAGTATATTTCGGCAAAACAATGATTAACAAGATATTCAAACAGTATTACACGCGTATATTACGAGAAGCGATAGAAATACAAAAGCGGATGGATAGTTTATAACGGACGAAACACTCATCAAAAGCACACAGCCTACGAATCGAATAACGCTACGATCTGATTCGCAGCATTACTCATACCACCAATTCCACGTCCCGAGCAATGTCATGCTGGCAGTATAAACAAGGAACTCACCTTAGTATGAATCACTAAACTAAAACCGAAGTAAAAGATGTAATAAAATCATTTTCATTTTTACGAAAGTATTAATATTAACACTCTGTTAAAGTACATGAAAAAATAAATTTATCTAAACTCCCGCATTCATTATTCGTAATCTTTTCTTGCTACTTTTATATTTAGTCTTCAAGTATCTTCTATTGTTACTTACAATAGAACAGCGATAATGCTGTTCTATTGTTCCAGTTCAAAAATATTCGTTTCTACACATTATCTAATTATATCAAACAGTATAAAGACCGAACTCAACTAAATTATTTCTAAAAAAATGATATAGAAACCAAAAACAGTTACATGAAAATTAATGCTTCCAGTAATAAGCCATATAGGGTTACCGCTGAATAGCGTCCATGCTTTGCGAAGCTGAAGAATACGTATAAATGTCTAACTGAAAATCAAAAAAGAAATTTGTTACAGCTGTAATTTAAGTTCATTGACATCCAAAAAATCGATAAAATTTCTAGACATTGTTAGACGATAAAAGTTCCTATTCATAAAAATACTATGCTACCTACGCGAGCCAAAATAGTAGCAGGCACGCTCGCAACAAGGCTACCGCTCAGTGTTCAGCGAATACCTCTCTCTCTCGGCCTGACCCACCTGAAGGTGGACGCTCCAAAGAAATACCCCTGCCGACTAGCTCATAAGTATGGAGAGCGTGTGGGATCAAAGATCGCTCGATGTTAATAAGGCGCCACCGCATACAAGTCCACGGTAAGGCGCAACCCCATATACACGGCTGCGGGTGGAACCTAGGTGGCCTCAGTCACAAGAAAGAGATGTATTCCCCCCACCTTGTTGCTGCTAAAAACGTGAAACTGTGTTCCCCTCAACACCCGTAGGGAAAGAAATCAAACACGAAAGTCAAATTCAACAAATAACTTTAATTTAAACAAATCAAATATTATTAACAATCCTACAGGTCAAATCAGATATCAATACAAATAAGGAATCTATCAACAGTATTTAAGTAAAACAAATCTAACTTGTGATCGTGACATGCAGTATAGTAAAGATGGAATAAAATCTAAATCTACAAAACGAAATATTATAAGAAAGGTTAAGCCGTATACTAATACGTTATTCAGACGAGGTTAAGCCTCTCTGTATAAAGTGACAAATAAATCAAGAGGTAACAAAGTGGCTTAAAACAAAAGTATATACCCACAATTTAGATAGCCACCGGGTATATTTACAAAATGAATATATCTATAAAATTGGAAAAGTTAATAGAGATAAAGCTTTAATTAAAAAAAAATCTATAGTGTACGTTAATTAACAAAGCACAGGTACACCTGTTCCGATAGCGTCACCCTGTATACACAGGTTATTAATAAATGAACATCTAAAACTATTACGTCAAATTAACAATTATGAAATAAATTAGAACACCAGTGTGAATTCAAACAGTAGTTCCTTACAGAAACGATTACAGATAAATTAAACTAAAGTAAGGTTTGACGTAACCCCAATTATAAAACAGAAGAAGCTCTACTGAAGGTACGAGCCTCGTGAATATTAAAAAAAACTACGGTTGCTAGATATAACAGACAACCTTAGTTTATAAAAATAAAGTGAGTATAAACGTATTTTCACCTTTCTTACAAAGTTGATGGGTGAAGCCCTTAATCTGTCTACTACAAGTAAAAGGTTTTATACAAGAGTATCTCAGAGAAAGGTGAAGCCCCTCTCTGAAGTTCTCAAACGATTGAATATGAAATAAAGAAACACACTATCGAAGATTCGAAATTTCAGAGTGAATCTTGTCTCCAAGATCCCCTTAGAGACACCAAAAAAAAATTAAAGCACACTTAGCTTGCACCGAAAATACAGAAGTCTAGTTCCTCTGAAGTCTGTCCTCCTGGTCAATACTTCCAGAGAGCTGCTCGGAAGAGTCTGTTTCTCCACCGGGGATTCTTGGTCCCAAAATGGCCTTAGCTAGCCACGTGGAAAGTAACTTCCTGACAGTATATGTCAAATGAAATAATAGTTGCTATTCCTTCGGAAATTAGCACTAATTACAGAACAATCCTACGAAGAAAATACGAAATAAGTAAAACTCAATAAAGTAAAAATATTTCTTACCGCAGAATATGCTTCTTCGCACCAAAGAAGACAAGTTAGCGCATGGATGTCTAAAGAAGAAGTGTCCGAAGAATACCTCGTGTTACAATCAATGGCCGTCGTACGTCACCCAAAATATTCGGAAACATAAACGAAGGAAAATAAAGCTCAAAATCTCCCAAACGATTGAAGAACGTCTTAAAAGTCCGACAGAACACATTTCGTCAATTAATTAATTAGCAGAAATCGGCAATTACATTACAAAACAATTAACCTCTCACGTACAGATCTCTGTAAATGGAAGAAACCAAAATGCCGAACAGAGGGCGCTTCCAACGAAAGAATAATTAAATAGAAATTTAAATCAGTAACTCAAGACTAAAAGAAAATGCATCAAGTCAGTCTTACAATTCAAAACAAAAATAAACACAACAAAAGAGTGGGTAACGGAATTACACAATACGAGATAAGCGAATTACGGCGTGAATGACTAATCGGAAAAATATATGTTTAAAGAAGCGGCGCTGCGTTAAATAATACAATTAAAGAAATATCTGGAACCTAGTAGATGGCGCAAACTAAACATAGATCCAAAATTATATGACAGAAATATAGGGTCGGTCAAAATAATCGAACCCGAAATAAAAATTTGGAGGAATTAACGTTTTGAAATGCTTAAAAGGCATGATAATTAACAAGCTAATAATATAAAATAGAATAAATTGTACATATTGAAAAATAAGCGGACCAGGTTGACTTGAAGAGCTTAAAATAGAAGTAAATGGAATAAGAATATACCAGCAGAACGCAGAGTGATTTTCTATACGTAACAACTAAATATTGATATTTTCATATCAAAATATTATGCCCACACATACGGTGCTTTTATTACGTTTCTTTGTGAAAAATAAATTTATTATTTTTATAATAAAACAAAAATCGTCATAAAACAAAGAGCCTACCTAAAACGATACTTGGTTTTTAATTGTTTTAATGAAATTATTTACACGTATGTTTTTTTCTTTAAATTTATGTGTGATACTGACAAATATCGATAGAACAATACAATTGATTAAAAGGAATTACTGATGATTAGAGGTGGAAGCTCGTATTGCTGCCGATATATTTAACTGCGATAAGGCTAGACATTTTCTTGTTTCTACGTGAAACAGAATCTGTGAACATGGGACCGTAATTTTTTGTATGAAGGCCTTGCGCACATATACCTTTCAACCTTCTTTTTTCTTTGGCGCTATACACAACTAGCATTGTATTTTGGCATTTTCATCAAAGCCCGATAATCGAGAAACTTAATGAATGAATTAAAAGTTAATAATATTTAATTTATAAATAGTCGTTCATTTAATATTAAATTTTTATTTTCGTTATTATATACGTAACTGATTTGTTAAAAAATAGGTAACAAAAACCTGGTACCCAATGTAGGGCACATCAGGCCCAATTTAGATGTGGAATTTATTGTATAAAATATAAATTAATACAAATTAGTAACTAACGCTCTAACATTAATTTCATAAATATGCTTAAAGTTGCCAAAACTGTGAGCAGCGTCATCACTTATAATAACTAAACAGAAATGTAAACTTTTAATTTGCAAAGTTTTAGATAAATATTGAATATTATAATTTATTTTAAATTTTAAGCCGTAATTAATTTAAGAAAAGATTTAATAATTATAATTAAAGTTGACGCCCAGCATGGGGCATTTGCGTGTTAAGAGTCATTTAACATATCGCTATTGGTTTTAATTTTTCTTTAATTTAAATTCGACGGTACTATTACATTATAAGAAATAGACTAAAATTTCGCCAAAATAACAGCTAAAGATAAGATCCCTCCAACAGACCGTAAAATTAATAAAACTTTAGGAATCATTAAAGGACCTCAAAGGAACAAATTTACCATATATACTAAAGGTTGCAAACGTACCCTTAGGTCAAAAAAAAAAAAACTAACCTTACATTTTGTATATTTTTTATACGTCCAGAACACGTCAAATACAGGATTATCGTGTAAATTGTGTGCGCTACTGTTCAAATAAAATATCGCTTTAAACTATTTATGGTATACCAATCTTCGTTTTGTTTAAATAATCTCGTAAAACGATGTTAAATATTGTTATTTTTAGGGTCCATTTTCGCATATATTGACATTGTCATTGCGTTTGAAAATCCAGGCGGCCAACTTAAACATTCACAAATAAATATTACTGTTATGATAGCTATCTATATCAATTAATTTTTTCTCTACGTCAATTGTAAAAAAAACCTAGGGTCAGAGGCCACGAGTGAACCAGAGCGACGCCATGAACAGTAAACCTGCTTCCAAACGCCCAAACAGAGGGGGGGGGCAGTGACTTGGGATCGATATTATTTTCAATTTTTTTTTATTTAAAATAATTCACATATATTCAATCATTGACGTTTGAAAAAATTTACTTGAAATGGATACATAAAAATATTAATAGTAAAACTTTATGTGTTTAAGTTGGCAGTCTGGAATTGCAAACGTTTATGATAATGTCAATTTTTATGCGAAAATGGACCCTAAAAATAACAATATTTAACATCGTTTTACGAGATTATTTAAACAAAATGAAGATTGGTATAGCATAAATACTTTAAAGCGATATTTTATTTGAACAGTAGCACACACAATTTACACGATAATCCTGTATTTGACGTATTCTGGACGTATAAAAAATAAAAAAATAAAGGTTCGTTTTTTTTTTTTAATTTGACCTAAGGGTATGTTTGCAACTTTTAGTTTATATGGTAAATTAGTTCCTTTGAGGTCCTTTAATGATTCCTAAAGTTTTATTAATTTTACGGTCTGTTGGAAGGATCTTATCTTTAGCCAAAATAACTTCCTCTTTATTCTTGTTGTATTTCTGTTAACACGAAATAGTAGTTTTCATTATTGTATAATTAATACAATTTTAAAATTAATGAAATTTTCTTCATAGCATAAATTCTTGCTCCTTGGTAAACGATGAATAGATTATAAGTGGAATTGATGAATAGATATAAAGCCCGAAAGCGCAAGATATATATGGATCGTACAGAAATGTTAAAACTACAATCGCTGAACATCACCCCATTATTCATTACCTATTTATGAGAAATAAGTACTGGGATTGTTATGAGCCGCCTTAGATTTTAGGCACGCGAGGGATTTCAGACAGATATATAGGTTTTACATGGATCTTGATGGTGATAGCGGTAAGTAGGCGGTAGAAATAGGGAGGCGGCATATGTATACGCGTAATTATATATTGGCATCACCTCATTCCGAGAATTCAGATCGATCAGTCCCATTATTAATAATGCGACGGTCTTTAATAACTCACTAGAATATGGCACAGTGCTACCAACAGATGGGAATTGAAAAATTTATAATCGTAAAAATTTTATATTGAAAGAAAATACTCGAACATCTATTTTAAACGTAATAAAATGAATAAAACGGAAAGAGTGAGAAAATAGTGCCAATAGTGAAATAAAGGTTTTTATTAATTTAGTGAAGAATTGGATATTCTCATAGAATTTAACTGAAATTTTTATATACTTTAGAAGATAGTTCATGGAAAATTATCCTCCGGTACTTTTAAAAACAAATGTAAAATGTATTATAAAGCTTAGGAGAATTTTTAGCTTAGGAGAGTTCGCAGCCGTTTGCTAAATTTTAATACACATATACAACATAAGAAATATATACAGTAAATAATAAAAATAAATTAAAACACTTGGCGTGTTTCACTATTAATAGTGAAACAAGCCAAGTGTTTTAATTTATTTTTATTATTTACTGTATGAAGTTAAAATGTTTCACCAAGAAGTATCTGCAACAACAGCCGAGAATATAAGAAATATAGCTGGATATGGCTTTTTTTTAGTTAAACAGCACTCGTTTACTTAATTTCTGATACCGTGGTTTTCAAAGCACCTCACAAATTAATATCAATTGTGTAACAGCCTATAATTATAACTAGAGAACGGACGCAATTTCCATAAAACGCAATCGGCAATTGAAATTGTGTATAACGTCGCTCAGTACATCCCGGCGTAATTCAATGAAGTATTTGTTTGACTTACTCGGACACCTGGTCTCGCCGCGATAACAATGGACAAGCCAGCTATTGTATTCCGAGAATATAGTGCTTTTTAAAGTGTTTTCATGAGCGTAGATAGAAGTGGGGTTTTTATAATGTATTTTATTTATTAGTTTATATTTCGTAAGATAAATAAAGTGCTGTGAGTAAGTTTCTTGTTTTCATAGTTTTAACTGTTAATTACATCGTAATTTTTGTGATAGATCCTGTTTAATATCGTTTGATTGAATCTATTTCCACCAATTATTTCGACGTAAGAGTGTGCATTGAATTTCGTTCAGTTTCAATAACTTAGGCACACATTTTTAGTTTTCATTTATTTAGATCTAGAGCATTGTTTAAGTTACTTTTTCAGATATGATACGAAAGAACGTCGAGAACGTCATCGTAAAACAATGGCGAGTTGAATTGACGGTCATACTGATTGTATGTCCATTATCAGTGATTCCGAAATTTATTACAAAATCCGTAAAATATCGTCAAAAATTCGTCACTTAGGATCGCAAACACATCTGAACTCTGTAAAACTTTTATGGCGGCTAATATTCCATTTAATAAACTTAGCAATCCCACTTTAAAAATATTTCTGAAAAAATATGCTGGTCGAAATGTTCCTGATGAATCAACTTTACGCAAATATTATGTTTCTAGGTGCTATACGAGAACAGTAGAACGCATTAGAAGCCATCTTTTAAATCAATACATATGGATAAGCGCCGACTAAACGGTGGATATGTTAGGACACTGTGTGGTAAATGTTGTAGCTGGTGTGCTACATCCAACTATTCCATATAACGCATATGTAATAGCAACAAAAGTTATAGATACAGTTGATGCGGAAACAGTTGCTAAAACGATTAATGAGAATATTCAAAATATACTTCATTCCGACGACAGGTACAGAGAAAAAGTACTTTTATTTGTAAGTGACAGAGCTGCATATATATTAAAGGAAACATTATAATTGCTGCATAATTTGCTGCATATTACTTGTGTAGCACATGTTCTCCGCAGAATCTGTGAATATATCAGAGCACCTTTCCAGAAGTTGATAGACTTGTATCAGCTTTTAAAAAATTTTCTGAAAAGCACCATTGAGAGTAGCTCTTTTCAGGGAAAAATTTCCATCTCTGTCACTGCCTCCCACTCCAGTAATAACTAGATGGGGAACATGGCTGGAGGCTACTAGTTATTATGCTGAGAATTTCGATAGTCTAAAACATTTCGTAACACTGCTAAAGGAGGATGCTAGAAGTATTGGTGCAAGGAGTGCAAGGAGCTCACACAAATCCCAAATTTAAAAAATCAGTTGTACTTTCTTCACGAACACTTTGGAAAATTGCCAAAACTAATCACTTATTTTGAAAATCGAAATCTCAAATTAAATGACGAATTAACCACATTAGATGTGGCTGTTAATAATTTGAAAAGCATTCCAAGTGACTTCAGATGTGGCCTTCGGCAAAAGTTTGAAGCAATTCTTAATAGAAATCCAGATTTAATTACATTGCAGCAATTATGTATGGAGACAATTCCACAAAATCTAACGGCTAAATATGAATAAATAAAAGAATATTTCCAGTATGCACCTATAACCAGTTTCGATGTAGAAAGGACGTTTTCTATTTATAAGGATGTACTTAATTCAAAGAGAACAAAATTGACACAAGAAAACCTTGAGAAACTATTGCTAGTCAATATTAATAGTCCTTTACTCAACTTGAACGACTAAATGAACAAATAAAAATGTTCCAATAATAGAAATAAAATTAAAAACTTTAAAAATACAACTTTTCAACAAATACATATGTATTTCGTAATTTTATAGATCACCACCCGTTTGTTTTCCAATTATATAAATAAAATTAAATATTTTAGAATTACAGCCTTTCGCCAGTACTGCACTGGGTGGTAAGCGTGTCCGTTCTCTAATTATAACATTTGCGAGATGACGATATACTACGAAAGATTTATCATACATCAAACTGACAATAATTTAAAATCCCTCCTACGATAATAGAGCCAAGTTGGCGACTGATAAATACTTAACATTTATTTCCAACACCTAATTTAATACAAAATTCTTGGTCTTAAGCGCATTTCAATATTATTAAAATTTTCCGAAATTCTTTTTTTTATTCTTGGCTTTTGGTAAATAAGGGAAATAAATAAAGCAATATTATGAAACTCACTGACGAATATATTACAATTTTATATATTATTAAAAACAACCGGGCCAAGCAGATAATAATAATAATGAGATAGATAATAATAAAAATAAAATAGAAAATACGAGCCGTGTACAAATGTTTAAATTCTATCTACATAATTAGTAGAAAATTATACGTTCCAGGGTTCTTTAAAAGTCCAGGTTTATGCCTTAACTATTATTGTATTATAGTGCTCTGGACTAACATGAGAGTGCCTATTTTTTACAAGGGGATCTTGTGTCGTATGTCAAACACAGTCCTAATCTTACTTTTTTACTTACCAGATTTTTAGTGTCGTTTCAGGTGTATTGAACAATGTATTTATTTTACTTAGTTGGTTTCAAACAGAATGTCGTTCAGAAAGAAATCAAACAAAACGCAGATTAACATTAAATTATGCTTTAATAAAAGTAACTCTCAATATCATCAACAAATAAATAAATGCACACACATATGAATCTTATATGAAAATTAAATAAACAGGAACAAAATCGAATATATTCACGAGTAATATGTAAATAACTAGCTTCAGATGTAATGACTATACAATATCTTTCTAGGTATTAATGGAAATGCATTAACATAGGCACAAATAAGTAATGTCATGACAATTAGTACCAGAGGTTATATCAAAATCGTCGACATACGCACGGTTGAGGTTAAACAATGGAAGCAATCTTTGTATAACAATAGAATAATTTAAGAAGTGATAGATTTAGTATTCTCTATTTTGAATAAATTAAAAGATATTTTATTTAGAAATGACTTTATAAATACTTTAAGAGAAGATTTAATTTGAACTTTCTATTTCTTTTTCAAAATACCTTACCCTGAATTCGCTGTATTCTTATTGCAGCTTTTTCTTTTTAAGATGCAATCCTAGTGACAGAAGCCTCCTGGTTGGTTTGCAAAACGCGCGGCAATTCAACTCTAAATTGGCGGGAACTTGTGGATGTTTCGTATTTTCCCTCCAAAATTGTAAACGACCAAATTTTCTAACTGGAATCGCCTGAAATGAATCTCCTTGGACGTATTTAATCCCGGAACAATACTTCTTCGATATATCGGCACCTTTTCTCCGATTTCGTCGATTTTATGAAGAATATGTTTTTTTATCGGTCGGTTTATCGGCGTCGGTAGTAGATTTTATTTATATCAAAATCAAAATATCTCGGCTCCAATATGAGATAAAACCGCAGAGTAACGTTTAAAATGTGTAGAGGTATTAGAGCTATCGTTCTACACTATTTTGTTAATGACTTCGAGTTTTCGGTAATTTATTAAAAATAAAAATGATAAATCAAATTAAGGTTAACATAAATATGTTTCAGAAAGTACCTGTGATGCGCTTAAATTCACAAGCATAGGAGCTTATGTCAAACGTTTTGAATTATTTTGAGAGATAGGAAGGAAACGGTTGTTCTTTATTACATATTGTGTTGTGATTATGAGGTATGCTCAACAGTTTATGGAATTAAACAGCGGAAGGCCAAAAACTCAATTTTTACCTCTCCAGATAAAAAGAGACCTCGATCTAAACCAAAAACTATAGATCTTTGAGAGTCTGTTAAAATGGAAGTACGGAATACCCTTTATAACAAGTATAAAGAAAGTAAATATTACTAAAATATATTGTTTATTGGCTTATTATAAAATGATTATTTTAGAGAAACATGTTACTTTAAATATATTAAAAGTAGAACTGAAAAATGGAAAAATTGATTTATGTTCAGCGTCTTTGAGTACTTTATTACATGACGTCAGCTTTAAATTAAAAAAAGAAGACAACAGACGAGTGCTAATTTAAAGGCATAATATTGCATTATTACGGAGTGTTTTTTTGAGAAAGTATATGGACAATTTGATGTCAACTTCACCAAAGCCAGTTGTATTTCTGGATGAAACATGAATTTTTCCAAGTATGTTAGGGGAAATATCTTGATAAGACAAGTCTCTAAAAAGTGTACGAAAGCCTGAAGGTTAATATGGCAAATGTTATGTTATTGTCCATGCTGGTAGTGACAAGGGCTTTATAAATGGTGCTAGCTTAATATGTATTTTCATCAAAAATGAAAACTGTAGACTATTATGCTGAAACTAATAGCAAAAAAATTGCTAAATTGGTTACACCTCAACTTACGCCAAAAAATACAATATTATAATGAATAAAGACCCATATCATATTATCGTTATTAACAGAGTCCCAAATACTTCGGCAAGAAAGCAAGATATTATAGATTGGTTAACAAACAATAAGATAATGCTTCCAAATAATTTGATGAATTATGAACTTTTAGATTTAGTTAAAAGGAACAAGCCTGATAAAAAAATATGCTATTGACGAAATATTACAGAAAGAGGGCCAGAAAGTGTTGAGACTACCTCCATATCATTGTGATTTTAATGCAATTGAACTAATTTGGGCCTAAACAAATGGGTATTATAATAAAAACATTAGCCGGGATGATTATGGGGATGAAAAAGTGTTAGCTATGTGGGGTGAATCATTAGAACAGTGTGATATAAGTACTTGGGAAAACTGTGTAAGGCATACTAATAGCCTGATTAAAACTTAGTACGAACGAGAGATACACACGATAGATGTTAAAGTCAAACCAATTATTATAAATTCGAAGGATTTATCGAGTTCAGTAGAAGAATCAGATAATTAAGCATTGTAATAACTCAATACATGGTCATGTACATGTGTAA
This sequence comes from Melolontha melolontha, assembly GCA_935421215.2. NCBI lineage: Eukaryota > Metazoa > Arthropoda > Insecta > Coleoptera > Scarabaeidae > Melolontha > Melolontha melolontha. The sequence goes on along the minus strand of OW285239.1, from coordinate 120,940,154 downwards.
CACTTTGTTTTTATATAAACACGGCCTTACTCCGTATTTACTACGTACGCAAGGCTATGCATCAGGGTTATACACAGGCTTCTAGAACAACTTATAAGTGACACAAGGATCTTCTTAGGTATATAAGGTAATAGATTAAGTTAGAGAGGATAGTCACAACAAGTCAGTGGTACGAACTGTGGATACGTCATAGTACCCCGTTCTACCCCTGTCTTAGTTAGTATAATCTTTATGTACATATCTTTGTAAATACGTCTGTTAACTATGTTTTAAGTGTTAATTAATTATAGTATGAGAACCAAACTCCGTACTTGTATTATTTGATTCTTCACCCTGCCTCGGACCTGCACAACAATGTGGCTGCACAAACGGCCTACATTACATGGCGTTCCTTGCCAGCCCCTTAGGGCATAGGACATTATATGGCGATCCGGATTTAAGGCGATTCTGCCTTAGGGCATAAGGCCCCACATTACAGCATCATTCAGCAGTGATACTCTCATTGAAATTAACCAATTCCCGTTTATTTATTGTCAAATATTATGTTTTTAAATATTAAATATATTAAAGTATTCTAAATATTTATTTGTACGAGTATGATACTGTGTTCTTTACCAGTAACTTTGCAAAATATTTGAATGCTTACTGGCAAGTAGTATGTTCTTTGTAAATGAGTATATAAAATATTATGTTTGTGTTTTAATACTATCATACGGTGACTTAGTCATGTCGTAAACTTTACAAACTACTACATAACGCATGTGTCAAATATCATTAGGCATAGGGAATAGGTATGAGTACATACGATGTATATGTATATGGAAAAGCCGATCCAATGACGGCGAAGACCGCGACGGCCGGCAACGATTGTCTCCGATTGTTTCGTAAATACAAGTTAGTAGCAATCATTTAACCATAGACATAGGTACTTGTAATGCGTTCTCAAATAACATTTACGAATTGCAAGGGACTTGCTTTTCTTATTTCTTTCAGTAAATGCAGGAAATTTTTAAGCTGCGGTGCGTCGCATAAACAAAAGCGTAATTCTAATAAAATTAAAGAATAATCCTAATAAAATAAATAAAAAAGGATTCTAAACATTATAATAAATTATACAAAAGGTTCAAAAATTCCTCCTTGCACAGCAAGACATTGTCTTAGGCGGTCGTAGAAATTAGCTCTTACATTTGCTAACATGTCGGCAGTTAATGAATTCGCAGCCTCAGTTATTTTTTCTCTCAAGGCAACTAGATTTTCTGCTCTACCAGCTTCATGAGTATAAACAAAAATTTTTAGATATCCCCACAAAAAGAAATCATTTGGAGATAGATCAGGAGATTGCAGGGACCATTTAATGTTTCCTGTTCCAGTAATAAGACGGTCAGGAAAAGTATTTCCTAGAAATTCCTTTACCCGCACTGCATTATGTGCTGGACAGCCATCATGTTGAAACCAAACGATTTCCTAATTTATTCCAATGTTTTGAATCGCGGGAAGTATTTGATTTTTCAGTAAGTCGAGATACTTGTCGGCATTTAATATACCATCAATAAAATAGGGGCCTATAGAATGGCACCTAAAATACCTGCCCAAATGTTTAGTTTTTGAGGATACTGAGTGCGATTTGCAAAATGCCGGTGTTGATTTTCCGGAGCCCAATATCGATGAACAGAGGGATTGTGCTTTCCGTGTAATGGAAAAGTTGATTCATCTGTGAAGAGAATATTTTTAACGAAATTTTCATCTCGATGTATCTTTTCCATAACGTCTTGACAAAAGTCCATTCTCCGGAAATTGTCCTCGGGAAATATTTCTTGAGTTTTCGAATATTTGAATATTTTAAACTATTACGTTTCAAATACGTGAAATAGTTGTGTTACTTGTACCCAATTCCTCGGCAGCACTTTTAGTAGATCTCGTGTTATCAATTTCCACAATACTACAAATTAATACATCCCGCCGTTCTCTTTCCTCAATTTTTTGTGGTGATACCTCTTTTGGTTTGCATTTCATACAGTTATTGAGACAGAAACAAGTTTCAAATTTATTTATAATATTATAAATTGTTTGTCTATAAGGTACACAACGGTCTGCAAAAGCAGCGCAAACAAATTCATGCACTCCATTGCAGACTTGCCAGCATAAAACCATTTTACTAACTGAAGCTTTTCAGTGGGTGTATAAAGAGCCATTATACATTAATTTTATTGTACGCTTTCAAATTGTAACGACCGCAGCTAGACTGAATGCAAAATTTCCAGTCAATCGGTATCGGAGACAATAGTCAGTTGTGGCGGTCGTCGCTGGCATTGGACTGGCTTTCTCATGTACGTATACATTGTATGTACTCATACGTTGATTCTCTATGCCTAATGATATTTAACGCATACGGTATATCAAATAAATTATCAAATCAATTCTTTCTCTATCCAATGATAAATTTTAGATATAACATTTCCAATATTCACAAATATTGTAGTTATGTGTATAAATACAGCAAAAAAATAAATTGTTTAAAGAGAAGAAACACATTTCAATGATAGAAGAATCCTTTATGAATAATTTAGATCACTACCTAAAATGTAGGCTTTAATGGTATTTATTCATTTTTTTATCTAGAATAAAATCTGAAACTTTAATAAAATGCACAAGTATTATATTCTGGTATTATTATTATTACATAACTTCAAAGTATTACAATTTGACAAGTACAGATGTGTGCAAAAAAATGGGACAACTAAACTATTACTGTGTGAGGTGGACATTCATTATTAGATATTTGATTAGTTACATTAACGTAAAAGTGCTTGTCAAAGATTGGAAGCGTCAAAAACGTCAGAAATCTATTAATAATTTCGCCAAAATGCCAGATCAATTAGATACGGCAATGAAGACTAAGATTATTACCAATTTGTAAAATGGCTGGTCAATTCGAGCAATTGCTCGAAATTTAAATTCAAACAAAAAAATACCGTATTTCAAGTTAAAAAAACGTTGGCACGATAGTGGCACAATGACACGAAAAATTGGTTCAGGTCGACCATCAGCTAGCGGCATAGTGGAAGACAATCTACTTTTGAATTATATCAGAAATCATCCTTTCGATTCGCTAACATGCGCCATCGCTCACTAAAAATTTTCCTACATCCCGCTCGACTACGAGTCGAAGAATACAAAATTCTTGCTTAATAGGCAGCAAAAGCAATCAAGATTATTACTGTTTGCATTAAATAATATTAACAATTATGTAAACTATTGGAACAGGGTAATATTAAGTGACGAAAAACTTACCAATCCACTTACAATGGTCATTTTCGTGTATACAGACCTTCACGTTCCCGATATGATGAGCAATATATCGTCACAAGAAAACGGACTGGACGCTTTTCTGTAAATGTATGGGCCTGGATGAGCATCCATGACCTTGGTGTTTGCTGGCATATAGATAGAAGATTCGACTTTGCAGATTATCTTGATATACGTGAAAATATAATGCTCCCATCAGTTTCTGAATTATTCCCGGAAAATAATTTTATTTTTCAACATGATAACTGTCCGGTCCACCCAGCTACTATCGTAAGTGAATTGATTAGAAATTGTAATATCGAAGCATTAAACTGGCTAAGTAATAGTTCTAATCTGAATCCAATAGAAAATGCATGTGGCCTCATAACGAAGAAAATGTGTAGAAGAAATTTGCATCATGAAACTGTTGCAGAGCTATGGCAAAATATTGAGAAAACGTGGGAAGAACTAGGTGCTGATCAAAATTTAACAATAAATTTAATCAATTCAATTCCTAGAAGATTAAATGAAGTAATTATTAAAGATAGGAGAATAACAAAGTTTTGAATTAAAATTTTCAAAAATTTTTACTTTTGTTAATTAATACTGCTAGTGTATTATCCCATGTGGGGATTTGTCAGTTACCTCCATCGGGTGCGTCCCTATGGGAATTAGGGGTAGCTCGCTGGGTCTGCAATCCAGCAGATTCAGAGGGTAGTGAGGAAATAAAATACTCACCGTGAAACAAAAACTGACCCGGTCCTCCAGGATGGGGGTTGAGGCATTATACTGGTTCTCTAATACTCGGAAAAAATATACAAATACCAAAAAACCTAAGCGAAGCCTCGGAACAATGGACGGATCTTTGAGACAACGAAAACGGCAAAGAAGATGGATTATGAATTTTGCTACGTGGAATGTACAGGGTATTAGACTGAAAACGGATATTATTGCATCAGATGTTAAGAAATTGAACATCGATTTGATAGCGCTGACAGAAACCAAGAAAAAGGGAAGTGGCACCGAGAATGTCGGAGAATACGTTCACCTGTTTACTGGGGTGTCGAAGGAGATGAGAGCAGCTAGAGGGGTATCCATACTAATAAGGAAAGACTGGAAGAACAAAATTAACAACTGGGAAGCAGTGGACGAGAATATTCTGATGGTCAACTTGAAACTACATGGATATAACATCACCATTATAGCGGCCTACGCACCGTCAGATGACGAAAGAGTTGGCATTAAGCAGGAATTCCTAAACAAATTGGACGAAATCCTAATAGGTATTGGAAGAAAGAGAGAAGTCATATTGATGGGAGATTTCAATGGAAGAACAGGAAGGGCAAACAATAGCCCAGTAGTGGGACCATTGGTGAAGAAATAATCAATGATAATGGCTGAAGACTCATAAATCTCTGCGAAACCCACGATCTTAGAATAAACAACGGATTCTTCAAACACAAAGATAGATGCAGAACACCCGTAATCTAAAAACCATTATTGACTATGTAATAAGTAGACAAGAAACAAACATAGAGATAAACGACGTGAGAGTCCTGAGGGGAATAACTTGCGGGCCGGATCATTTTTTGTTGAGAGCCAAAATAAGAATGCAACTTAGGAAAGGGAACAAGACCCAAGATGAACAAGACGGCAGGACAACACTCACAAACGCGGTGGATACAATCAAATATAATTTTGACAGTTTTAAGGACGAAAGCACTGTATTTCTATATCAAAGACGACTCGACAGCAAACTACTGAACCCGGAAGGGTGTACCTTTAACGAACTCTACGATAACGTTTTAAGCAGTCTAATAGAAGCCACCCAAGAAGCTGTAGGAGTCAGAAAGAAGAACAACAACAACAAGAAATACTGGTGGAACGAGGAAATAGAACAATTAGTCAAAGAAAAGAAGCAGAAATATCTGAAATGGCTGACGACAAAAAATGAACGGGACTTTGACGACTACAAAGATACGAAAAGACAATTAAGAACGAGCATCTCTATAGCTAAAAACGAGTCATGGGATAAGAAATGCGAAGAAATTAATAACTACATGGGAGGTAGGAAGTGCTCGGAGGTGTGGAGATTTATATCAAATGTTAAAACCCCAGGAAGGAACAATGCTAACATCCGAATAATCAAACCGGAACAGTGGCTAGAACACTACAAAGGCCTACTACAAGAAGATAGACAAGAGTATATAATAGACTCCCCCAGACAGTTTGTGGTACAAGGGGAAGAAGTTGAGATATCGGAAGAAACAATAAAGAAGACTGTTAGGAATCTTAAGTCAGGCAAGGCCAGCGGCCCGGAAGGGATATACTCCGAAATGCTCAAATATGGAACAGAAAGGCTCTATAAAAGTCTTACAGTAATTATCAATAAATGCCTAAATGGACATCCTGTTCCGCAAGACTGGAAAACGGCTTTTATATCATCCATTCATAAAAAAGGAAATAAGCTAGACTGCAATAACTATAGGGGCATATCAGTCACAAGCACACTAAGCAGACTGTACGGTAGAGTCCTGCGTGACCTCATTGAAGAAGTTTACCAAGACAAAGAAGAGGAGGAGCAATGTGGTTTTAGAGCAGGAAGATCATGTACGGACAACGTATTCTGCCTAAAACAAGTTATAGAAAAAAGATCTGCTAGACAGCTGGAAACCCACCTCACGTTCGTGGACCTACAAAAAGCATATGACACAGTCCCAGTATCAAGATTATGGAAGGTATTAGAACAATCTAACATCAATTACAACTATATAACGGCCCTTAAAGAGTTCTATAAAGACTCCACATCAAGAATTAAGATGGGTAAAGAACTCACAGATGCATTTATGGTAAATAAAGGACTACGCCAAGGATGCTGTATTTCTCCAACACTGTTTAAGATATATGTAGCGGTGGCAGTAAGAAATTGGAAGAGGAAGGTCCACAGAATGGGTATAGAGATAAATGACAGGTGCTTATTTACCCTTCAGTTTGCTGACGACCAGGTCATAGTGGCCAATGACAAGAAGGACATGCAATACATGGTGAGGAAAATGATGGAAGAATATCGAAAATGGGGCTTGACAGTCAATATAAACAAAACAAAATATCTATGTATTGGCAACCAGGACGGAAATCTGGAAGTGGACAATGGTCAAGAAATAATGCAATATCAGAAATATGAATATCTGGGCGTAACTTTCGACAACACCGGAACAGATGTGAGAGAGATCGAAAAACGTATAGTCAAAGCAAAAAAGTGATCGGATGCCTGAATGGAATTCTATGGAGCAAGGAAATAACAAAGAAGATAAAATTTAACATATACGAGACTATGGTAAAGAGCAGCCTTCTATATGGAGCAGAAACCTGGAGGATTGCAGATAGACAAAGGAAGAAGGTTGAGGCGGTTGAAATGGATGCCATTAGAAGATTCATGCGAATTTCACGAAGAGAGAGAATAAGAAATGACTATATAAAGCAACAAATGGGAATAGAAAGCACGATAGTTCAAGACATCGAAAAGAAACAACTTACTTGGTACGGACACGTAGAACGAATGCAAAATAACAGGTGGCCCAAAACAATAATGCACTGGCCCCCAAGGGAGAGAAGGAAATGGGGAAGACCGAAACTGGAATTTCAGAAGAGCATACAAAGATCCATGAGTGAAAGAAACCTCACACCAGAGGAGTGTGGCGATAGAAGAGGATGGAAGTTAGGTGTCGGACAACGAAGAAAAACGTTCTAAACCGGCATATATATATATATAGTGTATTATACTTACGTTAATCTTGTGCGAGGCACGTTGAAATCACCGTATTTTGACAATAGTTACATACACGATGCGTAGCACTATATTTAAGCAAAATATCGGAGCTTTAATTATTATTTATGAATTTATAATTAATATAATAATTAATATAATTAATTTAGGAATTTATTTACACTAATAAAGCAAAATTTTCGTTTCCTTTAATTAAAAAAAAAAACTTACACACCCGTAGACTAGTAGTTTTGTCAATTTTGACTTTTCTTTATCGAAATGCCGTAATTTGACATATTCACCTATAACCTATGAAACATATTAGTGACAAACTGAATATGCTGTACATCACGGCAGATCGGTTCACATAAATAAAAACCTGTGATTTATGTCCATAAGAGTTGTCCCAGTTTTCTTTTTACACACATTTGTACATAATCTATTTCGCTATATATTATGACTATATATCTACCGCGCAGGTTTTTTTCTTCTGAAATTTATTTAAATTGATTCCATAATTAAACATGTGTTGCGAGACATTTAAATTTAACCGCAAAAATAATATATTAAGTACGCATATTCCATATGTATCGCTTTTACAGTATATGACTTGAGCGAGAAGTATTGATTTGCTTCAGACGGATAAAAATTGATGACGTTTGTGCTAAGATCGATTAAACAGATAGTAAGTACTGTCGTGAGAAAAAAAACGGGACACTGTTTCTGCGTGGGTTTAAATTGTGACCACTTAAGTGGCTATCTTTACTTACTATCTTTACGTATCTTATTAACATTTGTTAAACATTCTTAAAATAAATGTAAATAAAAATTACTAAAAACGATAGAGAATAGTATATTAAAAAACAAGTTTCATAAGGCACCATTTTGCCGCACGAGATCAGCAGCGAGTGCGGCAAACGGCCGAGTTTTTTATACTATTTTTTCTATTTTGCATTTTTTACATTAATAAATTGGAATTATTTAATTTGGAAGTTCAGAGTTTAATTTTTATATAAAGCATGCAGTTGGTCACATTGATACTTGATATTGCCAAATTTAAATCTTGCTATCCGCGAAGTATATTATATTACATATTATTTATTAATTTTCGTTAACATTACTTGATATTTTATTTAAAAATATAAACATGAGTGACTTAGAAACTAATATATTTTGTTGTCAATTGTATACAATATACGTTGTTTGTGTAGAGTACGAACATATATCATATCTGTCAAATGTACTTAAATTCTTAAAATCAAATGACAGCAATGATATTTATTTCTGTATTCGAACAACGCCAACATTGAGAAATGAAAAAAAGCGTATCGAAATGAAGCTCATTTCGATACTGTTTTGAGTTTCATAATGAGTTCATTTCGAACGCGAAATAGAAAATAGTATATTAAAAAACGAGTTTCATAAGGCACCATTTTGCCGCACGAGATCAGTTTAGAAAACGAGCCGCTTGCGGCGAGTTTTCTAAAGAGCGAGTGCGGCAAAAGGCCTTATGAAACGAGTTTTTTATACTATTTTTTCTATTTTGCGTTTTTACATTAATAAATTGCTTAAATTGGAATTATTTAATTTGAAAGTTCAGAGTTTAATTTTTATATAAAGCATGCAGTTGGTCACATTGATACTTGACATTTTCAAATTTAAATTTTGCTATCCGCGAAGTATATTATATTACATATTATTTATTAATTTTCGTTAACATTACTTGATATTTCATTTAAAAATATAAACATGAGTGACATAGAAACATATATATATGTTGTTGTCAATTGTATACAACATACGTTGTTTGTGTAAAATACGAATATATATCATATCTGTCAAATGTACATAAATTCTTAAAATCATATGACAGCAATGATATTTATTTCTGTATTCGAACAACGCCAACATTGGAAAATGAAAAAAAGCGTATCGAAATGGAGCTCATTTCGATACTGTTTTGGGTTTCATAATGAGTTCATTTCGAACGCAAAATAGAAAAAGATTATTTATTAAACTAAAATAATTATTACATTAAAATAATTAGTATTTCGTCATTCCACCGTTACTATTAACTGCATCTAATCTTGTAGACATTCAAGCGACAATACTTTGTACAACATTTATAGAAATTTGATGCCAATCATTATGAACAATCTCCCAAAATTTTTCCTGGGTAGAAGCTCTATCTCATTAGTCCCCATACATTTTCAATGGGATTTAGATAAGGACTGTAGGGCTGGATATCTCAAGTTTATATTTCATTCTCTTGTAACCATTGTGTTACAAGATGAGACAGGAAATTGTGTTGTTCTTATAGCTTCCTTTAATGTTTTGAAAGGGTTGTGTATAATCTCAGTAACTAATGTTTCGTCTTCCTGCGTATTCGAAATTTTGTTACGTGCGGAAATTATTTTCCGATTTAAATTATCCTCTTCCCTCCATTTTTTTATATATTCTTGCGGCTGAACTTTTTCCAATATTAAATTGAACCGATACACTTCTTAATGATTTCCCATTTTTCAAACTAGTAACAAGTCTAGCTTTATCAGTTTTCGAAAGATGCGGCCTTTTCAATTTTGAATTATCAACTATGATATATAATTTGACCTAGAGTTTGAAAGTTAATCAAATGTTAAAATTACAACGCTAAAAAATCTAGGAAATTGACATAACGATTTTGACACTGTCCCGTTTTTTTTTGCTCACGACAGTACTTATATTACTAAATTTATAATTTTATCAATCTTGAATGTATTACATGTATATAATAGTAATTTTAGGATTATTTCGATGAATAATATTAATTAAAAATTATCAGTTCAACTTGTTTTGTTGAAGATATTAATATAAGATGGCGATCATAAAAAATCGTTTACATGTTGCTGCCGAATCATTTGACAATAGGTTGGTGCTATTTGGTTGTTAAATAGTGAACTTAAAAATGTTATTCTTCTTCTTCTTCTTTCGATAGGCGTATCGCCTGTTTAGTTTCGGTTTCTTTGTAGCGGCAGTTCTTGTGAATTTGGTGGTTTTGGTGGTCGTCCTATGGTCTTCTTCCGTGAGGTATGTTGTTTCGTACTATTCTGGCCATTCTGTCGGGAGTCATTCGGCTGACATGGTGGTTCCATTCTCTTCTTCTTTTCCGTATCCATCTGACTACGTCATCCGTTTGACACTTCTCCCTTATATCTGCATTTCTTTGCCTATCATGTAATGTGTATCATGTTATCGTTCTTAGGGTCTTCATTTCGGTTGTTCTTAGTATCCTCTTTGTTATCGTCGTTTCCGCTCTCGTCTCCGCACCATATGTCATCACCGGTCGTACGCATGTTTTGTATATCCTTGATTTGCATTCCGTACTTAGGTGTTTGTTTCTCCAGATTGGATACCTAAGATGTCCCGATATTGCTGCTGCTTTGTTTACTTGTTTCCTCACCTCATCACCCAAAAACCCTGCGCTTATAATTTTGCACCCAAGGTATTCGATTGACATGGTTTGGTCAACGGTCTTATTTTCTATTACCAATTTGCAGCGTACAGGTTCTTTTGCTATGGTCATGCATTTGGTCTTGTCTATGGAAATTTCCATGTTGTGTTTTCCTGCCTGTTTGTTGAAAGCATGTAACATTCTTTGTAGGTCGGCCTCTGATTCCGCAATAAGTACTGCGTCATCAGCATAGCATATTATGTTTATGTTGTGTATGCCCATCCGATATCCTAATCCGGTGTTCTTTACAGCCTTAAAAATGTTGTTTTATTTAATTATAATCACATAATACGTTAGTTTATTCTTTGACGAGAATGTACTTAATTTGCCTTTAGAAAATTTGGTCAATTTAGATATAAATATAACCTGTAAACTTCACCGTAAATTTTGGCGACACAAGGCTCACATACACGTACTACAACTATTGCGTCATGGATTTTAATAACGAAACTGAATTGCTTAGTGCAATTCGTTATACTTGGCTATTATTAACCGCAAAAATTAAATTAGTTTTTCTCAATGTTTATATCAGCAGCACCCAAAGCAATTGAAGCACAGTACCTAATAGTGGAATAGAGAAATAATTAAGACCCTGGGGTAGATCATCGTGGAACGTTAATGTTAATATTTATATTATTACTATTTAGTTTTTACCCAACAGAATTATAATTCCATTTACTGGATAAAATCAAAAGAAAATTTTAAATCAAACACATAATAACAAGAACTACATATTAGAAACAAAAAAGTATTCCTAAATATAAAAAATATAAAGAAGCCTAAAACAATACACAATATTCAAGCTAATAATATATATGAATATAAACAATAGTCTGCACAAGTGAAGAAACCTGGCTCATAACGTAGACAGGAGACCTGACCAACACATTGGCTCGAGGAAAAGGGAGAATAGTGGAACAAGAAAATTAAAGTAGGATAAAAGCGTTGTGCAGTCAACTTTGTGAAGAAGCCTATGAAGAAAGTTGAGGCTGGCTACAAAACGTCTAAAGAAGAGAGAAGTCACGTTGAAGCGAGAAAGGAGTTGAGTGTGATCAAAGCCTCTCTCGGGATAGACGCCGTCCACCTTGAACCACATGTATTTCAAAAATCGCCGCTGAACTTGCTCAGGTAAACATTTTTGCGCTTAATAAAAAGGATACCATATCAAGCTGGTACATTCCAAACGTGATCTCACTAATGAGTTGGATAAGCAAGGCAATATGCTCACATTAGAAAATTCGCCACAGTTGCGGATAATAAATCCAAGAGTTTGTGTGGCTTGCTTAGACACATTGCTGATATGCTCATTGAAAGTCAGTTTCATACCGAAGGTAACGTTCAAGTCTTTAATTGATTCAATACAGGATATAGTCATATCCCCAAGTTGGTAATTAAAGTGCATAACATTAAGTCTTTTAGTGAAAGATAAACTTAACGGAGTTTAAAGGTAAGTTGTTCTTTTTGCAGCAAGTTTGAATGTTAACCAGATCGACCTGAAGTCGAAAGCAGTCCCATGAGTCGGAGACTCGAGAAAACAACTTCAAGTCATCGGCAAAGAAAAGGTTATTAGACTCGAGGTGGTCTGAGAGATCGTTGATGAAAGTAATAAAAAGCAGTGGACCTAAGTTAGAGCCTTGCGGAACTCCCGAAGTGGCAATGTAAGGTGTTGATAAATATCCGTTGTAGAATGCACGTTGCGGCCTATTATGTAAGTATGAAGTTAAAAAGTGAACCAACGGTTTACTAAATCCAAAACTTGCCAATTTAGCTGGCAAGATAGCGTGATCCACTCAATCAAATGCCTTGGCAAAGTCAGTATATACAACATGAACCTTGTGACCCGCAATCCAACGCGTCAGCAACTTATTGAGAAAATACCGCAAGGTTAGAGACAGTAGATCGCTTTTTCATGAATCCATGTTGATTCGCTGATATTGCAGTCTTAATAAAAGAGTATACCTTTCGGTATAGTGCAATTTCAAAAATTTTTGCGAAGTTCGATGTGATGGTAATAGGACGATAGTTGGTGGTGTCCGAAGTATCACCAGCTTTTAAGACAAGAACAATTTTAGTACTCTTACAAATAGCGGGAAAAGTAGATGTAGCGAGAGCCAAATTAAATATATTCGCTAATGGTGTAGTATACACGTTTCCAAAGTCCGTCACAACAAAAACAGGAATTTGATCATCTCCCGAAGTAAATTTATCCTTAATCATCTTAGTGCTGAGCAGGACATCATCATCCGATAAGTGATGCCAATGGAGAAGCATTGAATTGATTGATAGGAGATCTATATTATTAGTCGTAGAGGATGTATTATAAACGTTCTTAAAATGATCAGCAAATGCGTTAACTATAGATTGAGGATCCTCAAGACTGACCACCGAGAGCTGATTCTACCTGGAATACGACTTCTCTTCTTGCTTTTCGCCAATGTAAGACCAAAATTGTCTGGGATTGTCTCTAAGCTTACTTTCAGTATTTCTAAGATAGTCCTTATAAGCTTAAGATATTTTTGTTTCTTAACTAATACTCTCAGATGCTTGAACAGTGTTAATGATGCAGCACTTTTACTACTTTTAAAATGCTTAAAGTATTTGTATTTTAATTTTAGGTTATAAATTATTTCGGGAGTATACCATTTAGGAAAACGAAGGGGGTGATACACGTAAGTCGGAACGTATTTTTCGAACACAGAATATAGAACATTGTAGAAAAGTTTACACATGGTATCAATATCTGAGACATTATCCAAAAAGTCCCAATTAATACACATCTTATCTTATATAAAGATAACGCAAGAAATAAAGTGAAGACAAGAAATATACAAAAATGTAATAGTGATGGATTCTATAATACAAAATGTTACAATAACTGCAAAGACTTAATTTTATGAAAGTTAAAGGAAAGCGTTTAATAAATACACTACCGTTTCCATCCCCTCACTTAGATTTCACTCCAAAACCATTACCGTCCTCAATGACAAATTGTACTGCACGTCGTAGTAAGATGTTACAAGCCTATGTTTTTGCTCATTTTAAAGATTAATAGCTTTCTTAGACTTGTTAGTGTGTTATACCTATTCTCTTCTTCCACGTCTTAGCGTGTAAGGGAGCTGACAATAATAACGATAATAAGTCCTCCTCTTTTTCTACATATTTTTCTCTTTTTTCTCTATCCTCCGCTCAGTGTGGTTAAAAGTCCGGGCGGTTTCTTATTTATGGCGACGGAGAATTCCGGTGACGCGAACGGGTGAAATATACTCCGGGAGTTCGAGGTTTTTTCTCGCCACCGTGCCGCGCCACCGTTGCCTTTTAAGATCGTTTTGCGTGAACCCCTACGCCCTCCGGGCCGTCTTAAAAACCCCGGCGATGACGCGAAATTTTCGTGAAATATTTGAGAAAATGTCGGGGTCGTCTCTCTGACTGGGCGACAACTTCCCGTATTTATCTATCATTCTGTGCGATGTGTTTGCGTCGGTTTTTCTTCTTCTGCGCTATTCTTTACGATTTGTGGAATTGTATGACGTGGCGTTCACTTCTTTTTTTTGTTCGCTTCCGCAACTGTAGCGGCTACGATTTATCGGAATTTAAGCAAAATAAATATGTCAAAAATGGGAAAAAATATGTTTTAAGTTATTTATTATGACTGGCGTGAAAAATTTGTATCGATATTAGTGAGGAATTATAAAAATAAACTATTGTATTTCCGTTTCTCCGATATTTACGTTCGCAATATGTCCATCCCTTAACTAATATAGAGATTAAGTTTCACTTATCTCTTCTCTCCATACAATTTGTCATCCTACATTCTTCAGCAATATTCTTTCACTTAATACCTATGCTTATTGGTATGAAGCTAATGAAATTTATTAATTTCTCTTCTAAAATTTTGTCCATAAAATAAATGAGTATTTTCCAAAATTTGGACCTTAATTAGTATACAGTTGCCCTGCAAACTGCTAAATCAGCCTCAGATTTCATGGAAAGGTTATATAGATCACGGTTATAAGCAAAAAAAGGGCACCGCATTTATTACCTGCAAATAGTGGGGGCAATTTATTCTCAATCCCTACAATATTCCTTTAGTTGTTACTGTGCAGTCAGTGATCATCAATTCATATTTTCTACGTATTAATATATTAAGAAAAATATCGTCGCGAGCTTGCGTGAAATGAAGATAACATAATAGTTATTGTTACGCTTCGCATATATAAGAATGTTTAATTCTATTTTTAAATTATATTTATTTCTTTAAGTATCTCGCATTTTAAAATATTAAATTTAACTTAGACATTTTTCTGTGTACATATTCGTTTGCAAAGAGAAAACATTTCTTTAGTTCTCGCTTAAACGATAGACCCTCGAAATCTACCCGGCTTGTCAACAAGCCTATAACATTCACTTTGGAATTTCTATATACATTTCATTTTAAATTAAATTGTTTTAATTTAATTACGTACGTCTTCTTTTATATATGGCGTCTCATATCATTTAAAAGGTTGACTCACAAGTGATATTTTAATAATATTTATGTCATCGATAGCACAACTCGTCAGGTCCCGCTTTTGATTAATTATTATTCAAGACATCGACAACATCGATTTGCCCTCTCTCAATTTAGGGGTAATAAAACAGACCTTTTTCTAGTCCAGCGTTACTTCGACACAAAAAATCAGTCTTCCCTTTAGAACCTTCGTAAGTTAAACATCTTACACCCCGTGCTGTTCAAATACCGGCAAAGATGCAAGTGCTCCTGCATCTCCGCAACTAGAAGGTAATCTGTGTTGTTCAATATATATATATATATATATATATATATATATATATATATATTATTCTTTTAAGTTAATTAAAATTGATTTAACTAATTAATTTCTTCGCCCGTCTGCCAAGCATCGCTCTCCATATTTGCCCAAGTATATCTTCGTAAACCTCGTGGCCGACAAACATGCACTTCAACAGGTAACTCTGTATTGTTCGATATAGAGGTTACTTTATATTAATCGTAATTAATTAACATTTAATTTACTGCCCAATTCAAAGTTCGTTTCAGTTTATTTTTGTGTTAATATTTTAATTACTTATTTACCGCTCCTTGTGTATTTTACTCTTGTTTAATTATGTACTTTTAAATTTATCTGGCTTAATTTCTTTTATGTAAATAATAAATACAAACTTTACGGACAACGCTCCTTTGTGTTATTTAGTTAGTAAGTTGTAATATATTTAAGCATTATCACACACGTCCTGGACCTTTGATGTAACTTCACCAGCACCACAATTATTTATTATAGAATAATTTCATTATTATTAGCACACACAGCAGTCGGCCAACCAGAACGCTTTTTAGTAATAAATGTCGCCCAGACATAAGCTTGTTAGTAATAAATGACCCAAAGACGTTAAGCTCGTGTTTTTAATAAATGGCACCCATAACGTGAGGCAAAATTTGATTAAGTGTAATCAACGAATCCACAGCAACATGGTGAAGTCGAAGGAACAACAGGACAACTCTCCTAATTCCAAATCGAATGATTTGGTGGCGCCTAAGGAAAACTCATCAGAGATAAAACCTTTAATCAATGTCTTACAGCAATTTTGTAGATCAGTTGCCACACCTCCGAAGCCAGACGCTTTAGTAGAGATATTTTCCAGGACCTTAAAGTATTCCTCCAACAATTAGAAATTCATCCGAAAGCAGAAATGCTAAGCACTGCACGAACGATAGACGAAATCGCAACGTATCTTCACGGAGAAGCAGCATTATGGTTTGAGCAATTCGATAATCAAATTGATTCTTTTGAATTAACAGGCGTTTATGGACCGCGACATGTAAATAATTGCCCGAGCCATCGGCTGAGGGCCCATTGCACACTCCTGACTAAATGGTCATCACTATCCTCGGTTTCTAGGGGATGATTTGCCAATATTGCTTGAAGAAGTGCCAATTTTAATTAGAAATAGTACTATGTGGTTCATACATCACTGTGCACCAGCTCATTTCAGTCTAGAAGCAAGAGAATATTTAAATCGTATATTTCATAACCGATGGGTAGGTCGTGGTGGATCACAACTAAAATAGTTTGGACTTTTTCTTATGGGGGCATCTTAAAACTCTGGTTTACAGCACTGCAGTTAACACTGTATAAGATCTGATAAGAGCTTCCTGTGTAATAAGGAATACTGAAGGCATTTTTCAAAGAGTACGCACAAATATGAGAAGAAGAGCTGAAGCAAGTATTCTGGAAGGTGGGGGGCATTTTCAACAATTCATCTAATTTTTTTTTTTTGGTTCGAAAAATTGTTATTAATTTATAAACAGTGAATTAAAATTGTTCACTAATTAGAATAGAATTAGTCTAATGGTTTTTATGGTTTGGCTTTCTTCGTGCCCCGCACGCGAATACCTTGCGTCGTACAAAAAGAAGTCAAAAAATCAACTTTGCTCCAAAATAAACGGGCATATCTAAAATAATTTTTATTTTAGAAAAAGCAGTGGCGTACCATAACTATTTTTTTCTTAAAAGCTTAACACCCTGTATCTCAGAAAGGGAGTATTTCTGAACTCATGTTTATATTTTTTTTTTATTAAAATAACCTTAAGGATGGCCCCTGTCAAAATTGACATTCAATTAAAAAACACGCTGTATATGAGATAACATATGACAGGCATATTCAAATTTAGAACGGACCATACTAAGGTATAACGTTTTTGGTGCAAACACGTCAGAGAATCCTCTGCACGTTCTTATAAGGAAGCTTAACAATCGAGAAGCAGAGTTTAAGATTGCTTCTATGTGCCCAGTAAATCAATTAACATACCTAGATCTTTAACTCTAGCTTCTTTGGAATAGCTGTGTTTTGAGTAACATAATTGTGAGAAAAGAGTTGCTCGCTCCTGGAATAAGTGACAAATTTGCTAATACTTAATTTAAACTTGTTTAGAGGAAATAATATTGATGTTGCTTTGCAATGCTTCACAGTCGAAGATGGTAGCGATTTTTGAAAATATTTTTATATCATCGGTGTACGCAAGAACTCGACAATCAATTGAGGTTTATAGATCATTTACATAGATTATAAATAGTAGAGGCCCTAGATTGGACCCTTGCGGTACAATAGAAGACGTAGTGAATATCTTGTATCCATTGTAACAAACATAGGCCGAACTGTTGTCCAAATAAAAATCAATAAGCTTTACAGTATCAGACGAAAAGCCGAAGCGGAAGAAGTGTTTTTTAGTAGTGAGTATATTGTGGTCAATCGTATCAAACGCTTTAGCGAAATCTGTATATGTCATATCTACTTACTCCCTTTTATCCAAGCATTGGCTAATATGCTGCGTAAATTCAACAAATTTCGTCACTGTTGCTCTTCCCAATTTAAAGCCATGTTGGTACGAGGACATGTAAGATGAAGCACAAGCATATTTTTTAACTATAGAAGTTGTTCAAAAACTCAGGTAAAACTCTTATTTCCATGTTTAAGGATTGGTTTAATACGACTTAGTTTCCAAAAGCTCGAAAAAGTGGATATACTGATGCTTAAATTAAAAATTGCAACTAACGGTTCACTAAGTACTCGTGCGCAATCTTTGATTAAAATGCATACAACAGTTTGCCGATTGAATTATATGGACAGGTATCTTTCTAAATTGCAAACCCAGCACGAACTAATGGATGCGTAAATTTTGCGAATATTGTAAATATAGTATAATTTTAGCCGGCACTTAATTCTTCTTTCTATGGAACAAAAATACGACAGAACTTTCCGACACACCTAATATTTTTAAAAATATTCTTCAAATTTTCTCGTAAAATATATCGTAACGGATCAATACCTACTTCCACCGATGATAAATTACTTACAATCGATACACGACGAGTCTGCTACGGGAGATTGAACAAAGACAACAGACAAATGACAAAATTTTAATATACACTTCCCCCGATTAAAATAATCGTTCGCATCGCTCAGACCGGGTGACTTCTCCCACACACCCACCGAATTCATCATTTAGGGACTCGCGCCGCAACTACAAATGAATATTATTTACCCCTCTCGGCAAGGGATGCTCTCGAATCGAACTAATGGGGATGAAACGCGCGTAGGGAAAGAAGGGTTAGTTGGCGTTTGCAATCTGCTACTTCATGTCAGAAAGCTTCATAATAGATCCTTTCAAAAGGATATATTAGGAAAAGGGATAATGCGAATCATTAAAATATTGAAAAAAGATATCCTTGCATGTACAGTCCTGCACACAAATCATTAGAAGATACTGAAAGGATAACAAGAATGAAATCGCAATGAAATTATTTGGAATTTAAAATGTGTTTAATTCTTTTTCATTAGTCTTTTTTATCTTCTTGATTTCTAAGTTAGAATAATACTATTACTCTACTTTAATTTCAAAGCTTTAATTATGAAAGACCTGTTGAAACACTGAAATACTCTTCCATAGGTCGTTATGTTCGAAACTCGATATTCGGAAATACATTACCTACATATTGCTGTAATATTTCACCATGATAGAAATTAAATAAATTAAGTAGAGATAAATAAGAGCACAACGTAGTCAAGACGGGTCGTGCTTTCAGTGCACCTGTATAATATATGATGCAATATCAAATTCGATGTTTAACATCAATAAATCTTAGGTTGCGATTTAATATTTATAGTCTAATAAGTAAAAACTCACTCTAACATACCATGTTTTTATAAAAAGGAATATTTAAAATCATTTAAGCATATTATATGCTATCAGAATAATTGAAACATACATGAGTAGGTAAACCTCATCAGTTTTGTAGGTATTTTTAATAATATAAAATATTATTAAAAATCTGGTGTGAAGAACACAAAAACAGGTTCACTATTAATATTTTTTGTGAACGTGTCCGAACATATCCCTCCCCAGAGACGTAGATTATATATAAATTATATAAATAAAATTAAAAACTCTTTAGGAATCCAAATTTTCAATGGCACGTCCGCGGGGCAATGAGTCATCGGCCTCTCGTATCCGGCCCCTACTTATTAGTGCAGTAGAGGTATAGGGAAATAATATAAATTGAGTTGTATAATCATATAAACAAGAGATATTATTCTTTTATAGCTATATAGACCGTTTCTCGTATTCTTTTATCCACGCCTCTACCTTCTCATAGTTGTAATCGTCAGTTCTTAACATCTGTTACAAAACTTAGGTCGTCGTATTTATATTTCTTTCGTAACATTAATTCATCTTTTGTTACTTTTTATTTTCTTGACACCTTACAACTTCTTTTTATAAAAAAATTCATTTCTAGAGGTTTGTACTTCTCTTTGTCCCATTGCATGCAAAGAAATATATTTGGCGCGATCAACTCGTAGATCTTCTTTATTGTTTTCTTCGTAATTTTATCTAATCATAAAACCGAATTCAGTTTATTGATTACTTGTTTACCTTGAGAAGTTTTATTACTTAAGTATTTCTTTCTTACTTAATCTCAATTTTATATATTGTGATAGATAATATTAAGTACCAATTACAGGCCTTGAATGCTTGTCTGTTAGGACAAGTACTTATATTTTACTCGAAAATATAGATTTTAATGAATTAATTTTGAGATAACAATTGTCAAAATTTTATTTCTAAAATACGAGGGTGGACTGATATATAAGGTCTCCAACAACTCCAAAAATTAGCACCATTCTCACTGCGATATCTGTTCTCGCAACATCGCAGTTGAGACAACATACGACGAAATATCGTCAAGAGCGAAGCCGGAAGAAATTGCCGGGCGAATTATTAATATAACAAACCTTAAACTAAATCCCAACTTTGTTGAACTCTGGCCACCTGAACTACTACAACAAACGCAGGCGATAATCGACGAAACGCACAGCGAAAGCGGCGTGCAAGAGCTAGTACGGATTTCACCGAGTTTATTTATTATAAACCCAGAACAACCGACGATACAAGTAGAAATACCAGATCCCGAACAGACCAAAAAAGAAAAACACTCCAGAAAACAGAAAATGAATCATCCGGAAAAGAAAATCGAAGACTTAATCTACCCGAAATTCACGAAGAAACCGAAAACAGACGAAACAACTTCAACAATCGAAATAAAAAATTCGTACGACGTCCTCGAAAACAAAACCGAGGAAAAGATGGCAGAAGAAACCTCTGAACACACTCCACAACCGTCAACATCGAACAGCACACCCAGGGTAAGTGATAAGACACACACTACACTTAACACAAAAACTGAAACAAAAAAGACACACAAAATCGCACCAATTATCATAATCGAAAAAGACAAATGGACATACATACGACAATTACTTAAATCAAACAGCATTAACACAGTAGAAAACAAAATGGTGAAACCAGGAATACACATCGAACCGACAACAGACGAAGACTACCGAAAACTCAAACACACACTAGACAACGAACAAATACAATATTACACTTTCCAATTAAGAAGTGAAAAGACACTAAAGGTGGTGATGCGTGGCATTCCCACCTTTATAACAGACACTGACATTACAGACGACTTGACAGACCAAGGATACCCGACTATAAAAATTAAACGGATGAACGGCAAACACGGCGTACCTGTACCACTGGCATTAATCGAACTGACGAGACAGTACAAGTCAATTTACAATTTACGCGACTGCTGCGGACTTGCAATAAAAATAGAACCCCTAAACAAACGGACTGACATTATACAATGCCACAAATGCCAGACATTCGGACATCATCAAAAAAACTGTTACATCAACTACAAATGCATGAAATGCGGCGACGAACACTCGACACACTTATGTACAAAGACAAAAACAACCCCACCAAAGTGTGCAAACTGCGGTGGTCCACACTTATCCACATCCATCAACTGTCCAAACAACCCAAACAATCCTACAAACAAAACCGCACCTCAACCTAAATACATACCAGCACCACCCCCTACAACAAATCCATGGACACAAAGACAAAACAAAACAACACCGAACACAGTTGACGAATTAGCACTTGCCTTAGGCAACATGCTAATAACACTTCACTCGACTAACGCAACAAACGAACAGATACAGTACTTTGTGAAACAAACACAGACAATAGTCACACTCTACAATAAAAAACATTAAACACGCACACAACTTAAACGCAAAAAAAAATTAGATGATGACCCGCAAACGAACATATTTGACTTAAACGCAAAAAAAAAGCGACACGGACTTTACACAAACACAATACACACAGGACCGCACAAAAAAACACAACACACGATTAATTATTAATCAAATTCAAACACATCACAACCCTGGGATATACGAAACAATGGAGTGGATATG
Source organism: Melolontha melolontha (assembly GCA_935421215.2). Classification (NCBI taxonomy): domain Eukaryota; kingdom Metazoa; phylum Arthropoda; class Insecta; order Coleoptera; family Scarabaeidae; genus Melolontha; species Melolontha melolontha. The sequence continues at coordinate 120,918,261 of OW285239.1, read as the reverse complement.
GAGGCAACTTCGACCACAAGTCAAAATTCAACGACTCATACACATCCAAAAATTAACAAATAAAAACGTATTTCGTATTTTATTCATCACCACCCGTTTGTTCTCCAATTATATAAATAAAATTAAAAACTCTTTAAAAATATAAATTTTCAATAGTACGCCCGTGGGCGATGAGTCATCAGGCTCTCATGTCCGATCCCTAGTTATAATTATAGACGCCTGTGTTGCTCCGTTTTTTTATAAACAACGCGTATATATGCAATTAATGTAATTTTATAAGTACTTACCGAATATTACGAATCATGTAAAAATCTGCACAATTATAAGTAATATAATATGATATTTTATTTTAATTTGAATGTATTGTATGATGTAAAATATTTATATATTGTACCATAGTGAATTATTTAGAGTATTGTATTTCTTAATTTAAATCAATAATAATAAAAATAATCTTATATAAAAATTATATATTAAAATCAAGAATGATTTTAATATATGATATCAACTCTCCGTCGCTGACCTGGGATACTCACATCATAATCGCACCCTTCCGAGGAATACTCTTTCCCTACGCCAATCGGAGGCCTGCATTCTTTCATTCCACATGTTTGTTCCGATCTCGTATTTATAAGTATTACCTACAACATTAAGAAGATATACAGGAATACTAATCGTGTGTTGAATTTTTCGCCTTACTCTCAAAACTTTACGAATACTGTATATTCTGCTAAACACAAACTAGCATTGTTAATCCGTAAATAATAATGACCAGTTGAAAGTTAAAAGTTATTAAAATGTCGCAAAAGAAAATACCTAGGTTGATAAATCAAAAATATTGATTCCTATTCAACTCCTAGAATATATATATAGCCTTTGTCTGTGGCCATATCGTATGGAAAACATATTATTTCACGAATAGCACTAAAATTTCATAGCCGATTCAATTTCAGTTATCTTTATGAATATACTCACATAGTCTGTTCCCCCCTGTTTTATTACAAACGCCGATATATACATATACGTTATAATACGAGTTTTATGAACACGACATTCCATAATGCAATAAAATCGTCCCATTTCTATCGAATATTAACCCACATCATGTTTTGTTTATACAAAATCGCATGAAATCTCATTTATTGAGATCGAAAAATACGTTTCACCGTCTACCTGCAGACCTAAGTCCATAACGTTCTGTTCCATTATTAAAGTGACTCCACGAGTCAATAACAATAAAGTTATAAATGTATATTGAAGATATTGCCTTACTGAGTTTATGTTCCTATTTATATAGTGTACACTGATTTTAGATATTAATTGTTGCTTTTTACCCTGAACTTATCAATAACTGGATCCAAAAACAAGTAGGTCGTAGCAGAATGTACAGGGTTGGCCATTTAAAGCTGCAGTTTGTGGATACAAGTTACAAATACAAAACATTAAATTACAAAAAGGATTTATTTGTGCAATTAAACAACATCTGCGGTTTATTTGCAAAAGCGGAGGTCATGGCTGCGAACCTGAGGCAGAAGGTCAATGGTGTATGGTGTCCTAATAAGGTTGCAGGGGGCCATACAGATATCACAGGAATTATACTGGGAGAGCCGAGATTTCAAATGCCGGTGGACAGTGTGATATCTGAGATTATGTTTAGAGCTAAGCTGAATATATTTATACCGACCAGGGAACAGACCAAAAGTCGCTCGAGCGAACGTGGCGCCGGCACCTGGTGCACGAATTGATCACAATCCAATCGGGGCAAAGGTATAAGTATATGGTGAATGTGCCCCAGAAGGAAAATATCAATAGGTCTGGAGAAACATACGACGGTTTTCCAGGCTGAACAATTTGCAGTCGCACCCTGCGCCGAGGAAATTCAGGAATCCGGCTACGCAAGAAAAATTCAACATAATGACTGATAGTCAGGCAGCTATTAAAGCCATTATGAATCATCTACCAGGTCTAAATTGGTGAAATATTCTAAACAGGTCCTCAATAGACTGGCACAAGACAATACTGTGTCGCTTATTTGGGTGCCAGGACACGAGGGAATTAAAGGCAATGAGATAGCCGACGAACTTATCAAGGTACTAATAGGAACTTCATTTGTGTGGAATCGTTAAGGATTCTGCTAAAAGAGAGATCTGGATATGGCGTGAAAGAGAACATCAAAATAAATGGAGACTAACGTAAGGTCAACTCCATACTAAAACACTACTAGGGGAGCAGGTTTTCAGTCAACCTTATTGGCAGTAACAAAAAAGAAAATAAAATAATTACCGACTTAATAATCACACCTTGTCTTTAAGGAAGCATATTTACAGCATAGGCTTGGTTAGAGAGGCCTGGCATAGGAGATGTGAAAAACAAGAGGAAACTTGCCTTCATGTAATATTCACGTGTGAAGAGCTGAAGGAACAAAAACATTTCGGATATTGGATCCTACGAGAGTACTCAAACTTCCCCTGAGGAAGATAGTGGATTTTATAGAGGACACAAGTCTAACAGAGTGGAATTGAGAGATCTTTTGGTGGTGGTACAAAGAGCACGGTGTTTAAGTGACTGGATGTGCTAGCGTCCAACCTAAAATAGAAGAAGAAGAAGAAGGAAAAGAAGAGGAAGAGCCTCTACAAAAAATAACAGGCTTTTTTAAAATTCTCCACAAACTGTCTGAAGTATGGTCTGCGGAATTGCTTCTATTCGCCACTGTATCGTCAGTTCAAAATCATTCAGGGTTTGTGGGGAACCGCTATAAACCTTATCTTTTAATGATCCCCACAAGTAAAAATCAGGATTCAAACTGTAAACTCTAGAGCGTCAAAAACGATGATTCTGTTGGCGAAATGTTCTTCTAAAAATTGTAAAACTGGTGCCGTACGATGCGGACGAGCTCCATCTGGCATAAACCATGCATTCTCCAACATATTTAAAGGAAAAAAAAATTTCAAGCATTTTACAATATTTTTGCGAAGTAAAGTGCGAAGTGTCTTGCCATAGTTGCAAACGATTTTCCATTTCGAAAATAAAATTTAATTAATTCCACAAGCACTTCCGTTGGATACGACGCCATCTTAAAAACCGATGTTACAAATTTTCACACACTAATTGGGTAACCGCAATGGGTCTGCTACCATACATGACAAAAATTATGCTGATTACTATTTATGCAAGTGAATAGCGCGATTTTTAAAACCCCCACACAAAATAACCAACCCCGTACAATTTACTAATGTTATTCGGGATATGTCACTGTTTTCGGGGAACAATTTTCTTTACTAATTTAATATATAACATATCTTCTACTGCTACAAATATTCTTTATTATCCTAGATAGAAATTCGAATACATACAAGCATTCAAACTCTCAAAGTAAATCATATTAAACTCTTCAACTTAAGGAAGTACACGATGAGGTAACTCCGCGGCTATTCAAAATCTTAAACATAATTCACTTCAAGTTTTTCTCCATCTCATACTTTCTCTACGTATAAGCACTGCAAACTGCATTATTAAATACTTTTTTTAATTAAGAAATCTTTACAAATTAAGGTAGTAGGCGACAAGATAATCAAGTAGTTATTCAAAATCTTGAACATAACCCACTTCAACATTTTCTCCATCTTGTACTTACTCTACATCTAAGGGCTAGTAATAGCATTATAATACTTGTTTTTAATTAAGAAATCTCTTTATGTCAATCTATTTATTCTTTTTGCTTTTATCGCTCTTACTATATTCTGTCCTGTAAATATTTTTTCGATCTCGTTGTTCGTTCGTTTTCTATACTCCTCTTTATTTATTTTCTTGGCACCAAATATTCTTATTATTATTTTAATTTCGAATATTTTAAGCATTTCTTCAATTGTGTTTTTGATAAACATATATTCTCTGTCGCATACCTCATTGTAATTTTGTATCATTTTGTTGCCTTACTTATTCGTTTGTTATTCATTATTACTTTATATCGTAATATACTTCATATTCAAATTGGATCTTCTAGTCTATTTCCTCCTTCCTATAAGTTCTTTTTTTTATTATTTATTGTACGCAGTGACATAAGAAGTGTTACACCCAGAAGGAATAATTTGTTCAACTTGATTTTTTTGCAATGTGATAGTTTTACATAAAAAAATGAAACGATAAAATTTGCAAAAATTGTATTAACATGTAATACGAACAATAATTAATATTGTGTTTGGCAACCCCGTAGCTGAGTACGCTCCTGTACACGTCTATGCATCGACAAAATGAGATAGTCGATATCTGCTTGTGGTACCTCGTTCCAAGCAACTTGAGTTTCGTGGATTAACTGCGCCAGTCTGTGGAGGATAGTGCAAAGTGGACAGTCTTCTCCCAATGATATCCCATACGTGTTCAATGGGGTTTAAATTCAGTGAACGAGGTGGTGATGGCAAAACATTAACGCCTGCTTCTTGGAAAAGTACATAGTTCGACGAGCAATATGAAGACATGCGTTGTCTTGCTGAAAAAAAACGTGTAAACGGCCATCTAGATAAGGTACTAAAGTTGTTTGTAGGACATTATCAACATAACGCGCAACTGTCATACTGCCTCGAATAAAGAAAAGTGGCCATCGGCTATCATAGGCCATAGCCCCTCAAACCATTACTCCAACAGTCCTGTGTACATGCCCCTCAACGCCAAACCCAATGTTACGTCGCTCTCCACTCCGGCGTCGTACCCTTCTACAGCCATCGTGCATACCTAGACAGAATCGCGATTCGTCGCTGAAGACGACATTATGCCTTTCTGCCTCCTAATTCTGCCGTTGTCGGCACCAGTTCGAACGTTGACGACAGTGATCCGCAGTCAAAGGAAGCACTAATCGTGGACGGTATGAAAGAAGTCCAAAGGCTCGAATGCGGCGATATAGTGTACGCGTAGTAACATGTCTACCTTCTTCTCCAAACCGTTGGTCAGCGATTTAACGCTTAGTATAAAAACGGTCTCCTGGAGCTAGTTGTCTGAAACGCCTATCTTAACGCTCTGTGGCACGCCTCGATTGACCAGTTGGCCTTCTTCGCGTTCCTCTACCTTTTTCTGCCCACGCACGACACACACGCATTACCGTCATTGCAGTACAATTAACACGGCGGCCAATTTCGCGATAGGACAAACCAACATCTCGAGAGCCAGCAATTTTACCCCTGTCAAAGTCACTAACACTGATAATTTTGACGTTTCGAACTCTAGGAATTTTGTTACGCTTAACACTCGTAGTCGAACGCGCATTTACCAAACATTTCTGTACTAGTCAGCTCTCATAAACAGGTTTCTCCACAAAAACTAAGACATAATTTTTTTTTGTCAAAAAATTATAAAAGATAAAAGTTGACATTATTATCATAGCACGCTTTAAATATAGTAATTCTGATGCCAAAAAATCAAGTTTAATAAATTATTTCTTCTGGGTGTAACACTTCTAATGTCACTGGGTATATTTAAAACTTTTCAATTTTTCGATCTATATTTTCCAATTTCTATATCATTCTTTCCATTTCGTCTTTTTCTCCTGATTATTTGCATATATGTACTTAGATTTTCCAAAATTTATTTCTGACCTCCTTTTTAGTGCTTCCCTAACTTTTTCTATCTCTACCAATCACTGGCATGTTGTCCGCGTAAGCTACAACCCGAATAGGCTTTTGTATTATTGTTCCTTTTATCTTACATGTTCTCGTAATTTCTTTCATTGATAGATTACAAAGTTACTCTGGCAATCCGTCTCCTTGCCATACTCCACTATTCCTTTCGTTAGCCCATCGTATGTAACCACTGAAGGTTTCGAACTTACTAAAGTCATTTCGATCATCCTTATCAGTTTTTCAGGTATGTCGATATCATTATCGATTCTGTCATTTTTTCCTTCCTCCATATCCGTATCATTAATTGATACATTCTTTGAATAAATTCATTTCTTTCATTTTTTATCATTTCACCATATATCTATATTATTTGTTTTAAAATTTGTATAATTCATGACACTCCTCTCCTGTTGGCTCTTGTATATGTTTTTCTATTCTTTACTTTCTTTTACTTGCTCATTTCCTATATCTAGCTCTAACATTGTCATCTCGCTCGTCTAATTTTCCCATTCCTTCCTGTCTATGCTGACCATGCTCTTTATTTCTTTTTTTTTGTTGCCTTATCTATTGATATAATGTGTTATTTTTATTGTGTTTTTATACGAAGTACTACCCAGAAAATCCTGTAATGTGAAAAAAAACACCATAAATTGTTCTTATTCGCTACCTTCCCTTTCAAAGTACTCTCCTACCGCATGGATACACTAATTCTCTTAACTTGGTTATGACTGGAAGAAGTGCTGGAAATCTTCGCGTATTAACGTGTTCAACGCTGCCTGCGATTCGATTTGGATCTTGTTAATCATCTCTAAACGGCGCCCCTTGAGCTTCAATTTCAACAAGAGGTAAGATCTGGGAAGTAGAGAGGGTGGAGTAATACTTCCGTGTTCGTTAAGGCTACAAACTGATGCACAACAAGTGACGTCTGATTTGGTGGTTTGTCCTGGTGTAGCATCCACGAATTGTTGCGTCTCTTGGCAGGCCGCTTGCGTCGAATGTTATTCCTTGGTCGCCGAAGCACATCACTATAGAATCGTCCATCACCTGTTTCACCTGGTGGGAGAAATTCTTTGTGCACAATGCCATCAGCGTCACAGAAGCAAAACAACAGCGACTTGACGTTGCTTCGAACTTGCCGTACTTGCTTCGGTCATGGTGACGAAGACGTCTTACACTGCGAAGACTGCGGCTTCGTTTCAGTTACACACCCGCGCACCCGTGATTTGTTGCCAGTAATGATTCTGGTACTGAAGCTCGCAACCATATGGGCAGTTTCTTTCAGCACTGTGCACACATGGTGAGTTCGTTGTTCGACAAGCCGAATACGTTACAAATATCATGGACTGTTCTCCTGCGGTTTTGCATGATAGCATTATGTACTTTTGCTGGAACGCTCATAATCATCAACTGACATGCCGCCATTTTTAAATTGGTTGTACCACTAAGTTTGCGCAAGGCCTAAAGTATCCTCACCAAATGCTTGTTTAAGCATTTTCAGAGATTTCGCTGCAGTTTTACCAAGTTTGAAGTAAAATTTGATCCCGTTCTCTGCTCTTTCACATTAGAGATTTTAAGATCAGAGACAACTCAATAAATATAAACACAAAAACTATACGTAGTTCATATCAACTAACGCTATAGAGCTGTGCTACCATCGCTTTGCGGGCTACATTCTAATTTCGGGACTTTTTGGATAGTACCTCGTAGAAAATGAGTTTTTCCAAAATACTATTGTTCTGCAGTCCCTCTATTTCGTGATCCAGCTCGAATACGCTGACCTTGTAAGGTATCCCATTTATGTTTCCCACTCCATGTTGCCGAATCGGAGATTCACAAGACTTTTGAGGTACTTATCATAGAAAATAGGAGTTTTTCTGCCTATAGAAACTAGTCGGACTTAATTACTTTTACGGCACAATAACGTTTCGAGAAAAGAATTGCACAGTGTGCGAAATTTTTGTGAAACGCGATACAAGAAGATCGAAAGCGAATTTTTACCACCAAAAATAACTTTCCACGTCCCAAGAGATTCTATATGATATGACCGTGATTTCCTCCTGCTAACGGCGAGGACTGATATCCATCAATATGCACATTTAACAGTTATATGTAAAAGTGTAGGCAAACTCTATTCAGATATATTAGTAGCTTAATTGAATATATTGTATTTTATTAGATTTCTTGCATTGTCAAATTTTTCGTTATTTTATTTATTACGTATTTAATATTGTTATGCAAATGGGTGTAATACCTGTTGGGCAATAATGCCATATTCTTATTTTCATTAATGATTACGATGCCGTTATAATTTGAGCAACAATGCATCAAGAAAGCGCTTACAACTTTTATTTCTACTTTAATGAATTCAAGCGTTAACTTCAAAAGTGGATGGATAAGTCGATTTCAACAAAAACTTCGAATACATTATTGGAATGACTAGACCTTAGAGCAAGCATCTTACACCTTGATGAAGTTATGGTATAAGCGTTAGTAGAATGTATGTTGCGCTTTTTGTTGTAGTAGTAAAACATGGTTATTACCAGACAGCGGACTCGAGCGCTTGATGATTCATAGTCATAGTATTCGCAATAGGTTTGGTTCTGTAAGCGATCCGTAAGATTCGAACAATTTGATACGTATGGCCACCTGCATAAGTGGCACATACCTACATATGCAGTTAATATGTATCTGTCAATGCACAACAGAGCGAATGTAATAAGCGCAGAAATTGCTGAACTGCTGGAACAAAAGCAATGCTGACAAGAGAATTTCGTGTGGAATTTTGAATAAAAATAATTTACAAATTTGCAAAAGTGCACCATACTTCGAATGTATAGATTTTGAAATCGGCTCTGGCCAGAATTGATATAATATATTCAAATCTGGATTTCTGTTAAATATTGCATCAAATTTTTGTCCCAGCTTTGAGAAATATCTTTTTAAATTATGAAACTAACTTATCATAATTTGGAAAATGACCCCTGATGTATTTACAAACTCTGTGTAGTGCATGTGTTGCACAGGAAACGTGTAGCATATTGGGACAAGATTGCTTTAATAACTTCCCTGCTTTTAACATATAAGAATAGAAATAAAACTACGGTTTTAATCTTCACTTTTAATCATTACTCGTAAAACGACAATTGTTTCGCCAACACAGTGGCTTTCTCAGGTGTTTACCTCTAAACAGTACGTTAGAAACTGACTAGTTTGTAACGTACTGTTTAGAGGTAAACACCTGAGGAAGCCACTGTGTTGGTGAAACAATTGTCGTTTTACGAGTAATGATTAAAAGTGAAGATTAAAACCGTAGTTTTATTTCTATTCTTAATTATGGATCTTCATCAAGTAAATGCCGAATCAATTCAATTATTTAACATATAAGCTGCTGCATCAGTCAAAAATAATAGCATCTTGTCTTTATAGTTGTTATCCGACGACAGAATATTATGAATACATTGATCAATTACTTCTGCTACTGTTTCACCATTTACGAATGGCAATATTTTAGTTGCAATTAAGTATGGTTGGTATGAAGTTGTCGGATGGAAAATACCAACAACTATATTTAACACATATCGTCCCATTACATCCGTTGTTTCGTCTGCACTTAACCCAAAGATAATGACCAGATAGGTTGGTTGGTATTTTTTCAATGGTTCTCTAATAACATTTTGGTAAGTGGTATTTACGTAAAGTAGATTCATCTGGCCGGCACTGCAATCTCGGTATCATTACGAGTATGCAAGCAATCTGTATGGCCTCTAATCCATGCCACCATGGTTGCCCTACGAGAATTCTTCATAGTTAATAAAAATAAAGAGAAATAATAAGAACAGAAAGAAATGGACTAAAAAGAAGAAACGAAAACTACTCCAAGAATAAGGTAGTAAATTAAACTTAATATTTATAAAAAATATATTATGTGACAAAAAAAACTTACATAAGTGAAAGAAGGCGTTAAAACATACATTACCAAGCAGTGAGGATAATAAATATCAATAATTCGATAAATAATCTGGAGAAGAAAGTTTATATCAGAAAAAAAAGAAAAGTTCACCGATACATAGATAACAATTGTTCTAACAATATACTGCCAAAATGGGAACTTAACCCGCGAAGACTCGGGAATGATAAAGTAACCGAAGTGAAAATCTTTACGGCCTTTAAAAGTATCACGCTAAGCAATAGGATCGGGATCAATACAGTAAAATAGAAACTTGGAATACAGTATATTGCAAAATAGATAAGATCAAGACTTTTTTTATGGGCTAAAATGCAAAAAGTTTTATTTTTTACGTTTTCCTTTTTACATCTTTCCTTTTTAAATTCTCACACTGTTTTTCCTTTTCTTTTCCAAACTATGATTTTATTTTTTAAGTATCGATTATTGAAACACAAAAATATTAAGTTTTAAGAAACCAAAACAACGCAATGTTACTTATGAAGCCAGTACTTCAACTATATTTCTAAACTCAAACAGCGCTTAAACTTAAAACTTCAAGAAGAAAAATCAACAGTCCTTATATGTTACTATCCGATTTAATTTATCTGCCAAAGCTTTCATACTCCGTTGTGTAAGTTCCAGACGTACAAACATTTAATGTACCAAACGTAAAACGTCTAATACCTCTTTTTGGGTGTTTCCACTACTTCAGCTCTGAACAAGAAGAACTTATGTTTCGTGAATGATTACGGAGATTATACGATATTTCCTGGCCCATAGCCAGCGTTCATTATCCCGAGTAACTGAAATTTTCCATCTTTCCACTGTTAAAACTACCGCAACTCATGACTCCGACGATGATATCGAAATGGCGTTCGCTGCGCGGCCACAATTCATCTATAAATAGGAATTTACGGTTTTGGGACGTCGCATCGGGGTTTATTGAACTCGACGGACGGTTCTCCAACATTGACGCCCGCTCCTAGCCCATCTCATACTTTTCGCGAGAAACGATATGTGTGTCTCATTATAACAAATAAAATGGCATGTACCCGTTAAGGTGACAGAACACGATTATCCTATTAAATAAATTAAATTTTTGTAGGTACTATAGGTACTATTAGGTACATAGGCTTGGTTTAGGTACCGTTTTCTACATATACAGGGCATTTCAATTGAAACGACCCACCTCTAATTACTCTTTACCTGCTGTGATTTATATAAAATTATGAAACCTGTCAATTTTCATATCAAGGGGGACAACTTTTAACGTCGAGCCCGACGATTTAAAAATCATTGCAGCAGCCCCCACCATAAAAATTTAAATATAAAAGGTGGGTCTTGTGACAACTCATTCAAAACGTCTTTTAATACTCTTTACGGCAACAGATATAAAAAAGTATTTTTTTTAACAGTAAGCAAAAAGTGGATTCTATTTTATTAAATTTTCAAAATGATTACCATTAACCTCCCATACAATAGTACAATCTTAGTTTAAATGCTCTCCTGACATTTTACAACATTTCTGGAATTATTCGTTGGCATTCTTCAACAATTTTTTGGCGTAACTCTTGTGAGGAAGCTGAACTCGTGGCATACACCTAAGACTTAAGATGCCCCCAGAGAAAAAAATTAAGTGGTGTAAGATCCGGCGATCTGGCAGGCCATCCTATAGGCCCCTTCGACCAATCCAGCGATCGCGATAATGATGATACAAAAATTGTCGTGCTCCTGCAGTGTAATGTGGAGGCGCTCCATCTTACTGAAATATTGCCTCATTCTCTAATAAATCTGGATCTTGCGCCAATTTTTGCTCCATTTGACTGTTTAAAGGCCCGTCAATGAATATGGACCTATTAAATGGTCGCCAAAGATACCAGCCCACACATTAAGCCATTATGTGACCATTATGTATGTGTTTTTCTGCAGTTGTGACGATTTACTTCACCATTTGAACTTTTTAAGTATTCTACAAACTGGTGAACAGCTTACTCCTGATGCGTGAGATACCTGTCGTATCGACGTCGCATTTCACCTGACCTAAAACTTCGACGTTGATATCTTCATTATTTACAACCCGATGAAAATGTTGGTTTTTGTTATGTACAGAACCTGTTTCCGTAAATTTTTGGATTAATTCCAGTACGTACTTATGTCGCACACTTAACGCCGGAGGATGATATCCATCGACTGGAATTTTGCGTCAAAATGTAGGAAGTATTGAAGGATAACCATTTTACTGCTAAGTTGATATTCAGCGACGAACCTACATTCCATTTATCTGGAAACGTGAACCATCATAATATGCGAATCTAGGACAGTGAAAATCCACGAGCATTTGAGATAGTTCAAAGAAATTCACCAAAGGTGAATGTTTTTTGCGAACTTGCACACAAAGGTGTATGGACCGTTTCTTCTGTGAGAAGACTGTTACTGGTGCAACTTACCTGGATATGTTGCGGTTATGGTTGTTTCCGCAACTGACTGTTGATTCTAGGGACTTTGTCTTCCAACAGCACGGAGCACTCCCTCATTGGAAGAATAACGTTCATCGATACTTGAACGATGAACTTCCGCATCGCTGGATTGGGGTGTTGGTACGAATAACCGCTTTGCTCCTCTGGCCTCCCTGGTCACCTGATTTAGCGATTTCTTCCTTTGGAAGAACATAGACCTTCTGTATGAACAACCGCTATCAAACACATTACAAGACCTCAGGGAACGGATTAGTACTACAGTAATGACAATTAACAGGATGATGATAGAAAATTTGAGTTCAAGTTCAACTACAACTTGGATGCATAACGTATGCCCAAGGGGCGCAGATAGAACATTTGTAGAGTGTAGAGTTGTAGAGTGCAGGTTTTTCTCATAAAGTAATCTATAGTTCGCTACGTAAATGCACAATAACGTAATTGGTGCTAAGCAGTAGAAGGAGAAAAGTGGGGCAAACTCATTTGTACAGAACTTGATGTAGTATAAACTAATCGTTGGATATGTATAGTTGTCATAGTTAATGAATGACAACAAATTCAAATTTAAATATCATAATAAGTCTAGGTTACACCAAATTACTTATTTGGTGACATTTTATTGGGAAATTATTGATTTTGCAGGAACTGGTTAACAATTAATAAAACTATAAATACTTATTAAGTATATGTAAATATGTTTTCTACATATTACAACGCCAATTTATTCGAATTTTGTATAGAAAAAAAATCGCCCTTAAGTAGGGTTCGAACCCACCTGCGTGGCTTGCCGGACCATCGCTTTAATTATTGAGCTATCAAAGGCAATGATTTCGAATCTTTGTGGGGATCCCTTGAGTTACATCAAGCAAACAGATGATATATAACTTGTCCATAGTAGGCCGTTGTGCAAATTTGTTGCATTTTTCACAAAGTAATGTAAATGTAAATATGCTTCCTTCTACTTCTAAAGAATACGCAAATAGGTTATAATAGTTACGTCGTACATTGAACAATACTTCGCGGGTGATTTTTAACAAACTGTTTGTAATTTTATACACAATTCTTCTAAATTATTTGCACGTTGTTCTTCGAAGCCTTATATTTATGACTTTAAGTGACCCCACAGAAAAAAGTAATTTGGTGCCAAATCAGGAGATCTGGCAGGCAAATGGATTGTGCCCCGTTTCGAAATAATTCGGTTCTAAAACGTATTCCTTAGATATTGCTGCACAATCATGCTTTTATGTGCAGGACATCCGTCTTGTTGATACCAAATGTGTTCCATTACAATGTTAGGTATTCTACGTATAAAAGGAATAATATTGTGTTGCGGTAGATCTAAGTATTTCTATGCGTTTAACATGCCATCAATTAAAAATGGGGCAACGATATTATTCCCTAATATCCCAACGCATACTTTAGTGGGTATTGTACGTGAGCAGTATACGCAATGTGTTTAGTTGTTCTGGACTGATATCGTAGTATCACAGAATTATGGCGGCCATGTAAGAAAAACATAGATTCGTCCATAAAAAGGATGTTCGAAATAAAATCTTAATTCCGTGCACATTTTTCAATTATGTCTAAACAAAACTAAATGCAATGATAATTGTCCTGTGGAAAAATTTCGTTTATCTTCTGAACATGATAAGAGTAATATTTGTTTTTCCTTAAGACTCTTCTCACAGTTTCACGGGATATATCAAGTTCTTGTCTTATTTGAGATGTCCGAGTATAATTGTTTTCTACGGTAGCACATATCATTACATCTTGCTTATCGTTATTTTGAGATTTCTTATAAAGCCATGGCAAAATGCAACCGAATTTTTCAAAATTAGTTTTAATGTGATGAATGGTATTCAAACAAGAAATACGTCGGTTTTAAAATAATCTCGAAAGAAAGCTATAATAGACACTAATGAGTGGCCTTTGATGTACCATTTCTCAATCTGCACCTTTTCATCGATTGTATAGACTATATCCATAATTTTACTCAGTATGACAGACACTTGACAGATTACGAACAACTCACATAAGCGAATGACACATACCGTCTGGAAATGTGGTAAGTTAACGGCAGAGACGTGAAAGATACCTCACAAAAGAAAAGGGTGTACCATACCAGGCGCCCATCGTGTCTGCACCCAGTCTGATCAGATATGTCGACGATGGATACGGTAGAAATACGAGTTCATACGCAATACGTATTGCTATGAATTGTGATTTTAGATACTGCTTATTCACAATTCACAACCAATGTGTCCAGCTTCGATATTCAATCGGTTTAATTTTCAAAAATGAGACTGCTCTTCCCTCAAGGTTCCAATTGGAAAACGTGGTTTTTCTCTTCTACAAATTTATATACCGCCAGTACAAGAGTTCAAACAACGGTAAAAAGAAAATCACAATCAAATTAAAATGAAATTTTATTACAATAAAAAAAAAATTAAAAAAAATCTTAATGAAGTATTAAGATAAATATTGCATCATCAAACAATATTATTAAGGTAAAATTATTATACGAAAATGATCGTTACGTATAATCAAACTTCCTTATTGACTCCCGAGCAAAATTAAAATCTAATAAATTGCAAAGAAGTATTTAAATTTCTCCACAATATTTAACGTAAACAAACTAGATGGCAGCCCGAACAAACTCTAGACGCATGTGCAAGCCACATGAAAAAATGCCCTTGATACCATGTGAACAAAATTTATCGTTACAAAAATTTTTTACTTTAGAAATTTCAAAAAACGTTCTTTGTCATTTATTTCATACAACTAAGCATAAAATATAAATCAGTACATACAAGATAATAATATAAATGATAATAAGAATAATATACTTCACTTACGTAGTATAAAAAAATATATATTTTTTTTCTTCGAGACACCTGAATTAGAAAGCCTAATTAAACAATTACGAGTTCTACACACTCGTAAATAAAACGGTATGAAATCAAGCACCAAAAACTAATTAAATCAAATCACGAAGTTAATTAACTAAGATAAAGAATTTATAATTGAATTGATTCGGCATTTACTTGATGAAGATCCATAATTAAGAATAGAAATAAAACTACGGTTTTAATCTTCACTTTTAATAATTACTCGTAAAACGACAATTGTTTCGCCAACACAGTGGCTTCCTCAGGTGTTTACATCTAAACGGTACGTTACAAACTATGTAATGTACCGTTTAGATGTAAACACCTGAGGAAGCCACTGTGTTGGCGAAACAATTGTCGTTTTACGAGTAATTATTAAAAGTGAAGATTAAAACCGTAGTTTTATTTCTATTCTTAAAGAATTTATATTCTAAACACGACCTTCTAACTCAGATAACATTTAGTGTCTGAAGCGGATACCTCAAATCCGGCGTGCTTCAACTACATTAGTCAAAAATAAATCAAAATAAAATCTGCATTCATAGAAAATAATAATTATACACTGGCATCGAAAATAAATGTACAATATAAAATAATGTTTTCAAAATGTTTGCAGGGAGAAGTCTATAGCAGTATGTGTATACCACACCTACCTCTGACCTACACCTATTGCTTATCCAATCAAATGCTACACTATTACATTCAATAAACATATCGTGAAAGTAAAGTTGGCGGGGACGCGTCTTGCGCAGCAGTGTCTTTAACTTACCACGTTTTCAGACGCTATAGATAAGGGATATTTGCTTAGGCGTCAGATATTGCGTATCACTCTCTACCACATTCCCCTTTCAATATGTTTTCGCAGTATGTTGTGGTTTACTGTATATCACTTATATTTGAACTGTAATACTTTTGAATATATAGCGTTTTGAAAATGAATTAATCTTTTATAGCAGCCCTGTGTTATATTTCAATGTCAAGAATGCAATAGCATCATTTCAATTACAAATACAGCAAATATAATATACTAGAGAAATAAACTTTACGCTATATTGAGTATATTACGAGAAATAATCCAGCAAACAATATAAAATGAAAACTTTCAGCGGCCCCATTAAATGGAGACAAATAGGAACGTTTGTACGTTGTTGCTTGTAAACACAAAAGAGCTCAATTTTTAATTAACACATTCTAGAATGAAAATGCGGCACTTTTCAGGCTTTTAATTAAAAGAAAATAACGTAACGTCTGAAGTAATAAGACATCGTAACAGTAATATTTACTATTTACTCTAGAATTTTCTCCCATCTGAATAAGTACATCTCAAGAATTAAGAAGTTATGCGATCCTTATGCACAAGGAGGCATTGCTTTCAACTAGTTTACGGTTGGAGTAATTTTGTTTTTCGTGGGGACGTAAAAGGATGAAATATTATTAAAATTATATTTGTAAAAAGAACGAGTAAGATGTTGTTTCATGTTTTACTACCGACATACTCGTACGTTAGATAACATAAACCTGTCCTCGTTTCATAATTTATTAACATAAGTTTCGAAGTTGTTTCACGTATATGTAACGAAAGAAATAACCGCTATTGTTAATCGATGGACTCACAGGATAACTTTTATTAGTGTAATGTAATATCTAACTTGTACCTGAAATGGATGTAGTCACCTTTCGCGTGATTGATTTTCAATATCATAAAAATAGCTCTGAAGTTTGTGAAAGGGCAGATGTGTAGAATGTAAAAGCTTCTCAGATACTGTTTTGAGCAAAACTCCTAATAATATTTGAAGAAAAAAAATATTGCAAAAACAATGTATTTCAAAAAAATAATAATCTGTATCTTAAATATAGATACAAAAGTTGCGAAGAGATATAGCACTGCTATCGACAAGAAATTTTTTCTTAATTTTTTCAAAATATACGAAGAATTTCGACAAAGTTCCGATTAGTTACAAAAACTTTGTTAATTATTATTATTTTTTTAATTATCATTTGTCTAAGCTACAGTGTGAGCATATTAATATAATATGGAATTGGAATTCTTATTTATAGACCTTCAACAAGCATTTGACAATAGTAGAAGAGGAAAGCTTAGATCGGTAATGAGGGAACTTAAAGTGCCAGCAAAACTAAGAAGGCTTGTAGTAATGACCTTAAAATCAACAAATTTAGTGAGAAAAGATCGAAAGGCGTAACGAACGAATCTGAGACAAATTAAAGTGCCAGACAGGGCGATACGTTGTCCGCGACGTTATTCAATCTAGCTCTGGAGCATGTAACAAGAAAAATAAACAAAGGTACGCTAAGAACACGAGCAAACCACGTTTTTGCGTATGCAGATGATCTGGTGGTCACAATAAAAAGGAGAAGAGATAATGGTCGAAATATTACAAGAAAAAAATTAAGACCAGGACAAATTAGGTCTGAAAATCAATGAAACAAAAACGAAGTTGATGAGAGTTGGAAAAAAGGCGAAGAAAACAAAAGTATTAAAATAGAAAACTTTACATTTGAAGAGGTCGAAAAATTGAAATATCTAGGCAGTATGATATCAAACGACGGAAATAGAGATGTTGAAATAAAAGAATAAATTTTGACAACAAATAGAGTTATGCCAATAGGAAATTGTTAAAGAACATGAATCTTTCCAAAAAGAATAAATTAAAAATATATAACACGATAATAAGACCAGTACAAATGTACTCAGCGGAAACGATGACAGTGGGTAAAAAAGATGAGGAAAATCTAAGAATACTCGAACGGAAAATATTAAAAACCATAATGGGACCAATTAAGCTAACATACAATGAGTTTAGAATAAGAACAAATGACGAAATTCAACAAGAAATCAATGGCAGGAAAAAACAAAGGATTGGAAACTCTGGAAAGAAATAAGCCTGAAGAGCTAGGATGGGGACTGATTCACTACGAAAATGCAGATTTGAAAATGGGGTGCTTTGGCCATTATATAAACACAGAGTGAGTCAATATTCACTCCCCAGCCCTTGAATATATGTTCTATAATTAAAAATAAAACGAAAATAAAGAATACTAAAATTGCAAAGATGAAGCCGTTTTCTAGTAAAGTTTAAATAAAAAAATTAACGAACGATTCGATGACGGCGGCATAGACAAAACCACACAAAAGCGGAATTCATATTTGTAGAAAGTAAATTTATTCCTAAGGCCAATACGATAATAGGGAATACGGCACTGAATAGCGTTTTCGAGTTCCCCCACTCACCCAACGGCAGGGTAAAGCTACGCGAGGCAGTAATCCGAGTTGTCATGTTATTATGTGTATTTAACTTGTATCATTTATTTACTATTGAAAGCTTCAAAAATATCTTTAAATTCAATATGACAGGGTATACTAAGAATACTCTTACCGTCTTAGATGTTTGCGGCCTTATATCGAAGACTGTGTGCATTTAAATCAACCAAAAAGTTGTCGCTAAAAGCAGCAGAAGACTCAAGCCAAATATCCACCTCAACAGGTGTTCTACTCGCAACTTACACAAAATTCCCAAAACTACACAAAGTATAAAGCGGCCTTAAATCTTTTAGAGACAGACCTTTTGATATCTCAGGCGGAAGTATCACTACAAAGACTTTACCGCCTTGTCCTCACACACCAAAAATCCCAACGCGCACGGTCACAGCGCTAAGTGTATACCGTCTCCCACTGGTCGGAAGTAACCTCAATACACAGCTAGACAATGTATACGAGTGTAATTTGATAAAATAAACGTAACAAATGCTTTGCAAAAATCAGCTTAGTTTATGTTAAATAGCTTCAGATTTTCGGCTGAGATTCGAATTCTGTCACGTTTTTGATAACAAATTTAATTTAATTAAAAATGTTCGTTCGTAGTACACACCTAACTGATAGCAAAATGCGATGTATGGGTCTAGTCGATATGCTCAAGATGTCAATTTTTCGATAATTCAAAACAGTATTGATAATTTTAATGATCATTTCCACAGTAATTGCGCTTTCTTTGTGTTTCTAGCCCTATACTTTCAAATCGAATGTCAGAAATTAACCAAACTTTATCTCTCACCAAGGAAAGAAAGAATCAGAACAAATTAGCTTTCTTCGAAACATAGCGCTAACTTTTTCATGAAGTCTTTTGGTCGTTCAAAATAATATTATTAATTTCAATAATGAAATAGAAATGAAAAAGCAATATCACTTAACTTTCACTTTATTGAGGTAAAATCCCATTACAATTGTTTCGACACACAGTGTTTTCCTCAGATGAAATTGTATTGTAAACTAGTTCCTTTGCAATACAAATTCAAATGAAGCTTTTGTACGGGTCTTCGCAGTCATTGGATCTCTCGCCGATTGAAAATTTATAGCATATTCCAGAATGATAAGGTGTCTATCCAGTCAATATGTTTTTAATGTTTTAAACTTGTAGTTTGTGTGCCTGCCCAAAATGTTGAGAGCTGTCTTTGGGAAAAACGAGGGAAGTATGAATTATTAATACGTTTAGTGCACTTCAGTAATAAATAAAAGTGATAAAGTTTGAAACAAAATTAATAAAAACGTTCTATAATGTTTTTAAGAAAATCACTCGAACAGGTCAATTTTTGCTTTTATAATGCCGTTCTTTAGGGAATTTTTATTAGAATAGCATCATTGGTTTTTGCACAATAACGTCATCACTATTTTTTTTAATGAAAACGTACTTTTTTTTTTCTATTTTTGTTAGACTTTTTTACTGTTTACACGGTGATGTAAAAAATTGGTACATTACATACCATTTTTTTGGAATAAATGTCGCATTTACTAAGTAAAATAGTTATTTGTTTTACTAGGCAGAAAAGCAAAAGATTTAATGCCGCGGCTGGTGTTTCATAGCCGAGGGGTAGCCGAGGCTAGGAAACCAGCCAAGGCATTAAATCTGCTTTTCTGCCGTGTGAAACATATAATTTTTCCTCCGAATTTGTTCCAATTTCACGCAAAATCGTCTTTCTTTTATATTTATTAATTGCGTTTCATTATAAATATCCAAATAATTAAATTATTTCATCAAGGGAAACTGGCTCTTCGTTACTATGTTTACCGCTGATGACATTTGATGAATTGTTTGTTTACTTTAATGTCATTGTCAATTTCAAAAAATTGTCAAGTATCTGTTCGAAAGGGATCTAATTGAAAGTGAGGATGAGTTATTATCATTAACACCTCCTGAGATAAGAGACCTGGCGCGAGATATGGAATTGAATCTATTGGCGGATAAGTCAAGAACTGTATATGAACTCACATACAGCAGATTCATGAAATACAGACAGAAGAAAAATGTGGGATCTTTCTCTGAAAATGTGCTGATTGCCTATTTTTCCGATTTTTCAAATAAAATGAAACCTTCAACGTTATGGTATACATATTCGATGTTTAAAGCTACCCTGACCATAAAAAATAACATTGATTATGGCAAAATATCTGAAGTTACCAGCTTTTTTGAAACGGCAGTCAGATGGTTTCCATGTAAGAAAATCCCGAGTTTTTCGAAGAGAAGAAATCAAGAAATTTTTATCAGAGGCCCCAGATGAACTGTATTTGAGAACAAAGGTAGAAATATACTGAAAATTATCTATTATGGATTAAAGAACTATTTTTCAATTTATATTTTAGGTTATACTTATTGTTGCAGTTGCTGGGGCTTGTAGATATGATGAGCTTTTGCAAATGAAAACGGATGATATAAATGATATGGGCGACAAATTGTTAATTATGGTACCAAATACTAAGACCAAAAGATCAAGATCTTTTGTAGTAATGGAATATTTAAGCGTTTATAGAAAATATACAGCCTCCAGACCCTCAAATTTGAATAATCGGCGTTTCTTCTATAAGTATGCGAACGGTAAAGTATATCAACAATTCATTTGCATTCACAAGTTCGGTAAATGCCAGGAGAAATTGCTACTTTTCTGAAACAAGCCCATGCGATTGAATATACTGGGCACTGCTTTCGCAGAACTTCGGCCACGTTGCTTTTGCATTCTGGTGGGGACATAACAATGAAGCAACGTGGGGGATGAAAGTCTTCCTCGGTCGCGGAGGGCTATATCGAGGACTCGCTAGCCAATAAGTCCAACATCAGCAATAAAATATTTCCAGGCGTTTCCAGAGTATCAAGTCGTGTGGATAATAATTATACTCACTTTACTAAAAAGGAGGTAAGTGGAGAAGAGAGTTCAATTTTATTAAGGAATTGTTCACAATTCAGCATAAATATTTCTAACAAGTAAAAATTTCCTGTTGTTGTTTGAAGTTGTAATGTAATAAAACCAGTTTTGTGTATTTTTTTTTATTTAAAACTCCATCATTTTGTGTTTACCTAATGTCTTTGTCAATTTTAATTACCAGTTGATTTAACTTTTACTGACTAGGCAGTAAAAGTACACATTTTAAGTCTGTCAAGTGTTATTAAAAAACCGCTTTTAATGCCATTCGGAGAAAAAATAATTTACAAAAACCTTAATTCAAATCAACTCATTTGGCAAAAGATTGACGGATATCTAAATTGTAAAGAGGCAATCTAAATTTTGAAGTTAAGAACAAAAAATAGCAAATTTAACTGAATGGGAAGGAATAGAGATTTTAATAATGGTTGGATACGGCGATAGGCTAACAACTCAGTGAGTTATTCAATCAAGCACATCCAGATAGGCCTCCAATTTCAAGATCTACTGTAAGTAAATTGGTCGGAAACTGGAAGTGTAAAAGAATTATCTCGAGAAGGTCGACCACGAATAAGCGATGAAGCAAAATTAAAATTGTTACTTGAAACAGAGGAACATAATCATACTTCAACAAGGTAACTTGCCCTAGATAACAACGTAGACCACAGTTTTGTTGTAAAATTATTTAAAAAAGAAAAGTATCATCCATACAAAGTGCGCGAGTTAAAGGAAGATGATCCAGATCGCCGATTGCAATTTTGTGAAAAATTAATGTTACGATGTGATCGAAATCCCAATTTTTTAAAAACACATTTTTTCTGATGAAGCCACTTTTTACATCAACGGATCAGTACATCGCCATAACTGTAGGTATTGGTCACGGAACAATCCCCACTAGATACAGGAATGATACGTCAAGACAAATTACATGTAAAATTAAATGTATTGATGAGAATGAGGACCTTACTCTTATGAAGGAAACCTGACTTCTGCTCAATATTTAAATTTTTGGCAATTTTATTTATTGCCAGCAGTGACAGCTCTTTTTCCTAGTAATGAATATGACGTCATACCTCATCAGAATATTTTGTTTCAACAAGATGAGGCGCCGTCTCATTCTGGCGTAGAAGTCCATCAATACCTTGATGCTATATTTACAGAAAGATGGATAGAGCGGCGGGGACCAATTGAGTGGCCAGCGCGTTCCCCCGACCGAATGCTCTTAGATTTTGATCTGTGGGGTTATTAAAATCAAGAGCTTATTTCACTAGACCCAACAACTTGGAAGATTTACAACAGAGAATTCGTGATGCAATACAACAAATTAGGCCAGATATTATTGAACGCAGTAAAGAAAGTGTTTGTCAATACCAAATAGTTGAAGGGAGGCATTTTGAACATTTTCGTTAAATTTTGTTTATTAATTTGTTTAATATTTTTTGTATGTTTGTTTCTTTGATTATTGTTTTTACTAAATTATTTTGAAGTAAATGTGTCATTTATTAAAAATAAGTGTTATTCAGGGTAGCGCACAGCTGACTGATACATTTTGAATCACTGTTGGTGTAGAAATATTTATACATACATCAGGCAGGTGGCCGCCATAATTGTCGATACATTGATGCAAGCGACTCACAAAGCTGTTAAATAACCTATGTAATAACTCTTGATCTATTGTGTTAATTGCTTCACCTATTGTATTCTTTAATTCAGCAATTATTCTAGGGTGATTTTTATTCACAAGTTGCTTTAAATAACCCCATAGGAAGAAGTTCAAAGCAGATAGGTCTAATGATCTTGGTGGGTACACAATTTCCCCATTGCAAGATATAACATGGCCGAACATCTGTCTAACACCTTGTATGCTTACACGAGAAGTATGGGCAGTAGCACCGTTTTGTTGGTAATAAATTTCTGCTCGATATATACCCATTCTTCTTAGCTCCACCTGAACAAAATTTTGGAACATTTCGATGTAACGTTGAGAGTTGACTGAGACAGCTTGGTTGTTTTCGTTTTCATAAAAATATGGCCCCACCACTCCAAACGTTCCAATGCCACATCAAACCGTAACTTTTGGCGAATGTGAAGATGTTTCGTTGATTTGTCAGGGATTGTTTTGGGACCAAAAACGCATATTTTGTTTATTGACACAGCCCAACAGATGCAAATGGGCTTCATCAGTCATAAATAATAAATTCAGTCGGTCTGGATTTTCGTTTAGAATTAACGACATTCTATTACAAAAATGCGATTTATTCTATTCTGCGGAAAAAGTTTCTGAACTATCTGAAGCTTATAAAGATGAAACTGTTCTTCATGAAGAATTCGTTACTTCTTCTCGAGGCCCCAGGAGCTTCCGACCTGCGCCGTGTTGAACGCTGAGGACTTTGTTGAACTGATGCTCCAACTCTTCCAATATTTGCAATGATGCGAATTCTTCATATAGCACCGTGTTTTACATTAAATAAACTACCCGTATTTTCCAATTTACTAACCCATGACAATATTGTATTCCGTGAAGGTAATACTATACGCGGTTGAACACCGAAATGCTGTTGAAAATTGCGTCTTGTCTGTGTAATGGATTTAGTCTCATAATAAAACCGAACTGCCACTGTACGATGAACTAAGTTCCATTGCTCCATTAGAATGAATAATAACTAAACACTAACTGAAATCTTACACTAACTGTTGCGAATAGCAAAGTTTTGTTTGCACTTCTACTCTTACATCACCGTTTAAATAGTAAGAATGTCTAACAAAAAGAGAAAAAAAATTGTCATTTAAAAAAAAGATGACGTCATTTTTCAAAAATCAATGATGTCATTCAAAAAACATCCCCAAAAAATTGATCTGTCCGAGTGATTTTCTTAAAAACATTATAGAACGCTTTTTGTTCCAAACTTTATCACCACGTTGTATATTTACAAAATATACTCTGTCTACAATATTTGACCACGACACTGTATATTTAGAGTACCTAGAAAATGGACGAACGCATTAATAAAAAAATTCAAAAAAGTAGTTGAACATTTCAAAAGTTTTTCCCTCCCTGATATACTTTTGGCTGCTTCTGGTATGCTGGAGCCAGATCTGGCCTCAGAATTTCGATATTAACCCCTTAAGCAAACGGAAATATATTATACATTTTATTAACAATAAACTTAAGAATTATGTACATACAGAGTGCGGCGCGGGAATAGTCAATTTTTAATTTTGATAATACTCTGAGAGGGTAGGTGATAGAGGAGTGGGGAATGACCCTTCAACTCTACTAGTTTCGCCATTAACGTGGACAGTATTCAACATGGTGTCGTGGAGGTTAGAATATCACATTTCGCATATAATAAGTACGTCAGAATGGTCGAGTCAATTGTCAACGCACAACGGTAATTCCGACGGCATTTCAACATCCAGCTTAGCAGAAATTTCCATCTTACGCAACCATTATGCGTTAGGTTACGAGCTTCAGAACCATAGCAACCGTGATGAAAAAGAAATCTCCAGGCAGGCCACAGAGTGTCCGGATCCCAGAGAATGTGGAAAGTGTGAGACGGGCGACTTTGAGAAGTTCTGGTCGTTCAATACATTGTCATTCTGCAGAAATGCAAATAAATTAAACAGTGAGAAGCATTCTCCATAAAGATCTAGGATCTCATTCTTATAAGATTGCACTGAATGAAATTGACCGCCTACAAAAAGTTGAGTTCGCAGAAACCATGCAAACTGTTTTAGAGGAAAACGAAAATACGGTTATCATGTTGAGTGTTAAAGCGCATTTTTACCTAAATGGTGATTTAAACAAACAAAACTGCCGATATTGGACAACACACAATCCCCGTCAGTTGAATGAACACCCTCTACTCAGCGCAAAAGTTACGATTTTGTGAGGAGTAACTAAGAGTTGCATCATTTGCCTTTACTTCTTCGAAGAGAACGGAGGGACAGTGACGGTCAACTCTGTTCGCTACATAAACATGTTAAACAACTTTTTTGTTTCGGAACTCCGCAGACGACGAATTGGTGAACATAATTCGTGGTACCAAAAAGACGGGAGCACCGCCCACAGAGCAAAAGTTTCGATAGCAGCTTTACGAGCGTCGTTTCCGAATCGAGTGATTTCCAGGTTCGGCGATGTTTTGTGGAATACTCGCTAACCACACTTGTCAACCTGCGACCTCTTCCTATGGGGCTACCACAAGTCGTGTGTTTATCGGGGAAAACGACAACACTGGAAGAGTTGAAGGCTGAAATACTACATGACGTTGACAACATCGATGGCAACCTTCTTGAAAGAGTGGATACCTAGTTCAAGAAAAGACTTCAATTTTGAATTTAAGAAAATGGTCGTCTCTTTACAGACATAATTTTTCACACATAATATTCTTGAATGGCATTGACCTATGTTCTTTTTAAATAAATTATTTTCTCGCAAAATTGACCATGTACTGCTCAATTCAAAAATTGATTACTTCCGAGTCGCACGCTGTATTTTAAATTAATTTCCTGAATATTTACTTGTGTTCTTCCTTTTATAAGATCCACCGGAAATTTCTAGTATTATTATTAAAAATCTAGTGCGAAGAACACAAATACAAGTTCAATAATAATTTTTTTTTCAACGTGTCGGAACATATTCCTTCCCAGAGACGCAGATACGTATTTCATCTTTCTACAAATTCATCAGTACGCCCCTGTTGGAGAAAGGATATCTTCAGACACATTCACAAAAAAGAACGACTTCGCTATCTCACAGAAATTATTAAAACCGAGCGTAGAAGTACATACAGCGCTGCATATTGTCAGACTGCCGAGGTACTCGCTTTGTCTACATAACAAATGCAGAACTGACGAAGTGTTTCCAGAGGTGGCACTGCCTCATCTCTAGAAACTGCATAATCATACTTACGGAATAACCGCATGTGTAATGTAACAGAATAACTGAAACGTACATGGGTAGGTAAAACCCCACCAGTTTACTGATGAATCTGTAGAAAGATGAAATATGTATCTGCGTCTCTGGGAAGGGATATGTTCGGACACGTTCGCAAAATAAGAAAAATTAATATTGAACTTGTATATTGTGATCTTCACACCAGATTTTTAATAATATTTTATATTATTAAAAATGCTTTTGTATTTCTAGTATTACATTCCAACAATAGTCAGCCAACACGTTTCAATTGCATTTTCCGGCATACCTTTACTCGATCGATGCACTATCTTGATGAAATCTTTCTCTATGCTCGTCTAATACTATTCCCAAATCCCCAAGAAATAAATTCAAATGAGAATTGAGAAAATTAATGATATATTGTCTAGAAGATTCACTTGCTATCAAATACAGGGTGTCCCAAAATGACTGAAGGGGTTTTAATTCCTTATATCTTTCTTATTATAATTTTTTTTTTGCTTTCAGTATTTTGCAAAGAAGACTTGGGGAATTTAAAATGGAACAGTACACAATTGAACAACGTGCCAAAATCGTTGACCTTTATTTCTCAAATCAACGATCCATTGCGAGAATTTTTTAAAAATATTCTCCATTAATATACTATTTTTAAAATTAAAAAAATTTAATAATTATGTCTTAAATAAGAAATTATAATGAACTCAAACCCCTTCGGTCATTGCGAGATATAATTCTTCATAATTAAATTAAAAATATTCTCCATTAATATACTGTATTCAAAATAAAAAAAATTTAATAATTATGTCTTAAATAAGAAGTTATAATGAACTCAAACCCCTTCGGTCATTTTGGGCCACCCTGTATGAGCGGGTTATTTTTACCATGGAGTGATACAACTTTACATAAATTCTAATGTCTTGTATGCTCTTCATATGCTTAATATCTATTATACAGTAACTTATTAATCAAATAACAGCCTATACGTCGAACGTATCAATCTATAAACAGTTTTATTAATAATTTCCCATGATCGGCAAATTTAATTTTTATATTCGCTTTCCGAAAAGACAAGACCACAAATTAATCGCTTTCTTACATAATAATTTTCAATTTCACTTGTTATTCGCTAATACAAGCTGTTAAAGGGATTAAGCGCTCAAAACCTATCACTTTATTTCTTGCATCAATAAAGTGTCGACGCAAACTTGATGGAAAATGACAAAAAAATCGCGTCTAATATTGAGGAGGACAGATGCGACGGCGAGGAACGGCGAAGGAAACCTGGAGACAGGAACATGGCCAAGAAGTGTTAAGCAAACAGTGCGGGCTATCAATCATGCACTGCCGAGCCTTTCCCCATTAATTAAACCTCGACGAGATATGACACAGAAAGAGACTTAACCGGGAAGGGGCAGGGTCTTTCCGAGAGCGATGCCAATAAACTCTGATGCTTGATTGATAGCCGTTTAGAGATTTAACCGACGAACATCGAGGATCCCAGTGGATGCCATCCTCTGGGACCCAACGCGGCGGTTGGTACATCGAACAACCTTTCAAGGTTTAATCAGACTAATATATTTCTTTCTCCATTGATGTGTATACGAACGCAATCATTCATCAATACGTAGATAAAAGGTTTTTGCACTATGCTCATGATTCATTTGGACCGGTGGAATTGCAAAATGTTTAAAATATCGCAACAGATAAACGCAATACAAAACAAGAATTATTAATTGCAATATTACCCAATAAAAATAGTTTGATTAATACCTTAAAGCTTTATTTACAAATTATACAGGCCGATTATAAAATAATGTATTATATTCTTAGTTTTCTAATTAAATATTATTTTGGAGAAGTAAAGGATTATTACATACACCGTTATAACTTATTATTATATACCGTGCCTCCGATTAAATTCTTATTTAAAATAGTCTATGATTGTAATTAAATTATAGACTGCACCCAATTGTATAAAAGTGAATTAAATTTAAACCCTTACCACAATGCAGTTCTGATTCTGGAAAAGTATTTCGTATTATTAAAACAACAGTGGTATAGTCATGTACTTTGCTTGTGTATGTGTCAGTGCTCAGAGTATAACGATTTCTCTTCTGTTAAAGAAGGCAAATTAGTTGTCCAAATAACAGTAATAGTCCCCGTACTAGCCTTTGGGGTAGCAACATTGTAGGTTTGTTACAACTTGAGCTGTTCGGTACAACTAGAATGGCAACGTGGCCAGCGCTACGCATCGACTGTCTATTATTACCCCAGAGTTTTACCTCCAGGCACTTATTTTTGACAGCCTGAGTTAAACTGGGACCGAAAAAAACGCCATCAATATGGCTTGACCCGGTCTATCCTATTCATAGTTCAGTGCATCGTTTCTCAATCTAGGGATCGCGACCTCCAAGGGGGGTCGCTTGTTTTTATAAGCCAAATGTTTAGTTTTCAACTGTCGAATTAATGTTGATGGCTTAATGCTTTCTTCGAAAGGAACTTGAAAGTGAGGTAAAACTATAATTTAAATAATTGTCATTGTACAACCTTGTCTTTTTACCAACCAATTCACTGGATGTAGATGACTCACTTCGTTTTTTCACAGATTTATCGATTTCGCATAAGAAATTAAAAAAAACGGTTTCCTTCACTCTAAAATAAACGCACCAGACGCACGCTAACATACGAAACTTAACTGACGTTGTGCAATCGCAAGCACCTCTTTTATACTGGTGACAGCACGACTTGTTCAAACGCACCCATATGCATATCGTATTATATAAGACCAAATTACAAAAAGCACGTATACATCAAGTTGGAACTTATAAATTGCTCATGTATGTACACGTCATATATGCATGTTCATACCCGTCGCTATAAACGCAGCGGCATAAAATAATAGGAATAGTCGTGTTACATTTTTATACTGTCGGTATTTCTTTAATGTACAGAATTAGTGTAATGTGATTATACACATATGTAATATTGTTTTGCGTTTATAATTACAGACAAAATTAAATTAGTAATAGTATGGCTTAATGTAATTATTCCTTTGGGAGGGGTGGTCGCGAAATATTAATTTTATTTACATTTACTATTTGGAAGGTTGCGCAGCTAAGAAGGATGAGAATCGCTACTCTATAGCATACGATTCTTTAGTCATGGCAAAGTTTTACAATATCTTATTAAATTAATCTTTAATCCCCTCGGCATAAATGACACACTTTCCATCCCGAAAGAATGGTGAGCATGACCTATGACCTTATGTATTAATCATTGATACTTTTGGCAAATATTCGGTATGAATCTTGGTATCCCAGAAAATGGTGAGCATGACTTTCTGTGGAACTCTTACGAAACCTTCCACCGAACTCCCCGACACTCGTATTATATATGATAATAGTCAAACGAACTTAAAGCTTTAACCAAATTTGTCTCCATAGAAATGTTTCTTGACACTAAAATTGTGTCCTCTTAGCCTAGTGACCTGGTTACAAGATGTTTAGCAATGTGGTGTAAGATCGTAACTAACAAGGTCATGTTGATGAAATGAATAAGTCGGATATTGTATGTTGTGAATACATGACCTGGTTTAGTTATTACAAAATCATTTAAATACAGGACAGGTATTGAAGAGTTGGTTAAGTTAATAGTTTCACAGCTAGTCAACTTAGCTCGTCTGATTCTTTTGAAATACTCGTATGAAGCCATTTGAACAAAACCGTTGAGTTCTCCCACTAGTAACATTTAATTGAAAAAAAAAAACGAATGTTATATAAATATTGGAGTTAAGACATACTTTTTATCTAGTTAAGAATATATTTTTTACTTCCTTTAATATCATCGGCGATGTTTACAGAAAAACAAAAACTCTCATAAAAGTAAAGTAAATATGATTACGTTTTTCCATCAATCGACCGAGGTAAACTAGAAAAATTCTGTAAGCTGGCCAAGAGAGCTCGGAACGAGATTTTCAAACTGTACACATACGTGTATGTTTGTATACTTAATACACAAAGGTACATATGTACGTACACATATATATAGCACAAACATACATAAACAAACAAGCGTTCAAAAGTCTTAGATTATTGTACATCGTGTATCTAAAGCAGGGCAAGACAAGCTAGTCTTGGTGGAAAGCCACTTTGGTTTTTACATTTCTGCAAAATGTAAACAGAAAATATCGAACTTCTGCCGGAATTATATTGAAGCTCTGGCGAACAAATGTAAACAACTCATGCAATTCATACATCTCGCAAAGGATATCTGCCGAGAGAATTCGATTGCCCCATATGAAATGAACGTTTATCGGATTGATTTGGTGCTTGTCGGGTGATTTTTTTCTTTTTATTGGAGAAGTATTTTTTTCCGCCATGCCCCGGGGCAAACGATAATCCTGTTTCGTTGTGAAGCTTCATTTTCCAATCGTATGTAAAAATCGGTTTTTTACCTCCACGTTGGAAAAATTTGATTTAGCACAATTGAGTTTTCAAATGTCCACATGAACTGCGGTATTCATTATGGTTTATGAAACAATTGAAATTCGATAATTATCTTTGGATTAAAAAATTTTTTAATAAAAGGCTCATTGTAAAATTACTCACGTAAATTATCTATACCAGCGATGCATATACTGCGGCCCGCGGGCCGCATGCGGCCCACTGTCGATATTTATGCGGCCCGCCAACGAATTTTAAAAATTGTTCGAAAAACTACAAAAGTCGGTAAAAATCCATTCAAATCAATATTTCTTAACTTTTTATTTTATTCTAACTTTTGTAATTGTTAGTAAGATATGTATCTTTAAGTACCTACTGCTTTCTTGTTCAGGTTTACTACGTAGGACAGGTATGCTCCTCGTCGTTCCAAGCATATTGTTACGAGACTAGAAATCCGTCGAACCAACTAGATTACTCGAAGATTCGCGAAACACATCGGTATTATCCCCGAACAATGTGGTAGGTTCTCGATCTTAGGTAACTCGTATAAATACAACGCATCGCCCGCTATCGGGGCAGTTAAATTTTAACTACGGACAAGCGAACGTTACATTGTTTGAATTGTAATCTGTGACGAATAAATATTTCGTCGTTCGAACTTGGCATATACCTACGTAACAATATAATATCAATTTTGATATGGATGAACCTGGTCCAAGTAAAAAACGTAGTGGTAAGGTTGAAGATGAAAATCCACAGCTTCAAGATATTTGAACCGAAAAGACTTTTTTATTTCATCGCATTACAAAAGTGTCTGTTTAATGTGCAAGAGTAGTGTTTCTATTACGAAGGAATATAATGTGAAAAGGCATTGTGAAACCCAGCATCATACTTTTACCAAATTAACCTGTGAGAATCGAATGCAAAAAATTTCCACTATACAAAGGGAACTAATAGGCCAGCAAGCTATGTTTACAAAACCAATTCAAGATGCTGAAATAGCTACTGAAGTTAGCTTTCAAATATCTCGAGTAATAGAGAAAACTTGTCGGCCTTTTAAAGACGTTGAGTTTGTTAAGCAGTGTTTAGATATCGCCGTAAAAAATGTCTCCGAAAAATGCAAAGAGGTTTAGAAAATTCAACTAAATCGGATGACTGTTCAAAGAAGACTTACCACATTTGCAGCTAATATAGATGAGCAATTAGCTACGAAATCGAAAAGTTTTGAGTATTTTTCTATAGCACTCGACGAATCTACTGATATAAGTATATATATATATATATATATATATATATATATTGCATTATACATCAAGAGGCCCTCTGTTCAAAATTATTGGGATTTGAAAATTGAAAAACTTGATTGAAGAAATCAAAATATTTCTGGTGGAAAAGAAAAAGGACGTCTCCGAACTCGACAACCCTGATTGGCTGCGTGACTTAGGCGTTTCTTGTAGACATCACAAATCACTTGAATGTCTTAAATACGCGACTCCAAGGCAAAGATCAATTGATTTCGCAGTTATACTCTCATGTTTCGTCCTTTTAATGCAAATTGAGTCTTTTCAGGACACAAATCAATTCAGCCAATTACCGCCATTTTCCGAACTATAAAAAAATTATGGAGAAATTCAATAAAACTCATGTCAATTTCGCTTATGTTGAAAAAATTGATATTTTAATACAAGCTTTTCATGATCGTTTTCTAGACTTCAAAAAAGTTAAACCTCTATTAGACATTTTCAGCAATCCTTTCAACATTTCACCCGAAAATGCACCCAAATCAATACAGCTGGAATTGATAGACATGCAAAATGATGATAATTTACGAAACAAGTTTAGTGAAGGTAATTTACTCAAATTTTACCGTTGCGTTGACAAAATCGCATATAAAGAGTTGCGAATAAATGCATTGAAATGCGCAAGCTTATTTGGATCGACGTATATTTGTGAGCAAACGTTTTCAGTGATGAAACTTAACAAAACAAAAAATCGAAACTGTCTGGAAAATGAAAATCTGGAAGCAATTTTACGTATGGCGACAAGTAATGCGGAGCCAAACATAAACAAAATTGTTAGGTCAATGCAATGTCATGCATCAAAATAATAAAACATGAAATATTGCATTGTAATGATTAGATTACATTACGATTACATAATTACAACAAACATCTTTGAATGTTCTTCTATTTTTATCATTTGTAGTAATTCATACTATTTAAAAATAAAAATATTTGTGTTAATAAGTATTCTTTGTAGTGCCACGTCCTTGACTTATAATTTTCCCGAGTGGCCCCTGTTCCATATAAGTCTGTGCATCCCTGATCTATACTCTACACAACTAACGCTTACGTTAAATGTACGTAATTTAAAATTTTCATCTTATAATATTAGTCTGGAAGTAGAAGTCTAGTTCTCTGCCACTTAGTCCTCTAGCAAGTATTTTTACACTACTCTAGTCCAACACGTTCTTTTTGGAGTTACTCACAGTCTCTAATCACTTTTTTCGTTGTCTTTACTTTCATACCCCGCTACCTACGGCGCGCGCTGGCGCAGCGATGGTGTCTGAAGATGGTCAAAATCAAAACGAAATCGGTAGTCATATCGCACAATAGTCTGGAAGCTTCTATTTATGATGTATGCCCTTAGTCAGTAGAGACGGCTGTAGGTGACTAAATAAATATTGGTAGATAGCGCCAATCGGTTTTACTGACGGAAGCTCAAATCTGAAAACGGAGAAAAGGGATTGCGCGATCTTAGGTCTAAATCCAAATCGGCAAAATGCTGCACAGGATATCTGCAACCTGAAAATAAACGTTCAAGCTCCAACTTGCATAAGAAAGAAAAAAAAAGGTAAAGATAAAACTCGAAAACAGATAATTTGTATGTTAATAATTTAACACAACATGTAAAGGAAGATGCATAAAAGAACAAAATTCTGTTCAAAATAAAAATATACATCCTGTATATGTATCACATTATATATATATATATATATATATATATATATATATATATATAAGGTAAACTTAATAAGTCGGCGATTAAAGGTCTGGTTCATTACTTCAAAGTATATATATTTAAAACAATCCTACATATATTTATATATTATATATATATATATATATATATATATATATATATATATATATATATATATATATGATATTTTAAACATACCCAAAAAGTAAAAGGGTGAATTTATAATGAAATTACGATAATATGAGTACACATAAAAAGAAGAAATTAAGATAAAGTTTCAATATGAACTGCGAATTATACACATAACAAAAATGTCTTTCGTGTATTTCAAAAAAATTTAAATCAAATAAATCAATAATATAGTAAGTGCCCAAGCACACATGTAGACATGTAGACATGTCTTTTTGTTTATACTAGGCGCCGGCGCTACAGATGGTCGCACAAAAAAAAACAGTTACAGAAAAGAAAAATCTCACGTTAAAAATAAATTTAGAATATTTCTTAAATAGAATAAAATATATAGGCGGTAAAAAGATTAGAAAAATATTACAGTAAAACTAATATATCAAACACCTAAGCAAATTAAATTGAAATCAAATTGAAATTAGATTACAAGTAACTACAAATATATCCAAATATAATATTAACTTACGAAATGCTACTAAAAGTTTTAAATTAAACAGATAGTTAATTAAAAACTCAAAAGTTACACAATTTATGATTTAAAAATTTCAAAATCGTAATTTAGAGCAAAAGAGACAAGTATTTTGGCCTAAAATAAATATAGAAAAACGAATTCACATGTTGTCCTCGTCTTAAGCACGGAGATTGCCAGGAATATCGGTAATTAGATTCGTCAGCCGGGATCGGAAAATTTTAAAGTGTTTACCTCAAATTTGAGATTGTAAATTTGTTTAAGCTTGAAAGTGTTGGTGCTTGGATTACATCTTCCAGAGATTTACAATTGTTTCGCTAATTACGTCCAACAAATTACACACGGAACAATAAATGGCAATTTCCAAAATTTCATTACGTTCTACCTTAGTATCCGCAATGCGATATCCCAAATACAATAAATTTCGTAAACTTAACTACCTCTAGAATATAAAATGCACTTAAAACAACCCACTGGTCTTGTTCACGGCTGGTGAACAAATCTCACTACCCATGCATCGGAAGCGGTGAAGGGGTGATACGATTAGGAATATCCACACAAAGAGGGCGATATACCTACTCGTAAGATCAAAAATTTAAACAACTCGTGAAGGAAATAGTATACCGAGAGATAAAGCGTTAAATACCTATATGATTAAATTAAAAATGTAACAACTATAGAATATATACAGGATGATAAATTTCATCCTGTATAGCCAGCGCTGAATTTACTTCTACGCCCGGTCTGGATAATTTCGGTGGTGTGGTGATGTGGTTCTTTTTTGTGAATGTGTCTGAGAATATCCTTTCTCCAGCAGGGGCTTACCGACGAGCCTATAGAAAGGCGAAATACGTATCCACGTCTCTGGGGAGGGATATGTTCGAACACGTTCACAAAAAATATTAATAGTGAACCTGTATTTGTGTTCTTCACACCAGATTTTTAATAATATTTTATATTATTAAAAATACCTTTGTATTATTTTGAATATTATTCTCTGACGTACATTTAATAAATTCAAGATACTCAACATTACTGATATTGAAGTATACCTACTACATTTTAAAATAATTCTCATTGCTTTGTTCTGAATTTCTTGTAGCTGTTGCGTTTCATTCTTGTTTAGATTAAATAATATTGAAGAGCAATAATCTAAATGCGGAGAGACTATAGACTTATACAGTAGAAGCTTGACACCCATGCTTAAGTTCTTCCCTATTCTGCCCAGAAGACTAACCTTTTTCGACATTTTGTTCATGACATACTTAGTATTGTCTTTAACAGTAAATTATTATCTAAAAGAATTCCTAAATATTTCCTTCTATCGACTCTTTCAATCGGATTCTTGTCCACATATAGTCTAACTTGGCTCATATCAACACTACTCAACTTGTACTTACTGCCTATAACCATAAACTTTGATTTTTAAGATTAACACTTATATAATTATCGCACATCCACTCATAAACTAAACAGAGTTCGGAACTAATAGTGTTTATCATACTATCTAATTCATTTCCACGCACGTATAGCATAGTATCATCAGTAAACATACATACATCACAATTTTTAATTCTAGATATTACATCATTTACATACAAGTTAAATAACAACGTCCAAGCATAGTACCTTAAGAAACACCTATTGAGTAGTTACTGTTTGCGACATTACGCCATTATACTTGACCACCTGATGACGATTATCCAAATAAGATCCGAGCCAGTCTAGAGCTTTTTTCTTACATTTCTCTAAGAAAATACCTGCGCTTCTTCTATAAGCTGAAGTGGTAGAGAGCTTCCGAGCTGACGTGTGAGTGGCTGAGACCTGCTCTTGGCTGAGGCTGACTTCGTTTCTCGACGTGTAGTTTTCATGCTATTTATCCAGCTTACCATGCGTTCGGAGGTTCGTTCCGGATTCCACTTGCTGTATGCGAAGTCATAAGTGGTAGGCAGGATCGCCATGTAATGTCGTCTGGTCCTAGAGGTAACATTGTTGGCGAGGCAGATTCATTTAGAGCCAGAGTTTTCGGTAGGACAAATAACACATTCGGGAACGATTAAACAATAACTTTTAATAAAATAAATTAACGATAACAATTACATTACAAGACACGGAGTGAACTATAAACGTAAGGTCTGATACACAAAATTGTCTGACAAGCTGATAATCTGTCTTATATGTTGGATTGACACCTCGGTTGACTACTTCCTTGTTTACGTAAAATGGAGCCAGTCTCACGAAACAGTTCAACGCAACGACGCAAATGCGAGATTAGGATATTGCTGTTGACGTTCATCGTAACAATCTCGAGTAGTAGAGTATTGCCATTCACCTCCCTCTCGAAGGCCATTGCGAAAATACGCCTCGATCATAAAAGTTTTTTGTATTCGGGTTAAAACCATATTCACTAAAAGCAAAACTATGTACCTTGCAGCCAAAACACAAATGACAACTCAAATACGTTTTGACAATTATATAACTCAAATACATTTTGACAGTTAATGTACTAATATAGTGCAGCTGGTTCACATTTTCGCTATTCCAAAGCTATCTCTGAGGAAACGCATTTTTCCTAAATCGTTAGTGAAATAATGCAAAATCGTCTCTGAAGTAAAGCAAAAAAGTCAGTGAAGAATAACTTTTACAGACCCTTATGTCATATTGCCCCAGTGACAAAAGCAGATTTCATCTCTAATCTATAGATACTTGCGTTGCGCGCTGCAGTGTAAGACATTTGACACTTGACAATTATACAAAAAGGTTTTGTTTAAGTATGACAATAGGTTAAGCACGTATAAAGCGTTTGTACAATATGAAACAAACATGTAAATAATTTACATATCTGTAACTATGCACATGGACAAAACCCCTCGTATTTTCAGCATTTACTTCTGCTTAATACATATGTTTCTGCCATCTAGGCGTCCTCAGTTAAGCTAGTTAAGCAATGTATACAAATTAATACAAACCTGTTATAAACAACTGGTTTGTATCTGCATTTAAATTTACTGAAATAGCCCGCATAGATCAAGCAAGTTCCGTCCTATAAGAAGACAACTATTTAATAATTGACATCTTACGGGCGAAAGAGACTTTGTCTGGGGGGCTACCTATCGTTCGAACAGCTAAGCTGCTACGGGAAATGATAAAATACGTATGTAGATGTAGTCCATTAACAACCAGCCAGATGGCGGTAAATATACAAAAAGGTTTTGTTTAAGTATGACAATAGGTTAAGCACGTATAAAGCGTTTGTACAATATGAAACAAACATGTAAATAATTTACATATCTGTAACTATGCACATGGACAAAACCCCTCGTATTTTCAGCATTTACTTCTGCTTAATACATATGTTTCTGCCATCTAGGCGTCCTCGGTTAAGCTAGTGAAGCAATGTATACAAATTAATACAAACCTGTTATAAACAACTGGTTTGTATCTGCATTTAAATTTACTGAAATAGCCCGCATAGATCAAGCAAGTTCCGTCCTATAAGAAGACAACTATTTAATAATTGACATCTTACGGGCGAATATATGTATATTTATCGCCATCTGGCTGGTTGTTAATGGACTACATCTACATACGTATTTTATCGTTTCCCGTAGCAGCTTAGCTGTTCGAACGATAGGTAGCCCTCCAGACAAAGTCTCTTTCGCCCGTACAATATAATTATAATCAAAACTGACATTTAATTGGCAACAACAAGCTGATCCCCCCAACCATGGCCATCCCTTATCAAAATAATTTTTGCTCATACGGTAGATTTCATTAGGTATAATGGCTTTGACATGAAGTAATTAATAAATTAATTAGAAAAACGAATTAAAAAGGACAATCCGCGAATCCACAAGTTTGACATCTACACGTAACCAGGAGAAAATATGTGTTTACCATACCATCCAATCACGAAAACATCAATAGAGTTGTTAAAGAACAAGGTCTCCAAGTTGCTTTTCGGTCCGAAAACACCGTCAAAAATCTCATAGGTAGTACCAAAGATAAAGTTAATTTGAATTTAAAATCAGGTATATACGAAATTAATTGAGGCGATTGTAATTTAAAATATATAGGTCAAACGAAGCGCTCAATAATAACCCATTTTAAAGAACACATATCACATATTAAATTTAATAGAGTAGAAAAATCGAGTGTCGCAAACTATGCATTGGACATCACGATAAAAGGATTAAAACTTGTAAAAAATATCAACAACCCCAGAGATCTCGACGCACACGAAAGAATTCATATCGATAAAAACAAAATTAATACGTTTTTCTCGGACAACGGTCCTATCCCCATAGAGTTGTTTTCCTTAATTCTTAGAAAAGAGGAATAAAAAGTTGAGGGCGTGAGAATAAACCCATGGTGTTGCCGTTTTCTGAAGAGGGGCGAGTTGACGTAATTTTAGTTTGCGTATTTGTTTTTCTGTGTATACGCAATGTAAAGTTGTGCGCAATTGTGTTAGCTTTACTGTACCACATGTTCAACACTTTTATTAATGGTTTTATCTACTGATGATAACTAGTTAGTTGTCGAAATAAGTATTTAGGATACGATTATTAATTGTGGTGAGGCGTTTTATACCTTTTTGGAGTTTCCATGAAATGGTATTACCTAAAAATCGAAACATCAAAAGTTTAAAATTTCCTTCGACTTCGGAAAAAATCTAATCTGCACTTAAACACTAAAGTTTCATTACTCATGTCTCATGTGTTTCATGTGCCTCGGCAAATAAACACACATTCGTAATGAAAAATGAAACTTTAGTGCCTTGATACATAAATAACTATTTATTATTATCCGATATTATCATTTTCGTAAATTAATTAATTCCATAGAAAATATTTTACTCATCAGCTAATTTTTAAAATCTAAAACTATATAATAAAATTACATCCATGTCAGCAACATTTTTTCGCAAGGTTTGAATATGGATACCTCGTCATATAATCCATGTCATTCTAGTTTATATTTAGTAAATATGTAAATAAATGCGAAGTCCTTGTAAGAAAAACTGCGAAACTTTTCCATCATTAAAAGAAAAATTTAAAGTTTATTTGATAAGACGCCAGAACGTTAAAGATGACGGTACATGTAGTAAAATGACATTAAAAGTTTTATGATGTTCGCAAGTTTTTACTGGAAAAAGTACATTATAATTATTTTACCAAACGAACTATGAAATGTTCCCTAACAAGATTTTAAATTAAACGTTATCGTAAAACTTCAAGAATAAATATAATTTTATAGCAGCATTAAACAATGTTATCGTCTAAAAAAACTGTCATGTACAAATAGTGTAATTAACTGCCTTTTTTAACCCAGCATTTGCATAAATTATATTAATTCTAATGTAGATCGGTCGGGTATATTTGTATTGTTTGTCAAAGTAATCAAGATAAGAATTTATTAGTATTGGCACGCAACGTGAAACGTATATGTTATATTGGATGTACTTATATACAGAGAACTCGAAAATGGATTGAAGGTTTTTAATATGGAATAAATTTTTGTTTGTTAAACATTAAAAAATTACAACATCTTAATCTATAATTCTGGGAGCTTTTCCTTTAATGGCGTAGGTGGCCTCCTTCTTGTGCTAGACATTCTTCTAGCCGTCGCACGAAATCATCCATCACTCTGCCTAGCCTCTCCAGTGAAATTGCTTCAATTTCGTTAAAAACGTTTTGTTTAAGATCTTCAAGATTACAGGGTCCATTATTATACACGCGACTTTTTAGATACCCCCACAGAAAAAGTCTCGCGCTGTTAAATCAAGCGACCGATCTGGCCAAATTATGTTATGTCCCCGTTGCGAGAAATTAAACGGCTGGGAAAGATACCATGCAGCATATTAATAGTAATGCTCGTCGTATGGCTCGTATCCCCATTGTGCTGGAACCAGTAATTATCATCAAGTTGTTCATACCTTGGCCGAAAAAAGTATCGATCATGTGACAATATTTCCTGATGATACTATTACGTTACGCCTGTTCTCATCAAAAAAGTATGGACCAATAATTCCAGTGACTGATAGCGCACACCAAGCCGTTAGTTTCGCTGCATGAAGTGGCGTTCATGAAGTGGGTTTGTTGTTGACCAATTTCTAAAATTTTGTTTAATAACAAAGGTGTTTAGATAAAAATTAGCGTCATCGCCATCAGCCAACAGATCTAAAAATTGTCTGCAAAACTCAAGTCGATTTGATATATCTAATGGGCTTAGTCCTCGAACAAGTACCAATTTATAAGGGTTGAATTTAGTCCATGAACACGATGCCATATGGCAGCAAATATACCAAAGAAATTTGTGAACATCAATTCGTTAAGCACGCGTACGCATTTGTTACAAATGAAACAGATATGCATTACACACCCAAGGAACCAAGGAACTAACACGAATTCAAAATTTAAAAAATCAGTTGTACTTTCTTTAGGAACACTTTGAAAATTTGCCAAAACTAATCACTTATTTTGCAAATCAAAATCTCAAATTAAATGATGGATTAACCACATGACATGTGGCTATTAATAATTTGAAAAATATTCCAAGTGACTTCGGATGTGGCCTTCGGCAATAGTTAGACGCATTTTTTAATAGAAATCCAGATTTAATAACATTGTGTCCATTGTGTATGGGAGCAATGCCTCACAATCTAACTGCTAAATACGCTGAAATAAAATAATATGAGAGAACCTTGAGAAAGTATTGCTAGTTAATATTAATACTCCTTTACTCAACTTGAACTACGAAATTAACAAATAAAAATGTATTTCGTATTTTATAGATCACCACCCGTTTGTTTTCCAATTATACAGGGTGCCCAGAAACTCTCCTGACAAACGAAGACCGGAGTTTCCTCAGATAATTTTAAGACAATTACCCAAATTCACCTAGTCCGAAAATGCTTCCTAAGGGAGCTAGAGTTCTTTGAAGATGGCGCCTTGTATTTATTTTTTTTTAAATTCCTCCGGAACGCTTCTATTTAGAAAAACAAAAACTGGTATGCTTATTTATCCTCCAGAGATGAATCGATTCCATCAATTGCGAATGTCTAGTACCGGTCATAGGCGTCCGTTTTGGGTAGGTCAACGGTTATTTTAAAGCATAACTTTTTTGTCTTTAACTTTAAAGCATTTGTGACACTAGATTATTAAATTTTCAGGTATTCCACTACTAAAAGGTACTCTTACTTTAAGTCGGTAGGATACACCGTTTTCTAGAAAAATCGATTTGTAAATTTTTCGTTTTTCTTCATTAAAGTTCAATTTTTTATTTTTTGCAATAGTTAGCTCTGAACTGCCAACAGAAGTAAAACCTACGTTTTTCATTATCAAATTGTTGTCAGTTCGCGAAGTTTATCTTTTCATTTTTTACTTTGTGATATTCAAACACAACGATTTCAATTTAAAAAAAAAAGGTTTTTACTAATGAGGAATACGCCGATATGCATTTAGTTTATGGCGAAATGAGGTGTAACGCTCGAGCGGCGCAACGTAGATACGCTGAAAAATTTCGCAATCGTCAACATCCCACTCACTCAATATTTACAGCTCTTCATCAACGATTAAGAGAAACAGGTTCAATGGTCCCAAAAAATAATGAAACAGGGAGACATAATGATGTAACAGCAGAACATGAAGATGTTATTTTAATGGAAGTTGAGGAAAATCCAGAAATTAGCGTTCGAAGACTATCTGTCATGTACCCCACTATTTCAAAATCTTCCGTAGGAAATATCTTACACAAAGAAAATTTATATCCTTTTCATTTTACAAAGGTGCAAGCAC
This sequence comes from Melolontha melolontha, assembly GCA_935421215.2. NCBI lineage: Eukaryota > Metazoa > Arthropoda > Insecta > Coleoptera > Scarabaeidae > Melolontha > Melolontha melolontha. Next base: position 120,876,347 of record OW285239.1, on the reverse strand, counting down.
TGCTAGAAAGAGATTTTCCTGCTCGCGTAGAATTCGCTAGATGGTTACAAAATCAGAAAAATCAAGATGAAGATTTCTTCAGGAACATTTTGTTTGGTGACGAAGCTACATTCTCAAAAAATGGAATTTTTAATGTACATAATGCACATTATTATTCGTACGTTGGTGACAATCCCCACGTTGTTCAAGAATTTAAGCATCAGCATAGGTTTAGCATAAACGTCTGGATAGGAGTAGTTGACGATTATCTACTTGGACCTGTGGAATTACCTGCTCGTTTAAATGGTGCTGATTACTTACATTTCCTGCAAAATATTTTACCTGATTTGTTAGATGAGGTGCGTTTAAATATTCGGCAAAACTTATGGTTTCTACAGGACGGCTGTCCGGCCCACTTTAGCAGGAATGTACGAGACTCTCTAGATAATAACTACGAAGACCATTGGATTGGAAGAGGCGGTCCAGTTGCTTGGCCAACAAGGTCGCCGGATTTGAATCCTTGCGATTATTGTGTTTGGGGATACATAAAAGCATTTGTTTATTCCGTTCCTATACAAAATCGCTCACAACTCTGGCTAAGGATACAAGATGCTTGCAACGAATTTAGAAATAACTTTGGAATTTTTGCAAGAATTCGGCATTCTCTAAGCAAAAGGGTAAACTTATGCATAGAGACTAATGGTCATCACATCGAGCAACTTTTGTAACAATCTACCTTTGATACTTGTTCTTTTTTTGTTAGTTTCGTTCCATTGTAATAAATATTTGTTTTTAATTTATTAAATTAATTTTCATCCATGCCTTGATAGTCCAAGCCAACTTCGTCGCTAAAAATAAGTAGGTACATAATAAATTGAACTTTAATGAAGAAAAAACGAAAAATTTACAAATCGATTTTTCTAGAAAACGGTGTATCCTACCGACTTAAAGTAAGAGTACCTTTTAGTACTGGAATACCTGAAAATTTAATAATCTAGGGTCACAAATGCTTAAAAGTTAAAGACAAAAAAGTTATGCCTTAAAATAACCGTTGACCTACCCAAAACGGACGCCTATGACCGGTAGTAGAAATTCGAAATTGATGGAATCGATTTATCTCTGGAGGATAAATAAGCATACCAGTTTTTGTTTTTCTAAATAGAAGCGTTCTGGAGGAATTTAAAAAAAAATAAATACAAGGCGCCATCTTCAAAGAAATCTAGCTCCCTTAGGAAGCATTTTCGGACTAGGTGAATTTGGGTTTAATTGTCTTAAAATTATCAGAGGAATCTCCGGTCTTCGTTTGACAGGAGACTTTCTGGACACCCTGTATAAATAAAATTAAAAACTTTTAAAAATACAAATTTTAAATAGTACGCCAGCTTGCGATGAGTCATGGACCTCTCGTGTCCGGTCCCTAGTTATTAGAGCTGCTGTAGCCTCTTTTATCTTTATTTCTGTTACTCCTGTTACTACACTACAAATTTCCAAAATTTTACATAAAAGTATTTCCCTTAAATTCTAAATTAAATTAGAATTTCGGCAACCTTATTTGCATAACATGCCCCGTCAGAGTAAACAAATTACAAGCAAACGCAATTTATACTATAATTGCCGGCTGTTGCGCGATTTGTTTGCACTGCAAGCAAATTGAGATGATCGGTTGCATTTTCAAACCTTTTCGTGCATTGAACTATTTGCACATACCTAGTTCGTTTCACGAGACTCTAAATGGAAAATAAATATTATTACTGGAGCGAGGGCTTCTTCATACACACGTACAGATACTGTATGTATACAAATGCAGTTCAGAGTCAAATTAGAAGAGAAAATTACTGTGTGGTAAACGGTGACGGAAGGCTTTGAAATAATATCAACAAGATACCATAATTGATATAATAACTCACTTGAGATATTATTATGTTTGGCTGCGAATTAGCATTTAATTTTGACAAAATTCCCCCACAAGTCGAAGTAGGAAAACTCGATTTAACCGGTGGTGTGTGGTAGAATGAAGGGGGAAAGAATGGAAGAGCACCACCTTAACTTGCTATTAAGGAACGCTTTACACTGAACACACTGTCTCCGGGGTATCACTTAAAATTTTAATTCTGTTTCTGGTCGCTGTTAACTTTCGAGGCGGTTCGTGTGACTGCCTCAACAGAAATATCTTTTTCTCCAACAATATCTGAAGTGGATTACGTATGAAAATAAAATTGACGTAATTTTTAATGCATACCATATTAAATACAAGATTAAGAAATGAAGCGACCCTTGAAGAGTTAGAACTTAGAAACTATGAAAAACTATTTAAAAATTCTATCAAATATTTAAATGTTGAAACTTTATCTTAATCTCTGCTCAGTTCTTTTGTAATGTAGAATTCTCTATATACGAGGACTTATTTTTATGTAGTCTACCGAATTAAGACAAAATGCACGTACATTCTAACAACTTTTATTTTATTATGACACTTTCTTCAAAACTTATTCATATATTCTATCTTTTTTCTAACGGCACCACACCTTCTCGAACCATTCTCGAAAATCTTCTGAGATAATAAAGCTACAATTTTGGCGGGTTATGCGAGGTATGTTCTGCGCTTCCAACCTTTGTCTTGTCTTTCTGACGTAATGACTTGAAGCCAAGTCAGCCCAAAGCACTATATCATTGTTTGGATTATGTTCATTGATGAAATCAACCAAGAAACGTCGAATGCAACGATTGTCGGTTACTGCTTCTTCTCTCACATGCCCTATGTAAGGTCGAGAAATACCTGCTTCAGAAACAGCGCACCAGACTAGGATTTTTCTTAGAATTTTGCCTTTGTTTTATACATTACTTCATCAGGAGTCTCAACCACATTTCTTGTATAGAAACCAGCATTACCTGGAGTTTCCGCATTGCTAAGCGAAAAATACTTTTCATCATCCATAATGATGATTTTGTTTGCAGCAAAATGCTCTTATCTCAAATTTCGACATTTAAGAATTCTTATAAGTTGAGTTGCCGTGTATTTTGGACACTTCTGTCTTTTTCTATATTTTACTTATTTTTTTAAATTTCTCTTGCAACGGTGGTGTTAGAAACATGAAGACAGCGAGCTAATTTACGTGTAAATACTCCAATATAGTTTTCAGCAAAGTAAATTAGCCTTTCTGGCTGCAGCGAGCTTTCATGGTCGGTTATTTTTCCGTAGGTTCTGAGTATACCCTCCTCGCACTCACGGATTGATTGATATATGGTACTTCCAAAATATTTGCATTCTCAAAAAGCTATACAATTTGCCGTTTAAACATTTTGCCAACTAAATTGTAAATATGCCTTCGTAGCTCTAATTTGTAAGCCATATTGATACAACTTAGAAGAGATATGACAAGTGAAATAAATATACGATGTAACCATGGTAACACATACTCATAACTTACTCTTCAAAACTTCGATGAAAACGTTTTCAAATAATCCGAAAAATTTCGCTACACCCGTTATGTATATACACGTGTTTTGAACTCGCGTTTTTTTCTCGTATTTCTGCACGTACACTAGCAGGAACTGGAATGAGCTCGAAACACGTGCCTGTACGTAGAAGTAACCAATGCGCAATATATACGTGTGTATAACCACCAATGATAGACCGCATCAGCATATATTTGATAAACAAGATCTCTCGAGCACCATAGAAAACATTTTTTTTTTCAGAAAATTGTGTTTTGCCTTTTTGTTATTATGGAGAGCCTACTGCATACTCAAGTCTCATGAAGTGATAATTCGAGGAGAAAAAGTTAAATTCCAAAACAACGTGGCCTAATTTTCTTGAAAATTTTCTTTTCTTTATATTTCTTGCAGTGGTAATGATAATTAGACTCGGCAAAGAGGAGCAATTTCCAGTGCAGTGTCGAGAGCAACGTAGAGGGAAGAAGCGCGCGGCTAGGAAACTAAAGCGTCCTTATCGAAGCACACTTGTTCAGTATTATTCTACTGGTCGTTGTGTGTGCATGTCAGTACACACATACTTAGAAGATGTCGCATTTAGGTACGTTTCAGAAACGGCGTATTTCGAAGAAACTGGAGTGAATATACCGGATTTAGAATACGAAGGCGATAGAATTAAATGTGTAAGGTGCGACGACTATTTGACATGTACCAGCAGGTGGAAGTGTGAACGCCACCTAAAAAATATAAAATGCTGTTCTGCAATCCATGGCAAACGATACATAAAACAATTAACATTTGACATAGGTGTTTGGTTTATTATATGTAATCTACCGTTCACTTTGATAGACCAAAAAGCATTTGTCTCCTTCTGTAGCAAGTATTCGGATTATACATTACCAAGTCGGACATTGATAAGAAACGTTATGCCAACTACTCGTGACTATGTTGAAAGAAAAATTAAAGCAGAATTGAAAGATAAGAAATTGTGGTTATGTGTGGATGAAACAACCGATCGGCAAAAAAATCCTGTGGTAAATGTGATGGTACATACAAGAATTTGAACCGTCATTCTCTATCTTACTTGCTTCCAAGAGAGTTGCAAAATGTACTAGCGATGAAATTGTAAAAGTGGTGTTGAGCGGATTGAACAAATTTCAAATTTCAACAAACCAACTTTTAATGTTTGTGAGTGACGGTGCCGCTAACATGCTTTCCTTAGACCGATCTCTTAAAGAAGAGAGTGGCAATTTGTTACATGTAACATGTAAAATCCATGCTTTAAACATTGTGGCGCAATTGATACCTAAATGTTATCCACGAGTAAATGCTTTAATAGCTCATACGAAGACGAAGAGTGTTTCTAAAGTCCTCAAAACGTACAAAAAAATTTTACGAACTGTGTCCTAAAATGCCTGAACCAACACGGCCGATTACTACGCGTTGGGGAACATGGTTAGAGGCTGAGTTTTACTACTGCGAAGATTTTGATAATGTAAAGAAGGTAGTTTTACAATTCGATCCGAGACACGCCGAAGCTATCAAGAAAAGTCAGAAAATGTTTCAAGATAGTCAGGTGAAAATTGATTTAGAACCTATTCGCAAACACCTATGTGCAACGGAAGGCGAAAAAAATTAGTGTGTAATACGAAAATTTGAAAGTGTTATTGACAAGGATTCAGATTTTCTCATACTAAGACAAATTCGTGAAGGTGCGTCGAAAGATCCATTAAGTTGTCACAAGGATTACTTTAATTCAGCACCCGATAGGTTTGTTTGTTTTGCGGCATTATTATTTTCGTCAGTCTCTGTTTCCGAAAAGAGTATCAAGCTTTCTAAAAACACTGAACACATTAATCAATATTTGGCCTCTTAGTGTTTTACTAACATTTGTACAAAATACTTAAAAAATAGACTAACCGTTTTTTATATACCGGATGCGCTAATAATGTGTCGGCGGAGTTTGGCGTGAAAACTAACAAAGATAGGAAAGTGAAATTTTGTGTACTTATATAGTATATCACAGCGAATATTGTAAAATAAATAAAATAAATAATAATAAATAATAATAATAACAAATAAAGTAAAATAAATAAAATTATTCACGAATATACAGGGTGTTACAAATTCCCGCGCCCATTGCTATATTGGATTGCTATATTTTTTAGAAATTATTTCGATAGCCAGCTAAATTACCTTTGCAGTGATATATGGTTATGTGTACTTCTGACAGCTAGCTTTGGTTATATTGGAATTTTTGTCAAAAATTTTACAGTTGCAGCATCAGACATTTTAAGACGTAAGCTGAAAATGGGTTTCGTGCATTGAATTATTATTTGGATATCAATTTGGGCTCTAACACTTTATATGTTTCAAGATGGTATAATGTAGAAATATATACAACGTGTTAAATAAGTCGTGACACAATTCAAACGCTTCTCCCTCGATTGTTTTAAATGGAGCCTATAAAATTACCTTCGAAGCGGTACCAATAACGTAATAGTTATTCACAATATTTGCAACGATATTCCACTTTTATGGAAAATATCTTTAATACTATTCAATATTAATACATCTAACACAGCTACATATATAGTACGTAATACAAATTTATTATTTTGTACACTGGATTTCTTAATAATAAATTAATTGCTACCAAAACGCGACCAAATTAAAATATCGCAAGTAATAAGGAAGTTGCAAGATGTTCTACAGGTACTCCCCCCTCTGGTCTGAACCTACCTGGTGATGGTCGTCCCGTAGCTAAAACTCTGCAGGCTAGCTCAATAGTTTCAGGAGAGTGACGCGAGTCCCTCGATCGCTGGATGGTGGTTATGACGCCACCGTTTTCAACCCGCAGAGAAACCTCGAAAACGGAAGCGGGTGGGACCCTGGTAGCTTCAATTAAATCCAGAGAGTCAGCCCCTTATTACTTGCTATCGAAATAAACGTGTCTTTGCCTTACACAACACTTGTAGGAAAGGAATCAAACATACACAAGATGTCAACAATAACAAGTTTTAATATAAAGTAAAAATAGGCTCAACAAGTGTTTACAACAAGATTAAATACCAAGTCCAAACGGATTAAGATTGAAGTTAAATCAAATTTAACAAAAGTCGCATGAAAAGTTACAAAATAAAGTCTTAAAGTTTAAATATCTAGACAAAGTAGATATTATTGAAATTATAAACAAAAGCAACAAGAGTCGCTTGAAAGGTTACAAAAAGTTAGATAGCAGTACAACTAGAATTTATGAGATACACATAAACCAATCTAAGTGCGCCAAGGCAAATAAAAAAAGGCTTAGTTTGAAAATGAAAATAATTCTAATATCTCCCAGTAATATGCCCCAAATCACTCTAGTATCGCTCAGGCGCAATACAAAGTTCACAGAAATACAGGTTCACCTGTCAAAACAACAACACCCTGTATACTCAGGTGGTAAAACTGTGATGATTAAAGTAAATTACGATTTAAGATCTAAACATAAGTTAGGCAGAACTCAAATTAAGTATACGTAATAGTGGTTCTTTACAAATAGTTCACAGAGTATATAAACAAAGAAAAGTAGAACTTTGACGTAACCCCATGATATTTATAATTCTGTACGAAGGCCCGACTGAAGGTTCTAAGCCTCGTACAAAAATCTAATCTAATTACTGGCTGCTGGTGAAGCTAGTCAACCAGTTAAATATTGACAATAAAAGGAATTGTTTGAATTCAGGCAAATAAAGCCTATCGGTTAAAGTTTATAGTGAAAGCCGTGTTTGCTATCTAAGATTTATGAGCAAAATAAAGAGGTTGCACAGAGAAGTGAATAGCTTCTCTAGTGCCTACTTATGATTAAACATTCAATCAATAATTATAAATTTTGAAAAGGATAGTGTCGGGTTAAGTAATAACCAACAACTAAAAATAATAAAACAGCACCTACTTAGCTTGTCAACCACAATGATTAGATTCCAAAACCTATCTCGTGTAAGCCTTCACAGAGGTAGAACAGGAATGTTGATTCCTAAGATTCATTGGAAATCAACCGCCATTTTGCCAGAGATCTCCATCCCGCTGGAAGCCGCCATCTTGAGACGCCGTGTAAAATAGTTACAAAATTCCAGAATAAGGAAGCCCTGACGATACCAAAAACACCCTTGAAGGTGGAATGAGGATTTCTACACAAATCTCCTCCCAAAAGATCGAAATTCTTCGTAGCTTCGCTGCGAGGGAAAATTGCGTTTGCAAAAAACAGCCTTCCACGTGGTACGTGTTGTGGTCCCCGAAGAGATTCCGAAATAAACTTGCTTAATTCCCTTTATACAAAAGGGGCGCTAGCACTAAAATATATCCTAAAGAGGATGAAAGAAATGCATAAGTAAAAATTCAGAAGGAAAAAATATCTCTTACCGCAAAGACAAAGTTCACTCACTAAAAAAACACGACTAAGACTGTCGAAGAACACGATCGAAGTGCGTCGCATCGAAATGAGAGGATATCGGTTGGGGAACCGATATACGTCATACACAAGAGCGTAGATCGGTAGATTTGATAGAAACGGAATTAATTTACCAAAAACCCTATCAAGGTGTAAGAGTGAACAACGAAGCTAACGAGCTAAAATACGGTAATTAAAACACCGCAATTAAGGTTAAAAGACAAATTAATTAACTAAACAAAAGTCAAGAGAACTGTAATTGGAAGTTGAACCAAAAGTCGTGAGATGGCGCTAGAGGCGAAATAAAAAGTTGTACGCAAAAAATTACGTTATTTTAAGTATAATCAGACAGAGTAAGCTTCCAAATAGGTTCACAAAATTCTAATAAAAATTACCACAAAAATAGAATTGATCAAAGAGTATCAAAAATTGAATTAATAGTGAATATAAAACGTAGCATGACTAAGCAAATTAAATTTCCAAAATGTCGGCCAGCAACGAGGTATATAAAAAAACGACCGGGAAAAATATCGAGTATATAGTGACAACCATAATATTAGAACATAAGTAAATTTTATGAGAATAACAAAGTTTAAAGATGCCTAAGGAGATTGATAATTAATAACAAAATTAAATAAAACAGTAATAAACGAAAATGTTGAATTATAAAAGCCTAAGATGTCTTTACGTAAGTGAATAATGAAATAAATTCAATAAAAATTCCCGAATGGTCTCTTGGTATTTTTCTAGCGTAACATAATCTTAATTCATATTATGCTCGAATATGTTTGCATTCTGCTCTATGCACATTCTCAACCTCCTCTGTATGGAGTACCTTACATTTTCATACATATTGTTCTCGTGCAAGTGGAGAAAAGCATTTCTTATACGTTGCTTCATGTTCTCTGCGGTTGTGGGGGGTAAACTATGTTTTTTATAGTAAGCCACAGATAAAAATCACAAGGGGTGAGATCTAGTGATCGCAGTGGCCAGCTTTTTGAATTTTCTCCCAATTCACCTATTCGTAAATACCCTATCTAGCGCTCGCTCTTGCAGCTGCTCCGTAATATGCTGGTGCGCCATGGTGCTGGTGCCATAATCTGTCCATGAAGTTACCTGATAGGCCCTCAAATAGTATTTGTAAATTATTTTGTAGGAAGTTTCTATAAATTTCACAATTTAAAGTATTGTTAAAGAAGAATGGACCTACAATGGTGTTTCCTATGATGCTTCGCCAAGTATTAACACTCCATTTGTAACACGCTGTATATTCCTAAACAATTTTACAATATCCGCTGTGATACTATATACGTACAGAAAATCTCACTTTCCTATCTTTGTTGGTTTTCACGCCAAACTTCGCCGACACACTAATGGCGCACCAGGTATAAAGCACCATGACATATATCACCTTGCAGAGTTCACAAATCTAGATCCATTCATTTTGATTATCAACGGCTTTTTATATTTTTATTCTAGGAGTTACTTTTCGGTTAAAATATCCCGCAACATTGTTGGCACGAACGATCGCCTCTTGCTTTAAAATGATTTCGTTGAACTTCCCGAGTGATATCAGATAAACAATCTAAATTTCAACTCAAGCAAACGTCAAGTCCTTAAAAATTACGAATTTAATAAAAAATCTAGAAACACTTTTGCAAATTAGCTTCGGAAAACTATTTGACAACCTTAAAACCGTTGTACTGGGAAACCAAGGGATACAGTACATCTCTTGATTTCCTTTTTATCACACTTAAGAAAAACAAACTTAGATATAGACTTGTTAAATTTCTGTGGCTCGAACGTGACTCAATGTACCCTGACGAAAATTTTGTATAAAAATCACAAATTTACATTTTCCCCAGAGAGCTAATTTGCAAATCTTTAAACTTCCAACTCAGAACTGCAAGTTATACTTAAAGAAGGAAGAACAATATGGTCGTCTACGAGGGACACCTTTTACATTTTTACAATCGACCACTAGATGGTGCTTTTAATATACGTAATCACTATATTCTTAAAGTTTTGCATTTGTCAATCTGCGATAGCTTAGAAATTGAGTCAGTAGTTTGTTGACGGTGACTGTTTTAAGACAATCAGTTTGTAAAATAATGGAGATTACTCGTGAAGGTTTTCGTTGGATGATTTTTTACGATTATAAAAAAAGGCCTAACTCCACAAGAATACATTATATCGCTTCGCTCAACTTTTGGTAATGAAGCACCATCAAAGATGACTGTTTACAATTGGTTTGCAGAATTTCGTTATAATCGTACGTCAGTGAGTGATGAATCACGTAAAGGTCGACCAAAAACTGATGTGATTCCAAAAAACATCGATGCTGTGCGGAAAATGATAGAACACGATCGACATGTGACTTACAGTGAGGTAAAGACATCTCTTGGCATATCGCAGACTGCAATTCATTCGATTTTACATGAACATTTATTTGCAAAAAAAATGTGTTCCAGATGGATTCCACATAACTTGACCGAAGCACAGAAAGCAACTCGTGTCAATTGGTGTAAATAAATGCGCAAAAAATCCGTATACACCATCCTCACAGGTGACGAAATATGGATATATGCGTATGAGCCGGAAACCAAGCAACAATCTAGTGTATGGGTGTTCCAAGGCGAACCGAACCCCACAAAAGTTGTTTGTTCAAGGAGCACTTCCAAGAAAATGATCGCTTGTTTCTTCGGCTGTATAGGACACATCGCAACAATTCCTTTAGAGGACCGAAAAACTGTTAACGCTGAATGGGTATACAGTAATTTGTTTGCAAAAAGTTATAGACGAAATCAGGAAGAACAACCGAAAGCGTCGCATTATTCTTCATCACGACAATACGAGTTCCCATACAGCACGTCTAACAGTTGACTATTTGAAGGAAAAAAGTGTTGAAATAATATCTCATTGTTCATATTCACCTGACTTGTCGCCAAATGACTTCTTTTTGGTCCCAACTGTGAAACAAAAAATGCGAGGACAGTGATTTTCAACACCTCAAGAAGCAATCGAAGCCTTTGAAAACCATGTTTCTGAGATACAACCTTCAGAGTGGAAAAAATGTTTTGAGAACTGGTTCGTACGCATGTAAAAGTGTATAGACCATAAAGGCGAATATTTTGAAAAACAGTAAAATAGTTTGTTTCCAAAAGTTTTATTTTCTTCTCAGATTTTGTAAAAATATAAAAAGTGACCCTAAATCTTAGAACGATTGTGGGACAGTTTACAAAAACAAAAATCGATTGAATTTCAAGGTGTTTTTCCACCGTATCCAGTTCCTTACATATTTCCAATAGGGTTACTTAACTGCCAAGTTTTTTCAAATCGGTGTTTCCGGGTTAGGCGACTTTGCTTGTTGTCTAAGTAACAATCGCAATGCTCAGTGCTCGCTAAAATTCTCAATATCGATATTAATTTTTTAATTTGTATAATGTACATGTCCAAAATATGCACCACAGTGGCGCAAACAAGCTTCATAACGATTTGGCAGGTCATTGAACATATTATTAAAGAATTGTTGATGCAATTGCTGAAAATAGTTTATTATAGCTTACCGCAGTTCTCCAATTCGTTAACTTATTGTTTTAGCATTATACTGACTCTTTCATCATACTCCATAAAGGCGAATATTTTGAAAAACAATAAAATAGTTTGTTCTCAAAATTTTGTTTTCTTCCCAGATTTTGTAAAAACATAAAGCGTGACCCTCGTATAATTTTTTGTCCTTAAATGTTAATTATACTTTTTCCATAAATTGTTTAAGACTAATAATACCTATTTTGTTTCCTTATTTAATAATGGCGGAAAAATAGCTTTCTTTAACTTGCAGCATAACAACATAAAACCAAAAACCGGCTAAATAAAGACAATTCTTGAGTAGAGGGTGTTTCGCATTTTGCACACAAACAAATAATCATCTCCTATTCCTCAAAACACTCCATTCCGGGCACATTTCCGCTTGTCACAGATGAGCTCCAAGAGTCAACAGTAACTTCGTAATCCGTTCTAAATTGTGACATTAATTTCCATGTTAATTACGGTCGAGACCTGTTCTAAGCGATGCATTCTTTCTTCCTTTTTCCGTCCGTTCATTTCTGTGGCTTAGTTACTCTTTTAATTTTTTTAAAAGTTCTGACAATGATATCTTCTTCATCAGTTCTTTTTTTTTCATGTCTCGGTCTCTCGTTCGCTGCCAGGTCAGCCCGGAGGAACGGCCAAAGCAAGCAGTCCGACTTGGCAAGAGGAAGTGAATTTTACTTTATTACGTTGGCGGCAATTGTCGGTTGCTGGCGTGTTCGACACTCGCCCCAGTTTTAAACTTGGCAAGGCCGGAGAAGACTACATATCGCTTACATATTCATGACCGCGCATTCGACTGAACGAAACGTTTTTCGTACATAAAATACGCATAATCCAGCCTTTTTGCATAATTTAGTTAAACTTTGTTATTGTCGGGTGCGCACAATATAAATGGTAAATAAATGGGGACTCGACCTTCGAGGGATGATGGAATTTTTTCGCCATTTTATACTGCGATGAGTGCCAAATTAAGGGGAATGATCTTAATCTTGGAGAAGTTGTGTTAATAATTTTACTAAATTCGTAATAAAAATCCCATATATTACGACTGTTAATGGGAATAAATCAATAGAAGAAGCAAGACAATTGATAATATAAATATATATCAAACTGAAAAAAAGACCATGTAAATAAGTATACGAGGTCTATGTATTATTTAACAAGACTGAACAATGCTTCGCGCAATGTTTCACTTTTATTTATTTCATCAAGAATTTTAATTAGTGTCCCTTATTACTCCCCCATTCATAATTACACGCGGAGTGATGATGATTCAAATAAGTTTTTGTCAACTGTTTCAAGATATTTGACTTTTTCTTTCTACTGGAACCGTTAACTCAAAATATTTTCACCGATCTCAATCTAGGAAAAACAAAAATGTCTCGTAGCTGCAAAATTGTAGGTAAATATGTGTTTATCGATCCAAAACTGCTTAACAGAAAATAATTTGTGATATAGGACATTGCTGGTGGGGTCTAGGACGTTTCTACGCCGCCGGTTCTTCGCCGCCAGTTCATCGCCGCCGTTTCTACGCCGGGACGGTTCTACACTGGCCGTTTCTACGCCAGCCGATTCTACGCCGCATTCAAATTATCGAATCATTTAAAAAGTAGCATTAACATGTATTTTAATTTAAGAGAATAAAAGAATTTCCGAATGGGTAATCTAAAACACCGCAGAAAAATTACTTAGGAGTTAACGGGTTTACAATCCAGTGTGTCTTGCTAAACCAACAGAAATGAATGATCCCGAGCGTGTTAAAAGAAAAATAGAACGCGAAGATACGTTCAAGTTTGGCCTTTCTACGCTACACGCTTGGATTCGCTGTATGGATATGATTCTTCACATTTCATACAATCTATCTTTCAAAAAGTGGTCTGCGACCACAGCAGAGCAGAAACAACAAAAACAAATCAAGAAACAACAAGTCCAGGAAAGAATTGTAAACATTATTATTGTTTCACATATTTTATATTTGGTACATACTTATATGTATACATATTTAGTTTTCAGTAGTATTTCTGACAGGCGAATGGTGTGTAATTGTACCTTACAATTACTAATATAAAATTCGCTCAATAAGTAATAATTTCTTTTAAAAATTACCTAGGAGTTAACGGGTTTACAATCGCCGGAATTATCTTAATGATGTTATGGTTATCAGCACAGACCCATTAGCACAAAGGACGTAATCAGAAATTTTAATCCGCTTAATTCTTAAATTCTTAAAATTCTAAAAACCGTTTAACAGTATTTGGTATAAATATGGGGCAGGAGCCCTTAACACATCACTTTAAGTGTATTCGCCACAAAGTAATTATTACGTTAGTTAACAGTGATCTTAATAATGGAAACAGCAGTTCTCAGCAAGAGAGGAAACGAGAAGTTTTCCTATAACGGATATTTGTACATTTTCGACAAAGTTAGTAAAAGGAACCCTAGTTTACAATTTTGGCGGTGCGAAGAAGTGGGTAGCTGTAAAGGAAGAATTCACACGAGGGCTGGAGAAGTGGTCAACGAAATAAACAATCATTCTCACCCTTCATCGGCAGCAGCCGTACAAGTAGCATCTGTTGTTACTAAAATGAAACGTCGTGCAGAAGAAACTATGGAGGGTACAAGTGTAGTTATAAATCAGTGTGTAATCGACGTGCCTGAAGCTGTTTTAGCATCGATTCCAAATAGTGCAGCCCTGAGAAAAATAATCAGAAGAAAACGGAATCAAATTAATGCTGCACCTGCTGATCCCGCAGACCTAAACGATTTAGTGTTGCCAAATCCATATAAGGTATATGTGCCTCAACCAGGAACAGAAGAAACTTTTTTTCTAAGCGACGATGGAGAGGGAGCAAACAGAATTTTAATTTTTGGAAGAGAAAGCTGGTTGCAGCATTTGCATAATGCCAATACATGGTACACTGATGGTACCTTCGCAATAGCACCGAGGCTATTTTCCCAAATTTATATTGTTATGGCAACAAAACACGGAGGAGTGCATCCTATATTGTATGCTCTGTTACCTAACAAGCAGCGTGTTACATACACACGTATGTTCGAACTAATGAAAACACTAGTGCCAAATTTAAGTCCAGGATCTATCATTTGTGATTATGAATATGCAGCTTTTAGTGCCATGAAAGATTGCTTTCCGGAAGTAAATGTAAAAGGCTGCTTCTTCCATTTAGCACAAAATATGAGGAAGCATTTAGCTCGGATTGGTGTTATTGGTCAATACAACAATGATGCTGAATTTGCATTGAGAGCTAAAATGGTCCTTGCATTAGCATTTGTACCAATAGCTGATTTAGATGAATACATTGATGCTTTAGCAAATGATTTGCCAGTAGAACTTCAGCCGCTTCTAAATTGGTTTGAAGACAGCTATGTTGGCCGTTTAAATCGACGCGGGAATGGTAGGCGCCCGCCTATGTTTCATCCAACAATGTGGAATTTATACCAGAGAACAATCGATGGAGAAGATCGCACCAATAATCATGCAGAGGCAGCCAATCGTCGATTGCGTTCTGAATTAGGTATGCATCACCCAACTATTTGGAAATTTATAGATGGATTGCGAAAAGTACAAAAAGGACGAGACGCTTATTTTGAGCAACTTCTCGCCGGACATTTACCACCGATGAAACTGAAAAAATACCGTGTCGCTGATGAACGTATTCGAAGAATTGTCTTAGATTATGGAAACAGGGAATCTCTACATTATTTACGTGGCCTAGCACACAATTACCAAATGACGCAATAATCTTATTTTCCTAATTTAAAATAAATTTTCTATTTTATTTTATTTTCTATGACTGTATGTATGTGTTTAAACAATAAATTTTAATTGTAATTGTAATCTTAATTTGAATGCGGCGTAGAATCGGCTGGTGTAGAAACGGCTAGTGTAGAACCGTCCCGGCGTAGAAACGGCGGCGATGAACTGGCGGCGGAGAACCGGCGGCGTAGAAACGTCCCATTCCCTTGCTGGTGATAAATGAAATCATTTTCCCACACTTACGACGAATAAATATGATAAAACTCTAAAGCTTTCTTTCTCAAAACTTCATTATAACCATACTCGTGTACTATTTAATTTTATGAACTTCGTTCCGCAGGAATAACACCTTTGATATTAAAAAGAAAATTAATATGGCTTTGATGTTGAAATTGTTTTGATATACTTTTTTCATTATTGGTGATGTGTCCCAGTACATTGACTACCACTTGCTTCAAAACCATCCTAGAATATTCAGGCTTCGTCCCAAGTAACTATTTGAAAAAGATTCGAACCAATCTCAAATTATTGCAAAATGTGTCTATAATGACCATTTTAGGGACCATATTAGCAACAACTTTTTTTTGATTTTGAGACAAGACTACACAAGCAAGTTCATCTAAATCCACAATTTCGTTACGAACTGTAGAAAAGAGTTAGGCAAGCGGTATTTCGGCTTCTTTATCAAAAATTGTATCCTCTTGGATAACACCAGAGAATCCAGCCTTGGAAAAACATTTCTTAACTGTAGCAGGGGATACCTTTTTCCAAGCAGCTGTAATCCATATAAGTGCATTGGCTAAATTTATAAACGTTAGAAGCTTTTTAATAAAAAAATTGAAACTAGTTTAACATTTTCCTATGGAACTGTAGAATGTGACGTGGCATTATCCAAGAAAAGAGCACTTTTCGATTTTGTTTTTGCATTTTATTGTCAAATTTATGCAGCCATCTTGTCATAATTTATGTTGTCATCTAAGCCGTTTTGTTAGAAACCCATTCCAAGAGTAAGAGATTTGTCAACATTATTATCCTGAAAACAGCGAGGATTTTTACTTTTTCCAATTATTAATGGAGGTTTACCATATTTGCGCACAGTAAAATAATCAAACGTTATTTTGCTGCCTTCTTCCCTGCACAATTCTTATTTTTAGGGCAAATGTCTTATTTGACATGACACGGTAATAAAGAACTGTTTCGTCAGAATTCTAGACATCTCGAGGAGAATAATTCCTTAAAATCAACGGTAACTTGGTTCTCCAATTTTCTATATCGTCCAAATTAACCTCTGCGGACTTATCACTAATAAATTCAAAAGTTATACTGTGTCGCTGGCAGACACTTTCCAACCATCCCAGATATTGGCTTTGCGGCCCGGATACTAGAATTGCTTTATTTCTGGCTTTGCGAAACCAATTGTAGAAGACTTGATCCACTGCCAATCCTTCCGACTTCGGAAATTTTCGTTTTTGCTTCAAGTAACAACTTTCTCAACCAACTTTTTTAATTCATCTTTATTTTTCATAATATCGTCAATTTGAGGTTTTCCAACCCTATATTTTTCGGACAACTTTCGCGAACTTTTGTTTCATTTTCCGCGATTACATTTATTTTGTCTTTTAGCGACAAACGTTTAATTTTTGGCGACTTAATTTACAACATTTCGAATACGGAGACAACTTTAAACTAATCAAGTAACCGAAAAAACCTTTCGCATACGGAGAAAATTTTAAACAAACCAAGTAGCTGAAAGACCACATTATATGTAAACTTGTAGAAATGAAGGCGATCTCTGTTTGATCAAACATAAAGACGTACGTACTGCGCCGGCAATTTGCTTTCGGAGCGTGTTCGGGACTGAGATCGCATTCATTTCTACAAGTTTAATTTATTTAGTGTACATACTAGAAATACATTAATTAATAATTATTATACATCAATAAAAATACATCATAAATAGTCCGGCCGATATCAGCAGATAAATTTCTATGAAGATAGACCGTAAAATTTTGGGTTTAATTTGCCGAGGTCGTTTTATAAGGCTGGCGTAAATAACGGGTCTCCGTATATGGACATTTCCTTATAGTCGGTTCGAGGAACTTTGAAACTGTCCAGTACCGGTACTGCTTTAGACAGTGGCCGTTAACGCAGATTTTGCTGTATTTGAATCTGAAATATTAGTAAATACACCAATACTAAAAACAGAAATATGAATATGTATTTACCAAAATAATACTAAATGTATAAAAACTTTGAAAAGAATTGTATATATTAATAAACGGAATATCACATATGGATAAAGAAATATATGAATACTGCAAATCTCTGTAAACGTTAACGCAACAAAAATACAAACCCAAAGACGAAACCTATTACTAATGAAGCTTGTGTTAAATATTTATATAAATAAATACAATATTAAATAAATTTAAAATGATGTACACAATATTAGGTATCAAACGTTCAAGATACACATTAAATACAAGGCAAAAACGGATATAAAATAATTACTAACGTATTATAATACTGAATTTTAAACAAATGAAGCAATATCTAATGGGGTATAAATAGGAGTGGATGAACTTAGGAAAATAAAGGGTTCAAATATAAAATAAGTATGACCTATCTCGTGTCGATATATCGCCAACGATGAATAACCCCCATTGGCGGCTTATTGTAGCTTCTGGTCCTATGGCAGTTAATTGAAATCATCCATATGGTATTACGACCAATGGCGATCAATTTCAACGATACTTAGATCGACAGTAGTTAAGCCGGTGGTGACTAAGTGCCCTAAAGATAAAATATTTTATGCACTGGCAAAAGAGAAATGAGTAGATATTTGAACAGGGATGCCGCAAAGAAAATGGCGTCAATGGCCCATAATTGTTAAGGGCGTTGATGGATATCGATGTCGGCGGAGCTCGAGTCCGGATATATTTTAGGCTAAATCTAACTTGAAAAGTGCGGTCTATAATCCACCAAAAGATGATTTCTCTCAAAATATTCCCACAATACTTAACCGACAACTTTTCGCCCCATCTAACTTATCGACAATCGAACGGCAAGTACCTCAGTAGAGACAACACATCCCTAAACACCCATATACGATATCGAGAAGGGAAGCGGTGACGTAATGAGAACACCTACATACATTTCCAATGGCGCACACCCCGTATCAACACCCATAATACAATGTGACAGAAAACCGCACATTAAACTGAAAAAACAACATTTTAAACGTAACACATTATCAAACCCTTACCATACAAAGCTGTTTAAACAGTGTTATCTTCTAGAGTTTTTATAAACATAAAGCATGTATTTGTGTGTAAATTCGATAGGCGTCTATTTAAAGACATTCTGAACACATATTCATATTTGTTATTTCTCGTAACACAAAGAAACATATACTAATAACTGAAGTAGGGCACCTATTTCCACATATTCAATGTAATACTTATTTGATGAAACACGTCCTCATTAGTTGTTACACTTTCGCACTCTTGTTTATTTTTTGTCGATCCAGTTGTTTTCGTTTGGCCAGCAATACCGTATATGTTTTCTGACTCAGCTTTGTTTATATATTATTAAGGGCCACTACTTCACCCGAATGCAAATAATAATAATAATTAAAATTCGATAATAATAAAAATAAAATAAAATACGAGAAGCGGATATCGATGTTTAAATTCTAAGCGGCGCTAACAATCTAATTAAGAAAGAAAATAATTACATGTTCTAGGATTCTGTAAATAAAATATAAAGCAGGATTCGTGTATAAACTATTATTATAATTCAGAACTCCGGACTAACATGAGAGTGCTCTGTCTTCTACAAGGGGTTCTAGTGTCGTATGTCAAATACAGTATTAATCTTACTTTGTACTTACCAGATTTTTAATGTCGTTTCAAGGGTAATGAACAATGTATTTATTTTGCTTAGTTGGTTTCAAACAGAGTATTATTCAAGTAGAAATCAAACAAAACACTGGTAAACATTAAATTTAGCTTTAATAAAAGTAACCGTCAATATCATCAAGAAACAACTAAATGCAAACACAAGTAAACAAACAGAAACATAATCAAATATTCCACAAGTAATACCTACCTTCAAATGTGATGGAATACGATACAATATCCATTTTGGTATTTATAGTGGGAAATGCATTAACATAAGCGCAAATAAGTAATGTCATAAAATGATTGCTAGAGGTTATGTCAAAATCGTCGACATGCGGACGTTTGAGTTTATAGCAATAATAAGTAAGCAATATTTGTATAACAATATTATAATTTAAGAAATGATAGATTTAATATTCTCTATTTTGAATAAAATAAAAGATATTTTATTTAGAAATGACTTTATAAATATTTTAGAGATTAAAGATTTAATTTCAACTTTCTATTTCTTTTTCAAAATACCTGACCCTAAATTCGCTCTGTTCTGATTGGCGCTTTTTCTTTTTAAGCTTCGATCCTATTGGTCTTGATAGCAGCCTCCTGGTTGGCTGTTTGCGAAGTTGGCGGGACTTGTCAATGTTTCGTGTTTTCCCTCCAAAACTGTAAACGGCTAAATTTTCTTTCTGGAGTCGCCTGGGATGAGATTTCTTGGACGTATTTAATCTCGGGACAATACTTTCTCGATATATCGGCACCTTTTCTCCGATTTCGTTGATTTTATGCAGTAATATAAATTTTTTTATTGGTATGTTTGCTCGGCTCGACTCGGCTGTAGTAGATTTTCTTTAAATTAAAATATCTCGACTCCCATATGAGGCACATCCGCACAATAACTTTTAAACTGCGTAGAGATATAAAAGCTATCTTTCTACACTAATTTTATGTACGCACAACTACTATTTCCGCACTATTTTAATTTTTCTTTTCATAGGATCCACAAACGCCACTTCTCGCCCTGGCGTTTTTCGTGTAGCCCCCGATGCAAGGATTTTCACCGCGATCGTCTTTTTTTTTTGTACGCCATGGACATAGTTGCGAACGGTTATAAATATTTGAAATCATTTTAATAAAAATGATAATTAAAATATAGAAAAGCTAATATAGTAATTAATTATTTTAGAGAAAATTTTTAAATAGAAAATATATATGTTACTCGTAAATATGTATCATGTTGCTGCATTTCTCGATTCTACTTCATTGTATATGCATTTAAATTGTTCTTTTGTTGCTTTTTAAGAGGATACCTAAGCGTAATCATTATAATGTACATGCTTAGATAAACAATTTTGAAATATTACACTAACTGTGGCCACTTTGTCAACTAAAAACGTTAGCGTTTTATTGTTAGACCGTACGTAAATGAAGTTAAGTCCGCTGAGATTGAAAATACTTGGTGTTTTTAGTTTACAGTTTTTCGAAAAAAATGGGGCTTGGGTCTGCTTTCATTGTTAACGGTTGATGTGGATTAGAATTTGCAGAAAAAAAATTATTATTTCGGACGCGATTGCTATGTCCCGGGAAGTTTTTGTGAGACTGAATTTTACTATTACCGTCAAATAAGTATTACATTGAATATGTAGAAATGGGGGTCCTACTTTAGTTATTACAATATGTCATAGACATGAAATTTCTAATAATTTACTTGAATGTATAAACAGTTGATTTCGTAGGTAAATATATTTAAATTATTGACCTTAACCTTAACCTGTTATACTTTGTATAACATCAACAGCTGTTACGTATGTACAGATTATAAAGTATTTCTTCGCAATCACATGACACATGATGATTAAGGCATAAGATTCCGTTAAAATGACAAACGTCTGTAGCATTACAGCGCGTATTTATGTGTGTTAGTAAGAGACATAATACTATTTGCAGTTCACACTTGTGCAGTACGAACTGCAAAGAAACATTTTATAAACTGTAGACATACGCTGTAGCGTATGTGGCTGTGTGTGTGTAACTTCAATAGAGGCCTTTATTATTTATACACTTTCTGAATATTTTAAATTCATTGGCGACACATAATAGAATTTACATGGGGTTTTCAATTTTGGGGTTCGCGTCGTAAATGACTTAAAATATTTTGGATTTCATATTCTATATAATTATATCTTTCCATTTTTCATATGTGATCACTTTATTTCGAGGACACCATATATAGTTGTTCTATGCTGTGTTCACCCACCGTTAAATTAATTGCTTTATTTTCTAATTATTTCCTTCCTAAGTGGAAGAAGCGAAATTACTGGAGAAATTACTATTATTACAAGAAAACTTTCATACCAGAGCGTGTTTTCTTAGTTAAAGGAATAATCGTGCCGCTGGAATTTTCTTTTATGATTTTAGCTGAACGATAAACTTCTTTGAAAGGGAGTGCACATTAATTTGGAAATTTACAAGTCACATAGACATATTTATCGTTCCTAAATAGCTATAACCGGATATTTTCCGGTCTAACTTAGGACAAGTCGCCGTTTTTCACACGATACGTCGATTTTTACGAGGGGACACAATTTCATTCTACGACGTCTGACGTCCGAGAATTCAGAACGTCCGTGAAACGCTTGCCCAAGTAGGGTGTCGGCACGAACGGTAGAAAGATAAATAAGAGCCCGTAATCAAACATTCTTGATAAATTGAGTTAAAGCGACTTTAATCAATTTAATGAGATTTTCCTTTTGAAGCTGTCCGATGTTCGTCCATTTTCTGTCAGAGTGGTCTTATATCGAACGGTATTGTTAGGAAACTATTCCACGTGCATAGAACAGTAGGACAGGGTAAAATTAGAAGTTAATTCAGAAAGCGAGGACGAATTGTATTTAATTGACGAACTAAATTTATATCCAAATGTTAAATGTGTGGTGGATCTCTTTTATCGTCAATAAGTAAAATAAAATAAAAATAAATGTAGGTATCCAAAATAACGGTTCTCTGCAGAGAAAAAGCTTTTCAGTCCTATTTTTGATTAAAAAAATATAAACGAATTGCTGGTACCCGAGTGTAGAATAGAATAAGAGTATGTCTGACCTCATAAACTTTAATTTCCATATATTCCACAATGAATACAGAAATAAATTTTATTAACTCAAGTCGAAAACTGATTCAGATCCCATAATTTCACCATCATATTATTTTATTGGTATTGTTACACTTTTCATATATTAAAAATTTTTTTAAATCCCGATTTAAATTGCATTATTCATAAATAAATCAAATTTGAAAATATTTAAAAATTTTTAAGACTTTCATAGAATTTTATTCATATTTTCAAAAGAAAGCTTTCTTTTTGTATTGGACTGGTAAACGATATCCTGCTGACAACCACCAACGGTCAGGTATGATAGAGTTAATATGTTTTCGAACCTTCCGTTCGAATTTGCAATTAAACGTTTTAATTTAGTTATTAATTACGTACATTTATATTCCAATTATATCCTAGTTAGTAATTTTACTGATTATTAAACAATATGTCCTCCACTTCAAAATTATACCGACCACGTGTGAATTGACAATATTTTATACCCACGTTAATTCATTATTGTAAAGATTACCTAAATCATATCGCGTGACGTATCATTGTAAAGTATTTTTTACAAGGAATCTTATAATAATATATCGGTTTCATTGTCATCACAACCCTTTACTTCACACCTTTAATTAAATATAAATTTAGTAGCCTTGCTTATTTGCAATATGACTGATTATTCCAAACCCGGTTATAAAAACTATCCCTACATTCTACCAAACTTTTTGAAAAGAGGCCCTCAGCCTCCGGTCTTCATCAAGTGATCACTTCAACCACAAGTACTTATTTGAGTATACACTATGAACCCATGGTCATCGTTTCATTGGTTTTTTTACTACTTTTGCGGCACTGTTCAGAGCAAGTATAGTCTGTATCGTACGATACCTAGATATAATTCTGATTACATTTACAAATTTAGTTTCTTTCGGCCTGTAAATAATTATTTGTTGCGCCTTCTACTGCGTAAAGATCTTACACTTTTTACAAAGGTTCCACTAACGACACCGTTTTCCAATTTTTCTATTGCCTCCATTGGTCTAACGTAATTGTTCGAAATAATTTTTAAATCTTCTTTAACCTGACTATCTTAAAGTTTTCCATAATAGGCGCGGCTTCTTTGGGATCGAATTTAAAAACCACGTTCTCAATATGATCAAAATATTTATGAAAATAAGACGCTGCCTGTAGCAAAGTTCCACAACGTAAGAATCAGATGCGGTGATTCAGGAATATTGGGACACAGTCTGTGAAATTGGCGAACATGTTTTGAGCACTTAAGAAACACAGCCTTTGTACTTGCAACTAATGCATCTACATCTGGCTAATATCTACAAATATAATTTCTACCACTAAAGGTAAAGCATGGATTTTACACGTAATATGTACAAGTTAGCGCATTTTTTTTAGTGACCACCCTACAGAGAGCTTGCTGGCGGCACCATCTCTCACAAACATTAACACTTAATTTGTTGAAAGTTCAAACTTTTTCAATGTATTTAACACTAACTCTAGAATTACTGCAGTAATACGTTGTTATACTCTTCTGTAAATTAGTAAAATTGAGGCTGACTATTTATTTGGTTCCATTGTACGTATAATAATATTAACAACCGATTTTTTTAAGTATCAGTTGTTTCGTCCACAGATAGCCACAGTTTCTTATTATTCAATTCGGATTTAATTATATGATCAATACGTTCACGGGGAGTAGAGGGACATAGCCGATTCTAGCACCTCCTCATGTTGAACCTCCTCATTGCCCTTGACCTTGCATGTGGCACAGCCCAAGGGCAATGAGGAGGTTCTACATGAGGAGGTGCTAGAATCGGCTATGTCAAGGTCAAGGTCAAGGTCAAGGCAAGGTCATATCAAGGTCATATCAAGGTCATATCAAGGTTATATCAAGGTTATATCAAGGTTATGTCAAGGTTATATCAAGGTTATATCGAGGTTCTATCAAGGTTATATCAAGGCTATATCAAGGTTATATCAAGGTCATGTCAAGGATATCACAAGGTCAAGGGCGCGACAAAGTCAAGGTCACGACAAGGTCAAGGGTACGGCAAGGTCAACGGCACAACAAGGTGAAGGGTACGACAAGTGGAGGGAGTTTAAGGTGCTATTTAAGAAACGTGGAGAACGTATTCGCAAATAGTGTAATCCTTAACAATATTATGGAACTATTACATAGAAAATATATTTTTTCTGTGAGTGAGTTAACAGAAGAGGAAGAAGATGAAATAATACAACACATTTTGGAAAGTATCAAGGTTATATCAAGGCTATATCAAGGTTATATCAAGGTCATGTCAAGGATATCACAAGGTCAAGGGCGCGACAAAGTCAAGGTCACGACAAGGTCAAGGGTACGGCAAGGTCAACGGCACAACAAGGTGAAGGGTACGACAAGTGGAGGGAGTTTAAGGTGCTATTTAAGAAACGTGGAGAACGTATTCGCAAATAGTGTAATCCTTAACAATATTATGGAACTATTACATAGAAAATATATTTTTTCTGTGAGTGAGTTAACAGAAGAGGAAGAAGATGAAATAATACAACACATTTTGGAAAGTATTGGTGAAGATGAGGAAAGTGAGGAAGAAGAAAGTAATAATGAAGAAAATAATGATAATGAAGAAAATAATGATAATGAAGAAAATAATGATAATGATGAAGTAATTTTCGATGATGATGATGAAGTAATTTTCGACGATATTTTTGAAATAGAGACAGTGATACTTCTAGCAGAACTAGATAATATCAGTGATTTTGAATATAATTAAGATGACCAATTATTAGTGTTTATTTATTTTATTATTAGTGTTAGTTAAATACAGTAGTAGTACAGCGATGGAGTTGAAGATCTGATAAATAAATATAATCAGATCATGTTCCATTTACTTTTAATAAGCAGCAGTAGGTTCTATAAGTACATATAAATAAATTTGCGGAGGATAGTAGATGTAGTACAGAAGTTGGTTCTACAGTTAAAAGTAAGCTTGAGGAGGTCCCCACACTCGAAATCGTGCTAAAGCGCAGGTTTACCGATAAGAGGTTTATAAAGAGACAGTTGGTGTATGCCAGCAACAGTTCATTGCAGCAGTTCATTTCAAAGTGTTCATTTAAAGAAACTAAGATGTTTGATTGTGAGTATTGTGGTAAACAATTTTCTCGTGGAGATAACAGAAATCGACACATGTTAAGTTCTTGCAAAGGCAAGAGAATAAAAATCAGTGATAACAATCCAGACTTATGGAAATGTGAAATCTGTGATGTATACGTGGAGAAGAATTGTTATACTGCACATATTCGTAGTGCCACGCATCGAAATAAAGCGTTTGTAATAGTTGACGATGGTGTAAGAAGAAGTGTATCCACATTCGCAGGAAGAATAGTAAGTTATCAAATATCTGATTCGTCTCAAATATATGTTTATATTGAAGAATTTTCAAATAACATCAGAGAAAAGGTGTTGACATTAATAGAGAGTGTCGTACATGTACATAATTCGATTAAAATAAATTTTGAATTATATGGTATGTATTATTTGCTGGCAAAAGATAATGTGGAAATCAAATCATTTAATACATACTATGAACAAGATCATAACGCAAGGAAGTGAATTATATAGCTTGTACAATGAGTATATTGATGAAATTAAGAATAAAATGAGCGAATGCCAGGAGCGTAATTCAGGTAAAATTGTATAAACTTATATTATTATAGTGATTTACGTCTCTCTGATTATATTTCAGGTTGGACTTTGAGCAATATTATACATTTGGAAGTGAACATAAATAAATACAATCCTATGAGAGGATCAAGTTATGTGGACTTACCACCATCAATAAAGAAGAAGAAGGCCATTATAAATATTCAAAATGTTGACAATGCATGTTTCGCTTGGGCGATTACTTCAGCGTTAAGAGTGCCAGGTGGACTTCCCCAAAGACCTTCTTCCTATCCCCATTATGATACCGTGGCAGATTTTACTGGTTTAGATTTCCCTGTCCATTTAAAAGACATTGTTAAGTTTGAAGAAAAGAATAATATATCTGTAAACGTATATGGTATCGAGGAGTATTTCGATGGTGCTGTGACGGTGCATGATATAGTGGGACCTTTATATTTTACGAAACAAAGGAAAATGACTCATATTAATTTATTACTTCTTTCTGCGAAAGAAGGGAATTTACACTATTGTTGGATTAAGAACTTGTCTCGACTTGTTTTGGCTCAAAAATCACAGCGTGGACACCAAAAATATATTTGTGAAGGATGTCTAACTTTTTTTACATCGTTAGAAAAATTACAAAGACATGAACATGAAGATTATAAGCAGGTGAAGGCGGTGTTTCCAACTATGAATCTGAAGACGAACAAATATGGCGAAGAAGTTCCGGAAAATATATTAAAATTTGAAAAATTTGAAAAGCAGTTAAGAGTTCCTTCTGTTGTGTATGCTGATTTTGAGGCAATATTAAAACCTATTGATATGGTAGAACCGGATCATGTAAAACCTTATAGTGTGAAATGTTTCGAACATCAGCCACATTCTTTCGCTTACTATATAAAATGTTCGTTCGATGAAAATTTGTGTAAACTGCGCACATACCGTGGACAAAATACACCTAAAACGTTCATGACAGAGTTGGAAAGTGATGTAAAATTATTATATAAAAACTATTTGAGTAAAATTGTGGAAATGAAACCCTTAACTGAAGAAGAGTGTTATAATTATGAGCAAGCGAGAAGTTGTCATATTTGTGAAAAAGCACTAGATGTGAATGATAAAGTATGCGACCATGATCACATGACTGGATTATATCGAGGTGCAGCACATATGGTATGTAATATAAATTACAAAGAACCTCGCTATACTCCAATCATAATGCACAATTTATCGAATTACGATACACATTTATTTGTAAAATCCTTAGCATTGGATAAGGAAGAAATAGATGTTATTGCCCAAAATAAAGAAAAGTATATATCATTTTCTAAGAAAGTATATGTTGGTGATAGAATTGACTGTAATGGTAAGAAGAGGAAAGTCTTCCATAAATTGAGATTTTTAGATTCATTTCGATTTATGAGTTCTTCTTTAGATAAATTATCATCTTATTTAGAGGATTCTCAGTGTAGAGAAGTGTCAAGATATTATATGGGTGAAAAATTTAATTTATTACGACGAAAGGGCGTCTTTCCATACAACTATGTCACATCATTTGAAAGTCTATCTGTGACAGATTTGCCCAGTAAAGATAAATTTTATGATATATTATCTGATAGCGAAATTAGTGATGAGGATTATAGTAGAGCCGTTCGAGTGTGGGATTTATTCGAATGTCAATCTCTGGGGGAATATAGTGATATATATCTACGATCTGATGTTTTGCTACTTGCAGATGTTTTCGAAAATTTTCGAAATATTTGTATGGACAATTACAAGTTAAATCCAGCACACTATTTTACGGCACCAGGTCTTAGCTGGGAAGCGATGCTACGAATGACAGACGTAAATTTAGAATTATTAACAGATGCGGATATGTTTCATTTTTTCAAACAGGGCATACGTGGAGGTGTCAGTATGTGTTCTAAAAGAATAGAGGTGGCAAATAACGAATACTTATCACAATTTGATCCATCAGAACCTAAGAAATATATATTATACCTCGATGCGACGAATTTGTATGGTTATGCTATGACGTCCAAATTACCAAGCGGTGAATTTGAATGGTTAACGAATGAGGAGTTAATGATGCTGGATGTTCAAACTTTGGAAGACGATGGGGATAGAGGGTACGTTTTCGAAGTTGATTTAGAATATCCAACAGCTCTTCACGACCTCCACAATGATTATCCCTTCTGTCCGGAACACGTTATACCACCTAATTCTAAACATCCTAAATTGATTCCAAATCTTTCAAATAAAACAAATTACATTATTCACTATACGACTTTGAAACAATGTTTGAATAATGGTTTGAAACTAAGTGGAATTCGACGCGGAATTAAGTTTAAACAAAGTAATTGGTTAAAGGGATATATTGATTTTAATACAAAGAAACGAAGTGAATCGAATAATGCATTCTATAAAGAATTTTACAAGTTAATGGTGAATAGCATATTTGGAAAAACTATGGAAAATGTTGAAAAGCACGTTAATATTAAATTGGTTTCCCATAGGGAAACAATTAGAAACAGATTGGGTGCGGAGGCATATATTGCAAAGCCAAACTTTAAATCCAGTAAAGTATTTTGCAACACGTTAACAGCTATCGAATTGGCTCAAGTTCGAGTAGATTATGTAAAGCCTGTGTACGTAGGATTCACAATCCTGGAAATAGCTAAAAAGATAATGTATCACTTTTTCTATACCTTTCTTAAGCCTTTGTATGATTCGGACATTACACTGCTCTACACAGACACAGATTCTCTAATTATAAGTGTACGAAATTATAATGTATATAATGACATAAAAAATAATTTAGATATGTTTGATACTTCAACTTTTACTGAAGGGAACTTATTCGGAATACCACGCAGTTCACCTAGGCTCGGTAAAATGAAGGATGAATACGGCGGAGGTATTATTGAATGCTTCTATGGTACAGGGGCCAAAGCTTATTGCTTGAAAGTCCAAAATAAAACGGTGAAGACGGCGAAAGGAGTCAAAAAATATGTTATTGATAAGAAATTGTCCGTTGCAGATTATAGAAGTGTAGTTGAAGAAAATGAAACTCTTATGCGGAAGATGTACGTATTTCGATCGGATTTTCACACGATTTACACCGAATTGCGAAATAAAGTAGCGCTCACATCAAAAGATGATAAACGATATATTCTCCCAGATAGAGCTTCCACCTTAGCGTCGGGACATTATAGAATAGAAGAATTAGAACGTGAAGCAAATTTGCAGAAATTGATTACCGAATTGATGGATTACCAACCTACAATTGACTTTAGCTCCTAATTTGCTTTCCTATCTATACTTTTTCCATTATGTGTACTTTGAACTTATTACTTATGTAAAATAAAACACTCTATTTGATTTATTTTTCTAATTAGCTCTCTCATATGTATCCTTCTTAAACTGTTCTACCTCATAACATGCATACTATGAACTGTATCATAACTTATAAGAAATATAATACTATATTTAATTTTTTTTGTAATTAGCTCTCATAACTGTTTCATGTGTACTCTGAACTGTATTACTACTTCTTGTAAAATAAAACACTATAATTTATTTATTTTTTTATTATTTCCCTAATTTCATTCGAAAATTACGTTCTACAATACATTATCCTTAGATATCCAGGAGTTGTGTGATGCAGGCATACCCAACCATTTGACAAGGACTTGATTCTTTTTTCGACGTATAACTTTCTCAACCAGATAAACATCTGGATGTCGAACCTTTTTTAATTCTTCTTCATAAAAACCTCCGAGAACATTCTGCTTTTGAGAATCTTGCAATATATACGTTCTCGGATATGTATTCTGGACTTTGCTTATCGTGAATACTTCATTGGTCCAGTTCGGAGTATACATTTTAGAAAAAACGTGTCTATGCTTACTGATACGCACATGATCTCCCACTTCAAATTTACCAATTCTAGGGTCACCAATTTTTATGTGACTGTACACCGATTTTTGAATTGCTTTTGCATTCCTTTGGTTTACTGCGACAGGTTTGTATCCCGTTGTTCTGTGAACTGTATTGTTGTAAATGTTGACCAACTGTTGCAACATACCAACCCACCGGTAGTTACCGTTGAAGCTGAACTCCTTCCACATTTTATTTTTAATCGTTCTATTAAAACGCTCAACAATAGAACTTTTTAAATTGAAGTAAGTGGTGTAGTGATTAATGTTATACTTATCCATGATCTTCTTAAACTGCCTGTTAAAAAATTCTTTCCCTTGATCGCTCTGAATATTCCTTGGAATGTTTTTCTTTCCTGAGGAGAGTATGGATTCCATAGCCGCTGACACTTCTGCTGCTGTTTTATTTTTTATTGGAATCACCCACGCAAACTTTGAAAATGTATTTATACATACGAAAAGATATTTGAAATTATCGTTTTCTCGAGCATAAGGTATCATTTCAACCAGATCGATCTGGAATAAGTCTCGTAGTCCTTTTATTATGACTCTCCGTCGTCTAAAATTTCGTCGCGCAGGTGCGTGTAGTTCATTAACGACATCTCTTTTAAGTGATGACATTTCCTTCGACGACTACTTCTGCAAACACTGGCTCTGTTTCTTTCGGTACAGGATATGGACCAATGTACTTCAATCGCAATTCCGCGTTGATGTCTATTGATACTGAAGGATGGATGAGAACGATGCTGTGAGCGTTAACGGACAGTCTCACTAATTCATCGTCGGAATAATTAACTGCAACAATCTTTCCACTGTATAGTTTATTCCTATATAACTGCGTTTGCTTTCGACGCGCAGGAGTTATAAAGTAATATGCGTCCTGCCCAATACGTCCATTACTCTGCAGTTGAAAAACATATTTTGAAGGTTCCCTTTTTGGAGGAGGAACATATAATATACGAGTAAGCTTTTCCAATTCCTTCTTGAATTTAGGGTGTTTTAAAAAATTTGCTACTGCATCTTCTTCCGCTAAATGTCTTCTGACGATATGTTTATGTATGTGTCTTCCAAATTTATCTATTGTCATCGTAATACTCTATCGGTGTCGATATACTAACTGCTTTATAACTATTCTGCTCAACCTATTTAATTATTTTTGATTCCTGCAATTCCTCAATTATTGCAGTGATTTCGTTATCATGACCAGTATGTCCGGCATCCTTGGACGCCATCAGTAACTTCAATCTGTCGCACAATTCATTTACATCATCCCAATACTTATATTCCACAATACTCTTAGGAACAACGATCTTTCGCAACGGTAATTTTTTTGATAAACCCAATCCTGTTTTCCAAGTGCGGGTCCACCAAACTTCTGGTTTTCTTCCTTGAACAATAGGTTTAATAATTGTCGTATATTTATAATATTTACTTGCTGCATATTTCCGAGCCGGATCGTAATCAACTCTAGCGGCGTGAGTATCATTTAAAATGAATTTATAATTCTTAGCGTCAGCATACTGAAACTTTCCCGGTCTCTTCATAAACAGTAGCTCTAGTAATCCCTTAGTAGCCCTATAAGTAAATTCACCGATTATAATGTTGGGTCCATCAAACCTAATATTTGCATTTCCAATCATCAGGTCACCATCAACTTCGCGTACACCATACTTCTCATCGAATTCTTCTTTCTCATCCGTCATCAACCCCATCAGATAAGGTCGTATAGCGGGGTCATGATCTTTTAGCGCTGCCTTAACTACATCCGTTTCTAACAGAGTCTTATTTAACGACTTATTAGTAATTATTGACTT
Organism: Melolontha melolontha; assembly: GCA_935421215.2. Taxonomy (NCBI): domain Eukaryota; kingdom Metazoa; phylum Arthropoda; class Insecta; order Coleoptera; family Scarabaeidae; genus Melolontha; species Melolontha melolontha. The sequence goes on along the minus strand of OW285239.1, from coordinate 120,844,720 downwards.
TGACGGACGCGTTTTCAAAAGCGATAGAGCGTGAGCCCTTGACTTATCCAACTCAAGGCTTTCACTAGAATCTAATTCATCACTTCGTTCCTCCTCTTCATCACCACCCTTTGGAGTCTCTGGCAATTGTTCCCCGATATATTCATCTTCTAGAAATGTGGGCTGACTGAATGTCTCAGACATTCGAATTTTTTTTTTCAAATCTGATGAATTTGTAAGACTGGTTTCTCGTGGAGGTGTTCCGGCGATATACACACTTCGTTGTTTTGTCGGAGAAGAATGAGTGGATGGGCTGAACCATGACACGTGTCGTTGCTGTCGTTTACGCGGTGTACTTTGTTGTCGTAAAATTGACGTTCCTGGTATTGCCACATAAGATTTTTCTGATATGATGTCTGACCAAGATTCTTCTACTTCTTTAGAAGCGTCCGCAGAATCAGTTCGTCCTCGAGTTATATTACTGGGAGCTAATTTGCTAGCGATTTCAAGTAGCGGTTTTGCTATGGGCGCATACAGAATATTTGTTTCTCTCTGAGATTGTGCAATGTCAGCCCGTAATGTTCTTAGCTTTTGTTTAAGAGCTTCGCGAGCTTGTATTAAATCTCTTATGATTTTATTTTCCATGTACACTCTATAACGAATACCTATAGACTGATATAAATATTCCAGTAATACATGTTTTAAACCCTAATGTACGTTACAAACTCCTCTTAATTAAAACTTATAAACTTAAAACAAATCAAATTGTATACGATGGGAAGAAATATGTGAACTCTTCTCAGCCTCATTAATCTGTTTATAGGTGTATGTAAGTATCAAAACCTAAACGATATCTTCCATCATTAAATACAGAATCATTATCAATAAATAGCATACCAAACGATTTCTTCCAACACATTCTACAGATGTATAGAAATTGTTCATAGCTTAAATCATGAATGTGATCATTATAGATATGTTTCAAATTTGTACCGTCTTGTCGAAATAGTATTAACAAATTGGTATTATCTCTGATAAGTTGCTTTGGGACCGCACTGTATGTTTGCATTAAATAAAATCAATCTAAATTTCGGTGTCTACCATAAGAGAAAAAATCTTTTACGATATTCAAGTCGGCAGGTGGTATATCATCAAAGATAACGACAGAATAATCCGCCATTTGGTTAGGAGTAGGCATGTCATTAACATCAGTATACTCGTGGTAACCAATTTCAGGAACATTTTTCAATATATTTCTTAAGTATTCATACTTTTGCTGATGAAGAGATCTACAGCAGATGTAAATACTTTTGAAGCGAAACCCGTTAGGATGAAGTAATAGGGTTAAAAGGGCATTTGTTTTGCCACACCCAGAAGGTCCCACAATTAATCCTCGCTTAGATGAGCCACTGAAGAGGCTACTGTGTCGTATAAAACTCTTCGTAATTAATGTGGAATCGTAGTTGTGCACTTGTAGGGATAATTCTTGAGGTTCCAATTGTACAATATTTGGTTCAGCTCCACTCGATTCGATCGACATAATCGATTTGACTTCACAATAACGACTAAATTATTATTTCTCCGTGTGCGTTATATTATATGTTTAGGATTATCTTAATATTAGAAATAAAACAAAGAATATTATTATTTTATTTTATTTTATTATTTTTTTTTATTTTTTTGTGCCGCCACTATTTTTTATTGGTGGAAGGTGGCGGCGTCTTCCTAACCGCAGACCCCCGAACCCCTGACCGGCCGTGCCAACGCCCCCGATCAATTGTCCAGATCGGGGGACGCTGGGGACGCTGGGATGCCGGAAGCCCGCTGGAACGATTCAGCGAACCGTTGCTGCAGGGTTCTCCTCGTTGGCACCGCCTGCGGAGGAGTCATTGGACTCTCCTCGTACCTCGGTGGCGGGTCCGGGGGATCGTCGACGTCCAACAGGGGGTCCAACGGTGCTGATATAGTGATTGTGAGCGGATAGTATGCTCTCTTGATGATTATTTCCAGTTCCTGTAATAAGTAAAGCATTAAAGTTATTACATATCATGTAAACTATTGCAAAGCAGTTATAGGTGTAATTTTGCAGCCCCTACCTTGTCTGGATAGTTTTGTAGGAACTAGTACATTAGTATCGTGCAATGTGGGTGTTAACCCGATCGATGCAGAATTGTTTACAATCGAATGTGATGACAAGTTGATGTATTAGATGGTTGAAAATGTTGAAAATGTTGAAAATAGGTTGTCCGATGGTTCGTATCGTATCAGTGTAGTCTCGCTCATGAAACTTGACCAATGAAACAATTAATTATCGAAAATACAAATCATTGTGGTGGAAATGATTTTTGATAATCAATCATGTCTTCAATCAAGCTTCCAAGTCGATTCAGCAGATCCTTCCTTTCCCTTTGGCGGGTTACATAAGAGTCATCGGATGGACTGACGACATTAGTTAGGAAATGAAGAACCTTGTCTTGCTCTAACGAATAACCGTTAGCCTGCCCCTTTAGCGAGATCACCTGCTGAAGGAAACTATCCGCTGACGAATTGCCCGCCAAATATCTAACACATGTGTTAGAAAACTGTTTACAATCCGCAGAGAAAGTTGCGAGTTCGGATGGTTGTTGTTGCCCACAGTGGAATTGTGAGGCAAACAACGACGCAGAAGCATTGGAAGGTGGAGCTGGAGATTCATTTGAAGGAGAAACTGGAGAAGCATTGGAAGAAAAGTGTTCAGGAATATTTGCGTTGGGAGAAGGTGTGGGGGACTGAGGAAGATCAGTTATTTCTGGAGCTGCTTGAGGAATTGCAGGTGGTTCAGTAAAAGAGCCGGTAACATTCATTTGAGGTTGGGACGCTGAAAAATGAGTAGTCTGAGACTGAGACAAGATTACTACAGATTCTGTGGTTAGATTAATCGTCTCCACAATCTGTGGTATTCTTGCCACCCCTCGTGTCCATTTACATCATCACACCTTTGCCTTCTTCCTACTGTATCGTCCGTAAGCAGTGTTCGCAGATTCGGCGCTCGAACCGCTTGAACACTAGAACTACAAGTTGTATAGGGTAAAGGTATATAGTTCTTAGTACTTTGCCCTCGTCGTCTTTCGGTCCTCGTAGTGTGTTCTTGTCCTGTGGTAGAGATTGTCAAGTTTCTGTACATACGTCGTTGGGCAGTCAGTCGGCGTCGTTGTACCCTATCCAATTTGTAGTACTCGTCCTTCGACAAATAAGGAGGAGGTTGCAAAGGTGGAACGGTAGTTAATTGTGACACGAAAGCAGGTGGATTAACTTCTGCCGCAACACCTACTTCAACAGTATGCGGTAGGGGTCGTACCGCAGAAGTAGATGGAACTGCAGAAGGTAATTCAACTGACTCCGATTGTCGTCTAACGTCTGTCTGAAGGGATGATTCACCCAGTCGTCTTTCCTGTGACAACATCCATTCGAAGTCTACATTTTCAACATTTACAACATTTTCAACATTTTCTAAATAATTGTACAAATCATCGTTATTAGTCTAAAATAAAAAAGATAATTAACTATGACAAATGAATGTGAAGAATTTGTAAATTTAAATTATATTCTCTATGCAATTACAAAAACTATTTAAATTATTTTCTCACTGCAATAAATAATTACTCACACCCAGAAAATTATTTCAATGCTTAATGTATTAACCATACATCGTTCCGTATAATCGGAACATAATACAAAACTCAAAGTCAATTGTAGCTGTAATTTTAATGTTCTTTTGACATAATAGTGACATTAATAATAGGCAAATGATTGAATTTGTGTGCACAGTTATATTATGAATAAATACAGGAATATATTGGATAATAATAAGTAAAAAGCATATACAAGAAATATAATGTAGTTATACTCACCATTATACTGTAAGAGAGATGCTATGTGAATGTTTTGTAAGAAAAGTAAAGGAAGTATATATATTAAAATCTCTAGGTCAAAACACGTCACGCTTTAAGAATAACAATGTTTTATACGTATGTCTGCTATTATGGAAAATAAGTTTTTTACACAATTTGTGAAGGTTAATGTTTTTTTATTTTATTTTTAATTTATTTTAAATTTTGCTGTTCTTTTTACATAATAGTGATATTACCAATAACATATTAACAATAGACAAAAGTTTGATTTTGTGTGCACTGTCATATTATTATAAAAGGGTAAACGCAAGAATTAATGTTTTTTTATTTTATTTTTAATTTATTTTAAATTTTGGTGTTCTTTTTACATAATAGTGATATTACCAATAATATATTAACAATAGACAAAAGTTTGAATTTGTGTGCACTGTCATATTATTATAAAAGAGTAAACGCAAGAATCTAGTGGATGTAAGCATTTAATTTAAACTGTATACATTATTTTAGAATAAAATACATATCTGTGTATTAATAATATTTAAAAATAAAAAGAAATATATATTTTAATTTATTTTTATTATTTACTGTATTAAAAGAAACATTATTTTATTGTACTCACCATTATGTTGATTATTTGAATGATTTCTAGGATGAACACAGGCTGTATATATATAATTTAAACTGTATACATTATTTTAGAATAAAATACAAATCTGTGTATTAATAATATTTAAAAATAAAAAGAAATATATATTTTAATTTATTTTTATTATTTACTGTATTAAAAGAAACATTATTTCATTGTACTCACCATTATGTTGATTATTTGAATGATTTCTAGGATGAACACAGGCTGTATATATATCAAAAATACCTATGTTAGAACACGTCACGTTCTTGAAAAAAACAATTTTTTATACGTCTGTCATCTAATATGGAAAATTTAGTTGTTTACAGAATAAATGAAAGGTTAAAGGTTTTTTTATACGTCTGTCTGCTATTAATAAGTTGCTTACACAATTTAAAATACCTATGTTAGAATACGTCACGTTCTTGAAACAACAGTTTTTTATACGTCTGTCACCTAATATGGAAAATTTAGTTGTTTACAGAATAAATGAAAGGTCAAAGGTTTTTTATACGTCTGTCTGCTATTAATAAGTTGCTTACACAATTTGTTAAGGTACGGTTTATTATTTTTTTAATTTATTTATGTCTGTCTGCTAATAATATACTTTTTAAAATTAGTAACTATCGAGAATGTGTACAGTGCACATGAAATGTAATAAGGTGTTTTATTTAAGTGTAATAGTGCTGTTAATAAGTTGTTACACAATTTGTGAAGGATTTTTAATTTTAGTTTCCATTTTTTAGATGTGGTAGATGTGAAAATGTGAAAAAACAACAGATTTTTTTTTTTTCGAAAAACGTAAGTTTTCTGCTATTCTAATGTTCCGATTTTACCCCTCCGCATTCCATTTTGTTCTCTATATTTTTCTTTATTTTTTGTACTCAATTTTGATTTTCCTACTACATTTTTTTTGTGGGGGGGTAATTTCCCCTCCAATTTTTGTTTTGCCCTTACTAACCGAAAAACATAAAAAAACAAAAAAAGTCGATTATCTCGGAACCTACTCGGATTTGAGCTATGTCCCCCCCCACCTCCACCCCCTCCTTCGCCCCTTCCCCTCCCCCCCCCCCCCTCCCCTTTTTTTTCAACCATAGGTCCACTCCCCCCCCACCATTTTCGCGAGCGATCCAAAAATGCAATAAAAAAAAATTACAATATAAAAATAATTTTCTTGGAATTAATTTTGTAAACAACTTGTTTTAATAGCGTTATAGCACACAGACGCGTGTAAGTAATGTATAGTAAAGTTCATGAACACTTAGGTGAGTAACCTTACTTAATTTTGTAAATATGAAAAAATTCTTGAAAACTTATTTTTGTAAATAACTAATTTTAATAGCTTGATAGCAGATAGAGGCGTATAAATAATGTAAAAAAATAAAAACAATATTTTCTTTAATTTTGTGTTTATTTCATTCTTTAATATATTACATCAATAATCGACATCATATTAATATTTTTACTTAATTATACATTTACATAATCTGCAATCTCGTCTCCTAATACAACCCTCCACGACATCACCCTCGTACAACTGATGTTCCATACATGGCCTGCATTTTATTAAATCTTCATCCAATTGATAATATTTCGGTAACCGATGCCAGACCATCTCCAAATCAATACACCTCACTTTTGAAATTAAAAATGATTTTGGAATGAACATTAAATTCCAAGCATTTATACCAACTAATGATCCTTCTGCTTCATATTGATGTATAACATTTCCGACCCTCTCGACACCATTCCGTACAATTCTAGTCCAAATACTGCCCATTCTGACTACACTATTTGTAAATATTTACCGATATCGATTAAATTTTTTTTCTCTCTAAACTGTGGTACATTAAATACTTATGCAATCGTTCCACATTAGTTAGTGCACAAACAACGGAATCGCCAACGTGAAAACTGCAACTTGGTTCTTCTTTTCTTATTTTATCGGCATCAATTAAATCTACTATTCGTTTATTCTTCAAAATACTCTTCAAAAATTCTAGCTTCTCCCTTCCTTTAACGTACACCACGTTCACGTCGGCACACAATCGTTTAATAATTCCTTCAAACTCTGTCGCACATATATATCCTTCTTCCCACCTTAACCCGTGATGACAGCTGTAAGCATATCTCGCGACACGTTTATCCTCATCTGTAAAAGCATTAAAACTTAGCACAGGTTTGAAAACAAAATGACTCTTTTTGAAATTATTGTCACATGTAGCCAACTCCTTCGGCATTACCCTATGTATTTCAGAACGATACCATTCAAAATCGATAACAATAGACTTTTTGCCACGTCTTGCAGTCATCATGTAACGATTAACTAACCAACTACACAAACTACATCACCTCAGTCCGCATCTCATTTAACAACAACATCCTACCCCTATTACGGTATCTATTGTGCCGCTAATATTTTCGTTGAACCACTTTATTAAATGGTGAATACTGATATAATTTATTATGCATGATCAAACAGTATAGAATAGTATCCTTTGGCACATTAGCCTTCGTTGTAAACTCAATTCTAACCTCTACGCCACTTTTATGTACCGCATCTTCTTGATGTGAACAATCGATACCTATTAGCGGACACAATTTAAACTGATTCAGTTTCATAAGCGGTTCGCTATGATCGTAACCATAGTAACTCTGTTGAAATCTAGCGTACATATTATATAAAACAGCTACGCGATTCTCGTCAAAATCAACACGAACATTTTCGTATGGGTATCTCTTCCCATTCAAATAAGCCATCACGTCCGTTAAATTTATTGCATCAAATTTGCTCATATTTTGAGACAGACTTCCTTTTTTCCCACTTTGAAAACCCAAAATTATATACCTCGGTGTTTCTAATTGTGGGGCAGTTTTGATTGCCCAACTATGTTTAGTTGTCTCAGGAATTCCCGGATTTTCGTGAATTTCCCAACCTCTAAAAAACATTTCCATCTGAGTATTTTTCGTTGTTAATTTTGTCAGGGATAAATCTTGAGCCATACCCACTTTAACATGGGGTACTCGCCATATTATACTATCAATAATTAATTTCATTTCTTCATCGGCAACAGTGTTCATTATCGCATCGCTATCATCAGCACATCTCTTCAATATTAATTCTTGCGGCATATGCATAATAATCTGCTTTACGTCTTCTGCAAAACCTATTAACATTTTAAGTGGAATACAAATACTAAAATTTCCTCTAACATCTAAAACTGGAGCCTTCCCTGTAGTAAATTCCCAACCGCAATTTTCTAATTTATTTATATAGCTCGGACTATAAGAAAAATATCCCTTCATAGTTGATGTTATACCCACATTTCTAACTTCATCTACCTCCGATCCACTCATTACATATCTGATATTACTAAACATAAAAGCTCCGGCATTATGAATCAGAGATGCTGTAGCACTTGCTTTACTAACATCACTAGCTAATCGTAATTTCCCTTCTATTAATAATTCCGATTCGGATGGTAGAGTATATTTATCTATTTCTGGAACCACAATTCGTATTCCATCATTATTCCCATATTTTGGTGAGCCAAATGTTGCATGATTGTGGTATTCCAATTCGATAATTGAATTATCCACACGAACTTTTCTCAAAACATCTAACACTTCCATAATTAAAATAATTCTACCTCACAGTGACAATCAACTTCTCGCAACACAAATTATTCTTACACTGACAAAATATCCTCATCCTTTTTCTATAAATACTATTTTTATACTCCTCCGTATTTATACCAAAACTCTGTAACCCAAATTTTTCAAAAATTTTCTATTTTCACCTGATAAACCACCATATTTCACTATTCGCCCCATCCCGCTCCTCAATTTATTTGATGACTTTCCTGTAGATCGTCGAACTTGCTTCCAAAATTTATTGTTAGTATTACTTCTCATGTTGCTTAAAATTTGTTTGTAGTAGTCACTGTTTTCTTCTTAATCGTAAATAAACTGTTAACTCTTCACCTCTCAAATCAATTAATCGTCCGTTCTGATCGACGGCTCGAATTATAATATTCGTTAACATGTTCACATTCACGGGCATATAAATGTTCTCTTGCGGAACTTCTATTATCTTAAACCCTGGTGGAACATTCGGATGAAAATGATATAAAACATGCGACAACTCCCCGTTAATATATGAACCAGCAACTACATTACACATAATATCGATGGCACTCATTTTATTAATATCAACCACCTCATCACTGGTCCTCGGAATATTTCCTTGTATTTTAACTTTTCCAAAGCCTAGTAGAGAACCAATTGAATTTTCTGCAGTAAAATCGATATCCACTGAAGACTTAATAGTTGCTTTCAAGGTATTATTATTTGCGCTTAAATTAAAAAAATTCTTATCATCTGTACCGAGACGCACTTGTTCTTCAATATACTTCTCTAAAAATCTGCTACGTCATAAGTACCCTGTGGAACTAATATATTCTCCCAATTCCCGGGCTTACCCGGGGCTATAGCATAATATCGAAATACATTATTCTCCGATGTAACATTAGAAATAGAATTATAAGTTTGCAAACTCAACATACACATTTCAAATTCACCATTTAAATATACAGGCGGATTCAATACACATGTAAACTGTGGTCCTTCTCCTGATAAAACAAAAGCCAAATTATCCGCACCTCCATCACCATCACGTTCCATTTTATATACATACAACAATATTAAATTATTTACTAAAAGAAACTCGTTCTCAACTAATGAATCCTTTCAAAAAGAATAAACACAAATGTCCACAATTCACAGTATTCAAGTCTTGATATCTCTTATAGTTATATCGTATAACGCCACCCGCATTCGATAATAAATAGTTTTCGACCTCAGTCGGAGGTCTTAAATCACCATAACTATCGAAATACTTTATTATATCATCATGCTTCATATAAGCTACCCAATGAGTACCTTCTCCAACATTATCGTCCAAATTAACTATTCCCTTTTCTCTTTTGCGTATGATTGCTGGTAGGACATCTCTACTAAATATACCCCGAAAATTTCTTATTTTCCATCCTCTAACATATTTCCATAAATCGACTTCAGTTAGAGGTCTTCGGGGTAATTTGCTTAACCGTTGTTTGAAACATTTCCACTGGGTAAATATACACCACAACCAGATTTGTATGGTTTAATATATAACCCACTCCCAATTGATATTCCACACACCGACTTATATGGTTTCACATATAAGCCGCTACCAGCTTTTGACTCCATAGCAGTATTGTGGCGTTTAGTTTCTTCTAATCGATCTCTTGCAGCTTTAGATGAATTAACTGCATTCGCAATTGCTGCAGCACCTCCACCTAGCGATCCCAGGGCATCCAAAGCTGCAAATAACGGAATTAATGGTAAAAAGCCACCCTTCTTTGGTATTGGAATAATTCTCGAACGAGGTAATAAAATTTTCTTTCCAGACTTCCTCAAACTCCGATATGCCAGTTTTGCATTTTCTAACATTCCTTTTCTACTGCCCGCCCGTTTTATTGCATTGCGTGCAATTCTCATTGCCTGCATAAATGATATAGAACCACCCACAAAATTCCGTTTCATGTTTCTACTTCTTTGTCTATTAACTGGTTTACTGTGTCGAGTCACTCCTTTTCGAACCCGTCTCCTCACACCCATACCTAATTTTGTTTTACCTTTCATAGCACCAGCAACTATAACAGAAGATAATTTTTCTCCAACTCGAGCGTCTGCACTCTTTAATCGTTTAATAGCAATGTTATACAATTTTTTATCCGCTATATGTCGCTCTGATAAATCACCAGATTTTGAATAAGCTATATCGTGCTCTTTGCAAGCCTCATCTAAATCATTCACGCCTTTATCACCTCTCTCCAATCGCTCTTTTAATTTCGTTCCTGGTCTACAAAATCTATACCCTGGTATATGTAGTTCTACTGGAAGCTTATTTATTATTGTATTCAATAGGCCACCACCTTTCCTTCTGCCTTTTCGATTTAAACTACGCCGTTTAACCAAATTCCCCATCTTTTATATGCAAACGTTTTAATGTATCTATCATAAGCGATGGTTCACACTTTAACACATAACGCTCTCGATTTTTATATTTATACACACTCTCTTTTCTCTTAATTTGCAATTATAACTATCATACAACAACCTCTACACTTTAAATAATTCAATATACTTAGTTCCTTAATTTCTACTCATAATATAAAATAAAAGACTGTATTCATAACATAATTTATTATTATTAATTTTTATATGTAAACTTTTAAACTGGTAAACTTTTTGAAGATGATTTACCAACATCTCTTTTGTTATACACACACATTCTAGAGTTGATCCCTGCAAAACCCTCCACTTACAGATAGATATTGAATAACATCCTTATAAAATTCATCATACTTTAAGTTTCTTAACGATTCCAACAGGGATTCCAGCACCTTTCTCACACGCCACAATTCTGACAAACCTTCAATTGATAAATACAACAAATCTCCGTCTTTGTCAATTTTTAATAGTCTGTTCTCCCCATCAAAACATTCGCTAGAAAGTTCTAAATTCGATATGCGCATACTTGGAAACTTTCCACCACAATAATCGAAATACTTCTTCAATTTCGCGCTCTGCATCATAAATTCTGCCCATTCTTCAGAATTAAAAAATATGCATTGCTTTCTCACACCAACAATCTTCACTATCGGTTTGAAAAAATTATCTGGTAATAAACCAACACATACCCACTTTGAATGACTTTTATTTAAAAAATATATGCTCTCTGCTACTAGAGGTAAATTCCATGAAGATTCGAAAACTAATTTTTCAGAACATCTGTCAAATTCTTTCCAAAAATTATCCATTTTTCCCACTTCCGCAAAAAAATTTTCTGTCATAGGATCGAGCACTTTTTTCTCCATTACCTTATTAAAATGTTCTTCGTTAGCACTCACAATTCTTAATTCACCTTCTTCTAAACTATCTAAACGATCACAGCCACACTTACGCTTCACCGTTCCCATTATATATACTGACTTCTTAACATCGCTGGATTTATATAGTAGCCCCTATGAACTGCCGCTGGCAAACACCAACTGCGTCTTTATAAACCTCTCATCGGTAAACCTGCGCTTTGATTCTAGCACCTCCTCATGTAGAACCTCCTCATTGCCCTTGAGCTGTGCCACAGGTTCACCTTATTTAAAATATATTATTTAAATCATATTTTATGTTTTAGTTTTTTCTTTTTCGGTATTCTAAATTTTCTAAATTGTTGGGTAATACTCTTTTTACAAACTGAGCAACACCTTGACCTTGGCATAGCCGATTATAGCACCTCCTCATGTAGAACCTCCTCATTGCCCTTGAGCTGTGCCAGAGGTCCACCTTGACCTTGACCTTGACCTTGACATAGCCGATTCTAGCACCTCCTCATGTAGAACCTCCTCATTGCCCTTGAGCTGTGCCACATGCTAGGTCAAGGGCAATGAGGAGGTTCAAATGAGGAGGTGCTAGAATCGGCTATGTCCCTCTACTACGGGGGAATGGTAGAAAACTTAGTAATCTTTACCGTAGTGCTTCCAAAATAAGCTAAATGATTCGTAGTCTACTAACTTAGACGGCACATTACACAATATGAAAGTTACATATAAATGAAACAAAAATGTTTCGCCACTTTTTTGCGATTATGCATTTATTTACTTGTCTTTCGCAGTGAAACGTCTTTCAAGACATTGGCGGTATATCGCACACTTTACACTTTCTTATTCTACAATTGTACATTAAAGCCGGAAATCCCTTTGTCAATTTATGAGCTATATCACAAAACGGTCTTTTTCTGGCGATTTTCACATTATAAAATTATATAGATATAATAAAACACAGTTGTATAGTTTCAAAATAATATATAATGTTAACACACTACATATGTTTCACCACACTGTGGCTTCATCAGGTGGATGAATATACTAATTCAAAATATCAATTAGATCTTATATATATCAATACAAAGTACAGAACTAATCTCATTCTAAGAGGGGACATGTATGAGTTTTAAGTTTAGTAGGGGGGAGTTATTTTTGTCTAGTTGGTCATTTAAAATTATACCTAATTTATTATATTTGTTAATTTCTAAACTTTCTAACATATTAAGTTTTTTACTTTTATCTAGAACATGCAAAGTTTTAAAATTAGTGTTGAATTTGTGATTATGTTCTAGGCAATGATTGGCAAAAGTTGAGTCTGTCTTCTTATCTCTGTGGCTTCTTTCATGTTCTTTCATTCTAATATCAAATATCCGTCCTGTTTGTCCGACATACACTTTTTTACAATCTTCGCATGTCAACTTGTAAACCCCTGAGTTTAATCTATTGTCCGTTTTATCTTTGTTGTTTTTTATAGCGTTTTGTAAGGAATTGTTGGTTTTGAATGAAATGGTCTCTTCCTTACTTGTTATTATTAAGTTTCCTACTTTGTTTGAAATTGTACCGATGTATGTGATAGAATTATAACTAATTCTATTGTTTTTTACTGTGGGGTAAATTGAAGATATCGTTAAAATTAGCCGATTATCAATTTATAAAATTATTATTTTTCACTGTAAACCAGCGAAGTGCATTGAACGGTGTTCGAACGGCGACTGACAAAATATATATATATACACACTAGAACGCGCGGCCCATGGGTTGTTACTCGAATGAACCTTTTGTTACCAGCCTCGTACAAGTCACAAAACCCGCGAAAATTGGTCTTTCTAAATCTTACTTAAATTCCATAACCCTTCATGGACATACTTTACTTGAGCGGGTTGCTCTTAAAAATACAAGTCAGCAAACCAGTACCACGGCTACAGCTAAAGTAAAGGCGGTCATGCGATTCTTGACGAAACGTTGCTACCTTTACTGATCTAAATTTAAAATGAGCGCCACTGAGTTTGTGGTTACTTGAATAAATGAATGTACGTTACGCGGGGGCGTCCATGCCATAACGTATCCACGCTGATTCCGGTGGTATCCAAGGAAGCTAAATATATTAAAAGAAAACGAACAACCACCAAATAATAAGTAACAAAATTTGTTATAGTCGTTTGCGTTGCAAACAAAAATATAAACAATTGAAAAATGTATCAAGCGTCAAAAAGATAATAAAAGGGTGAAACCCTATATATATATATATATATATATATATATATATATATATATATATATATAAATATAATATTTTCGTGACCTTGGTATGATAAGGTAAACTTAATAAGTCGGCGATTAAAGGTCTGGTTTATTACTTCAAAGTAATATTTAAAACAACCCTACATGTTTCGGCAATGATGCCTTTGTCAAGGAAATAAAAAATATTTTTTATTTCCTTCCCCAAAGGCATCATTGCCGAAACATGTAGGGTTGTTTTAAATATATATACTTTGAAGTAATAAACCAGACCTTTAATCGCCGACATATTAAGTTTACCTTATCATACCAAGGTCACGAAAATATTATATTTATATATATATATATATATATATATATATATATATATATATATATATATATATATATATATATTGAGGCATTGCAAGAAGGGTTTTTTTTCTCTGAAAGAAACAAAGAATACATGTAACCATAATATTTATATCCACTATGTACTTTAATACCAAGAAGGGGAAAGATTGATTCAAAGTATAAATACGTTATTTTGACGACAAATTTGCTTTGAAATAATTAACTTATTTTTCTATTTTTTTATTATAATGTTTATATTCATTTTTAATTCAAATTAATATTTAACGCGTTTTTATTCAAACAAATGTAACGTATTTATTTTCAAATGCATTTGAACGATTAAGCCCCGCCCACAATTTTAACGGTGCAATAACCCGAAAATAAACCGATATTGACAGAGTGTTTGTAAACACATAAACATATGATATCCAACTAAAGTTATTTTATAAATCAAATTGTAATTTTTACACTGTTACACTGTTTTACTCTGTAAAAATGTCTAAATGAATAATATTCAAAAAGATAATGCAAGTAAAGAATGGAGCGATTTGCGGCAAGTTATGCAATTAAAAACAAGTGAAAAAAAGTAAGCGTCGGTAATTAGTCGTTACAGTGAGAGGTCACGTTTTTTTGGTGCTCCGAAGTAATTAAAATAAATTGGCGAAATTATTAAGTGCTGGAGATTTTTAAGTCTACAAAACGTTACACATACCTACGATCTACCTGTAGACCAAGTTTAACATCTGCCGACCAAATAGTTCAAGAATTACGAATTTTTAAAGTTTTCAATACGTAAACTACCCGCCATAAATTTCACCGTGCAACGACCAACATCTTTGAACGCTCGAGACCGGTCATCCGATCAAGCCGCCGTCGGACTTGGAGATTTCTAAAAAGTTCAAGTCATCCCGAGGGACCGTAGCAGAAATATTCTCCACAGGCGCAGGAAGCAACGGAGGTTATATCCGAAGATTCAGGTTTTTGCTAACTTTAACAATATTTTACGCGCCATTTTTACTTGCTCATGTACTTTTCTAGAACTTTCTTTGTTTATTCCATAACTAACTATTTACATTGCTTTCACCGATATTATACCACTGTATTTTTATTCAACTTATTTAAATATTAGTATCCACTGTTTGTAATTTTAAAACTTGATTCTATGTCACTTTTATAAACTATTTTAATAAAACAACACCTAATTGCACTTGTCTTACACCATATTGTTATACTATAAGAATACCAACCGTTGAGTGTTCTCCCTTATTGTTATATGTGTGTCACGAAATTGTCAATATAAATTCTCAAACTTTGCTAGATATTTTATCCTTAATAAAGTTAATTGTCAATATTTTACTTTGGTTTTTTTTGTAATACACTTGAGATATTGTTCCGATCCCAACTAAATAAACTACGTAAATAAAGTCAAAGTGGAGAGAGGTGAACCTACCTTAACCCTGAAGAAATAAAAGAAGCTAGCCGACGATAATAACAAAAAACAGATAAGTATTGAACGAGCCCGATGTGAATTTTATATAACTTTTATGACATTCACTTTACATTTATCTATATATTAACATTTGTATATTAACATTCACGTATATATTAATATTCATTGAAATATAACATTTGCCAGCCCAACGTGAAATTCAGTAATATAACATTTAGAGCCCAACGTTTTGGGGCATTTATAACTAGAATAAACATTTTTATATATTAACGTCCTTTGACATAGAACATTAGGCATCCCAACTTAGTGGGGCAATTTAGAAGTATAACAATATATATATATATGTTACTCTTGATGTTCTCGCGGACGTATGATGAAGGTGTAGTTTCTCGGGTTCTTGGCCGCGTGTCAGTTTTGTCCTGAAAAGGACTATTTACTCTACGTTTCAACGAGATCGCACTCGTCATCTTCAGGAGCTAGTAGGTCTGTCGGCTGGTTAGAGCTGGAGATCGTCTGATGTGCGCCTAGCACTACCTCTTGTTATATGCTGCTGTGTCGGGAGGGGCATCCCACTATTGAAGTCATGCGTGCGCGGCTTCGTGTAATTGGTCCGGGTGCCTGTAAGTTCCCTGGTCGGTCCGTGTGTCTGTGTAGATCGCAACCCCTACACAGACACACGGACCAACCAGGGAACTTACAGGCACTCGGACCAATTACACGAAGCCGCGCACGCATGACGTCAATAGTGGGACACCCCCTCCCGACACAGCAGCATATAACAAGAGGTAGTGCTAGGCGCATATCAGACGATCTCCAGCTCTAACCAGCGGCAGACCGACTAGCTCCTGAAGATGACGAGTGCGATCTCATTGAAACGTAGAGTAAATAGTCCTTTTCAGGACAAAACTCACACGCGGCCAAGAACCCGAGAAACTACACCTTCATATATATGTATATATATTATAATGTTGTTAAAATTCTATTTCGGGAAGTGTGTTCTTTTGGAAAATAAAATATATGGACGTTTACAGAAACATATATTAGAATTCCTTTTAATACTAACTAATTAATACATATATCGAACAAAATTTAAAAAAAAACTTGCGTATATCAAAAAAGAATTTTGTGTTTAAATGATTGAATCTTTGTTAAAATAAGTTTCTTCTACTCCAAAACGTGACGTATATCCCTGTAACTTCTCTTTTCTGTCACGTTCAAATACAAAGATTTTCTTTATTAAAACATTCTCTCTGTTCTTTTGCTTTGTAATTTGTAAGCAGCAATGTTTACATCCTCACTTACTTCGCAATTACATAATAATTAGATAATATTTGTGTAAAGGCCGAGGAACTCCAAGAATTTGTCAATTGATATATTTAATGAACGGCTAAGAAATTGTCTGAACACTTATATATATATTAAAATGATGATACATAAACAAATGCACAAAATATTAAATCGTAATTAAAAGTTGGATTGGGGTGTGATCCAAAACTTTCAACCTTTCCTATATATTACCAGACGGTATAGTAACAAAACAAAATATCTACGTCAGCGAGATCTCATAAACGTTTACAGAAATATACGAACTTGGGGACAATATAACTTAATATTTCAACAAGAATATTACGCTAAATAAGTTTCAGAAAAACGATATCCTAATTAATGTTGATAGTTAAATATTCCAAAAAGAAATAGCAGTTAATGAGATTGAAACTGACTAATTAATATTTTGGAATATACTGCTAAATATAATTTGACGGCATCTATTTCTTTCCTCGGCACGTCGTTATTTCCACGGCCAACGGTTGTTCGTAACGGCAATTAATAATTAATCTCCGGAGACAAGGACCCTTTTAGATGGTCAAGGGTACATCAAATCGCGATCCCAAACAACATGTAATAATCCAAGTTCTTTTTCTTGGTGATTAAACAATCCAAGTGCGGTCACGTCATCCCCCGAATCGGTGTAATTTCCAAAACTCGCAAAAACTTACGATACTAAAAGTGACTACACAAACACGAGCTATCTGATCGGATTACGAGATCTAAGTGACCCAAAGCAGATGCAGCCTCATCGAAGGGTTTAGAGGGGAGAAGAATTTATATTACGGCGATGACATGCTTACGTCATCCGTGCACCTGTTGTCCCGATGTACAATCGAAAGAAGAGAAAGCAAGTACGGCACGGGATGAAATACTCTATTATTATTTAAAAATAATATTTTTAAACGTAACACTCTTTAATTATCACTACATTATTTTACATCATTTTCATTATTGTTAGAACGCTAGCTAGCTAACAAGCCCGGAACAAAATCAACATAAGCCACCATCGCTCACGTAACAACAGCACTCCGAAGGTCGTATAAAATAAAATTAAATAACGTCCTTACACGTCGTAACAATATGAATAAATATCAACTAGACGGTATGCTTTATTAGAAAATATAGAATTGCATTGTAATTATGATCAAGCAAAATAAAGTTCTCCAAGATTCAATAAAAAAAAGTATCTCCGGATTGGCATACGTGAATTCAGGCCATCGACGTTTATCACCTGTATATTTAATAATATTATCCGATGTTCTACTGTAGTATAAATAGCACAGAAACCATGACTTCAAATTGCATCATTCCTCCAAATAATTAAGAAATCCATCGTCATTGTTCTGAACTAAGTGACGTCCTTCATACAATTAAAAATGTAAGTAGTCACGAACAGGTATGTCTACTTTATTTATAAACAACCCCATACGCTCATTAAGTAAATAATACAATGTTCTAAAAGAGGTATTGGTGTACTATCAATACACTAGACCCGATCGTTTTCGGTTTATAAATTCATTCCGGGCCGAATCGGAACGTCTCCACTCATTATTAGCTTAACGGTGCTCTGCTCTCGGCTTCAGTCAGCTCAGTCGACAATTGACATATACGTAGAACGAACGGACGATCCGGTTGCTCAATTTGCTTCAATAATAGATGACCCGGGATCCGCCTCTGCGTCATCTTGACACGGAATCGAAGGCGTCCACATTAGCGAAGGATCTGGAAGCGTAACCAGGTGACCCCACGTACTAAATGCATATACCTGAGTGTGTTTAACATGTCGCAACATTGAGGTTGGATCCACGATGATAAATCCCAAATATACAGCTACAGATTAATTACACAAACTGACCATAATACCGACATTGTATTTAGGTTGACAAGTGTATATTAAATGTTCTTATTACGACTGAAGCGCCAGTCATATTTTAATTATATTAAAATCCCCAAAATTTGTAAGACAACTTTGTACGACATGTACGGGAGAAGTGCCTATTGGAAACATTCTCGCTATACGAGGTGCAGCTATAAAATAGCGAGACAGTGTTACTACAGACGAAATACGCATACGCCAAAGTCGTACGATCGACAGATGTGTAGAGTGAACCCATCACTCTCGATTTCCACCACTCCTGTGTCTGTAGACATAAAAGTCTGGCGATGCCGATTGTTTGCATAAGATCTACTATTTATTTCGCTGAAAAAATAATAACTGTTTTGACAGAGCAACGAATTGTCCTGAAATTTTATACGAAAGGTATATGGCAATGTATGTTTATCACATGCGCGGCTGTTTGACGCCAGCAGGTATACATACAGCAAACACAACGAGCTCCCTTCATTCCACATCAAGTAGCGCTCCGAGAACCACCTCCGGAAGAGGGCAACAGCGAGTCTGACGAAAGCTCGAGCAGAAAGTAGTCTTCAACGCGGGTCAGTTCCAGAAATTCAGACAACGCAAATTATTGCAGCGAAAACCTCCGAATGAACATTATTATGTCTGCGCAGGCATAATAATAACTCATGGTTTGCCAAACCCCCATTTTGACATCTTGCTGTCGAAAGTTCTGAGGCATGACTTATTGTTAAACTTGAATGTATCTTTAAATATTTTAATTTTTCCATGACAACTACAGATATATAAGTTTGACATTTATATACTGCCATTTATATTTTAAATTTCTTTGAAAAGGGCAGTATTTGTCGAAACATGTAAGATTGCTTTAAATATATACATATCAAAGTAAAACAGATCTTAAATCGCCGACTAATTTAATCTACTATATATATATATATATATATATATATATATATATATATATATATACATAAGTGTTTTAGATAATTTCTTAGCCGCTTAGTGGTAAAAGCGACAGCCCGGATAGCTGTAGACTTGGGTTCGAGTCCCAACGTAGACCATATTTTTCAATTAAAAATTTCGTATGATTTGCTTTGTAATTTTTAGACAGCAATGTTTACATACCCACTTACTCTGCAATTACATACATTGCAATTTGCTATTTGTAAATATTTCATATCAAAGCCGAAAAACTCCAATAATTTATCAAATGTTATATATATATATATATATATATATATATATATATATGGTAAACTCAATCAGTCGGCGATTAAAGGTCTGATTTTTACTTAAAAGTATATATATTTAAAATAACCCTACATGTTTCGGCAATTATGCCTTTATCAAGGATTCAAAAAATATAAATGACAGAATATAAATGTCAAGTAATTGAGTTGCTATGGTTTAAATTATTCAAAGATACATTCTAATAGTAATAATAAATCATGCCTTAGTATTCCAAAAAATAGATAGCAAGGTGTGAATATATGTGTTGTTCGCTGCTAACAACTTGTGTCTCTTTCTGGGTATGAACTTGTGTGTAGGTTGCTGCTGGCAGCTTGCGTCTCTCTCTGGGTGCGAGGTTTTGTGTTTGTGTAAACGCGTAAGTATTGGGCTTTGTATTTTATATATATATATATATATATATATATATATATATATATATAAAGCGGGTGTTCATTTGAAAAGTCAATCTAGTGGCATGTGATTTACTGAGAACATTTTTCAGTATCTTGTAAATTAAAATTTACTACTTAACCTACGAAGTCGTATATTTTGACGGTTTCATATATAGAAATAAATAACAAATGTGATTGACATTATCAAATGTCATTTGGATTTACGTTTACGGAACAACAAACACATACTAATAAATATGTCTTATTCTATCAAAATTTCAAAGTAACCTAGATTGACTTTCAAATGAACACACGTTATATATATATATATATATATATATATATATGGTAAACCTAATCAGTAGGCGATTAAAGGTCTGTATATTACTTCAAAATATATGTATTTAATTTAATTTATGTTTATTTATGTATGAGTTTTTTAAATACATATATTTTGAAGTAATATACAGACCTTTAATCGCCTACTGATTAGGTTTACCATATCATACCAAGGTCACGAAGTTATTATATATATATATATATATATATATATATATATATATATATATTTATATATATGTAGATATACGAAATAAAAGTAATATTTTTTTGGGAGTAGCGGCCGGGTAATTAAAACAATATTTAATTTGACGCTTCGGTGCTATATATAGTACCATTTTCAAAAATTTATTTAATGTCAAAAAACTTTTGCATTGCAGGTAGACCATTTTTTTCAGACATGTGTTTATCAGAAGGAGTCGACACATGTGAAGGTGGGGGGGGGGGTAAACTGTTGTCGTGCATGTGTAAAAATAATTCTAATTTTAAAAATTCAAAATTATCTAATATAGTATACAAAGATAAACAATAAATATAACGAACGATCGAAAACCAGACACTTTGTGAACATCTAATTTTTCAGAAAATGTAAACTCATTTTCTTGTAATTAACGAGAACATAACCTCAAATTAGTCTAACGATATAAGATTGACATTTCTCACTCACAATAGCAATGCACTTTCATTATACCCGTTGAATTATTAATTGGAATTAGAATCGCCTAAATAGATAGTTATTCTCAAAACGTAACGGAAACGACAAGAAAACCACCCAATTTTACGTGAACATCTCATACACACACACATACGTACAAAGAGAAAAGGGGATTGATTCAGATCCAGGTCCTATTTCGTTCTTGGCACAACCGCAATTAGAATTAGCAATTGTCATTAATTGACATACTTCGTGAAATTTTAACGAACCGAGATGGTTGAAGCTGACGCCGCGTACAGAGAACGGAATGTATTACGTGTGCGCGACACAATGATCATTACTAGTCCTCCTGCTATGCTGCACATCGGCGAAAACGTCTACTAGAATGACGACGATGATGATGATGATGTTAGTAACTTAATTGGGAAAACGTGTCAAGCGTGATCTGCATGCTCGCACGACCAGGATTGAATCCGATTTCTAAACCTTAAACTAAGCCATTTACGTAGTCTTAAATGCAAGACCGATAAAACGACGTGCGGTGTGTCGAACGTGCGCCTCCGTTTTGTGGAGTTTTGACGTGGTATCGGTGAATCGAGGAAAGCAATTCAGAAAGTGAAATGAAACAGCATCATTACATAATGATGAGCTTTGCATTCGTAGCTAATAATAATAATAATAGTTTCAGACGAAACATAATATTTACACTAATGATCTTGTTCAAAAACTTATTCCGCCACACAACAGCTTCTTGCATTGTTATTTATACATCTAAAGACATATTAAGAATGGAAAATAAAATTTTTGAAAATTTAAGGGGTTCTTGCTTCTTTTTCCTGAAACTTACCAAAGGGATATTCCCAATTGATGATTTAGCTGGTAGACGAACATAATATAACATTCGTTAGTCTTTCATGACCGTTGTCAATTGTAGTACAATCTTCTTGCGGATTTCGCCATTTTGTTGCAACTTCACTTTATAACATTTATTCGAATTGTCTTCTATCAGCAGCTATACATGCTTCAGCACGCCATGCTATTGCCTGAATGGCATTGCGTAACATTTGCGATTTTACTTGTTGCGTTGCTTGAAGTACACGGTTTTCCAACTCATTAACATCGGCCACTGATGTTTAGTAAACTAACAATTTCAAGACACCCCACAAAAAGAAATCACAAGGTGTCACATCTGGCGATTGAGGTGGCCAAGGTTTTGAACTAACACCAGAGTTAACCCAAATGCAGAAGTACATATTATGCCACTTGTAGCTGCGCAAACAAAAGTTGCATTAGCATAGCTATTGATAGATGGGGCTCCTCTTGGAACATTGGGCATTGCTCAAGAAACAGGATGGATAATTTTAGATGTTTTTTGATGTGGATGAATCATTTTAAAAAATTCTCACATGTAACTCCTGAAAATAAAGTTTTATTAATCGTCGATGTGCGCGGTACTCACAAGAGCATCTACGGTCTCAATTTTGCAAAGTAAAACGGGACTATTGTGCTTTGCTTACCGCTTCATTGTACAAGTAGGCTACAGCCTTTAGATATGTTCTTCGTTGGTCCAATAAAGGAAGAAGTAACAATATGGATAAAATGCAATCCAGAAAGGAGCGTGGCACAATACCAAGTGGCAAGTTTATTCATACAAGCATATGGCAAAGCCACCACTCACCAAAATGCTTTAAACGAATTTAAAAACACCGATATTTAACCAATGAATCTTAATATTTTCCAGATCATTTATTCAGTCCAGCAGCCGTAACTGATGTCGCAGAGGCAGCGGTTAACGAAGAACTTCGTGGAGAACTTAATAACAACAACACCCAAGAAGAGTTTTTGCAACCAACAGAACATGAAACTGTTTTAGAAATCCATAATGGGCATGAATCCAGACAAAATATAACACCATCCCCAAAACTTGATGCAGGGCTGGAAACCGCTAAAAATCGAAAAAGGGATCCAAAAGCGGTATTTAAATACTATTTCAACCGTCTAATGTTTGCCCTTTACCTTTACCATCTGGAAGAAGACAAAAGAGTCATCAAGGCACTCAGGTACTTACAAGCACGCCTCTTATTAAGGAAGCTAAAGCAAAGTAAAAGGCAAAGAAGGATATTGAGCAACGGCGAGCAGCTAAAGAACTAAGAAGAACATTTTGCAGCTAATCGGACCAGAAGAAGAAATAGGGGAAGGAGTCATAGAAAAGACGAGGACCAGCAACCGTGTACAAGTTGCAACGACTTATACTTGCACTCCAGATCCGGAGAATTCTTGATTAGGTGTCTACAGTACTCCAGATGAGCCCACTGCGATTGTGCAGATGTTCCAAGCAGTTTGTGTGCAAATTGTGCAACTAAATTGTTCCTCTCATTTTAACCAATGCAACTTGTGTAAAATGACACATCTTCAATAATTTTTGTTATTCTTTTAATGAAAAGCTTTTTTATTCTATTATGTTTCGTTTGTGTTTTCGTTTATACCTACTTTTTCTGATAGGATGGTATTTTTTGTTTTAGTTTCACATGAACAAATAAGGAAATGATGAGACAAAAACAAAGTGGTATGTCATTTTAGGCCAGGTTCCTTTACTTCTCTATTTGGTTTAACTTTAGACGTTTCGCTGTCCATTCGGCCTGCATCTTCAGGATCTGCTATCAGACTGCTTCTCTTCGTTGTCGTTCTTCCTTATATATGGAAATACGTTTTAATACTACTACCGCCATCCTACACAACTTTTCTAGGACCAAGTATAAATCACCATGAACTAAAGGAGAAGGAGTCTATAAGTTAATATGCGAGTATGGGTAGGCCAACGTCAGAAAAACAGGAAGACCGATTGGTCAAAGAGTTAGGGAAAATCAGAGCAACACATGAAGAAAAAGAATTGCACAATCAGCGGTTGCAGAACATGTACAAGAGAACACACACAGAGTGAATTTTAAAAAAGCAGAAGTATTGCTAAAACGAAGAATTGCCATAAAAGAATTATTAGAGAAACTATCGAAACAGAAAAACATCGTTTCAACCTCGTGGACGGCTATAGACTCAGCAGCATCTGGTAGTGCCTACTAACAGAATCCGTCACAACAAATGGAGCAAGATGGTCATACACCAATGAACCAAGGCCATAATAAGGAAAAACGACAACGAAAGGAATCACTCTGATATCAGATCCTTAAAAGCTGGCAATATGAATAGTGAAACGTCGAGTGAAATTTCGACAATATGGTGTAGCCCACAAGAAGATTGTAATATAACATAATTAGAAACTAAAGAACTTGCTTAATCTTCTTTACCTCTAACAAGAGATTAAATGTGAAAGAGATTAGACGAAATTAATCGTTACCGATAATACGATAATTCTTTGTTAAACATGTTTTCTAAGAATCTTGAAAAATTCAAGACATCCTGCAGACAAAGTAAATTATAATCGTGCATCGAAACAATTAAAGGAACTCCTAACCCAATTCATAAGTAACGCTTTCAGGGAATACCTTGAACAATTATCACAATACAAACTCAGATTACGTACTCTGAAACACCACCAACAAGCTAAAACAGACTATAGAACACATGCTCATTAGGAAAACAGATGGAACTTAGGTTAAAACTTGCACATGCATTTGCGAAACATCTTAAACAAGTATTCACCCGATTGCCTCCAACAGAAAAAATTTCGACGCTAAAATATTCCAATTTATAGACACAGAGATTAGCACCACTGAACCAATCTCACCTACAACACCCAAGTAAGTACGTAAAGTAATAGAGTACCTAAACCCCAAAAAAGCACCGAGTTATGACCTAATCATAGACCAGATTCTGAAGAAGCTCCTGCATGAAGGAGTAGTTATGCTCTCTTACTTGCTCAACGCAGGTTTTCGTCTCAAATATATCCCAGTACAATGGTAAATGTCAAAAATTATACTTATTTAAAAGCCAAGCAAACCACCAAATCAATCAAAATCATACCGACTTTTGCCAGTACTATCAAAAGTTCTAGAGAAATTGTTGAGACAAAAGATTAATCCATATAGTATTATTAAAAAATTTGATTCCAAATCATTAATTCGGATTCAGAAGTCAACATTCCATAATTGAACAGGCACATAGAATTATAAATCACATCAATAGAACATTTGAAAAGAAAAGCTATTGTGGAGCATCTTTCTTCGACATCAGCCAGTTTCATAGGGTGGGACACCAGGAATTATTTTATAAACTAAAAAAACATACCTTGTAACCTATTCATACTTCTTAAGTCATACATAAAAGGCAGATTCGGAAATAACACAGCTACATCCAATAGAATCTGGTGTCCACAAGGAAGCGTTTTAGGGCCTATATTATATTTCATTTTCACTGCAGACCAACCAACTATTCAAAATATTATTTCTTCAATGTTTACAAGGGATACAGCTGTTCTAGCTGAAAATCCAGACCCGAACATAGCATTAGCGACTTTACAAGAAAATCTAGAAGATATAAATAAATGGGCTAAGATGTGACGTATTAAAATTAACGATAGGTATAAAGATAAGTCAAAATACATAATATTTATCAAATGTCACGGGTAGTACCCATAAGTAACAATTAACAATAAAATCATCATTACTAAAAACTGGCCTGTAAATACTTAGGCCTCCATTTAGATAATAAATTCACGTGGAAGGAATATATATAGAAAACAAGAAAGCAACTAGACATCAACTTTCGTAAGCACTACTGGTTGCTAGAAAGAAAATCGCAACTTTCACTTCGAACCAAACTGTTACTTTATAATGTCATCTTAAAACCGGTATCGATCCACGGAATACAGCTTTGGGGAGCAGCTGCTAAATCCAACATTGCTATCCTTAAGAGGTTTCACACAAAAGTTTTAACTTCCATGTAGCAAAAAGTACTTAGAAAGGTTAAATTGTCATCCAAATACCTTTGCTTTAAATTTATTGGACAACGAAGAGACTGAAACGTAGGACTCCACTGGACTTACTATTTCAAAACTAAAGGAAATTTTCATGAGTTTCTTTAAGATAAGAACATTGTAGTAAAAAACCGCCGAACTGTATTTACTGGAGTACTTCTCTATCATCATTTAAATCAACCTACGTACTTATTTTTTACTCTTTGTAATTTACAAACACATTGAATAATAAACAGATACAAAAAATACATCTTTTCCTAGCTGTGTATTAGGGGGATGAATTTTAACCCTCCTCGTCCATTTTTGTTTAACTGGTAAGTTCCTTGGTAGTGATTTGAGTATTCGCTTCATGAGTTCTAATATTCCTCAAAAACTATTCCAAAAATATTTTAACACTTTTTCTTCAGATGTTTATATTTCTGCTTCTTCAAGCATTGCGTAAGAAATTTACTTAAGAAATTTAGACGATCTTAAATGGTAAAATAAGTAATTTATTTTATTGTGTACATTATTAAACTTACATAACTGAAAAGTACATTGAAAAGTATTTTATATAAGTACTAATGTTGCAAAATAATATCACTAAGATCAGCTCCATTAGTCTGAATACACACCTTTGCACGTTGCCTAAAAGAATCCATAGTATACGTCAAGATTTGTAATGGAATCTGCCGAATCTCAGTCGTGATTGATTCTTTTAAATCGTCTATGCTGTGAGGTTCTCTCTGGAAGACTTTATGTTTTAAATACCGCCATAAAAAGTCGCATGGCGTCAAAACAGGTGAGCGCGAAGGCCATGTTATGTCGCCAAAGCAAGATATCATTTTCCGGGAACAAGCGGCGTACAGTTTCCATTGAGAGTCGTGCCGTGTGAGATGTTGCTCCCACATCTTGTTGATACCATAACTAGTGTAAGTCAACATTTGGGTGTCGAAGCGTTGGTAAAAGGAAATCGTTCAACATGGCCACATAACGCTCAGATGTTACCGTTACAGCTCTTCCGTATGGCCCGAAAATTCCAAATGAACTCACTCCACACCAAACTGTTACTTTCTCGCCATGCAAAGGACGCTGGTGCATTAAACAAGAGTTTTCCTGTACTCAATATCTGATCTGAAGTTCTACTTATTGACATAACCACTTAAGTGCTAATGGGCCTCATCTGACATAATAAGATGAGATCAGAATTGTGGTTGTGCTTCAATAATATCTAACAATTATGTGCAAAAGTTCATTCAGTTATTAAAATCTCCAAGTAATTTTTGAACCACGAAAATGTAAATCCTTGTGTAATATCTGTCTAACACTCCTATTTCTTAAATTTAATGCTACAGAATGTCGTCTAGCAGAACGTTGTGGACTTCGCAGTAAAGCCGTTCTCTACATTGTCCGGTGTACGAACTGTTCGTGGACGACTAGGATTACTCTTTGGTAATATAGAAGCGGTCAACCTAAAGTTTCCTACCCAATTTGACATTGTTTGGAGTATTGGTACTCGTTCATTTCTTCCTAGGTTAAAACTACGACAAAATATACGTTGAGTTAACATAGGCCGAATCACCATTAAAAAAAATACTCAACTGCAAACGCACGATGCTCCCTAGTCCAACGCTCCACGCTGATTGAAGGCTTTAACTGCTGTACAAGCCAGCGACACGAAGACCACGCTATCTATCGGCGTACGTTTCTGGCGCCAATAATTCGACATTTAATCGGTCTATTAATAAGTGCTTGAACAGTTTTTACTTGCCTAAGAAAATACCAATACACAACATATTATTAATCGTGACTGGGGTTTTAACGTATATGGAGATAATAAAAGCAGCTGAAAATCTAAAAATATTTTACCTCAAGTTAATTTACAGTTCAGTAGTAGCCATTGAAAATTGTTTAAACTTTTTTGCGATCCATTATTCAAAAATTAATTTGCATATTTTGAAACTAAAGGACGCAAACTGCTTATATTGTGAACAAAACAAAAAATATAAAACATAACTTCAGTTATATGTCTGATGAAGCTCAGGTGGTTGGAGCGAAACGATCGTTACGGTGTAAATTAAAAATCGAAATTCATTAAAATTTGTTTTATTTTATCCTGATAATAGTTATAATGGTTTAAGCTGTTTTGTTTGACCTTCATATATATATATATATATATATATATATATATATATAAGTATTTAGATAATTTCTTAGCCGTTTATTAAATATAACAATTGATAAATTATTTGAGTTTTTCGGCTTTTATATGAAATATTTTCAAATATCAAATTAGTATGTATGTAATTGCAAAGTAAGTGGGGATGTAAACATTGCTGTCTACAAATTACAAAGCAAATCATACGAAATTTTTCATTTTTCAATTAAAAATTTCGTATGATTTGCTTTGTAATTAGATATATATATATATAGATATATATATATATGGAAAGGATAGTCGTTTTTTTTTTGGGGGGGGGGAATCCAACAAAATTAAACTCTATTAATTAAGTCAGTTCTTTATTTTTTAGCCCAATATTTCTATGCTTCCTCAGGAGATCACTTTAAGAGTAGATGGACATAAATTTAGTACTTATTAACAAAAGAAAGTCGTTAATTAATTTGTAATCTTGATTATGAATAGTAACTTTCATATTCGATGTTACACACCTGGAATCCAAAAAAAACTTTACCGGATCTTTTACACTATCATCCTCTAATATTTTAAGTATTAACTTTGTGACAAGAACATGTGTGTGTACGATTATTTCTTTTGATCGTCAATATTGCAAATGTGGCTTTCTTTTAGATGTGGTTGTCCTGTTTTTAAAATGTAATTTCGAAATAACTAAGTGTACGTCCGTTGACATTAGTTGTATTACATTAAAATATTACAAACATATGAGTAATTTCTCCAAAAAAAAACAAGTTCACATTTGTAAATATTAACGACTTTCTTTTGTTAATAAATACTAAATTTATGTCCATCTACTCTTAAAGTGGTCCCCTGAGGAAGCATACGAATTCGATGCGAAATATTGGGCTAAAAAATAAAGATAGACTAAATTAATAGAGTTTAATTTTGCTGGATTCCCCCAAAAAAAACGACTATCCTTTCCATACATGATATAATGATAATATAATGATATATAAATTGAGGCATTACAAGAAGGGCTTTTTCTCTGAAAGAAATAAAGAATACATGTAACCGTAATGTTTATATCTACTATGTACTTTAATACCAAGAAGGGGAAAGATTGATTCAAAGTATAAATACTTTATTTTGACGACAAATTTGCCTTGAAATAATTAACTTATTTTTCTATTTTTTTATTGTAATGTTTATATTCATTTTTATTTCAAATTAATATTTAACGCGTTTTTATTCAAACAAATTTAACGTATTTATATTCAAATGTATTTGAACGATTAAGCCCCGCCCACAATTTTAACGGTGCAATAACCCGAAAAGAAACCGATATTGACAGAGTGATTGTAAACACATCAACATATGTTACCTAACTAAAGTTATTTTATAAATCAAATTGTAATTTTTTTAACTGTTTTACACTGTAAAAATGTCTAATTTAATAATATTCAAAAAGATAATGCAAGTAAAGAATGGAGCGATTTGCGGCAAGTTATGCAATTAGAAACAAGTGAAAAAAATTGGCGTCGGTAATTAGTAGTTGCAGTGAGAGGTCACGTCTTTTTTGTGCTCCGAAGTAATTAAAATAAATTGGCGAAATTATTAAGTGCTCGAGATTTTTAAGTCTACCAAACGTTACACCTACCTACGAACTACCTGTAGACCAAATTTAACATCTTCCGACCAAACAGTTCAAGAGTTACGAATTTTTAAAGTTTTCGATACGAAAACTGCCCGCCTAAAAATTTCACCGTACATCGAACAACATCTTTGAACGCTCGAGACCGGCCATCCGCCCCAGCCGCCGTCGGACTTGGAGATTTTAAAAAGTTCAAGTCATCCCGAGGGACAGTAGCAGAAATATTCTCCAGTTTCCCGCTGTGAAGACTTCTCCAGAACACAGGCGCAGGAATCAATAGAGGTTATATCCGAAGATTCAGGTTTTTGCTAATTTTACAAATATTATACGCACCATTTTTACTTGCTCATGAACATTTCTAGAACTTTTCTTTGTTTATTCCATAAATAATTATTTACATTTCTTTCACCGATATTCTACCACTGTAATTTTTATTCAACTTATTTAAACATTAGTATCCACTACTTTTAATTTTAAAACTTGATTCTATTTCACTTTTATAAACTATTTTAATAAAGCAACAATTATTTGCACTTGTCTTACACCATATTGTTTGTACTGTAAGAATACCAACCGCTGAGTGTGTCTCCCTTATTGTTACATGTGTGTCACGAAACTGTAAATTTAAATTCTCAAACTTTTCTAGATGTTTTATTATTAATAAAGTTAATTGTCAATATTTTACTTTGGTTTTTTCTTTTAAAATACTTGAGATATTGTTCCATTTCCAATTAAATAAGCTACGTAAATCAATTCAAAGTGGAGAGAAGTGAACCTACCTTAACCCTGAAGAAAAAAAGAAGCTAGCCGATAATAAAAAAACAGATAAGTATTGAATGGGCCCGATTTGAATGAATTTTTATATACATCGAATAACACAATCATTCATTTTCTGTAACATAACATATAGAGCCCAACGTTTTGGGGCATTTATAACATTTAACATTCATTTTACATTTATTTATATATATAGAGCCCACACGGGTAATATAACATTTGTCAGCCCAACTTAGTGGGGCAATTCTGACATATAACAATATATATATATATATATATATATATATATATACGTATATAGTAAATTCAATTTGTTGGCGATTTATGGTCTGGTTTTACTTCAAAATGTATATATTTAAAACAAGCAGGATTGTTTTAAATATATATATTTTGAGGTAAAACCAGACCTTAAATCGTCAACAAATTGAATTTACCATAACACACAAAGGTCACGAAATAATTATCTATATGTATATTATATATATATATATATATATATATATATATATATATAAAAGTCACTATCCTCCCCAGGGAAGTTTGAGTATCCTCGTAGAATCCTATAGATCTCTCCCGAAATGTTTCTGTCTGAGGTCCTTCGGTTCCTCACACGTGCACATTACATGAAGGCTAGTTTTCTCCTGCTTTTCACATCTCCTACACCAGGGCTTGCTAACCAAGACCATGCTGTACAGGTGCTTCCTCAAAATTTAAAGTATAGATGCAACAAATCTTAGGTAACTATTCAATAGTTACAATCTCATTAAGAAAGACTTATGCCTACGTACCAAATAAGAGTATTAAAATGTATATTAAAATTATTTTAGTACCTAAAATCCAATATTTGTTAAGCCACAAGTATATTATATAAAATCAAATATTTCATAGAATAGCTTGTTGACAATGTGTGTTCAATTTATAAGCCATAAGATTCACACAAGCCATTATTTTTAGTAAAGCCCAGTGTAAACAACATCCAGAAATAGTCTAAAATAAATAAATAAATGTAACAAGTGCAAATTGCATTTGTACTTATAGCAAAATCTTACATCGCAAACACAACACACATTCAATTGTTACAAACATTTCGTCGGACGATAAAACCTATCCATTACCATAATGGAAACCGCAAGGCATGCAATAACAATCGTCAACCCATAAAACAGCAAACGACCTAAATAAAGGAAAAGAAGAGTTAGTAAAAAATATACAAAATGTCAAATGAATGCGAAAAAGTAAGGTTAGAAGTACAAAAAAAATTAGGATGAAGTGGACCAATAGCAAGTACGGAAATCAAGAACGAAGAAGGACCAATCCCAATGTATAAAATTTAAAATTCAAATGCGATACATGGAACAGCGAATGAAAATTTGAAAAACAAGTTTAAGTAACTTTTGATTCTGGTTGGATGGGAGAAAAATCAACAACGAAAAATGTATTTCACAAAATCTTAAATTAAAAAGAAAAGACAAAAAAGTTACAGAAGGGAATAAGAAAGAAATGATCAGGAGATGCATTTTCATGTCGTGGCTTAAACAGTACCGCGCATGGAATGGAAAAGAAGGACGCATATGAGAAAAAATCCAAAATAAATACGAACTAAGGGCGTGGAACCTAGACGTACATAAAAAATCGCATGACCCAGAGAATATATAAAGAGTGATCCATGCATAAAATTGGATTCTAACGTGAACCTCAAATTTGTTCAGACGTCTTAGTAGTAATTATTAGTTACGAGTATATGCGGAAGTATTTTATTTAACTCCACGTTAAAATAATTTTAAGGAAGAATATTTGAGTTCACATTTATGGCGACGTAAAATTAGTTCCATATTACTATTTACTAAAAATTTCTTGATATTTTCGAAATAAGGATCTTAGAAAAATGAAATATTTCGGAAATATATTATATCGAATTATACATGAGAAACCAGGATAAGCTTAAGTAAAAGCTCACAATAATTTCAAGACTATAAATAGATGGACAAATACATGCATAAATATGGACGCAGATGTTCGCCGAATGCGTTGTCATAGTGTTCCAGGGGAAATTTCCGAGGACAGTGGCGAGCATCATGCAAAATGCTCTGCGAATTGTGGAAAGAGCCTTGAAGAGGGATTAACTGTCAATCCTCAAAAAACTAAGTTGGTAGCCTTTACCAACATTAGAAAACTAAATGATTAGGGCAGCGTAAGGCTTTTTGGACAAGAGTTAGAACTAACCAATGAAGTGAAGTATCTAGGTATAACACTTGACGCAAAACTGAATTGGAGCAGACACCTAGTCAAAGTGGCAGACAGGGCGACGCAGCTCTTTTGGAGATGCAGAAGAGCTATTGGCAGGACCTGCGGACCAAAACCAAATGTGGTACACTGGTTGTACACAGTAGTAGTAAGACCAACGATTACCTATGGGGCAGTTGTCTGGTGGAGGAGGACGGAGCTGATATCCTCGGTGGAGCTCCTCACGACTCTCCAGCGACAAGCTCTATTGGGAATCACGAGAGCTATTAACAGCACGGAAACTGCATTCATGGAGGCCATCGTGGGTCGCCTCCGCTGGAAATATTTGTAAAAGCGGAGGCTATGGCTGCGATCCTGGGGCTGAAGGCCAATGACGTAAGGTGTCCTAATAAGGTTGTAGGGGGCCATACAGATATCACAGGAACTATACTGGAAGAGCCGATATTTCAAATGCCGGCGAACAGTATGGCACCCGAGATTATGTTTACAGCTAAGCTGGACATATTTATACCGACCAGGGAACAGGCAACAAGTCGCTCGAGCGATTGTGGTGCCGGCACCTGGTACGCGGATGAATTACATTCCAATTAGGGAACAGGTGCAGGCATATGCGGAATGTGCCCTGGAAGGAAGATATCGATATGTCTGGGGAAATATACGACAGTTTTCCAGACTGAATTGTATGCAGCCAAAGAAATTAGGGAAGTCGGCTGCGCAAACAAAAAAATCAACATAATGACTGATAGTCAGGCGGCTATTGAAGCCATTATGATTCCATCTACCAGGTCTGAACTGGTGAAATATTGCATATAGGCCCTCAATAAAATGGCACAAGACAACACTGTGTCGCTGATATGGGTGCTAGGACATGAGGAAATTAAAGGCAATGAGATAGCCGACGAACTGGCCAAAGAAAGTACTAATAGGAACTTCATAGAACCAGAACCTGTATGCGGAATCGTTAAAGATTCCGTTAACAGGGAGATCTGGTTATGGCTAGAAAGAGAACATAAAAAGAAATGGAGGTTAACGGAAGGTCAACTCCATACTAAAACACTACTAAGGGAGCTGGACGGAAGGTTTTCAGCCAACCTAATTCGTAGTAACAAAATTGAAAATAAAATAATTACTGACTTAATAACCGGATATCGTCCTTTAAGGAAGCACCTGTACAGCATGGGCTTGGTTAGCGAGCCCTGGTGTAGGAGATGTGAAAATCAGGAGAAAACTAGCCTTCATGTAATATGCACGTGTGAGGAACCGTAGGAACTCAGACAGAAACATTTCGGGAGAGATCTATTGGATCCTACGAGGATACTCAAACTTCCCTGGGGAGGATAGTGGCTTTTATCGAGGACACAAGACTAACAGAGTGGAATTGAGAGATGTAATGGGGATAGTAAAAAGAGCAGTGCCGCTCGAGTGCCTGGACATGCTGGCGTCCAACATATATATATATATATATATATATATATTAAAAACAAACTTACATGTTTCGGCATATGATGCCTTTATCAAAGAAATTTAAAATATAATTGACAGTATATTTTTCTTCTTCTTCTGTTTTGGGTTGGGTACAAATCCAATTTGCACTTGTTACATTTATTTATTTATTTTAGACTGTTTCTGGATGTTGTTTACACTGGGCTTTACTAAAATTAATGGCTTGTGTGAATCTTATGGCTTATAAATTAAACACACATTGTCAACAAGCTATTCTATGAAATATTTGATTTTATATAATATACTTGTGGCTTAACAAATATTGGATTTTAAGTACTAAAATGATTTTAATATACATTTTAATACTCTTTTCTTAATTAGATTGTAACTATTGAATCGTTACCTAAGATTTGTTGCATCTATACTTTATCGCATTATATATTATACAGAAGCACTCAAAGTACAACCTGTTTTGACTACATTTTGTTCTCATTTACTCATTTTTAAATTTATATCGTATTAAGATATCATAGCAATACGTACATACGCATATTCTAAAATAAATTTAACAAAAGCAGAAATAAAACTTGAAATATTATTTACGAAAGTCTTTGGTATGTTCAGTTATTTATCATGTACCTTTAATCCGCCCGTTATAAAAACAAAACAGCGCGTACTGAAAATGAACGTCAAGTTTTTCTTTGTAATATCTTTACAAACAATAAACAATACATAACGTACTAAATCCAGAAAAGCCATTGTGAAAATGTTTTCAGGAACCCATTTTAAAAGGTAGCAGGCAAATTACAATCGTAAAATGGCTTTAACCTTGGGGGCATATATCAGTATAATAGGGATACATTAATTCGGTACTTTTGAAAACAATTATACAGCACAAAAGAACATAAATTAAACCGATGAGGAGAGTATTATCCTCTGTTTCAGATGTATCTATTTAACAGATTTCTTGGTATTTATTTTAATACCGTATTACTTTCAGAATTAATATCCTTTGCAAATTGCCGGCATGTTTGATTAATATTCCGCAATTACCTAAAAAGTCTAAATGGCTTATGAACCTTAAAATTTAATAAATCCAAATTATTCAAATCTACATCTTGAATTAAAAGAGAATATTCCTGAGATGGATAAATACAAATATATAAATACGATAAAACAATAAATCAAAATCCTCAAAAGTTAATAAATCAGGGATATATAATTAAAATGTGGTAGTAATTGTGACAAAATTTATATTGGTAGAACTTTCAGAAATTTCAAAACTAGAATTTCAGAACATAAACGTAATTATGATAACAAAAAACTAGAGTCTAATTACTCAAATCACTTATTATCTGAAAACCATTCATTCGATCCGGAGTTTGAAATCTTACATGTACAAAATAAATCGCATAAATTAGACCTCTTAGAAGCCCTGGAAATAAATAAAAATAAAAAGTCTGAGAATTTACTGAATGACCAACTAGATATAAATAGTTCTCCGTTACTAAACTTATGTAATTTGGGTTTTTTCATGTGATTATTGTGTTTAAATGTCTAATCTCTTCCTTTCTTTGTTAACAGCTTATCGTTTCTTTCTTTATATAACTATAATTACCAAATTTATGTGCATACACTCATTTCATTTGTAGAATAATCATTATACCATCGTCGTTTGATAAAGCTACAGTGTTAGCGAAACGCGTCAAGTTTTTGTAAACGTTTAGTAAATATATGTTTTATATAGTGAAGGTTAAACAAATTAATTGTATTGTTTTATTTTACATCGTATTAATATGGATCTTCACCAAGTAACAGCTTCATCTATTCAACAAATACATATATAAATTGAAAACTTATTCAAACTGCAGGAGTCCTTTACATATATATTTTGGACACGGTTTTATATATTTGTTACGGGTTTTAATTTAAATTTCTGATATCCGATCTTTCTGATATTATGAGCCTTGAAACAGTATGTTTGCAAACGATTTAAAATAGTTATCGTCTATTTACTCGATAAGTGATTTAAGAGATCCAAACGGAATAGATACAATTTCGTATAGATATCTCCAGCGATGGAACTCGTTATTAAAGACCGGATTTATATGCATTTGCATATTTTTTCGTGAAAGTCAACAAGAGCAAGATGATTTTGCTTTTGTGATGTATGATGCATTTTTGGCAGCGAATGTACCGTGGACGAAAAAAAATCCCAAGTTTAATTCATTTTTGGAAAAATATTGCAAACTGAAAATTTCCAGTGAGTCTACGTTACGTAAAAGTTATTTAAACAAATACAATGATTTAGTAAGTTTCAGTAAGTTGAAGCGGTATACCAGTATTACAATTTTCCTCTTCCAGCAAATACGAAAGTTCCGGACCGATATTGGTACAAGTAATATTTGAATTTCAGTTGACGAAACAACTGATATACGGGAAAATTCCGTGGCAAATTTGATTGTTGAAATTCTGAAGGCAGGTCAATTTTGCAAACCATATCTTCTTACATTAAAAGTTTTAAAGAGAAGTAATTATAACACCATAGCAAGATTTGGAAATTGAGTTACCTACATGTTAAAAGCTACTGACAATTTAAAGGTGTTTTATCCAGACTTGCTGCACGTTACTTGTTTTGCACAAAGGTTAAATTTAGTCGCAGAAATGGTGAGAAATAAATATTCCATTGTAAATAAATTGATATCAAACACAAAAAAGGTATTTCTAAAAGCACCACTTTGGAGAGAAGTGTACGCAGAAAAGCTTTCAAATTTTAAACTACCACCAGAACCAGTTCTAACGCGTTGGGCACATGGCTAGAGGAAGCAATTTTTTTATCAATATAGCCATAAATGATGTACGTATTGCTATGAACTGTGGTTTTTTATATTTGTTGTACCACCGTTCACGAC
This sequence comes from Melolontha melolontha, assembly GCA_935421215.2. NCBI lineage: Eukaryota > Metazoa > Arthropoda > Insecta > Coleoptera > Scarabaeidae > Melolontha > Melolontha melolontha. Next base: position 120,807,394 of record OW285239.1, on the reverse strand, counting down.
AAATCTATCCGACTAGGATATTCAGTCGGTTTATTTCCAAAAATGGGACTGCTTTCATCTCAGGGTTCCAATCGGAAACGTGGTTGACTCTTCTACAAAATTTTTTAGGCGCCAGTAAAAGAGTATTGACAAATGTAATAATTATAATATCTTTAAGTTACTTATAAAACTCGTAATGGATGGATGATTAAATTAAAAATCACAATATAAAATTAAAATTAAAATTTAATACAAAATCAAAAAAAAGAAAAAAAAAACAATCTTTATAGAGTATAAAGATTAATATTGCATCATTAAACAATATTTTTAAAAGGAAAAATAACGCACGGAAATGACAGCTACGTGCATTAAAAAAACCTAAGTTAACACCGAACAACTTAAAAATAAACTAAATCACAAAGAATATTTCCAATTTCTCCCCAGAGAACAATATAAAAATATAAACAAACTTGACACCTCGATCAAAAATCTAACGCATGTGCATATATCACACATGAAAAAATGCCCTTGAAATCTCAACGTATAAAATTTTTACATTTACAGTTTTTTACTTAGAAATGTTAAAAATCCTCTTTGTTATCTAAATCAATTAACTAAGATTAAATCTCAATACAACAATCTTAAATACAAGTGAAATACAATATTCAACTCTTTTAAATATAATAAGATATCTTTTAAAAAATATATATATTTTTACTTACATAAAAAAACAATGAGAGACACATTAACGAGAATCGTAATAGATTAAATCAAAATTACGAGACTAACAAACTCGTAGAAGGTGCGGGAAATTGAAATGCAAACACATCAACTATATTAAATCAAAAACAACCCGAATTTACAAACAATAGATAAATATCTATCTTAAATAAAACTGTGTACGCTCTCGTCAACAGTTAACTTGTCTCTGAAGGTCAAATCGTCAAGCACGTAGGCTTCGCATAAAAAAAATACATTTTTTCTTACACATAAATATATACGGATATACACAGATATCCAAAATAATATTACATTCATTTTTCAATAAATTTTTACTATTTATTGGAGAAAAATCCATAGCATTATGTTATATCTATAGGAAAATATAAAAAATTTATATATTATATTTTAGGTTGTTGATAGTTTTAACGGTTCGGATTCAGTCGCAATACAAGAATCACAAAATGCATTTAATAACACCACGATAGAGAGCGAATTAGCGTACATTTCAAATTTTTAAACATTTCAAAATATTGGTCCAGACAATTAAAGCACTAGAAGCATCAGGTGAAACCCTCGTAAAGGATCTTGAAAGGATAACAGTCGTTCGAGGATCTTTTAGAAATGCACCAGGTACGGTTGCTAAAAAAGCCTACACCAAACTTGAAGCTATTTTAGCCAAGAATCTTGGATTTTCCGTTGTACAAAATATCCCAAGTATTGAATGGCTCTGGTTCGAATGACTGCATCATAGCAATAGAAAAGTTACCACAGTACGAATACGCACCAGTAACAAGTTGTGATGTCGAACGATTCTTTTTACATTAGAAAAATACTCTGTCTGACAGGAGACAAAATTTTACTCCAGAAAAATATCTTATTGCCATTTTAATAATAATTAAATCAAAATTGTATTTATTTCATCAACATTAAAAATATGTTTAAATCTCATCTCTTGTTTTAGTTTTTTCCTGACATCAGTTTTAAATAAAAAAGATAGTGATTTTTTAATGCATATTTTCCACATTCAAATGCATATTTTGCCTATTTAAATGCATATTTTATATTCTTAGAAGTATATCTTACATGCATATTTTGATCATTTTTAGTGCATATAAGTCCGGCCTTTACTCATTATACTAGAAAACAGTGTATCTTTTAAAATTTTTGGTTTTGAATAATTAAATAGCGCAAGCTAGGGTGAAATTGGACCAAATTTTAAGATTTTTTTTCTAATTGTAAAAAAAAACTGATAATGTTATAAATAAAACAGATATGTATTAAAATATAACCAATGGTTAAAATCTTAACTTTATTAATACGTAATCGTAAAATGACGACAATTGTTTCGCCAGCACAGTGGCTCCATCAGGTACTTACAGCTAAAGTGCACGTTACAAACATCTTTATCTGTAAGTAACTGACGAAGCCACTGTTTTAGCGAAACAACTGTCGTCATTTTACGATTGTACGAGTGTTTCTAAAATTCTACAGTAAGATTTTGGAATGAGCAAAGTGAGCAAATGAGCACGATGAATTCTCAAGCTGCTCGGCCCGAACAAAAATTATGTATGTAGACGACAAATTTGTGGAAAGAATTTGACTGTTTCATCTCAAGATGAAAACTTCTTAAATAAAATTGTAACTGCGGATATGCAATGAGTTCATAAGGGCTCCCCACCGCCCAAGAACGCAAAAAGATAATTTTCTGTCGGAAAAGTGGAGGCCACGGTTTTCTGGGACGCGAAGGGGATACTCTTAATTAATTATAACGTGACTACAATAACGGTAAATGTCTAGAAAAACACAATTAAAAGCTTGAGCATGGCTATACGCGAAAATAGACCCCACAATTTTGCTCTGAAAACTCTACACTGCAACTGAGGGTGCATAAGACACAAGTTGTTCTAGCAGTAACCAATGAAAGTGGCTTCGAGGAATTACATCACAATACAGTCCCGACCTCGCCCCCTGTTACTATTATTCCTTTCGGAAACTCAAAAAACACTTGAAATGTCGTCGAATTTTATCGAATGACGACGTGAAAATGCTGCGGGGTCGGCTTTTGAGAAATTACAGAAATATTTTTTTTTCGAAGTCATAACGTTATGAAAGAAACATTGGAATAAGTGTCTTAGTGTTAATGGTTCTTACGCTGAAAATTTTTCTCCTTCATAGCTAGGTAGAGTGCACCTTAACATTAGTTGTTTTAATTTCAACATTTATTATTTGTGTGTATTACATGAATTTATTATAAAGGATTAATATGAATATAGAAAGGAATGCTATTGAAAACAAACGCTCCACTGTTTATGTTTATAAAAATGCTAGAAGATAACATTGTGCATAAGTTTTGTATTATAAGGGTTCGATAACCTAGTACGAAAGTCAGCTGTTAGAAATTTATACTTGCTTGTGAATTTTTAAAGACGATATATAGAAAGAACATGTAAGATATAAGCTCTACTGGAATTTAACTTACTGTGTATTACGTATCGTATGTATTACATAAATATTTTTTTTGTTACAAGAAGTAATAGATACAAAATATTAATATGGATTCATAATGCCGCTATTGAATTTACACACTGCGATGATTATATTTATAAAAATTCTTGAAAATAATATTATTTAGACTGCTTTGTATGCTAAGGGTTGCCGAAAAGGTAGCTATTAAAAATTTAAAGCGAGACTGACAATAACAAAACTACCGTAAATTGGGGTGACATTGATTTCTGGAGGCGACTTTGATATATACATGATGGAGTACTTTTTTTAATGCCACTAGGGCGAGGGGGGAAGTGTATGGCAATTTAGTCCGCGAAACTCTTGCATAAGATTGTTGTGTGTATGTGCATCACGACTATTAGCTTAAATAATTTATACTTTTAAGGCTTTTCTCCACACGTTCTTTTTCAAGGACGTAGAAGTAGCCAAGTAACTTCGAACACACAAAAGTAAGTGTGAAATATAAACTTATAAGCTACTTTTAAGTATGTGTTGTCAATCCATAATCTCAAATATTTGCTTTATAACTGTTCATAATGCGGTGAGTGTTTGTTTATTATTTTTTCGTAATTAAATGTTCTTTGCCGAAGGATGTCTTTGATACACACGTCGGAGCGAATTTTATCTACCACCATTCGATAAATCTCGCCTCTCTAATGGTATGATGCTAGCCCCGTCACTATTAACAATATAATATTAATCATAATATCGAATTATCATCTTTTATAATCATTCAGATGGTGCGAAAATATGCGAAACCACTTGGATCGCGATATTATAAAAATTCTACCCAAGATCAGCTAAATGAAGCAATTCAAAAGATGTCGATGGATAACTTACAATGAAAGCTGCAGCTGCAAGATATATACCATATGGAACAATTAATAATAAATATCACGGTCGATACGATAGAAATATTGGTGGTCAATGTATCTTTTCGCAACAAGAAGAAAGAGCTTTTTTAGCAACTGTACTAAAATGTACCGATTAGGGTTTTCCTCTTGATTTGATGGAAATACGAATGTTAGCAAAAAATGACTTAGACGGAAAAAGACGGGTGGTACAAAAATTGGCAAATAATCTTCTTGGTAAAGATTGAGCTTTAGGTCTTCTTGTACGACACAAAATTGACATAGCACAACGTATCTTTCGTAACATTAATAAAGCTAGAGCAAGTGTGGCCAGACTATCCATAGAGGAGTACTTTGTTAACTTAATGAATACACTGGAGGGAATTCCTCCCTCTAATATTTTCAATTATGACAAAACAAACGTTGGCGATGATTCTGGAGCAAAGCGACTAATTTATCGTAAAAGCGTCAAATATCCAGAAAATATTTTAAATCACTCAGTCACTGGATTAGCCGATGGAACGCTTCTTCCACCGTACGTCATATATAAAAACGAACATTTATGCAACACCTGGAAAGAAGGAGCCATTTATGGTAAACCCTGTTGTCTAAAATCATGCTGTTCGTTGGGATGTCGCTTTAATCGTACATCTCACAGTTGGATGGAGAGTCTTACGTTTGAAGACCAGTTTCAGACTTCCTTTTTACCTCATGCCAAAAAACTAGAAGGCAGAAACGTGTTAGTAGGAAATAACTTAGCGTCGAATTTTAACCACGATATTTTAAGAATGTGTGAAGAAAATGACATATCTTTGTTTGTCTAGTTCTTTAGATGTTGCTTTATTTAAGCCCTTTAAAGTAGCTTGACGTACAGTGTTGTCAAATTTTAAGTTGAAATATACATCGACTTCAGGAATACCTAATCATCAATTTCAGTCATTGCTAGAACTCGCTTTGGAAAAAATAGATAATGTAACAGCCCAAAGTAAGAACAAACCAGGGGATAATGAAGAGTCTAGTGTTCAAACTAAATTTAATAAATTGATTTTTAGCTACCTACATTTATCCAGGAAATCTAAACCAAAAATTAGACAAGCTACCAGATGTATAACATGATCCGACACAAGAAATTATCGACGCATTAAGTGACTTACTTCGCGAGAAAATGTGTAGTCAAGGAATTGAGAGAATGCGTCGACAGGAAATTAGAGTAAATTTTGTTACTGGAATAAGCCTTGCTACAAATCCAGATAATACCAGCTCCGAAGTTAATGATAATAGCAAACAGGTTGAAGTCGATGATCAATGACCTGATGAAGTCATGGAGGAAATAGTTAAGAAAGTGAACTACCGTTATCCAGAACGAGAAATGATACCACAAACATTTGTTCTCATAAAGTATGTGTTCGGGGGAAGAAACTCTACAATTTATAGATACGTGCGTAGAATTCGAGAGCAATTTTCAAAAGACGAATGTTTGTTGATGGTGGAATATAGTTGGTCTAAAATCTACTGATGCAGAAAAAACAAATTTTAAACTGGTTAAGAAGGATATCTCCACATTTCCCATTACAGATATTATTGCTATTTTGCCAAGTCCGAAGCAAGGAGACAATCAAACTTTAACATTTGATCGTAAATTGGACGTGGTTGAATTATAACTCATTTTAAACATTCGTAATAACAATAATAATAAAATTATTTGTAACGGATGAGTTAAAAGTTTTTCATTTAATAATTTTTTTAACAAATTTGTTACAAATATACAAAAAGCTTATTGTAAACAATTTTCAGATAATAGACTATTTGCATCACTTTTAAAGAATTTTGACTAATTGCAACAATAGAAATAAAAACAACTCGATCAAATTTACCCTAGAAATGGGGCGTCTTTGATTCATGCTCTGAAAGTGAGTTATATAAAGTGTTAGTACTATAGATGGGTCTAACATGCACCATTTTGAAATGGGTTTTGCCGATTTTGTTTATTAATAATTTTTTTCATGCCGGACGACTTTGATAACTTTGTAGAAAGTATTTTAATTCAACAGTACTAGAGTCACCGACAAAAAAAAGCCGGTCACCTTACCATATTTTATATTTCGCCTTGTAACAAGTGTTCATTTGAAAAGTCAATCTAGTTAGCATGTGATTTACTGAGAACATTTTGAAGTATGTCGTAAATTAAAATTTACTACTTAACCTACGAAATCGTATATTTTGACAGTTTCATACATACAAATAAATAACAAATAATAGGTATTTATTGAAAACTATAACAAATGTTGAAAATGTTCAAAATTTCTGATGATATTCTGCAACATTACTGGATTGTTATTAATTTCCATGCATTTCTGTTCGATTCTCTGTAGCATATCATTCAAATTCAACATAGGTGTTCGAAATATGTTATTTTTTAGATAAGGCCACAAAAAGAAGTCGCAAGGTGTTAAATCGCATGAACGTGCAGGCCAGGCAATTTCAGTATTTCGACTAATTATACGCTCATCAAAAAATTCTCTTAAATAATCCAAAGATTCTGCAGTACAGTGACAAGGTACTCCGTCTTGTTGGAAATATGCATTTTGAAGTTCATCATCATGCAACTGATTGACAAATGGTTGTAAAATTTCTGTTCGGTACCTTTGAGCCGTTAACGTTCCCTGAAAAAATATTGGTCCAATGATTCGCCTTTGGCTTATCGCTGCCCAAACACCAATTTTTTCTGGATGTAGCGATTCTTCATTAATTACATGTGGATTTTCACTACTCCAAATTCTTGTATTTTGTGAATTTAGGTATCCCGTTTTATAAAACCATGCTTCATCAGTAAAGATGACTCTTTGCGAAAGTTCTCCATTATTGTTCATATTTACAAACCAATTACAAAACTGTAGTCTACGTGGGTAATCAATTTCTAACAATTCTTGTACTGCTGTGACACAGTATGGATAAAGTTGCATATCTTTTTTTAATAACTTGTGAGTTGTACCAACAGAAAGGTTTATTTGTTGACTCAAATGTCGAACAGATGTTTGTGGTTCATTTTCCATTATTTCTTCAACACAATTGACAACTTGAGGTGTACGTTTCTTAACTGCTCTGCTGCCTGATTTTCTTAAGAGACTACCAGTTTCAGAAAAAAGTTTTAAAGTTCTATCCAAAGTATTCTTAAATTGTATATAATCTATTACAAAATGTGGAAACTCAACTTGAAATTCTACCATGCAATTTTGAACTGAATAAACCCATAAACCATCAATTTTATTACTTCGAAAATAAGCCTGGACTAAAAAAAAATTGTGTTCTAAAGTGAAAACCATTTTAAAACTGAAAAGCAATTTATTTAAACCAGAATCGACGCACGATTATTTTATGCACTAACTGATATTTGTGATTGACATTATCAAATGTCATTTGGATTTACGTTTACGGAACAACAAACACATACTAATATATTTGCGTCTTATTCTATAAAAATTTCAAAGTAACCTAGATTGACTTTTCAAATGAGCACACGTTATATTCATTGTAACGGTGTGATATCGTAAGCATGCCTTTTACTTTTTGTCGTGAATGATCGGAGTTTATGTTTTTCGAAAAGGATCTCTTAATTTATGCCCAGTACCTTAAAATATCGGAATATAACACTCTCTTGCTAAAAATGCATGTTCGTAGCTTTTGTTAAGTTTACCATTATACACAGCTTCCTTTGAATAAAAGAAGTTTGCATGTGTCAGGTAATTATATTGAGTCCATTTAACAGTTGTGAATTAATATTGTCCTTTCAACATGGTACTAACTACTGCGGACGTTGGTCGAATTCCTGCCTTAATTGAGGATAGTCGTAGTCAGTGGTACGTATCACGCACATTAAGAATACCCTGAACTAGAGTTCAAGATGTTTAAAATCGCTAATAGAGACAGGTAGTTTTACTAGGCGACAAGAATCAGGCAGGAGAAAGTCAACAACTGCTACATTATCGTTTCATCGTGTTGAATATTTTAAGCAATCGGAGATCTACTGCTGTTTTTCTTCGACATAATTTAAAAATGGTACGGGGAGTCGTTGTAAGTGAAAGAACGATAAGAAGGAGGCTTGTAGAACATGGACTTCATTCCCGTAGGCCGGCAACGTAACCACAGTTACTTTTGCGACATCGGTAAGTGCGACTTAGATTTACACGAAAACACATTAACTGAACCGTACAGTAATGGAGTAATGTTCTTTTTACTGATGAATCGAGGTTTTGTTTATGGTCAGCCGATGGTCGTGAACGGTGTATAGGCGGCAAAATTGAAGGTTTCTAAACTGCACCAAATCGGAAAGAGTCTCATTCAATGGGGGTTCCTTTATGGTTTGGGTCGGTATCTGCAATGAAGGACACACCAATCTTATGTTTGTTGAAAATTGCGCTTTAAACACTCGCCGCTACATAGAGGATAACATGATATGTTTCATTATTTCATTTAATTTTTGTTGATTTATGTCACACACCCGTTAAGAATTAAAGCAAAATTTTTCAATGATGGCATTACTCATTTATTTTTGTTGATTAACTTTGAATTTCGGTCTACTGCTGATGGTAGAAACAACATCATACTTTAATAATGCTGCTACTATACTATTAAGTGAGAAATCAATATCACTAATCAATGAAACATTAAGTTTATATAAAATATTGAGGTGACCGGTTTTTTTTTCCGGTGAGTGTATTTTATTATTATCCGTTAGCTTTAAAATATCGTCTCCCATAGCATTTATGATATATTCTGTAGCACAGGGGCGTAAAATTTTTTTTTTAATATACTATATATATTTTTTTTCTCGCTCATGAGAGGGAATTTTAGGACAAATTTTGAATTTTTACTCTATCTATATAATTACATCTTCCCATTTTTTCATAAGAAAAAATAAAAATAAAAACTTATTTAATGTATTAGTAGAAATTAGAATTAAATTTTAAAGGCGAACCACTACAATATACCTGTGTATCTAGTTAATGTAATATACACGAATTATTGGCAACAATGCAGAATAATTGAATCGTCTGTACACTCCCTCCGGCACAGACATTGATTCTATATTTACCATATTCAAAGCTTATTGATTCCAACGGATTATATTTGATGTCGAGTAGAGCTATATGTGTATATAGAGCATACCAACACAACATACGTACATCATACATGTATCAGTAGCTACTGAATCCCTTTGTGCATTCCAACATCCACCGCACAATTGGTACCTACACATCATTTCGGCATGCTGTTGTGAAGAATAAAAAAAAGAAAGAGTAACCGGCTTACTTCCAGTAGAGTTCTGAAATTTTATTAAATATTTCCAAATTATGTTGTGCCTGTGCCACGCGAACAAAATCAGTTTCTTTGTACTTGTGTTATATCTGAATTATTAATAATAATAACAATAATAATAATAATAATAATAATATTTATTTATTTGCCCAACAGGTAATCCCAATTACAGAGCAATAAGTACACAAATTAGATGTATGAATACACATACTATGTTAAATTATTACATAACTAAAATAATTTTGATATATAACAAATAAGTAATACCGATAATTATGATGTCAAGGTTCACACATCCTTAGTGTCCACCTCTCCAATGAATATGTCACTATAATATGCCTCAGCATTCCTCATCATGTGGAATAACGGTGATCTCATCAGTAGATTCGTCCTTGGAGTCGACAGCAAGAAACTAACAGGGTTACGGGTACTAACACTAGGCACATTGAATCTGACCCTAGACAACAGCGCGGCATAATCAACTTTATTGTGGAGAAGATTATGAAGAAACCTTGCGCTGTAGTTAACTCGACGAACAGTCCAAGACTGAACCCCATAGAGTCGAAGCAGTTCTTCATAGGAAGTGTTCCAGTCAGGATATACACGATTAGATTTGAAAAAGAGGTATTTTACAAATCGGCGCTGTATACATTCAACTGGAAACTGTTGCGAGATGTAGAAGGTATACCAAACAATAGAGGCATACTCGAGTTTCGGAACTATAAGAGTGAAATACAAAGATTTTAGCAAGGATATGCTGTTGAAGCACCGCGAGGCTCGAATGAGGAAGCCCAATGCTCTCGAAGACGAGTGGCAGATACCCACAATGTGATCATTAAAAGATAGCTCCGGATCAAACGTCACTCCCAGGTCCCTTACTGAGTTTGTGTTATTCAACAGCTGATTATTTATAAAATAACGTGATAAGACTGGTGCGTTCTTCCTGGAGAATGACATCACCACACATTTGTCGATATTCAAAGACAATCCATTCCTCTGAGACCACTCCACAAGAATGTTAACATTCTAACTTAAGTGGCCCAATTGCAAAAAGTGGAATTCATTAATGTCTTATTTTATATCTTTATTATGTTTTACAATGGAAGAATTTCTCTATTCTTTGATAAGAAAATGAAGATGTTTTGAAGAGATATTTAAATTACGAAATTTAAAAAAAACCTAAACTTTTACAAGTATTTTTTATAACTTAAGTATAGCAAGCGCCAATTAAGTTGGGCAAGGAGGGGGTGCGCAGAAGCCGTTTTTAAAAACGTCCACCACCACTACTCAAATAATTGTCAAAATACATTTGTTATTGACGTTTGACGGAACATAATGTCTTTGCTAGGGGATTATAAAGTGATACATGCACAGAGGTTAGAATTATCTGACATTTAATGCAAATCTCCCCACTACTTCTAATCCTGCGCGAACTTACCCCTCCTCGCGCCAACTTAATTGGCGTTTGCTATATGTTAGGAATGAATCCAGAAAATCTATTTAATCTCTGAAAGAGAAGCTGGGAAAACCTCAGCAAATAAAACTACTGTGTATTTGCCGAGGATTAGGAATAACATGCACTAATTTAATTTTTGCTTAATAATAAATTAGTCCAAAGTAGTGCTTAATCTTCTTCTGTTTAATTTTCGAGAACCTTTCTAAAAGATAGTTGAATATCTGAAAACGATTGCAATAAGCTATATTCTACAGTGTGTCGCAGAATAACTATTCCTAATTTTCAGAAATGATAGAGGACACTTAAATATTTTTTTATTAACGGAAATTTTTCGGTATCGAGATAAAATGAAACAAATCGGCTAGCACCCCAAAACTTTCCCAGCGGTATACAAAGTAAAAATCATAGCAACCTTTGAAAAACAACAACCATTTTAGTAGTTGTCATTTTACCTCTGTCACAAATTATTTCTTATTAGAGAAGTGTATTTAATTGCCATTTTACGTGCTACAAATTAATCGTTATTAGGTAAATTAGTGTTTAAACTCCTGGTTTCAAAAATTATTTTATTGTAAATACACTAGAATATTGTTTCGTCATACAATGCCTTCATCAGGTGGATGAAATACTGAATATGTACAATATAAGTTTCAATATTTATGTAAAAATTATTGAGAAAAATGGTGGTGAAAAAATTTTACAATCTTAAGTTTAGTAGAGGGGAGTTGTTTAAATCTAGTTGGTCATTTAAAGCTAATCCTAAACTATGGTATCTATTAATTTCTAAGTTTTCTAACAAGTTAAGTTTCTTACTTTTATCTTGAATGTGTAAAATTTTGAAATCTATATTAAATCTATGATTGATATCTATACAATGACTTGCGAAAGTTGAATCTGTTTTCTTTTCTTTATGACTTCTCTCGTGTTCTTTCATCCTAATTTTGAATGTCCTCCCCGTTTGTCCTATACCTTATTACAATCTTCGCATGTTAACTTATATATACCAGAGTTTGATTCTTTGTGTATTTTATCTTTGTTGTTTTTAATAATGTTCTGTATAGTATTGTCTGTTTTAAATGATATATGTTCGTTATTAAGTTTTTTAATGAAAGTACCAATTTTTTCGGAAATTTTTTGCAAGTAAGTGATTGAATTGTAGGAACTAATTATCTTGAATTTTAATTTTGTGTAAACTAAGGAAAGGGTTTTAGATTTTTGTTGGCTATTCAGGATGTTATTGATAATATTTATAGAGTAACCATTGTTTAATGCTATTGTGTATATTCTATTTAGTTCGAGTTTACTCATAGGTACATATATATATATATATATATATATATATATATATATATATATATATATATAAGTCAATATACGAAGATTTTAATATGGTATACATGGGACAAACGGGGAGGACATTCAAAATTAGGATGAAAGAACACGAGAGAAGTTATAAAGAAAAGAAAACAGATTCAACTTTCGCAAGTCATTGTATAGATATCAATCAAACTTAACTTGTTAGAAAACTTAGAAATTAATAGATATAATAGTTTAGGATTAGCTTTAAATGACCAACTAGATTTAAACAACTCCCCAGTACTAAATTTAAGATTGTAAAATTTTTCCACCAGCATTTTCCTCAATAATTTTTACATAAATAATCATACTTGTATTGTACTTATTCAGAGTATTTCATTCACCTGATGAAGACATTATATGGCGAAACAATATTGTAGTGTATTTACAATAAAAGAATTCTTGAAATTAGAAGTTTATTTACTTATTTCTTAGCGTTATAATGAAGTTTCAACAAGAATCTCCTTTGTCAATTAACTATTTAAAATTAGTGTTTGATTGAAAATGCATCATTTTACAAATATTGAATTAGCAGACATGTATCTTGCCTTCGGAGCAGCTTACAGTAATACTAATAAAGCAAGGCTAATTTATGCGAAGCAGCATCCACAGCGTCACATTCCATATTCGAAATACTGGTGAATTCTAAGTAAAGAAAATAAGATTCGGGAGCCAATCGTACTGTCCGAAATGTTGATTTTGAGGACCAAGTTCTGCAATTTGAAAATAACCCGAAAGCGAGCACTCGTGCCATTGTCCATGCGATGCATACAAGTCACACATCTGTATGGAGGGTATTGAAGGAATACCAGAAGGATCCGTTTCATATTCAAAAAGTGCAAACATTAATTCCAGTTGATTATCCCAACAGAGTTCAATTTGCCGAATGGTACTTGAATAAAATTAACGACGAACCAAGATTTTCTAGGAGTGTATTATGTACAGACGAGGCATATTTTACAAGAGATGGCTATTTTAATACACAGAATAGTCACATTTGGAGGAAAAAATATCCTCACGCCGTTCACAGGTTATATCCTAAATGGAAGTTTTCTGTTAATATTTGGGTTGGAGTTGTTGACTATTATGTAGTGGGATAATATGTACTGCCTGCACGATTAGATAGTCATATGAATAGGATTATTCTGGAACATACTTTACCAGAATTGATTGAAAATGTTTTCTAGGATGATGGTGCACCAGCATACTACGGATTAAATTGCGGATATTATCTAAATTCACATTTTCAAAATGGATGGATCAGAAGAGGAGGGCCGATTTCGTAGCCTGCACGTTCACCAGATGACTTCTGTTGATTTTTGTATTTGGGGTCATCACTACTTTATGAGACACCTGTTAATACAGGAGAAGAATTAGTGGCTCGATTTATTCTAGCGTTCGATGATATTCGTAAATGTTCGCAGTTATTTCGAAGAATGCGGCAGTCGCTTGCATATCGTTACAACTTGTGTATCGAAAATGGTGGTCGTAACTGCGAACAATTTATTTCTAATAAAATGTTTCTTAACTTAACTCTTCCCTGTTGAAATTCCTCGAAAAACCGCGAAATTTCCAATAGACACTAGTTTATTAATAAAAAATGTTTACATAAGTGCCCGCCATCATTTCTGAAAATTAGAAATAGTTATTCTGTGACAGCCTGTAGATTAATACATTTACGAATTATATAAATGGATAAAGGTTGACAAGCATGAGAAACAGTCATAACAAACAACAATAACACAAATTGCGTGAATGCGTGCATGTATATAGCTGTTGCTAATAATAGTATATTACATACCGAGCGGGGAAGTGCTCTATTACAGCCGAGCGTCAAGGTAGCTTACCGAGGTGCAAAGCACCGAGGTAAGCTGCAGACGCGAGGCTGGAATGAGTTCTCCCGAGGTATGTATACGACTTTACTCACAATCTACTATTAGTAATTCTATATAAGTTTTATTTTAAATAATAATAATAATAATAATAATACATGAGTATCGGTATTTATTTTTATGATAATTTGATAAACTATTTTAAGGAAGATACTTGTAAAATCGTTGCTAGGCAATGTAATAAGTTTGTTGAATCTGACAGTTAGGTAATTATTTTGCCAGTTACAAAATATAGTACGGCATTTTTAATAATAAAAAATCTTTATACGTGTATACTAAGAAATATGTCCGACAGTGAACTTGAATGCACCCCACCAGAACTGCGAGTAGCTGCAGAAAAAGCTACTGAAGGCATGATTCCGGAAAAAAGCAGGGAGAGGTACGAGAAGACTTACGAAGCATATAGTAAATGGTGCGTGATTAAGGGTGTGCAGCATACCTCTGAAACGGTACTCCTTGCTTATTTTGCTGAATTAAGTAAACAAAATAAAGTTTCCACATTATGGTCAAGGTATTCGATGTTGCGAGCAGTTCTTAATATTAGGCAAAATGTTGATATCAGTAATTATGCAAAATTGCGAGCATACCTAAAAAGGCAGAATGTGGGATACAAAGCTAAAAAGTCAAGCGTTCTGTCCAAAGCAGACATTGATAATTTTCTCAACAACGCTCCGATAGAATATCTTCCTCAAAAGGTAACATTCTAATTTCTTCAGTACATATTAAATGTATGTTAAATTACATATTTCTTTTAGGTTGCTTTAATTGTTGGCATCTCTGGAGCCTGTAGATGCGATGAATTTTTAAAAATGAAAATAAGTGATCTGGATATTTTAGAAAATCGAATTATAATAGTAATTCCTGTAATGAAAACAAACTCCTCCCGTACATTCGTAATCACAAAACCGGAATGGATGAAAGTAATAAAGCAATACTACGACCTTCGCAACAACATTGAATCTGAAAGATTTTTTTTACAAATGAGGAATGGCAAAGTTACACGACAGCCTTTTGGGCATTACTCTATCGAAAATTTTCGCAAAAAAATAGCAACTTAGTTAAAACTGGAAAGCGTTAATGGGTTTACAGGACATTGTTTCAGACGTACTTCAGCGACATTACTGGCAAATACAGGTGGAGACATTCTACAGTTGAAAAGATTAGGGGAGTGGAAATCCAGTACCGTTGCTGAAGGATATGTGGAGAACTCATTACATTAACAAGTAAAAATTGCTAATATGTTGTCAAATGTAGAACAATCAAGATCGAAGATTTCTAAAAATGAACAGTATAATTTTAAGCAACAACATGGTCTTTCTTTAACAGTTAACAGTAATGATAATTCTAATGTAACCATTAATATTTACAACTCTAAATAGGTTTATTATTGTTTCTTTACTAAATAAATACAGAGTTTGATTCCAATTTATTCTTAAAAACATGTTTTAATGCCAAAATGACAATGATGTCATATTTGTGACTAATGAACTGAGACTTGCTAGCTGGGAAAACACTTTTCCGGCTATAGCTGGGAAAGTGAAGTAGGTAAGCAATAAGTCGCTTCCCGACTGTTTCGAAGGGTACAAATCTACAGATTACTAACCGATTGTGAGCAAAGTTATTATTATTATATGTAATGGTACATCCATTTTACTAGCCCGGTATATTTGAATTTAATTGTGCATAATAAACAGAATGCTAGTTATTGTATCATTTAATGTATCGGGTGTTCCAGAAAAATTTCCAAACTGATTTTAATGATCTATACATCAAATTAAACGATTTCGGAAAAGCTACATACAGCAATTTCAATTATCTTTGTGTCACATATAATTTACCAGAAATGTGAGTCAATTTTTCCTTCTCAAATTGAATTTTTTTTTCTTTATTTCTACAAGGGATTTTTTCTACAGATTCCAGTTACATAATAAAAATACGTGGATCAATAAAAATGCAAGAAAATGACACTTTTTGAAAATTTTGGTCACTCACATTGGGCCATGAGTTGGCGTAGACAATTGCACACAACCGCCGACGCCAACATATAGGTATTAATCTTTCACTGTCACTGTCAGTTTGCGTCAATCTTATAGCATTATTCAAAAAGACTAATAACGGTAGTAATAAATAACTAATTGTGTGTAAGTTTTCTTTATTTTGCTTATTATTAATACCTATAAATATGAATTTTGAATATTTAACAAACATGCTTCAAGTTTATTTTGAATGTGACTAAAGACCGTGTCCCGCTATTACAATTTATCAGGAACATTTCTCTGGTAGGGAATCACCGCATCATAAGAAATTTGCGCAATTGGATGCTAATTTGAGGATGTTTGGATTTTTTAAAAATCTAAAGAAAGGAGTACGGACTGTAAATAAAAATTTAAGTTCAACCGTTTTGTCGAGTGTACAAGAAAAACCCAGGACTTCCGTTAGAAAGATTGCTAGCAACGTTGCATCTTCCAGTACAACCGTACATTTCATTTTCAAAAAACACAAACTGAGATAGTGCAAACGATCCATCATTTGCTGAAAGACAATTATCCGCGGAGAATATAATTTTGCAATGTTTATTTAAATAAATTAAGATCCACTATTTTAATCTAAAATTATGTGATCGGACGAGTGCACCTTCACCAATAACGCCTTGTTTAATCGGAACAAACATAGGTATTGCAGAGACGAAAATTCTACATTCGTCGTTGAAAATAATATCCAGGGAAGATTTACCTTAAATGTTTGGTGTGGAATTTTAGACAGTAGAGTAACTGGAGCATACTTTATTGATGGTAACCTAAATCAACAAAAATATCGTACGTTGCTTAAGGATGCAGTGAAAAATTTAGAAGAATTACCTGTTAATAAATATGCACAACTACACTTCCAACAAGATGGAGCTGGTCCACGTAATGCTGTTATAAACACAGAATTCTTAAATAGACAGATTTATCGATGATGGATAGGCACTAACGGACCTATTAGATGGCCCGCCCGTTTACCGAATCTTTCCCCTTTGGGCTTCTTTCTATGGAACTAAATTAGCAAAATTTTTATGTAACACAACCTGAAAACGTAGATTACCTACGAAATAGAATTATTAATGCTTGCCGACAAATACCGCCCAACAACAACATATTAAATGCAATTGTGTCTTTAGAAAAGAGGTGCAGACTATACATTGGTCTAAATGGTGTCGAGTTCGAGCAATATTTATAAGACAGTGTTTCTACTTTTTTATTTGCTTTTTTAAATAACACAATAAAGAATTATTATTTTATTGTATTTATTTTTCATATTTAGAAAATTTTTCTATCGTTCTGCCTTGTTAAAGTTTGTTTTTTATTACTGAAAATTACAACAAATAAATACATCATGCTATAGATTTTTCCTTGGACAAGAAAGGAAAAATGTTTGAACAATTTTGAACTCTATAATGAAGTACATTTATAAAAAAAATTAGCTATTTCAATTGTATGTTTATTTATTTCAGACGGGGATCGTTATATATATATTTTATTTTATAAGTAAAAAATTTTTATAATGTATGAAATTATGATTAGCCCTCGTATATTTAGGTTGACCAGAGGATTGAACTTGCCGCTTTTCCGGATATTGTATTTATTAAAATGTGTTGTCTGTATATATTTTGATTTTATAGATGGTAGGGATGTTCAGGCGGATGTTGAAATTTCATTTTGAGTTAGAGATATCTTGACGTTTAAAGTGATCGGTTTATTAAAGAATAAAATACTCAATTTTATTCTTTGTTTTATAAAATCGGGTTGAATGTTGTTTATGCATTTAATGTGAGGTGCATGTAAATCTTAATTCGATTTTTGCGAGTGTTTTGATGGTTATAATATATTTTTTTTATGAATAAGATATCTCTCGTGCATTTTATAAATTGTACATGGATCTATGTAAGTTGATAAAATATTTTGTTTATATATTTGATATCACGATTAATTTCATTATTATAATTTCATGTATTTCTTGTAATAATTTATATTTGAAAGTAGTATATGGGTATTAGAGAAAGTTGTCATGTTTTTGTAAGGGAAGTTTTTTCTTAAAATAAAATTCGAGAACATTTTTAAATTCAAGGTTGGAGTTTTCTTTAGTGGGGATTGACCTTGTTGTGTTATTTTTGCGCATGACAAAAATTCAATTTTCGTGGGTTTCGAAAACTTAGTTGTTTTTGACATTTGTTTGAAGGGGTCAAAGTAGAGGTTAAACTTGACAAATTTCACTAGTATTTATTAGTTTTATGTTTGATCGAGTGTCACAAGGGGTTTTTCTCTGTGTGCGAGTCATTATTCACAAAGAGTGTTTCCCCATTGCTACTGTTTGATGATGCTTTAGCACCCTATACACTTTGTAGAGGGATTTTTTTTAATTTTTTTTTAAATAAACTAACAAGTGAACAGATAAGATTTTTATTTGTGTTTATCGGTTTATTTTCGGATAAAAACTTGGACCTGATCCGCGAGGAACGATTCATGAGATGGGAGTCCGTGGATTCTACTAGACTGAATAGTCGGCAATATAAGCTGTAGTGTGAATAAAAAAATTAATAAGCAATTTCAAAGTAAATTCCACTGCAATATGTACCTATTTAGTCCATTTAACGTTGACAGTGTGCAACTGCTTACATCAGTCATGGCCCACTGTGAGTGACAAAAATTTGCAAAAAACTCTGATTTTCTTGCATTTTCCCTATTCAAAATATGTGTTTTTATTACGTTACTGGAATCTGTAGAATTTTTTTTTATAAGAGTTTAAAATATGATCTGTTCGAAAGGGAAAAATTTAACTCACGTTTCTGGGAAATTACGAGTATATGTGACAAAAAGATAGTTCGCATTGCTGTATGTAATCTTTCTTAAACTGTTTAATTTGATGTATAGATAATTAAAATCAGAAATTTTATATCCGCCATATTTATGAGGTCATTGCCGTATATATTTATCTATTTTTGATATGAACGGCATTTTTATATGCTCTCCATGTCCCTATAACTTAGCCTTCGAAGATTATTTATGTGTGGGAAGGTGTTTTGTATGAGTCCTACATCTAGAATGCCGAATCGGCTTAGGGGATTCCCTGTAGAGACTACGTTCTGCGAGACCGCAATTAGCGGAAAAAGAGATTACTACTCGACGACAGGCCAGCAGAGTAAGCGGGACTAAATAATTTAGCGGATGACCATCCCAGTTAGCGGTCTAAAACACGCCGCGAAAGTGACTAAAGAATGTTTCTAAGTAAAAGAGCGAACCGGCACAGAAAGTTGTTCACAAAGGTGTTCGAAAGTGTAATTATATACGTCACGTTATGAAATAGGCCACTACATAAATAAAAATGGTTAAGGTTCTCGAAAAATAAGAACCAACTGTAAAGTGCATCTACATTTTTCAATAATAGAAAAGTATATGTCACTGTATATTGTGTTGCATATTGTGCCGACGACTACTTCAAAGAAGTGAAAATCCCTTTAAACTACAATTACAAAAGAACATTCGACGTAGAGGCTAGATTTATGAGCTATTTATAACACATTTCAGATAAGTGAAAATATATCATTTTTGCGCAATATGGTATATACATATTTTGCAATATATGCATAAGTGAATAATGAAAGGGCTCGTCATTCATATTTCTAAGTCTTTAAATATATATATATATATATAGGGTAAATTCAATTTGTTGGCGATTTATGTTCTGGTTCTGGTGATCTGGTTTTACTCCAAAATGTATATATTTAAACTGGAATGTTTCGGTAAATGATGCCTTTTTCAAGGAACATAAAATATAAAAATTATAGCATTTTTATATTTTTTATATTCCTAAATCGCCAACAAATTGAATTTACCAATATTATACAAAGGTCACGAAATAATAATTATATATATATATATATATACATATATATATATATATATATATATATATATATATATATATATTTAGTGTTAATAAGAATTAAAATTTATTTCTTATTTATTTCATTGGCCGTGTCATAATATTAAAATAATAGAGTTTTTCTTGGTTTAGCGACCTTTATGAATTTCAGTTTTTTACTACGACGTTTCGACTTTTTTATTATTAAGTCTTTTTCAAGTGATTAGAACAATTTATTTCGTGTCAAAACACATATTTTGTGTAACATGTATGGCCAGACATGTCGAAGCTTTTTTTAGGATCGAACTGCCTTTCTCGGAATATTTAGTGTAACTGTTACTCTAAATATTCCGGAACTGATTTACATAAAAGAAATATCACAAGATTTAAAAATGCATCACAAGCTACTCTGAATCAATGGTTTACTTCAACAAACAAAAATATAGAACAGAAAAGTTTCCATTATGCCTTCTTAAGCACAAATTTAGAGAATTATACGAAACTGTCAATTCCTAGTCGCTCAACATCAAGAAAGACGTATATTAATCTATTGTTTGAGGAAACTATGATGAAAATTAAGGAAACAATAGATGAAAATTATATTTATTTAGTAGTCGATGAGACAACAGACAGCCTCGGACGCCATATTGTCATCTTATTAATTGGCATTTGTAAAATTGCGCCGGCCAATCTTTTCTAATTGGTACAGAAGAATTGGAGAAAACAAATAACTACAAGAAGATTTATAAGCGATAGGTTAACGAGGTTTTACTTGCCGAATGCCGTTCCAAGTC
The DNA here is from genome assembly GCA_935421215.2 of Melolontha melolontha. NCBI lineage: Eukaryota > Metazoa > Arthropoda > Insecta > Coleoptera > Scarabaeidae > Melolontha > Melolontha melolontha. The sequence continues at coordinate 120,786,621 of OW285239.1, read as the reverse complement.
ACGAGGTATTACTGATGTTATCGAATGCTGCGACATACATGGTGAAGTCAATACAGAATTTGAAGATTTTTTACCCGAATCTGATGCACGTAACATGTTTGGCCCTTGCTGTTAACGGAGTAGCAGAAGAAATACGTTACACATTGCCAGATATTATATATATATATAATTCATTGATCAATTTGACAAAAAAATTATTTATTAAAGCACCGCTGAGGGTTCAGGCAAACAAAGATAAGTTACCTGGTCTGGCACTGCCACCACAACCAATAATAACAAGATGGGGTACGTGGCTTGATGCAGCTGTATTTTATGCAGATACTTTTGAACAGATAAGAGAATTTATTCTCTCTTTTTCAAACGACTCGATAGCAATTGCAGACTGCAAAGATATACTAAATAAATCGCAAATGCGCCTAAAGTTAGCTTTTATCAAAGCAAACTATGGTTTTATTAGTGAACACTACAAAAACTTCAAACTCAAGTTGTTGAACTCAGTGAATCCATAGAATTGATTCAAAGTTTCAAGAATAAAATTTATAATGTGAGAGGTACTGTAGGAGAGCGGTTCAAAATTAAATTAATGCAAGTTCTAGAGAAATACGAGGACTTTAATCAGTATAGTAGAATATCCAGTTTGTTGCAAGGAAACTGTGATGCAACTATTGAGATGTGTCCATCAATTATCTGCAAATATAAATAAGCGTCAATTACATCAGTTGACGATGAGCGAGCTTTTTTCAGGATACATGCTATTATTGATGGATAGCAGATCATTTTTAGTTGAGAATTTAGAAAAGTATTTAATTATAAATATTTACAATACTATACAAAGGCAAATATAAATATAAAGTGTTACACATGTGCATGGCCATGTATTGAGTTATTACACTGCTATATGCCCCCTCGAGCACTAGTCTTGCGCCTACTTACGTAATACCTACTGCTTATGACTTACCCAATTTACCTCAATACATGATTGCCCCAGAGATTTTTCGGCTAAAGACCAGCTCAGTTTAGAGGCGAGTGGAGGGGAAGTTCTTATATCATAAAGGGCGCCACGATGTTTATACCTTTAGCCGTAACAGAAACACAGACTCCGCCGACAGTAAATTGAATAAATCTAGGTAACTACGTATATCGTTGTTAAGCCAAATAAAACAACCAAGTTCCAAAAAATAACAATAAGGATTATTGTAATCCAAACAACACAACAACAAAGGGATATTGTACCCAGAATGTCAAAATAAAACGGTTACACCAACTTGGCTAACCACTTTACAATAAAATATTTGAATAATTCAGAAAATATTTAAAATTTAATCAATAAAAAAACTATATTTAAATTTGATCAAAGCGATAATAGTGATATATATCTTGATAACAGAGTAAATTTTGGTCATTAGTAAAAGACTCACCCAGTATAATATATGAAAGAAAATAATTTTAAAAAAATTTTAAAAAATAAAAAAAAAAAAATTACTAAAACTTGAAGTTAAACTATTTGCACATAAAAGCAGGTGTTTTAGATAAATTAAAAAAAAGAATAAGATCACCAGATTTTATAAAAAAATTAAGGTCAACGTCTGAAATGATTTGACCAAATATAGAAAACAATTAAATTAGCTAAGAATCTTAATCCAAGTATTGCATAAATAATTTATCAAAGATCTTTAATAAACCTTACATAGATATTGACACATACTGTATATGCAATTATTATTTATATAACACACAGTTAATTATTTAATTGCGTAAATTTCAATTTACAAAATGTTATACCAATATAAATCTATAAAGATTTGTCCACACTGTATGTGCAGAAAATATATTAATCAGATGTGGAATAAAATTTCTCACAAATCTTAGTTATAATAAAAAATTATATTACACAAATTAAATCGAAAATTATCTTTATATAATTAAGAAAAAATTGGATGATGCCTCAGTTAAATTCTTTGTACTAAGAAAAAAATGGCACAAAGCAAAACGATAATTAGGACATAAAATTTATAAATTTAGAACAAGAAAACAAAAAAAAATTGTGCTCACTAGACAAGTATCTGAATACGGACAGAAAAAAATATGACTTAGTCAAAATTATATTTAAATTATATGCAAGTTTATATTAACGTGTTTCCGTGTAAGCGGTCGAATTAAACCAATTAAGTCTTTGCTAATATGATAAGATAATGCTACCTTATGATGAACTTCACTATCATTTGGTACGGAAATTTCCACGTGGTAGATGCGAAATCGACCAACAGCTGCTTACGTTCAAGTTCTAATCAGCTGATTCGGAAATAGCCCCATACAAGGTCTCTAATGAATTTAAGGAAGAAAGAAAATAATATCAGTCTCAGAAACGAAATTAATGAGAGAAACAATGCCGTTTACAAGACATTCATAGTTATGGCCTCACCTCGTACAATGAATTTTTAATTCCAACAAAGGTAAAAACTTCTCACGTGGTCGAAGAATGCATCCATTTAAATCCGTGTCATCACGATGCAAACCAAGAACAAGTTCAACGTTGCTTTGCAATGCCCAGTAAAATTTAACATGTAACACCCGCTATAAGCGAACATATATCACGTTTTAATTAAAATTCAACCAGTTAGATACTTCACAACCCTGGCAATGGAGGCTTAACCACAAATACTTGAACGAAAAATTAATGAGCGCGAGAATGTCTTGTACGCGCCTTATATAGACGACAATACAACGTCATACGGCAAAAAAAAACAATATTTAAGAGAATATTCTAATTATCCCACATTTAATTATTTTTAAAAAGGAAATCGACGGCAAAGAAAACATACTACTAATTTACAACATCTTTCCTTTTAAATTTCAACTAATTAATACCCCAAATTTGACCAATTAACTCCTCGTACTATATCACAAATAAATACTAATAGAAGGCGTGCTAATTCTAAAATCCCATACGAAATACAAATTTAAAGCCATAACTGACATTCTCAAAATTCTAATAATTACCTAGGGTTCATTTTTTTAGGAATACTAAATTAAAACAAATTTATTAATTTATAGAAACAAAATGACTGCAGAATTTAAGTAAACGCACACAGATGCCAATTCTATGTCCATGTGACAATAAATCGCATGCGTAAATGACTTGACAGTTTTAACAATATACTAACCTAATGTTTGTAAACAAACCATCGTAAAATGCATTTAAATAAACTAAAAATCACGCAAAAGAAAACCCCAATTGGCCGGTGGACAGTATGGCACCTGAAATTATGTTTACAGCTAAGCTGAACATACTTATACCGACCAGGGAACAGGCAAAAAGTCCCTCGATCGAATGTGGTGCCGGCACCTGGTACACTGACGGATCACAATCTAGTCAGGGGGCAGGTGCGGGCATTTGCGGAATGTGCCCTAAAAGGAAGATATCGATATGTCAGGCGGCTATTAAAGCCATTATGAACCCATCTACCAGGTCTAAGCTGGTGAAATATTGTAAACAGGTCCTCCATAACCTGGCACAAGACCATACAGTGTCGCTGATATGGGTGCCAGGACATGAGGGAATTTAAGGCAATGAGATAGCCAACAAACTGGCCAAAGAAGGTACTAATAGGAACTTCATAGGACCAGAACCTGTATGTGGAATCACTAAGGATTCCGCTAAAAGGGAGATCTGGCTATGACTAGAAAAAGAACATAAAAATAAACGGAGGTTAACGGAAGGTCAACTCCATACCAAAACACTACTAAGGGGGCTGGACGGAAAGTTTTCAGCCAACCTAATTCGTAGTAGCAAAAAAGAAATTAAAATAATTACCGGGTTAATAACCGGACATTGTCCTTTAAGGAAGAATATGTACAGCATGGGCTTGATTAGCGAGCCCTGGTATAGGAGATGTGAAAAACATAAGGAAACTGGCCTTCATGTAATATGCACGTGTGAGGAACTGAAGGAACTCAGACAGAAATATTTCGGGAGGGATCTATTGGATCCTTCGTCTGTACTCAAACTTCCCCCGAGGAGGATAGTGACACAAGACTAACAGAGTGGAATTGAGAGATCTATTGGGGATAGAACAAAGAGCACTGTGCTCAAGTGCCTGGACGTGGTGGCGTCCAACCCAAAACAGAGAAGAAGAAGAAGAAGAAGAAGAACCAATTGACTAAGGTATCTATAAATGGATATGATATTAACCCTCTTATGCGACAAAATACACAGACTCCATAATTTAACTAGAAAATTAATAATTTAAAGGATGTTCTATTAAATCAAACGTCAATGGAAAATAACCCAACTGCCGTTACGATATTTAAAGGAGTAGTAACAATTAACTGGCAGTCGTACGTATATAAACAAATGAGCTATTAAGGAATCAAAGCAGTACAAGAAATATATAATTTTAGGTATTGAAAAAGTTAAGAAGTCGTTACTGAAAGATCTAATAACTGGGAAGTAGGAATAAAATTAGCGAACCTTTTATGTACACCTAGTTATACAAAAAACTAACAATCAAAAGCAAGATAAGGTATTTTAAATTTTAAGAATTCAATTAGTATGAAGAGTAGTACTTAAATGTAGCAGAAACCTAGTTTATGTACCCTGTGGTTTAAAAATAACCAACACACTAAAATGCAAAATAAGGTAATTTAGTTTTAAGCAATACAAGTAGTACGATAAAGTAGCAATTAATCTAGCAGATACTAAAAATGTACAAGGGTCAAAATTGACGTATAACATTACTTATTCTTATTATACATGTTCTTTGTAAAATTTCGAATAAAATATTTATGTAGTACATATTTGTGGTATCTCTAAATTTATTTAATATTTTGGCAATAATTTAGTTGTGTAACTATCACTTAAACTTTACATATTTTCGCATATTTTAATTAAACTGCATATTAAAAACATATATGCGCATATACCGTTTCCGTATGCATTTAATTCCCAGCTTTAGTAATAATCTACAAAATGTATACAATTAAAAGTAATTCCGATGATTTTACTACCTTAAACGCCAATAAGCACTTTTATATCTTCAAGGAAGTTTATGTCTTTGCTAACAAGTTTATATTTTGGCTAACATTTAAATTTTATAGTATAGATAACACAAGCGGGGTCAAAAAAACATATTGTAGGCATCTTCCTTTAAAGAGGATATTAAATAGCGAAGGTAAGGTCCACAAAGATCGTAAAAATTTTTACACCAGGTAGATATATATATAATATACACAGCAGGAGGATACGTTCGTAAAACAATCACATAGCCGTGTAAATGTGAAAATCCAATGGCGCGTGAAAATAAATGCCCGTAGGTGTCTGTTAGGGAGGGCCACTTTAGTGCCATTTTCCGTAAAAGTGTCGACTGCAGCGGTTTTGTAGCCCGGCAGCGGGTATACAAATATAATAACGCAATCCGGGCCACTTTTATGGGACCTCTCGTTAATACCGTTCCGTTTTAAATGCCCCCAATTAAAATCGCAATAATAAAACAGTGGAGGAGAAAGATTATCGCGTTCTGTGGCCGGGAAATATACGAAAGAGTCGTGAAATTAACGGCGTCACATTCGAGATTAAATGCGGTTTGTAATTTTTTTCGCTGCTTTCGCTTTTAAAACGAATCGTTCGACACGACCTTTCGCAGAACGACCAGTGTCAAGTTATCTGTGTGTGCTGTTTACGACTTTGTGTATATTGCTTAACATCCATCGGTGTATATGTATACATGTAAAGGTTTTGGAAACGAAATATGTGCTTGTAATCACCATGTCCCCAATTACTTACAATTTCTATTAATTTTCTACAGTTTTGTTGGGAAAGGAGCTTTTAATTTAAGTGTTGTTCTGCATTCAAAATGTCTTCAGCACTGATATAATTTAGTTTTTTTTTTGCAATTCGATCATGCTTATAGGATTTTGAGGATAACAGTGCATTCACGTCACTGATACGTTTGCGCAATGTTGTAAAATTTGTACAAGATTTATGACAATTTATAATATAAAGGTTATGTTACCTCATGTAATTGTCAAAATTGGCTTATAAAATTATAATAAAACATTACAGTATTAAAAGATTGAGCGAATATTTTACTTAAGGTAAATTAAATGATCGTTAATTTAAATATGTTGATGTAATGAAAAATTATTTGGAATTTATTCTATTATTTGTATGTAACTACTAATTCACTTTCTAATCAAATTTTTGTTTCGCATGACAAAATGAAATTCAAAATGGAAAATATTTCTTTAATTAATATACAGTATATAGCGATAAATAAAAAGTGGGAAATGTAAAATATAAAACTAAACTACCCAAACTAAAAATGCATATAATACAATATAATTTGATTACAATTTAATTAATCTAAAATAATTAATTTAATTAATCCGATGCAATGCTGTCTTCCTCCATTGCACTACCAACATTAACATGGATAATAAATTCCCCAGGATCTTCTCTATCCCACCATTTCTGTATTTCTTCTTCAGTAAGTTTTATGGTGTTTTTCCAAATTTCTGGTGCATTGTTTTCAAAGCATCTTGCCATATCAATTTTGAACTTTCTAAGAAGCGACCCGTTTCTCCAACATGTCGTGTATAATTTTTTGCGATACACCACATGTGTTCTATAGGGTTGAAAACGCAATAATATGATGGTAAGGGAAGAACCTTGTGACAATAACGTTGTGCCACTTGGTCAACTTCATAGACAGGTGCAGTTTTATTTCTACTATCAAATAAAAACTATAAATATTAGAAAGAATACTCGCCTTCAATGTACTTACATATTAACCAAATCAAGTAACTGTATTTTTAAAAAATTATTATCGAAAGAAATATCATTCCTTTCTGCATCAATGCTTTTCTGGACTCATCTTCCTTATACTGGAAGCCAATATTTCGCAGTATTTTCCAATGTGATGTTTGACTACCCATAAAAATATCTCTTTCACATAATACAGAACGTAAAGATTTTAACGTAATATCTTGTTCTGCAAATACTCCAAAATTTTTATGTAATGCCTATAAATGTTTTACGAAACTTACTATTTCTATACATGTCATAAACAGTATTTCGAATCGCACACTCGGTAAAATTATCCATATCAACGACAAGTTTCTTCTTGTCACGCTTTCGTTTTGGACTTGCAAGTGGATTGCCTTTTTCAACATCAGAAGGGATCTTATTAACTGATCTAAGGCTTACTCCTAATGTTGCTGATACTCGCTATAGAACATGTTATTGCAATAGTGTGTATTGTTTGAAAAATATCAAATTTACCTGTTATAGGCAACAGTATCACGTTTCGCTTCGAAATGGGCAACTGCTGCTGCAGCTTGCGATTTGCACTTAATGCAAAATGCTTTCGGCATACTTATTTATGAAAATAATTGTTTTGTAGAATGTAACGTCAAAAACGACGAAAAATAATAAAAACAAGACCAAGCAAAACGAGAGATGCGCTATATCCTAAATGTCAAAGCAATATTTTAAATATGTGTCAACAATGCCAGAGTCATTTTCAGTGCTGGCCATATGAAGGCAACATAAAATCTTTATATATACTATTCCCATCTGCATTTTATTGAATTTGTATTTGTCATTCCGAAATTCTTGTTAAAGACGTGTATGCACTGTTATCGTGAAAATCCCATATATAAGTTATTTTCAGGACCAAAATACAAAAGATGATTTTGGTAGTATGCCATGGATCAGTACACAAATAAAAATCTTTAGATGAGTTGACAGTCTATTCTTTTAACAGTTTCCAGTTGCAACTTTGTAAGTTTAAAGTTAAGACATACGGAGATACAGTTCTTTATGATTGCAAGTCTTACGTTTTTCAATGAACAATATTTTTCTACGATTTTAAACGAAATTTATCTCAAGACAGAAATCATCAAAATTTCCTAGCAGCTTTTGGTGATAATAGTACCTTGTTAACTACACTTAGTTGCTCATTTCGCCAATCTATATGTGGAATATACAAAAAGGTTTAATTATATCAATACGTTATGCACGTATTACGCATTTGTTACAAATGAAACGGACATGCAATAGACATATCTGTAACTGTACACATGGACAATACACCTCGTATTTTCAGCATTTACTTCTGCTTAAGACACGTGTTTCTGCCATCTATAGGCGTCATCAGTCAAGCTAGTGAAGCAATGTAATACAAATGATACAAATCTTTTTAAGAACAGATTTGTATCTGTATATACATTTACGCTGAAATCGCCTACAAGATATAGCAAATTTCGTCCTATAAGGTGGCACTATTTAATAAGTGACATCTGACGGACGAAAGAGACTATGCCGAAAAAGGCGACCTTTCGCTTGACCAGCTATGCTGGTACATAAACGAAAAAATAGGTATAGGTGTAGTCCATTAACACGAGCCAGATGGCGGTAAATATACAATATATTAATATTGATATATTTATTGATATTTGATATTGATATTTTGATATATTTGATATTGATTTTATTGATATAATTAAACCTTTTTGTATATTTACCGCCATCTGGCTCGTGTTAATGGACTACACCTATACGTATTTTTTCGTTTATGTACCAGCATAGCTGGTCAAGCGAAAGGTCGCCTTTTTCGGCATAGTCTCTTTCGTCCGTCAGATGTCACTTATTAAATAGTCAAATCTAAATATCAAATCTTTTTAAGAACAGATTTGTATCTGTATATACATTTACGCTGAAATCGCTTACAAGATATAGCAAATATCGTCCTATAAGGTGGCAACCTTATAGGACGATATTTGCTATATCTTGTAAGCGATTTCAGCGTAAATGTATATACAGATACAAATCTGTTCTTAAAAAGATTTGTATCATTTGTATTAACATTGCTTCACTAGCTTGACTGATGACGCCTATAGATGGCAGAAACACGTGTCTTAAGCAGAAGTAAATGCTGAAAATACGAGGTGTATTGTTCATGTGTACAGTTGCAGATATGTATATTGCATGTCTGTTTCATTTGTAATATATGTGGAAGGTGAACATTAGAAAATAATCCAAAACATGGACGACCCGCAGTAGCTGTTTGAACTAAACACATTTGTACCGAATTAGGTATTGGATGATCTGCAGTAGTTGACAAAACAGTGTATTATGTTGAATTTATGTGATAATAGAGTAATACTGTAGATAAGGTTCATTACCTCTGGCTTAATCTCAGACTAGATTAGTCAGTAGATAATATAGAAAGAAGTTTAAAATGAAAGAAAAAGTTAAAATAGATATAAGTCTACAGGTGAAGGAGATAACGGTAGATGAAATAAAAAAAGCTCTGACAGAATCAACAAATCGAAAAGCGACAGGGCCTGACCAGATGTATTAATTGAAATACTAGCAGATATATTTAATAACTGCATGTTAGAGGCTAAAGAATGGAAATTGGCATATACAGTCGTGCCAAAAGATTACGAACGCCGAAGTAAACGTCTGCTGGTGCAAGAAAAATTTATTTTTTTTAACAAGACGTGAAACATTATCGACAAAGTAAGAATGAGAAAAACGGTACTTAACATTTTATTCGATAAGAAAAAGTCAGGAAACAATAAATTGTGCAAAATTATAAATTCATTGGTCTTATAGACTAGGTTTTACATCTACGTCTTCACACAATTTAAGCGACTAATAATGCGTACTACTTCTACGAACTCTAATGACTTCTGCCATAAGGCGTAGCAAACTTTGAATGCAGTTGGCGACATCTTCTTGTGTAATGATTTCCCATTCCTCACGAAGAACTGTTCGAAGATAACGATAGTTACCGGTATGGGTTGTCGGTGCCGGACACGTCGCCCTAATGAATCCCAGAGATTTTTGATTGAATTCAAATCCGGGCTTCGAGCTGGCTATTATGAACGGCGAAAATTAACCGCATCCAAATATTGCTCTACCCGTGCGGTGTGAGGTCGCACGTTATCGTGCATGAGAGCAAAGTTCTCACCTGCGAATGATAGCAAATGATACGTGAGCAGCTAAGCACTTGTTGATGTACATAAAAGCCGTCATAGTACCATAGAACAAGCTCAGTTTTCGCGAACAGTGACGTGCCAGCCCAAACCATTATACCGGCACCCCCAAATGCCATTCTTGAAGATGTACAACATGCTGAAAATTGTTCACCAAGCCTTCCTCACACCCGTTCTTGCCCATCTGGTGAACGCAGGCTAAAATGAGACTCATCTGTGAACAATATGAAGCTCGTTTGATCAAATATCCAATGTCTATGTCCCCGGTTAAGTCGTAGTCGCTGAACACGATGAGCTAGAAGCAAAAGTGGACAAGCAAGTTTCCTTGAGATCAATCTTCGGCGAACGTATCGTGCAGAAACTGCAGTACTGTAAATATCTTCGACTTAGCAAGACAGTGTAGATAACACCATAAAACTTTTCACCGGTTTATGGTGCGAGGTCTGCCTAATCCTGGCCTTCTTGTGTATTCCACAGTTTGGTGATGTCTCTGTATTGCGTCTTGAACGGTACCTCTGGAAATATTCAAGACAGTAGCCATATATCAAATACTGCGTCCACCTTCGTTCAAAGCTATTGCTCAGGCTACGTTTTCTGCTTGCATTTTTTCAACCAATAAATGTCAGTACTGACAATTCAAATGACCTTTTAAGTCAACAGATAAAAACTGATTAAAGAACACGCCAAGATTGTTTTAGGTTGGGTTGGATTTTTAAGGTTTGTCATTATTTTTGTTTTTCTTTTGGCAGCTTTGATAAATTAAATGTTTCGTATTTTCTTTAATTTACAATTGTTATTTCGCAACTAATATTTCATGTCTTGTGAAAAAAAAACAAAAAAAGAATTTAATTATAACAGGCATTTTGTCCGTTGTCAGAAAATTTTGTCCGCAAGTCTTTTAATTTCGTTCACAAAAAGGGACATAAAAGAATATTTCAAAATTATAGAGTTATGAGCGTCATTAGTTCAATTGGGAGGTTATACGGCAGAATAATAAAAACGCGAATAGAAAATGGCATAGAGTAAATTGAACAGAGTGGGTTCAGTGCTGAAAGATTGTGTGTCGATAATTTATTTGTACTACAACAGATAACAGAGAAACGTAAAGCAAGAAATCTGTCTACTCACTTATTATTTATTGATTTGGAGAAACCTTATGACACGGTACCCTTGAAAAGATTTTTCACAACATTGACCAAGATTGGCCTCAATTAGATCTACGTCCAGGCCATCTGGAATATACCGAGTTCTTCTTTTATTCATGCGTCACTGTCTCTTCAGGTGATAAAAATCTTTGTCCACACATTTTACTTTTAATCTTGGGGAACGTAAGGAAGACATTGGGGGATATATCGGGGCTGTAGAGACAATGGCTGAGTAATTCAAGGTTGTTGCTGGTCAAATTGTTATTGCGCTGCGCGAACTTGCATTGTCATGGTGAAGTAGGATGCGACGGTTCTGATTGCTTTTTCGGAACTCTGCAATAACTTGCGGCAAACACACGGTAGTATACCATTCTGCATTTACAGTTCTACGATTCTCTAAAGGAATTGTGTCCGCGTGACCAGTCTTAGATACAAAACAAGGAATCATTTGTTTAGAAACACTGCGCGCTCGAACAACTTTCGTCGGTTTTGCTTCACTTTGAAACACCCATACAGCCAATTTTTTTTTCTTTCAAATTCATATGGGTAGATCCATGTTCCATCGCTACTGACGATGTTATACACAAGTTTTGATGAACCTGAGTGGAAGCGTTTCAGTGTTTCTTTACACCACTTCACAAGCTTCTTTTTGGTCTGCTCACAGATTATGTGGTATCCATCGCGCACACAGTTTTCTTATATTTAAATTATAGTGCAAAATTGCTTGTATTGCATTCATGCCAATGCCTAAGGACACACGAATTTCAGCATATATCACATATCGATCATACATAATCATTTCACGAACGGCACCTACATTTTGCGCAACAACAGTTGTTGATGGTCGACCTTCACGCAATTCATCGCTGAGACTATCACGTCCAAGTTTGAACTCTCGGAACCAGCGATATATTGTAGTTTTAGATAGTGCTTCATTACCAAACGCAGAATTCATTCGCTGGAGACATTCTTGTTGACATAAACCATTTCAAAAATCATAATAAATCACCGCACGATAGTTTCCTTTTATTAAATTCATTTTGTTACTGGATCGCTAACTTCTAACTGTCACCGTAAAAAAAACTATTTGACATTTCTTGGTTCTGTCACTCGTTTTCACTCACATAAATGTGAAGTTAGCCAAATTTTTATAAATCATACCAACCATACTTCTGGTTCCCGAAATTTTCAGTGTAGCCCGTACCAGACATACCGCATATGTCAAATATCATTAAGCATAGGGAATACGTATGAGTACATAACGTGTGTTCATTTGAAAATTCAATCTAGGTTACTATGAAATTTTGATAGAATAAGACGCAAATATATTAGTATCTGTATGTTGTTCCGTAAACGTAAATCCAAATGACATTTGAAAATGTCAATCACAAATATCAGTGCATAAAATAATCGTGCGTCGATTCTGGTTTAAATAAATTGCTTCTCAGTTTTAAAATGGCTTTCACTTTAGAACATAATTTTTTTTTAGTCCAGGCTTATTGTCGAAGTGGTAATAAAATTGATGGCTTATGGGATATTCAGTTCAAGATTGCATGGTAGAATTTCAAGTTGAGTTTCCACATTTTGTAATAGATTATATACAATTTAAGAATACTTTGGATAACTGATTGACAAATGGTTGTAAAATTCCCGTGCGGTACCTTTGAGCATTTAACGTTCCCTGAAAAAATATTGGTCCAATGATTCGCCTTTGGCTTATCGCTGCCCAAACACCAATTTTCTCTGGATGTAGCGATTCTTCATTAATTACATGTGGATTTTCACTACTCCAAATTCTTGTATTTTGTGAATTTAGGTATCCCGTTTTATAAAACCATGCTTCATCAGTAAAGATGACTCTTTGCGAAAGTTCTCCATTATTGTTCATATTTACAAACCAATTACAAAACTGTAGTCTACGTGGGTAATCAATTTCTAACAATTCTCGTACTGCTGTGACACGGTATGGATAAAGTTGCATATCTTTTTTTAATAACTTGTGGGTTGTACCAACAGAAAGGTTTATTTGTTGACTCAAATGTCGAACAGATGCTTGTGGTTCATTTTCCATTATTTCCTCAACACGATTAACAACTTGAGGTGTACGTTTCTTAACTGCTCCGTTGCCTGATTTTCTTAAGAGACTACCAGTTTCAGAAAAAAGTTTTAAAGTTCTATATGGTGATGAACTTCAAAATGCATATTTCCAACAAGACGGAGCACCTTGTCACTGTACTGCAGAATTGTTGGATTATTTAAGAGAATTTTTAATGAGCATATAATTAGTCGAAATACTGAAATTGTCTGACCTACACGTTCATGCGATTTAACACCTTGCGACTTCTTTTTCTGGCCTTATCTAAAAAATAACATATTTCGAACACCTATATTGAATTTGAATGATATGCTACTGAGAATCGAACAGAAATGTGCATTAAAGTGTATTGATCTTGAAGGACAACATTTTCAACATTTGTTATAGTTTTCAATAAATACCTATTATTTGTTATTTATTTGTATGTATGAAACTGTCAAAATATACGGCTTCGTAGGTTAAGTAGTAAATTCTAATTTACGACATACTTCAAAATGTTCTCAGTAAATCACATGCTACTAGATTGACTTTTCAAATGTACACTTGTCACGATGTATATGTATATGGAAAAGCCGATCCAATGTTGTCGAAATTAGCTCTTACATTTGCTAACATGTCGGCAGTTAATGAATTCGCAGCCTCAGTTATTTTTTCTCTCAAGGCAACTAGATTTTCTGCTCTACCAGCTTCATGAATATACAATATTTTTTAGATATCCCCACAAAAAGAAATCATTTGGAGATAGATCAAGAAATCGCGGGGGCCATTTAATGTTCCCTGTTCCAGTAATAAGACGATCAGGAAAAGTATTTCCTAGAAATTCCTTTAACCTCACTGCATTATGTGCTGGTCAGCCATCATGTTGAAACCAAACGATTTCCTGATTTATTCCAATGTTTTGAATAGCGGGAAGTATTTGATTTTTCAGTAATTCGAGATAATTGTCGGCATTTAATATACCGTCAATAAAATAGGGGCCTATAGAATGGTCACCTAAAATACCTGCCCAAACGTTTAGCTTTTGAGGATACTGAGTGCGATATGTAAAATGCCGGTGTTGATTTTCCGAAGCCCAATATCGAAGAACAGAGGGATTGTGCTTTCCGTGTAATGGAAAAGTTGATTCATCGGTGAAAAGAATATTTTTAACGAAATTTTCATCTCGATGTATCTTTTCCATAACGTCTTGACAAAACTCCATTCTCCAGAAATTGTCCTCGGGAAATATTTCTTGAGTACAAGTAACACAACTATTTCACGTATTTGGAAACTTAATGGTTTAAAATGTTTCAAATATTCGAATATTTGAAACATTTTAAACCATTACGTTTCCAAATACGTGAAATAGTTGTGTTACTTGTACCCAATTCCTCGGCAGCACTTCTAGTAGATCTCGTGTTATCAATTTCTACAATACTACAAATTAATACATCCCGCCGTTTTCTTTCCTCCATTTTTTGTGGTGATACCTCTCTTGGTTTGCATTTCGTACAGTTATTGAGACAGAAACAAGTTTCAAATTTATTTATATATTATTTTTTATAAATTATAAATTTTATAAATTATAAATTGTATGTATTTATTATAAATTGTTTGCCTGCAAGGTACAGAACGGTCTGCAAATGTCAGCGCAAACAAATTCATGCACTCCAGTGCAGACTTGCCAGCATAAAACCATTTTACTAACTGAAGCTTTTCAGTGGGTGTATAAAGAGCCATTATACATTAATTTTATTGTACCCTTTCAAACTGTAACGGCCGCAGCTAGACTGAATGCAAAATTTCCAGTCAATCGGTATCGGAGACAATCGTCAGTCGTCGCGGTCTTCGCTGGCATTGGACTGGCTTTCTCATGTATGTATACATTGTATGTACTCATACGTTGATTCTCTATGCCTAATCATTAGAGTGGACCACGTGAGGAAAATATGTGCTTGTATAAAGAAAACGATCGCTCCACATCTAGTGATGTGATGTTTGCATAATTAAAATAATCTTTGAAACATCTGTAACACATCTGTAGACGAACCGTCACAAATTTGTCTAAGTCTGGCAAAATCTAAATCTTTATCTAAAACACTTTCAAACTTATTTAAAATACACTCATTTCTTGCGTCTTCTATCGAACATAGCTGTGCGTGTGTATCTTTCACAACTAGCACTGATTCCTGTAACTATAGCGAAGAATTTTGTAGGTTTTCTAATGCTTGCACTATTCCGAAGTAATTGTTGTGAATAGTTTGTAAATCACTTTTAACCTGACTATTTTGAAATTGTTTCCGACTTTCTTCGATAGCGGCACTATCTTTCGGATTTAATAATAAAACCACTTTTTTGACATCCTCAAAATATTTATGATAGTAAAATGCCGCTCGTAGCCATGTTCCCCATCGTGTCAGAATCGGCTGTGGTGGCTCAGGGGTATGGGGACACAATTCATGAAATTTCCGAATACGTTTTGGAGATTTCAGGAATACTGCCTTTGTACTCGATATTAACGCATTTACATTTGGGTAACATTTACGGATCCGTTCTGCTACAAGATGTAGGGCATGGATTTTACGTGTAATATGTAAAAAGTTACCACACTGTTCCTTAAGAGACCGACCTACAGAAAGCATGGTTGCGGCACCATCTGTCACAAACATTAGGATTTGATCTCTGGAAATTTCAAATTTTTCCAATGTACTTAACACCACTTTTGAAATTAACCGCGCAGTACATTCTTTTATTTGTCTGCTAGCTAATAAAATTGAGGATGGCGATTGATTTGGTTCCATTTTACGCACCATAACATTAAGTACAGATCTTTTTTTGCTATCAGTTGTTTCATCCACACTCAACCACACTTTTTTATTTTTCAGATCAGCCTTAATTTTATTTTCTAAATGTACACGAACAGATTTTAAATAACGTCGTAAGTGGGTGCAGCTCGGTAATTCTACATTGCCATATTTTTCAAGAAATGAAATAAACGAATCATTGCGTAACAAAGTAAACGGCAAATTACACACAACCATCATTGTACACAAATCAAATAAGAACACTTCGTATTTTGTACCGGCACCAGTGTCTCTATCTTTATGTCTTGCGCTATGCACGTGGCGTTGCAAATTTGATTTTGTTAAATGGTTTATATATATATTGCACACTAAACATTTTACATTTACCCCATTGTAAGATAAACTAGGATGGTTCTCAATAAACCTATTGGCTAACGGTTATTTTACTGTACGCTCCTTCAACATTATTAAATACACAGAATACACTTTCCTGCTGCTATTATACGTGTACACACGATGACCGTGAACAACATACTAAGTAATCGTATGTGCGATGGGGCACGCGGGAACCAACTCGTTAGTCACGCCTCTGCTTTCGCTCCGGATTGGTCCACTCTACTAATGATATTTAACACATACGGTATATTTTCTATTTCAATGCCATCTTCGTCCTAGAAACTTTATGATATCACGGTATTTTTAGGAAGGCAAACATATTGAGGTTAGGTAGGTTATATCGATTTTTGAATAATTCAAGGCTTTCTAGGGAACTCGATAATAAATTTATTAATTTAAATATCATATTCTCGCTCGGTTATCTAAAATTATATAGCGCCAATATTATATATTATGTGTAATAGTTATGCCTGGTGTAATACATAGTACAAATGCCACGTAAAATATTCATCCGTTCGGAGTATTTTCCTACAGCAAGCAAATTACAATCGAAAACGCTTTCCACGATAGAACAATTTATTAAATTTTTATTATTAATGTGAGTTTGTACGTACACCTCCACGTAATAACAACCTGATTAGCCGCTTATCGCATAACGGCATCGACTAATTCGTTTTTATGGTCATTTCAAATCGCCCATTATATTTTAGCTTCCGTACAAAACATTCCAAAAAAAAAACGTTTCGTTCCGTTGTTATTAAATATTGTAAATCATAGGCATATAATCTAATAGTGTATTAAAACGCTACGTGTATGTATATCTTTCAATATTATTTCGTTAAATATATGGTTATTAATGGTAGAAATTACATTAAATTTTTTAAATAATTTCGCAGGAAATAAATGTGGTAAAATAATATTTGAGCAATATAAAATAATAGGCGAGGATAATAATTTATTTAATATTATTAGAGTAAAATGTAAATTATAATAATGATTATTTTTTAATAATTTTATTAAGCAATCGTTTAGCAGTATTTGCGGACACGTGTTTAATTCTGTGCAATCACAATATTATTATAGTGAGAATAATCTTAGTACATTATTCTCCCGATTATATAACTCATTTGAAATTTAGCCAATAGCAATTACAAATTTAACATAGTTACCATGTATTGATAAGTGAACATACTCTTGACGACGTGATATAACCGTTTTGGTGTTTCGCTTACTCCAACAATATGAATTTTGTCATGGTAACAAGTGTATTGAAGTTTGTTGATAAACGTCAAAAATATATTCAGCAATTTTCATAAGGTTTTTTAAATTTTTCGACATGGAACGCTTTGGTATAAGCTCGGAGACCGAAATAGATAAAGAAATTGAAGATTTTACACCGCAAAATACCGTTAAAACACATAAATATGTTTGGAAACAGTTCACCGAATTTTGTGAACAGCGAAATAATATACTTTGTGCTCAAACTTCTGACGAACAATTAGCAAGTATTTTGAAAGATTGGGCATTCAACATGAAACGTGCAGACGGCACCGAATACAAAGAAGGTACCGTGAAAACAATTTTGAATATTTCCGCTAAACTTGTCCAGAAAAAGTTTTATAAAGAGTTTAATCGAGAAACAAATCCATTCAGAGGCGTAATTTTTGAAGATGCAAGAAAGGCGCGGGCAGATGAAAGGAAGAAGTTACAAGCAATTCCTGAAAAAAGAAAAACAAGTTCTGTCGCCCTTAAAGCGGAAGAAATTAGCAAAATTTGTGTCATCTTTTGACGAAAATACGCCAGACGGTTTACAAAAAAAATTCTATCAAATTTGTTCTGTGGAACTGGCGTGGCGTGGAAATGAAGCAGTCTTTTGATTAATTGACTATTTCAAAGCAGAATGCGACAATTATGGCCAACCCACATGACGTATTGAGTACAATACAATATTTTCAAAGACAGCACAAGGTGGCGAAAAACATACAGCTGAATCTAAATGGTTGACACCGAATAAAAATTGTGAAAATCAGTGTCCAGTACGTCTGTTGAAGAAAATGTTAAGCAAAAGAACACCAAACATTAAAACCAAACGTCTATTTTTAACACCTAATCCTGATTGGTAGAAAACTAAAATATGGTATAAAAACTGCCCTGTAGGCCTTAATCAATTAAGTAAATAGACACGTTCAGCGGCAGAAAGTATAGGACTTGATACAAAGAAGCAAAAAATATCTAATTATTCCAATCGCTCTTCCGCTGTTAACATCTTGACACAATCTGGAGCAAACTTACAAGAAATTATTAAGATAACAGGCCACTCATCATCTGAATCTCTGAAGCCGTATCTAAAGCTTACTAATGAACACTATAGCAAGATATTTGAAAAAATGAGAAATAAGCAAGATTCTGCCAACTCTACCATCACCAGCACCTCAAATTCAACTTCTAAAGATAATACAACAAATATTTATTATAATAATTGTACTTTTAATTTCAACCAATAAAAAAATTTCGTTAGTTAATTCTTTATATAATCGTAATGAATACCACTCGAGCAAACGAAAATAATCCATTATATAACCTCTTCACTCGACGTATATCCTTAAAACTCCACTCGAGCTACGCTCTCGTGGTGTTTCGCAGAATACGTCTCGTGACTCGGAAATATAACCGATTATTTTCTATGCTCTTGTGATATTATAACAGAATATTTTCTAGTATTTTGTTTCTGTTTGTTGACAACGTATTTTCTAGTTTTGACACCTGTCACCAGTATTATTGCAAATTGGAAGCAATGAACCATAAGCGATTTAGTTCATCATCAGTGGAAGATATAAACGCACAGATTAAAGAAAATTCGTGCAAAAATACTATGGTTAGTAATAATTCAATATGGAAACAATTCCAATCATTTTGCGACGAACGGGGTTACAAATTAGAAGGAAATACACCAGTCACAAAACTGGCAAACATTTTGAAAGACTGGCGATTTAATATGAAAAGGTGCAATGGAGAAGATTACAAAGAAGCCGTTATTAAAACAATATGGAATAAAACCGCCAAATTAATGCAAGAGTTGTACTACAACGAATTTAGTAGAAAATTAGACCCCTTTAAAGATATCGAATTTAAATCTGCGAGAGAAGCCAGAAATACAAAACGTAAGATATTACAACAGGTGCCAGAAAAAAGGAAGCAAAGTTCTGCAATTCTAACTAATGAACAAATCATGGAAATAATAAAACGCTACGACGAGGAGACACCCTTCGGTTTGCAAAAATGCTTTTATCACATTGCTTCATACGAGCTAGCATGGCGTGGGGGAGAAGGTTGTCAATGTTTAGTGCATTATTTTCAAGAAGAAACAGACAATGCTGGTTTGGCCACTGGAAGAGTAGAGTATAATCCGGTTTTCTCTAAAACAGCGCAAGGTGGGGCACAAAAGTTGAATGATAGTAAATGGTTAATACCAAATACTGAAAAGCCTGATGCATGTCCTGTCCGATTGCTCAAGAAATTGCTAAGCAAGAGGAACGAACATATAAAAACTGACAGACTTTTTTTAACAGTAAACATTGCTTGGGATAAACCGTCTTTATCAAGATGGATGGTACAAAAATATGCCGTTGGGGGTGAACATAATGTCGAAGTGGATGAAAGAATCGGCGGACATGATTGGGCTGGACACTAAAAAAATAAAAATTACGAACCATTCTTCAAGGTCAAGTGCAGTGTCTCATCTAGCGAAAGCAGGTGTTAACGAGCAGGAAATAATAAAAATTTCGGGCCACAGCTCATCTAGTTCATTGAAACCGTACCTGCAGTTGAATAATGAACATCATTCAAGTTTGATTATTAACCTAAGAGACAAGGGAGAAGTTATAACTTTTAACACAACAGAACAGAAGAATGTTGCAAAATCCACCACTCACGGACAAAACATTTACAATAATTGTGTATTTCAAATACAAACTTTTAACACTAATTAATTTTGTAAATGTACAGAAATAATATTAAAAAGTTGTATTTTTATGCTGTATTTTTTATTTAAACATTAAAAAATAATCTTTCGTATACCACTCGAGAGTGAGAAATAATTAGAAAATAATTCTCCAGTCTTTCTCAAACTTGTTGCCATTCGGGAATAGCAACTTGAGCCCTACGGGCTCTCGTGTCTATTGCCTAGCAACAAGTTTTCGAAAATCTGTCGAATTATTTTCAATATATTCTCACTCTCTTGTGATCTAGCACTCTGATAAGTAAGAGGCGATGGGACTTTGATAAATGAAGCACCCTGATACGTGAGAGGCGAGGAGACTCAAGTTAACCATGCACTCCAAGGTAGTACTACGTACACGTCATTGTTGTTGGATTACGCTAAAAGTAATTTATTCACCAGCAATTTAGATTTCTACAGGTGTCATTTTCCCAATTATTCGAAATTTGTAAAATGAATAAAGTTTTCTAAGTGTGTGATCCCTTATTTGTCAAACGCATTTGAAAACATGAAACCCAGAGTTCATGTGTGCATCGAGACAAGAGGGAAACATCTTCTTTAACGTAGTATTTTTACAATAAACGCATTTCTGTAAATAAATATTTAAATTTGATTTAAAGCATTCACAAGAAATAAGATTAAGTTGTAACACAACTATACTCTATTTTTAAAGTAGAGGGACGAATTTCTGAACAGACCACTTTGACAGTGAAATCTCATTGGTTGAAAGCAAGGCCAAATGACACCGTACGAATCTTGCTCAGATTCTGATCAACTGACATTGTTTATAATTAAGCCTTGTTTCTATTATTTCTCCGTTATTTCATTATGTACTTTACCAGTTCTTTTCGGAGTTCGACAGTAATAGTTATCAGATACACTCGTAAGTAATTTATAAGCAATATATTGAAATAAATAAAATTAAAAGAGTTTCATAGTTGGTCTCCAATATGGATGCACAACCAAGTACAAGTGCCGCTGGCCGTGAACATGCTTGTTCTCCTCCGAAAAAGCGTGAAAATACGAATCATTTGCGTAGTACCGAAAAGCAGACCCTGATCAATGCTTACAAGAAAATTATAGCCGATACACCCAACATCAAGAAACTTGACATGATAAAACAAATTTCTGACGTAGTAGGCTAGTAGGCAAGTGAATACAATTTATTACATATGATCTATATTTTACAGAGTATGCTTACAGGAATTTCAAGAGCAACAGTGTATCGGTTGGTTAAGGAGTATAGAGCCTCCGGAAAATGTGCAGATCCTAAAAAGATTAGTGGTAGGCCTTCTTTACAGAAATCCTTTGATGAGACTGCTATACGCCAAATAGTTCACAATATGTTTCGACAAAATGAACCTCCGACATTAGATAAGGTGCTGGTGCAAGTAAGAAATGACGAAGATTTGCCAAACATGAGTCGATCAACATTGTATTTGCTAATAAAGCAAATGAATTTTAAGTAAGAAATATTTATTATATAGAAATACATGTATATAATTGTGCTATGTCCTCTAGATACTTAAAAAGGAGTAGAAATAGTATTTTTGACCGAAAGAGATGACATTGTAAGATGGAGGCGACAATATCTCAGAGATATTTCACAATATAGAGCTCAGGACAGATCAATTTTCTATTTGGATGAAACTTGGGTGAATAAGGGTCATACAGTACAGAAAGTGAGGGCTGACACAAGTATTCACAGTCGTAGACAAGCCTTTATCGAAGGGCTTACAACTGGATTAAAAAATCCAGCAGGAAAGGGAGGTCGTCTTATTTTGTTGCACATTGGAAGTTGTAATGACTTTGTAAAAGATGGCTTATTATTATTTGAAGGAAAGAAAACCACTGATTACCGCGATGAAATGAATACCACTGTTTTTGAAGAATGGTTCTCTCGAATATTAAACTATTTACCTGACAATGCTGTTATAGTTATAGATAATGCATCATATCATAGTCGTAAAATAGAAAAGCCACCATCATCATCATGGAGAAAGGTGGATATTCAAAATTGGCTAACAAGTAAGGAAATACAATATGATTAGGCTATGGTCAGAGCTGAACTGTTAAGCTTGGTTAAAATTCATAAGAATATTTATAATTCCTATGTTATTGATGAACTAGCAAAATCACAAAATAAAACTGTGTTACGATTACCTCCTTACCACTGCAAACTGAACCCTATCGAGCTTGTTTGTGCCCAAATAAAGAATGAAGTGGCTGCCAAAAACAAAACCTTTAAATTATCTGAAGTCAGACAATTATTACTTGACGCCTTGGGAAATTTAACAGCTACTACTTGGCTAAAATGCATAAACCATGTTATAAAAGAAGAATCCAGTATGAAAGATCTTGATGCAATAATTGACGAAGTAGTAGAACCATTCATCATTAGAGTTGAAGAGGATAGTGACAGTGAAGATTTTGATTGTAGTTCGATATCATCATCATAATTTAGAGATATATTAATTTACTTCTAATAGTTATGAGCAGCTCATAAGTTTATGATAAATATTTTTATTACATTTGCATTTCTGTAAATAAATATTTGAATGTAATTTTTGCTGAACCAGTAAGTTTACAATAAATGTATTATTAATGTATATTTTGTATTATAATAAATAAATGTTATGTATCTTATCTATTCTCCGTTTACACTTTCTAATATTTACTTAATTTCTTTCCTCTTCTGTCATCCTAGATAAATTCCTGTTGTTGATTTCTGCATAGGTCTATACTTAATATATGCGTGTCACAAATGCAAAAATTATTTGAATTTTGCCGCGTACAAATTGTTTTCAAGATTTTCGTGCATGTACTTTGGGCCAGGCGTACGTTCATAAATTCGTCTCTCTACTTTAAAAATAGACTATAAATTGTAATCTGTCAGATGACAATTGTCAAAATTTGACTTTCGAAAAACCTTCCTTACGGTTCCACAGTGTTGCCAAATTTATATTGAAATCATACTCTAAATGAAAATTTAACTGAAGGCGTGGTACAATTGCGGGATTAGAAAACGCGTACAACTCTTTAGGCTACATTTCGTAATATTTTAATAATGTTCAATCAGTCAGTTTTGACTTTTTTAAAACGTCAAACGAATATTCATATAAATTAACATAATCTATATTTCTAATAAAAGTATATAACATATAATTTAAAAGAAACCTAATATTTAAAGCTGCTCCATTACTATTTATTACGCGTTGCAAACGCTGAGGCATATATTCATTAACGAATATAGGCCGGAGAAATTTCGTTCCAAGTTTCTTCAATCTTGTCTGCTAACTCCAGGGCATTTGCAGGTCTAAAGTTATTGTTGTACATTTGCTTCGTGATATAACCCCATACATTCTCCACAGGGTTTAAATCTGGGCTTTTAGAAGGTCACGGCAAACGCGTCAAGTCATTTTCGAAACCAGTTTCGAACTGCTATAGATGTATAGACAGGGCAATTATCATTTTAGTATATGAAATTTCTATCAAGAAATAAAATTTCTGCAGATGGCAGGAAAACGTCTTGTGAGATTGTAATGTACGTATCGGAAGTAAATCTGTTCTCAATTTTCCAACAGACCCCTAAGCCTTGCACACAAATCCACGCCCAAACATTTACTGGGAATATTCCGCTGTTACTAGTTTTTTAGATGTAATTTTGTGTAAACCTTGAATTCGGTGATCTGTGTACTCGAATGCTTCCATTGTATGTGGATTGGTAAACCTTCTCATCAGAGAAAATTACATTTTCCCAAAACGTTAAGTTATGGGGAAGAAATTCCAAGGCAAAACCAACCCTTTGCTCTTTAGAAATACCTCCGTTAGAAATACTGTCTTTGCAGTCGCTCGATTTATTAAATCTGAATATTTCTGACTGCGGTTCCTTGCAGTGCGCACACTCACAGGGAAATTATCTTTATGAACCGCTCTTACTGCAGTCTCAAATGGATGGTTTCTTACTACTTCTAAGAGATTTTCATCTTGTTCAGGAGTTGATATTTTCTTTCGGCCGGATCCCCTTTGCCTTTGAAGAGTTCGCTGTACCACACACTTGGTTTTAACTCTTTGAATCTTCTAATCTTCTGACTGACCATTCTTCTCCTATTAAAATAATTATTCGGGTTTTTTTGGCCAATACTTAATTGCGGCATGTCAATATGACATTTATATCGCGACTAAATTGCAGTATAAAACGCGGTTGGCTTTAAAAAAAAGACACAATTACACAAGTGTACACAAGTGTACACGTTTTTTAATTCCACAATTGTATATAATGGGTGTCCGTTTAATACTGAAACTGACAGCATGTGTCAAGTTTTGATTAAGAAATCACTACTGTACTTCATTTCTACTACAACAATTAACATTAGCGTCCTACCTGTGACGAAAATATAAAAATTGATAAATCAAACACAATACCCTTACTTTTCGAAATGTTTGCTGCCAAAATTTACTAATTAAAATTATTGAAAAAAATGGGATAAATTGTACCGTATTCTAAAAAAAATGAGAATAATAAATAAATGCTAACGGAAAGCAGGCATGTACGTCTATGGCAAGAAATGTTAAACACCTATTGATAATAACTATAATTCTCAATATCGCAAGTACAAAGCAAAGAAATTTCCAAAATTTAACAAATGTCAGCTTCAGTATTAAACGCACACACGATATACAGGGCTATTCACGTTATACAGCACGGAATATTGTGGCCAAAATCCTTGACTTCCAAAAAGCTTCACTTTTGGGATATATGGGGGTCTATTGTGGTTACTTTTTAAAATTATTTTCATACTATACAGGGTGTTCCAAAAGGCCTAAAAGTATCAAAGTTGTGTTTTCTCTAATGAAATATATTATTGCATTTTTGGATTCTGCGATCAAAATAAGTATCTGTTTTAATTAGGTTTATAACACCTAAGCCTTAAGGTTTTTTAAATAATTTGAATTTTGACAAATTCTATCCTAATTTTCATGTTTCAAATAATTAAGGAGTAACAAGCGTTCAATTAGTCTTTACGTCCTGGGCAGTCATGGATTTGTAAACGCATGTCTGTGGTTAAATTACACTGGCCTACAACAATTTTGGTGCTGGAGATTTTAGACCCGATTTTAAGTATGTCTTACATGGCGATATCAAAAATGTTACCCGTTTTCTTCTGTCAGCTCTAGTTCCCGAGAAAAAAAAAACACAATTCACGAAAAAATATATATTTTATTGACATTAAACATCAAGAAATTGTCTTTTGAGTGATTTTCTAGAATGAAACTGACTCGGGCAATCTCGCATGATTCCCCAGCAATAGTCAGCCGTCATATGACTGTCCCACCTTCCTTGGTATC
Organism: Melolontha melolontha; assembly: GCA_935421215.2. Taxonomy (NCBI): domain Eukaryota; kingdom Metazoa; phylum Arthropoda; class Insecta; order Coleoptera; family Scarabaeidae; genus Melolontha; species Melolontha melolontha. The sequence goes on along the minus strand of OW285239.1, from coordinate 120,760,854 downwards.
TATTCTCCATTGTTTTTAGATCTTGGTGGAAACGTTCCCCTTGTTCTTCGCTTAGATCTCCTAAATTGTGTTGGAAAGGATGTAGATGACTATTGAGATAGTGTAATTTTATACTCATATTACAGCCTAAATCTTTGAATCGCACCAGCATTTCCTCTACTAGTTCTACATAGTTGTCAGCCTTATGATTTCCGAGGAAATTTTGTGCAACTGCTACAAAAGATTGCCAGGCAAGCCTCTCCACATCATTCATACAAGTCTCAAAATTAGTTGTGTCTTTCATCAATTTACGTATTTGAGGTCCATCAAAGATACCTGCTTTTAGTTTTTCAGTACTTAAACCAGGAAATTTGTGAGAAATAAACTGGAAACATTGACCATTTCTATCGAGAGCCTTAACAAATTGCTTCATTAGCCCTAATTTTATATGCAATGGCGGAAAAATGATTTTTTCTCATGAAACTAAGTGTTCATTTATAACATTTCTTTCCCCAACAACAAGAGCATCTCTCACAGGCCAATTTTTTGCAGTCCAATGACGTGATTTAGCTCGACTGTCCCAGAGACAAATAAAACATGGGTATTTAGTATAACCACTCTGTTGCCCCAATAAAAAATTAACCATCTTCAAGTTCAACGCATATTTTACAAACACTATGAGGCACCCACACTTTGTCTTGGTGTAGAATTTCAATACCGAAGTAAGCAAAATACAAACGACGCACTGTGTTTGTAATCGATTTACGCTGATTTTTCAGTATGTATTCACCACAAACATAACAAAATATATCAGGATCGTTAACACAACGTCTGGACGTACTAGCCATAATGAAATAGTAACACAAACTTTATCGATGATATTGTAATAATGACTAGTTACGAACAAGACCATAACAAGACCGACAACAATTCACAATGAGGGTGGTAGGTAAACTAGAGCTGATGAGTTAAAATGACGTATGTCAATATACTGTACATTACCTACTTTATCGACAATTCAAACAAACAGAGATGCACCAAAAAAAAAATTTTTTTTTTGTAGGCCTGTTTTATTAATATAACCTATTAAGTGTAACCTATTAAGTGACACACAGAAAATAGGTAATGTATGTTTTGACTTAAGTCAAACTTCTGTCAAGTAAGTAGTAATTCATGGCATTCATAAATTAGTAACGACATGCGTTTTACAATACAAAGCTACCTCGGACGTAAAGACTAATTGAACTCTCGTTATTTACGTTATGTAAGCGAAACTTACAGTAAAGTGTAACTGTAGAACATATTTTATATCCAAATTATAATAAACTTGCCATCTTATACAGGCAGTACAAGAATTAAAACTAATCAAATAAGAACTTTAAGCGGCTATAACTTGATTAATTTAAATAGAACGTCATATTTTTTAACTTACCAGCAAATGCACTTTTCAATTACCTATCGAATGGTATTGATATATCTGGCTTTAAATCTTCGCATTTTTACAGAATACGCCTAATAATCGTTTTTCGCACCATTTGGTGTTTCCTAAATAAAAATTCTAAAAATAAAAAAATGTATATAGTTGCCTATTGTATTTAAAAAATGTCAGATAATTCATTTAGTCTGACATTTTAATCTACAGTCTGCTTTTGCTAGTGGTATTCTTTTTTCTAATTGTGGAAGTTCAGATCGTTATTATTTGAATATTTTTGTTGTATTGCTTGGTCAAAATGAAGATTTACACAAAAAAAGACCGTATTGATATGAATTTTATGCTTAGTGAATGTCATCAAAATTGTATATTAGCTTCTCGGGTTTATGCTCAAAGGTTTCCCAAAAGAAATATCCCTAAGCCAGCCATTTTTGAGAGACTATAAAACCAGTTTAAGGAAAGTGGAAGTATCAATTATAAAAAAAAAACATTATAAGGAAATTTGTCACTGAAGAGGAAGAAACCGTTTTTACTGTAGTTGGTTCAGTTATTGAAAATCCCAATATTAGTCAAAATCAGATATCCAAAAATACTAACATTAATCAAGCAAATATTTCAAGAATTCTTAAAAAACACAGATTTCATCCTCAAAAAATTCAGCTTTGTCAAGAACTTTATGCAAATGATTTCGACAATCTAATTGAATTTTGTATGGGGGTGTTAGATAAAGTATCAGAAAATGAAAACTTTTTTGATAAAATCTTATTTAGTGATGACTGTAATTTTCTTAATAATGGTGTCGTGAATAGACACACCTTCCATTATTATTCTGATTTGAATCCGCATGAATACAAAGTCATGATAAATCAGAATATGTGGTCCATTAATGTGTGGTGTGAAATACTGGGCCAATATTTAATTGGACCCTATTTTTTTGAAGGACCTTTGAATGGTATGATGTTTCTCGATTTTTTTTACACCAGCTTCCAGTATGTAACAGACCTTAAACACTGGCATATATTAATAATATGACTTTGGTGCTGAAATAACTAAATGCCGCAGTTACCCTAAATATTGAGATATAGATTAAAAAGTTGAAAAATAAGTAATTGATTTTTCAATTACTTAATCATGATTATAAACTATACTTATATATTGGTAAATGAGCTTTCTATTTTACATATAATTTACTACAAAAATCTTTATGGTTATTCTGAAATGTTATTTAGATTCTATACATACATATAAGGCGAGATACGGTAACTTTTACATATGATTGAAACTGTTTAGTCTGATCAGATTAAAAAACAGTATTAATAATGACTAACCTTAATATCGTTACACTAACGGCCATATCACTTTATAGTCTAATCGCTTCCTCTGGAGGTGATGCACTTGTTCACTGAATTAGAACTCTTTCTTCACGCCTCAAGGTGCCCGGGATTCCAGACAAAAGCCTTGATGTAGTAAGCGTGGGAATTCACGTTTTAAACAAATAACTTCACTTTTAGGCAAGAAATACCTCTTGCTACTATATGTACTTTTCTTATTTAAGTACAATGGATTGCGGTAAACCCTCTCTTACTGTTACTTTAAGGGTCCGCACGTCTGACTTGGTCGACTACTTTAAGCCCCGTATATTCGGTAAACCCACTCTTACTCTTACTTTCAGGGTCCGCACGTTTGACCGGCTTCGCGACTAGGAAGCAAGTATGTTGTTTCGTTCTCCTTTATCCGTTCTAACTTCTCTTTTCTCTCGGTGAATCCCCAGCTTCCTTGTGAAGTTCTCGATCTTTCTGGTTACGTGGATGATGTAATACAGTCATTCTCTCGTTTCGTATATGTGATACAAAGCTATTCTAATTGAGTTTATACATGACTAGCTTTATAAAGTGAACTAAAAAAATGTTGATTGTGCATAAAAGGATCTGAGTGAAATACGCATTTAATATTATTACGAAATGTTTCGCAATAATACCCAATGACGGGAAACGCATTAATATTTATATAATTTTACTTTTTAATTTCATACAAATTAAGTTTTGATATTCTTTATAAATTATAACAGATTGAATTAATGTCTTAAAATAAAATGGTTGTAATGTGTCCCATTACAAGTATTATTAGAAGAAGCCCCTTTAAACATCAGAACAAACATATGGCTTCAATTGGATGGAGCTCCGCGATATTATGATCACTAGGTTCAGCAATTTTTAAATGACAACTTTCAAAACAGGTGGATTGGAAGAAATTAATTTCAAAATTGGCCCTCCAGATCCCCAGACTTCACTTCACAAGATTTCTTTTTATGGGGATACATAAAAGAAATTGTCTACAACACGCCTCTGACAATATCGCACAATATGAAAATACACATAAGACACGCTTTTGAAACTGTAGGTGTTGTCCAGAGTTAACAGTGGTTTTAAAAAAAGAATATGTAAGTGTGTGGAAATGAACGGTCAATATTTCGAACATCTGTTCTAAATATCTTGCGGTTTTATGTTAATAATAATAATTATAAATTATCTGACATTTCCAAATACGAGGGAGGATCAAGAAATAAGGTTCCCATAAATTTTACAAATAGACAACATTTATTATTCTCATAGAAATTTACATGGATGGAAAGAAGCAACTTTGCTCTATTTTTCTACATAATGGCCATCTTTTTCTACGCATTTTTGTAGACGGTACTCCAATTTCTGTATCCCAATGTCGTAGAACTCCGCCGCCAACCCGTTGAGGGAGCGTTTTACCCCTTCTTTGACTTCATCGTCCCTCCGGAAGCGTTCACGGACGGTGATCCTCCTGTTTTGAGGCACTTCGCGTTGGACCATCTCGATAACCGCCTCCGAAACTGACGGTCTTCCACTCTGTTCTTCATCGTAGACTTCCTTCCGACCGGTACTAAACGCCCTGCACCACTTTCGGACGTGTTGAACTGCCATACACTTGTCGCCATACACCTCTGTCAACTGACGATGAATATCCACTGGTGGAGCCCCTTTGGCGTGCAAAAATCGAATTACGGAACGAATCTCGCACTTGGCGAGATCAACAATGGAAACCTCCATCTCAGGCGGCTGTTGAGCCTAGACTGAGCGGCGCATCCGGGGGAATCGAGAGTGGGGGAACAGCCGCACACAGCGGTGTTGCCAGATTTCGTCTCGCACCTTCCCGTGCAGCTGAAGTTCTTTCGGAACCTTATTTCTGGATCTACCCTCGTACAACAGGCAACTAGATACATTAGACTTTTTATTTAAGAAACACCAAATGGTGCGAAAAACGATTATTATGCGTATTCTGTAAAAACGCGAAGACTTAAAGTTTGACATATAATATCATTCGATAGGTAATTAAAAAGTGCATTTGCTGGTAAATTAAAAAAATATGGCCTTCTATTTAAATTAATCAAGTAATAGCCACTTAAAGTTCTTATTTGATTAGTTTTAATTTTTGTACACCCTGTATAAGATGGCAAGTTTATTATAATTTGGATATGATCTATTGTTACACTTCACTGTAAATTTCGCTTACATAACTTAAATACTTCTTAATCATTTGAAAGATGAAAATTAAGTTAGATTTTGACAAAATTAAAATTATTTAAAAAAACCTTAAGGTTTAGGTATTATAAACCTAATTAAAACAGACACTTATTTTGATCGGAGAATCTAAAAATGCAATAATATAGACAGTTCCGTTTGAGAAAACGCAACTTTGATAAATTTTGTATGTATAAGATACAAATACTGTTCACGCAATCTTATTCTTATGGCGTGAGACTTTTATTTACAACTATAATCTAGACCCCCAATGTAAGATTATATAATGACACACTAGATTACAAAACATCATACAAACACAATTCCTTTCTAAAGACATTTTTTGCATACAAAACGAGGTCAGTATCACAAAACAATTGCATACTTCCACACTCGTAATGATTTGTCCCTAGCGTGAACGATACAGTGGAAAAAAGTATAAAACAACACCGTAGTTCTTGTCATTTTTCTCCCCATTCGTTATGCAGATATGCAAACATTAAGCGCCTTCACATTTATTCATTCCCATAATGTAATGTTAAAGTTGTTCTAGCGTAGTTGAAACAACCTAATGCCCTCTGTTGGAGAATTGTAACGGTCACGGATGTGCCACGAAAAAATTAAAGTCCCTACATCACGCGAACGGTCATTAAATCAAGACCTTATTGGGCCTCGCTAAATCAGTATGTATTAACAATGGCGTGTGCATGAACATAATGTTAAAGGCGATGTACCTTCTTTTTAGTTTAATTTTAAATCAATGTACCGTGCCGCTTTATGCATTAAATGATTACTGTTCAAAACAAGCAACGCATTTTGTAATTGGTCTATAAACCAAGTAATACACTAATTTAATTATGATATATCCTCGCTACGCAGAACAGATGTTTTAGGATCAGAGACAGTAACTGCTAAACTTCTCCGAGAAATAAACAAGATAATTTTAATAAAATTAATATATGGGGTGTAAATAAAATCTTCCGATGTACGATAACATACGAGGGGCAAGCTACAATTATTGAGAATAGAAAGATTGATACAAGTTTTCAAAATTTTTATTTTAAATATGTTCAAAGTAATTACCATCAACAATAATACATTTAACCATTCTTGACATATTATTGAATAGTATTCATATTTTTGTATAAGTCAGTTAAAAATTGAACCGACACTGTGGAATTGTTTTAAACATTAGACATTTGACATTTATTTTGAAATTAAATATATCTCATTAGGATAAAACTAAAAGATAAATTATGAATGGAAATTCTGTATATAAAAAGGCATACTGATATTTTTGAATTAGTATATTCAGATTAGCATCGCTATGATTTTTTGTTGATAAATAGATTATTTTTGTTCTCTGTAAACAACAGATCGAATTTTTGATTTTGAGATTTAGAAAGCAAATAAATCAAGAAATATGCAAGATTTTATAATCAAAATCTACTGTTGTCCAAAAATTTATAAAATTGTGCCAAAATTATAATCCATCGATAATATTAGTTTTGAAGAATATATCTTCTATTACATGGAAGGATCTACAGAGGACATCTTCTAAAAGGTTGCTATACTCCTTTTGCAGTAAATTATATGTGTTTACATACTTTGTAAGCTATCATAGTATAATTTTATTATTTTCTGTCGAGAGATACCATTTAGCCGTTCAAAATTTAATATACCATATAAACCATAATGAAGATCAAAAATATAAAAGGAGATTATTCACCTAGAATATCCACGAGGACATTGTATAAGGGGAGTTCGAGACCATCGAGAGCCATTTTGTTTATCTACGGAGAGCTTTTCCTGTCAACTCTTCAAGAAGACGACCAAATACATCAAGCAAGAACCTTAAATACATAAAAAGGAAATATATTCTAAACGTGAAGTTAGTATATTATTTATTTATGTTAGAAATTTCTCCGTTACAGTAAACAAATTGTTTAATCAGATTTACTTTGGGTTTTTGAAACTTAGTTAAATATTCATCTTTCATTGTAATATACAAAAATCTGAATACTCAGTCAATTTAAAAGTTGCACAAATGTTTTCATTACTAAACATACCTGTAAAATTTCTTGGCTTCTATTTGTTTATGGGAAACTTGTTTAGAATTCCAATATTTTAAAAGCTTGGCATAATTTTCTATTAATTCTTTGTAACTAAAATAAAATTAAAACACAAACAATTATATTGTAATATAAAACAAGTTTTGGAAAATATAAATTTATAAACATAACCATCAATTTTTTATTTATAGTTATACATTAATAAAATATTTATATTAAAGAAAGAATATCTTACCTGTTGATTGAGTTTTAAAATCGTTATTATTTGAACCTGCCTTGAGATTGAGTAATAGATTCTTGCTAAATCAATTGAGTTTAAACCTGAGACAATTTAAATCTTTATTATTGATTATATATTATTTATCATTGATCTATATCAAGCTTGGGGAATTGGTACACATTAGATTCAGTATCTTTTTTCCCTAGATCTTCAGACGCGAGTTTTGAAATTGTAAATTATATTCACTACCTATTCCAATTATCATTTTTTATAAATTATTTATTTCAACGTATTGTATGATTACAATATATATATATATATATATATATATATATATATATATATATATAGATAAAATAAATTAAAATCGGGTAAGCGGTGTGTCAATTAAATCCTTTATTAAATAACGTTATTTAATAAAAGAGTTTTTTAATTGACAGACCGCTTACCCGATTTTAATTTATTTTATAAATATATTACGGTCGATAATTTCATTTAAATTATATAAATATATATATATATATATATATATATATAACGTGTGTACATTTGAAAAGTCAATCTAGGTTACTTTGAAATTTTGATAGAATAAGACGCATATATATTAATATGTGTTTGTTGTTCTGTAAACGTAAATCCAAATGACATTTGATAATGTCAATCACATTTGTTATTTATTTGTATGTATGAAACTATCAAAATATACGACTTCGTAGGTTAAGTAGTAAATTTTAATTTACGACATACTTCAAAATGTTCTCAGTAAATCACATGCTACTAGATTGACTTTTCAAATGAACACCCGTTATATATATATATATATATATATATATATATATATATATATAACAAATGTCCTATTATTTATGCCTGGAAACCAGTATCTATTATTCTTCTGGAGTTATTATATGATGCATTCTAGCGCTCGCTGAAGAAGTATTTTTTAAAATCCTTGGACTATTCTTTGGTAGATCCAGAAGACACAAATAAAGAAAGACTCACTCCTATTAGTTCTTTCTCAGGATTTTGTAATGCAAAATTCTTGATAAGTTTCACTCTTCGATGGCTGATTAAGCAATTATATTAAGACATATTACTTTAATACTATAGATCTTGTTAATACTCTTTTAAATCGCCTTTTTTAAATCTTCTTTAAAAATTTGCTGTATCGATTCTTCACCGACAAAAAAATAATAATCTATATATCACCATGGATTTTGAATATACTTTTTTTATATTCAAAAAAATAGTTAGCCTTTGATGATGTTGAATTCTATACAGTACCTTCAAAATACTCCTATTCAAATTCGTATTGATAAGTGAATTATTTTTTATAGATAATTTATTTGTTGATTATTTTTCAATTTCATTCTGTATAGCTCCTTAACATTTAAACATTCCACCACGAACTTTGACAAACATTACAATGTTACACTGTTTGACAAATCTTTAATTAATTGTAGATAACTAAAGATACTCATTCAAGATTTAGAATATAATATGTTCATGTTCATCCCTAGAAAAACCAAATGAATGTAATTTCCTGTTGTTATATAAATAACTTATCTTTGAATAACATTTTTCCTTTTCTTAAATTGTTTTAGTTGGAAAGTATATGTTTCTCTCCTTAGATTTAAATTTTGCCATATAATATTCACTATTATAGATATATAGATAGATAGATAGATGGACCTGGTAAAGCTGCGTTATCCTTGCTCTTAAACGCTTGCGATTATATAAATTAAAGGAAGTAATGAAAGTGATAAAATATCTTTAGAAAATGAGTTTTTCACTTTATAATCTCTATTTTTAACGAATATTAATAATAAATAGCAGAATAAACAACTACTAAAACACGGAATTGACTAGCACTGACAGAAATACTGATCAGTATTAACAGCAAATATTGAAGAAAATTTTACAGAATAAAATAAATTTAATTTTGCCTGCATAAAAGCGGCCTCTATTTTAGCCAATCCCCAAGCTCTTATTTTAAGCCTTATCTTTCCCAACTGTTGATTCTTATTTGGAATGCCACATAAGTATCAAGCAATACTTATGATTTTGAAAATATGTAGAGATAAATATTCTAAAAATTCTGATTTTTGTTTACGTATAAATCTCAAGCTAAATACTTTAGACCCCAAGTGTTGACGTTTGTTGAAATCGTGTTATCGAAGAGAATACCAAAATGTAAGAAAATACAGGGTATTCAATTTAAAAAAGTATTAATTTAGGATGTTACGTTTTTTCGAACATCTTGTATATTTAAAAAGTACTTCAAGTGATGGCTAAAATTTTATTACAGGATCTTTTTAAATTTAACGGATTTTTACATGGTTCCACACATTTGCCCACCATTGTATATAAAAATCAATTTATAAGTATTTATTTCAATTAAATAATAAAACATGATCGCATACGTTTTCATATGTGCAAAAATAGTTTGTGCTTCATTTAGCGCTCAATGGATGTGGATATTATATGAAATGTGCTGCATCGAAATAAAAACATTATTTTTTTTATCTAAAGTGTATTTAATTTATTTATTTTAGAGAGATATTTTCAATTTTTGTTAATAGCTAACGCTGCATCTATCTATATTTATCCCTGTGTTGTTTTTCATTTGATACGTTTATTGAATAATTTTTTTTAAATACTAAAGGCAATTCCTTTTTTTATTAGTTATAACCGAAATAGGTATGCGTTTATCTCATTAATAAAAACAATTTTTTTTAAATATTTTATATTTGAACTAAATCCATTTTTGATGCTTCAGATATCCACCTGAAAATTTTATTTTGTACACTCGCCATTGACACTATAATTCACAATTCAGATAATTACAAAATAAAACGCTTTTTCCTATAAAAATATCTCCCAAGTATACGATTAATTTAGAATAACGGAACTTTCTTTTTAAATTTTTTAAGGTAGTGAAGATAACTTAATCTTTCGTAATTTGATCTAAGACTAACATAAAACAAAATTGAAAACATGAATAAACATTAAAAATGTAATCATAAAAAAGTTAAAATGTTAATTTTATATCTTTTTTAATTTTAACTAGAAATATATCTTTTAACATATCTAGATATTGGTTAGGAAACTCTTTTTAGGCATAGCCCAATTAGATCTTAGCTCCCGGTTTATAAATTGTTTTGTGTAAAACGTTACAACCTTTCATTTCATTTCGTAAGACAAATAACCAAAAATAACAACGATTTTAAAAATTCTATTTTTTCTAGCTTGGTTCTTCTAGAACATCGTTTCTCAACAGGGGTCGTTACCGCCAAGGAGGTCGTATAACGTAAAATCATTTATTATAAACATTTTACTTATAATAAGTAAACATAAAAAGAAAATGAATTAATGTGATGGCTTCATTTGGTTTTCTTTTAAAAGTTTCTCCATACGTGAATGTTCGTTAGAAGCAGAAAAGCAAATTGTGTTAGAATGATAAGAGACGATTCAGGTATTTAGTTTTTAACGCAACCATAGACGAAAATCTCTTTGCACAGAGATAAGACGTGGCGAAAGGGATTAATATTTTCAATGTTCCTGTGACTAAATTTCCATATTCATTTCAACAAGCAAGCCGAAACGCATTAAAATCTTCAAATGTAAATTGCAGTTGTAGTGTTTTGTCGGCTGACATTTCGATGAGCTGGTCGTGAAACTCAACTGGTAACTTAGCAGCGGCAACAATGTTTTCACTAAACGGATTCAGTGCCCATCTCTTCGAGAAATCATTTTTATCTTCCGGTAATACTACGTCAATTGAGTTTTTAGCTCACTCAAATGCATCTTCATACAATCCAAACTGTGGTGAATAATAGTGTCTTGCTGATTCAAATTTTTCTCAATATAATCCGACGTCAGTGGGAACATATCCAAATTTTTGCTTTGAAAGCGAATAATTCAGATATCAAGCTTCTTAATGAAAGCATGAACTTTGTCTGTCTTTAATAAAATATGCTCATCAGGTCCTTCTAAATTCACACTCATGTCGTTTAAATGCGAAAATGCATCATGCAAGCCCGTAAATCACAACTTCCGGCTTTGATACTATTTACGGACGAAACAACTTTTAAAAATAACGGGCATGTTAATCGCCATAACATGCATTATTATGCCGCGGAAATCCTACACTGGGTAAGACAAATTGATTTCAACATCCTTGGTCAATAAATATTTGGGTTGGCATAATAAATGAGACAGTTACTGGTCCCTTTCTTTTCAATGGTGCATTAACGGGCGAACGGTATTGAGAATTTCTGTCCGAAGAATTGCCTCTCCTGGAAGACGTTAATATCCAAACTATAAGAAAAAAATGTGGTACCAGTACGATTGTGTATGAACATTTAAATAACTGGCGACCACATCGATGAGGCACGATTGCATAGCCGGCACGATCCCCGCACTTAAAACCTATTGCCTTTTTTCTTTGAAGATATTTCGAAGCTGTGGTGTACAGGGCAGTGCCAACAACGCTGAAGATATTAAGGACCGAATAAGGCCGGCTTTTTGTAGTGTTACACACGCTGTACTTCTAGAAGTAACAAGGACAATGATCAGACGCCTTGAAGTCTGTGTAGAACGAAATGGAAACATTTTTAAACACACGCTATAATGTAGAAGTACTCTTACATACTAAGTACGGAATATTTACAGGGTTGTAGTAGGTCACTCCTTCCGAAACCTCAAATTGTTCTCTTAATTTCACAAAAGGTTTTATATGTGGATGTCTCGCATTTGGGAATCATTGTCTGTAAACTCTAGTTGATAATAAACTATTTTGTCACATTCGCCTAAAACCTAAATCATTTCTATAAATCCTTCTTTGCAAAAAATCATTTTTAATTAATTCAGATACCTAGGCTGTCAAACCACAAATTACACACACACATATATATATATATATATATATAAGGTAAACTTAATAAGTCGGCGATTAAAGGTCTGGTTCATTACTTCAAAGTATATATATTTAAAACAACCCTACATGTTTCGGCAATGATACCTTTGTCAAGGGAATAAAAAATATAAATGTACATTTATATTGACATTTTGTCATTGACGTTTAACGGAACACAATGTCTTTGCTAGGGGATCATAAAGTGAAACACGCTCAGAGGTTAGAATTATCTAACATTTGATGTAAAACCAAATACAAATCTCCCACTACTTCTAATCCTGCGCGAACTTACCCCTCCTCGCGCCAACTTAATTGGCGTTTGTTATATACAGGTTGATTCATTTTCGGCCCTCACCATGGGGATCTCTCTTATTATTGGAGATAGAGTATAGGTTTAAATTTGGCAAAGTTGTTAAATTTTGTGTTTGTTATAAATTCGTAAAGAAAATAGACCTGTGACAAATGACCTTCGTTATTTAAAAAAAAATCGCGAAAACCCCATTTTCTTCTTTTAGCTGTAGCACCGACATTTGGCATTGTAGAGAAAAAATAAAAACACATCCTTGTGGACATTTCTAAACCTCTATCCAGTGGTGTACTCTAAATTTTTATACGACGTTTTGTTTCTTTCTGGCCATCATCAACTATCTAATTTCTTATAGGCGCCATATTGGATTTAAACATCTTCAGAAAGAGTTTTCTTTTCTGATTTCAACCATGTACCACATGCTGACTATAGTTTTTGACATTAGGTTTTATTTGAAAGAATAAATTATAAGATTAAATAAGGTAGCCTTTGGAATTTCAATCTGTCAAACATTTCATTTATTGTTCATTAATAATATAAAAATGTCATACACTAACGAAGAGAAACGAGATATGACAAGTATTTTTTATTCTTCGAAACGAAATTCAACAGTAGCGAGTACAAGATAACAAAAACATATTATTTTTAACATATCCCCATAAAAAAAATCTAGCGGACTTAAATCAGGTGATCTCGCAGGCCATTCAACAACTCCCCTATTTTCAATCCAACAGTTTGCAAACTCTTGATTTAAGAAATTTCTAACAACAGCTGCATTGTGTGCTGGTGCGCCATCTTGTTGCCACCATAAATATTGTAATTGATTTAATGGGATATTGTCGTCAAGATAGTCAGATACGTACGTACGTAAAATGTTTAAATATCTTTCTCCATTTAAATGTTCTTCATACATAACTGGTCCTAAGAGACGATTTGCCAAAATACCCATTCAAACGTTTATTCCAAAACTATGTTATGGTCTTCTAGCCCTGTTTTGTCGGGGATTTTGAACTGCCCAATATTGCTCCGTATTTCTGTTGAACATTCCAGAATTTGTAAATTTTGTTTCATCTGACCAGATGATTTTGCTTAAAAAATTTTCGTCATTTTCTATCCTTCCCATTAACCAATTACAATATTCTAGCCTTCTCAAATTATCTCCAGGCTAACATGGATCCTGTATGGTTTAAACCTACTTTTATGTAAAGTTCTCCAAACTCTGGACTGGCACAAATTTAATTCTGACGCTACTTCGCGTGTAGAAATTGATGGATTATTATTTATCTATAAAAATACAAGACTAACATGAAATTTGAAAACACGCTTTTAATTTACCATTTGTAAAATATCTTGTCAATTTTCATTTAAATTGCTATTGTCTTGACCATTACGCAGCTTAGTAAACGATCCATTCTCGACCAAATTTCTGTCGAGATCTAGAAAAATGGTACGATGAGGCTGTTGTCGTTCTGGATATAATTGTGGATATCTTGTACTCGCTACTGTCGAATTTCGGTTCGAAGAATAAAAAATACTTATCATATCTCGTTTCTCTTCGTTAGTGTATGACATTTTTGTATTATTAATGAACAATAAATGAAATGTTTGACAGATTGAAATTCCATGGCTACCTTATTTAATCTTATAATTTATTCTTTCAAATAAAACCTAATGTCAAAAACTTTAGTCAGCATGTGGTACATGGTTGAAATCAGAAAAAAAAACTCTTTCTGAAGATGTCTAAATCCAATATGGCGCCTATAAGAAATTAGATAGTTGATGATGGCCAGAAAGAAACGAAACGTCGTATAAAAATTTAGAGTACACCACTGGATATAGGTTTAGAAATGGCCACAAGGACGTGTTTTTATATTTTCTCTACAGGGCCAAATGTCGGTGCTACAGGTAAAAGAAGAAAATGGGGTTTTCGCGTTTTTTTTTAATAACGAAGGTCATTTGTCACAGGTCTATTTTCTTTACGGATTTATAACAAACACAAATTTAACAACTTTGCCAAATTTAAACCTATACTCTATCTCCAATAATAAGCGAAATCCCCATGGTGAGGGCCGAAAATGAATCAGCCTGTATATATATGTATATATATATATATGTATATATATATATATATGTATATATATATGTATATATGTGTTTAGATAATTTCTTAGCCGTTCAACGTAGACCATATTTTTCAAATAAAAAAATTTCGTATGATTTGCTTTGTAATTTGTAGACAGCATTGTTTACATCCCCACTTACCCTGCAATTACATACATTCTAATTTAATATTTGTAAATATTTCATATAAAAAAGCCGAAAAACTCCAATAATTTATCAAATGTTATATATATATATATATATATATATATATATATATATATATATATATATATATATATATATTAAAAATAATAGATTTTTATTGGTTTTAGCGACCTTTTATTGAATTTAGATGTTTGTTTGCGACGTTTCGACTTTTATCAATTCAGTCTTTTTCAAGCATCTGGAAACAAGAATCATTACAATGAACATGAGAAATGTGTTTGTTTTGTGTGATATAACAATTGAATTAACCATTTTAAATTTAACATTATATTAAGAAATGAATTACGGATTAGGTTAGTGTTTTACGTTGAAAATTAAATAACATTAAATTAAATTAGCTTAGAATGGTAGGGGGACATTTATGTGATTAATATCTGTATGAATTAATTGGAGACTTAACAAATATTAACAAATTTTAAGTTTAAAATTAGATTAAAGATGATTACAAATTGAGTTAACATTTAACGTTGAAACTTACATAAAATAAAAATAAGAATGGCTAAAATGAACAGGAAAGTTGAATTACAATACAATACGTAAAGGGAACAAAGAAAGTCAAATCAAACTCACATTGTTGTTTTTTCTACACGGATACGCATTCATGCGCCACATGTGCTTGGACACCCAGGACCAATTTTCTTAAAAACGAACATGCTTGTGCGGATTTTGTTAGTGAACTAATGCTTTAGTTTGCGGGGGTTTAATTTCTGTTTTTTGGAATGAGCATGGTAGTCAGGACCGTATTTAGGGGTATAAGTTAACATTGTTATTTCTAATGGGAGATATATATATATATATTTTTTTTTTTTTTTTTTTTTTCCCGTTTTTGTCTTGTGCGTGCAGGGGGGGGGGGGTTGATTTTACTGTTGTTTTATGAGAGGGTAATAAAGTTTTGAAAGCCCATCGATTTCGTTGCTGTCGTTGATTGTTTTGCTATTTTTGAAAATGTGTATCATTTCTAAGACCTCTCTAGCTTTTGTGTTCTTTTTTTGTGTTATTACTCTGGTGTTTTCAAAATCAAAGTTATGTTTTAGTGTCAATTGGTGTTTTTTTAAAGCAGTTTGATTTTTTGCGTATTTGTGACCTTTCAATCTTTCTTGTAGTAACTGTTTTGTTTGGCCTATGTATATTTTGTCACAGTCTTTGCAGGGTATGTTGTATATTGTGTGTGATTGTTTTAGTGTAGGTGTTGGGTCTTTAAGTTTGGTGTGTAGGAATTTTAGGTTTTTACCGCTTTGGTGTGCTATTTTAAAATTAAATGGTTTGAATATGTTGTCTAATTTTTCGGATAATCCAGTTATATAGGGTGTGGGGATATATGTGAATTCATTGGTTTTTATGTTATTGTTTTGGTTGTTTGTTTTGTTATAAATTTTATTGAGTCTAAGTTTTATAATTTTTTGTATGAATTGTGGTTGATAGTTGTTTTCTGACAAAATTGTTTTAACTTTATTTAGTACTGTTGGTCTGAAAATTGGGTTTGTGAGATTTAAGGCTCTGTCTACTAACGCTGTTACTACATTTTTTTTGTGGGCTAGGGGTTGGTTAGAAAAAAAGTTTACATATCTGCCGGAAGCGGTTGGTTTAGTGTACCATTTTGTTTGTATGTTGTTTTTTGTTCTTGTCAGTGTTAGGTCTAGGAAGTTTATGGAGTTGTTTTTTTCTATATCAATGGTAAACTTTAAATTTGGGTGGAAATTGTTGAAACTATTTTGTATATTGTTTATTTCATTTTCTGGTAGTAACATTATGCAATCATCGACATATCTTTTGAAAAAGGTTGGTTTTGTTTTCAGGGATTTTATAACATTTTCTTCGATGTGCTCTAGTACTAATTGGGCTACTACGCTGGATATAGGTGCTCCCAGGACTAGCAATGGGAGCACCTATATCCAGCGTAGTAGCCCAATTAGTACTAGAGCACATCGAAGAAAATGTTATAAAATCCCTGAAAACAAAACCAACCTTTTTCAAAAGATATGTCGATGATTGCATAATGTTACTACCAGAAAATGAAATAAACAATATACAAAATAGTTTCAACAATTTCCACCCAAATTTAAAGTTTACCATTGATATAGAAAAAAACAACTCCATAAACTTCCTAGACCTAACACTGACAAGAACAAAAAACAACATACAAACAAAATGGTACACTAAACCAACCGCTTCCGGCAGATATGTAAACTTTTTTTCTAACCAACCCCTAGCCCACAAAAAAAATGTAGTAACAGCGTTAGTAGACAGAGCCTTAAATCTCACAAACCCAATTTTCAGACCAACAGTACTAAATAAAGTTAAAACAATTTTGTCAGAAAACAACTATCCACCACAATTCATACAAAAAATTATAAAACTTAGACTCAATAAAATTTATAACAAAACAAACAACCAAAACAATAACATAAAAACCAATGAATTCACATATATCCCCACACCCTATATAACTGGATTATCCGAAAAATTAGACAACATATTCAAACCATTTAATTTTAAAATAGCACACCAAAGCGGTAAAAACCTAAAATTCCTACACACCAAACTTAAAGACCCAACACCTACACTAAAACAATCACACACAATATACAACATACCCTGCAAAGACTGTGACAAAATATACATAGGCCAAACAAAACAGTTACTACAAGAAAGATTGAAAGGTCACAAATACGCAAAAAATCAAACTGCTTTAAAAAAACACCAATTGACACTAAAACATAACTTTGATTTTGAAAACACCAGAGTAATAACACAAAAAAAGAACACAAAAGCTAGAGAGGTCTTAGAAATGATACACATTTTCAAAAATAGCAAAACAATCAACGACAGGAACGAAATCGATGGGCTTTCAAAACTTTATTACCCTCTCATAAAACAATAGTAAAATCAACCCCCCCCCCTGCACGCACAAGACAAAAACGGGAAAAAAAAAAAAAAAAAAAAAAAAAAATATATATATATATCTCCCATTAGAAATAACAATGTTAACTTATACCCCTAAATACGGTCCTGACTACCATGCTCATTCCAAAAAACAGAAATTAAACCCCCGCAAACTAAAGCATTAGTTCACTAACAAAATCCGCACAAGCATGTTCGTTTTTAAGAAAATTGGTCCTGGGTGTCCAAGCACATGTGGCGCATGAATGCGTATCCGTGTAGAAAAAACAACAATGTGAGTTTGATTTGACTTTCTTTGTTCCCTTTACGTATTGTATTGTAATTCAACTTTCCTGTTCATTTTAGCCATTCTTATTTTTATTTTATGTAAGTTTCAACGTTAAATGTTAACTCAATTTGTAATCATCTTTAATCTAATTTTAAACTTAAAATTTGTTAATATTTGTTAAGTCTCCAATTAATTCATACAGATATTAATCACATAAATGTCCCCCTACCATTCTAAGCTAATTTAATTTAATGTTATTTAATTTTCAACGTAAAACACTAACCTAATCCGTAATTCATTTCTTAATATAATGTTAAATTTAAAATGGTTAATTCAATTGTTATATCACACAAAACAAACACATTTCTCATGTTCATTGTAATGATTCTTGTTTCCAGATGCTTGAAAAAGACTGAATTGATAAAAGTCGAAACGTCGCAAACAAACATCTAAATTCAATAAAAGGTCGCTAAAACCAATAAAAATCTATTATTTTTAATATATATATATATATATATATATATATATATATATATATATATATATATATATATATATAACATTTGATAAATTATTGGAGTTTTTCGGCTTTTTTATATGAAATATTTACAAATATTAAATTAGAATGTATGTAATTGCAGGGTAAGTGGGGATGTAAACAATGCTGTCTACAAATTACAAAGCAAATCATACGAAATTTTTTTATTTGAAAAATATGGTCTACGTTGAACGGCTAAGAAATTATCTAAACACATATATACATATATATATACATATATATATATATATACATATATATATATATACATATATATACAGGCTGATTCATTCACCTAATCCGTAAGGTTAGTGTTTTACGTTGAAAATTAAATAACATTAAATTAAATTAGCTTAGAATGGTAGGGGGACATTTATGTGATTAATATCTGTATGAATTAATTGGAGACTTAACAAATATTAACAAATTTTAAGTTTAAAATTAGATTAAAGATGATTACAAATTGAGTTAACATTTAACGTTGAAACTTACATAAAATAAAAATAAGAATGGCTAAAATGAACAGGAAAGTTGAATTACAATACAATACGTAAAGGGAACAAAGAAAGTCAAATCAAACTCACATTGTTGTTTTTTCTACACGGATACGCATTCATGCGCCACATGTGCTTGGACACCCAGGACCAATTTTCTTAAAAACGAACATGCTTGTGCGGATTTTGTTAGTGAACTAATGCTTTAGTTTGCGGGGGTTTAATTTCTGTTTTTTGGAATGAGCATGGTAGTCAGGACCGTATTTAGGGGTATAAGTTAACATTGTTATTTCTAATGGGAGATATATATATATATATTTTTTTTTTTTTTTTTTTTTTCCCGTTTTTGTCTTGTGCGTGCAGGGGGGGGGGGGGGGGGGTTGATTTTACTGTTGTTTTATGAGAGGGTAATAAAGTTTTGAAAGCCCATCGATTTCGTTCCTGTCGTTGATTGTTTTGCTATTTTTGAAAATGTGTATCATTTCTAAGACCTCTCTAGCTTTTGTGTTCTTTTTTTGTGTTATTACTCTGGTGTTTTCAAAATCAAAGTTATGTTTTAGTGTCAATTGGTGTTTTTTTAAAGCAGTTTGATTTTTTGCGTATTTGTGACCTTTCAATCTTTCTTGTAGTAACTGTTTTGTTTGGCCTATGTATATTTTGTCACAGTCTTTGCAGGGTATGTTGTATATTGTGTGTGATTGTTTTAGTGTAGGTGTTGGGTCTTTAAGTTTGGTGTGTAGGAATTTTAGGTTTTTACCGCTTTGGTGTGCTATTTTAAAATTAAATGGTTTGAATATGTTGTCTAATTTTTCGGATAATCCAGTTATATAGGGTGTGGGGATATATGTGAATTCATTGGTTTTTATGTTATTGTTTTGGTTGTTTGTTTTGTTATAAATTTTATTGAGTCTAAGTTTTATAATTTTTTGTATGAATTGTGGTGGATAGTTGTTTTCTGACAAAATTGTTTTAACTTTATTTAGTACTGTTGGTCTGAAAATTGGGTTTGTGAGATTTAAGGCTCTGTCTACTAACGCTGTTACTACATTTTTTTTGTGGGCTAGGGGTTGGTTAGAAAAAAAGTTTACATATCTGCCGGAAGCGGTTGGTTTAGTGTACCATTTTGTTTGTATGTTGTTTTTTGTTCTTGTCAGTGTTAGGTCTAGGAAGTTTATGGAGTTGTTTTTTTCTATATCAATGGTAAACTTTAAATTTGGGTGGAAATTGTTGAAACTATTTTGTATATTGTTTATTTCATTTTCTGGTAGTAACATTATGCAATCATCGACATATCTTTTGAAAAAGGTTGGTTTTGTTTTCAGGGATTTTATAACATTTTCTTCGATGTGCTCTAGTACTAATTGGGCTACTACGCTGGATATAGGTGCTCCCAGGACTAGCTGGGAGCACCTATATCCAGCGTAGTAGCCCAATTAGTACTAGAGCACATCGAAGAAAATGTTATAAAATCCCTGAAAACAAAACCAACCTTTTTCAAAAGATATGTCGATGATTGCATAATGTTACTACCAGAAAATGAAATAAACAATATACAAAATAGTTTCAACAATTTCCACCCAAATTTAAAGTTTACCATTGATATAGAAAAAAACAACTCCATAAACTTCCTAGACCTAACACTGACAAGAACAAAAAACAACATACAAACAAAATGGTACACTAAACCAACCGCTTCCGGCAGATATGTAAACTTTTTTTCTAACCAACCCCTAGCCCACAAAAAAAATGTAGTAACAGCGTTAGTAGACAGAGCCTTAAATCTCACAAACCCAATTTTCAGACCAACAGTACTAAATAAAGTTAAAACAATTTTGTCAGAAAACAACTATCCACCACAATTCATACAAAAAATTATAAAACTTAGACTCAATAAAATTTATAACAAAACAAACAACCAAAACAATAACATAAAAACCAATGAATTCACATATATCCCCACACCCTATATAACTGGATTATCCGAAAAATTAGACAACATATTCAAACCATTTAATTTTAAAATAGCACACCAAAGCGGTAAAAACCTAAAATTCCTACACACCAAACTTAAAGACCCAACACCTACACTAAAACAATCACACACAATATACAACATACCCTGCAAAGACTGTGACAAAATATACATAGGCCAAACAAAACAGTTACTACAAGAAAGATTGAAAGGTCACAAATACGCAAAAAATCAAACTGCTTTAAAAAAACACCAATTGACACTAAAACATAACTTTGATTTTGAAAACACCAGAGTAATAACACAAAAAAAGAACACAAAAGCTAGAGAGGTCTTAGAAATGATACACATTTTCAAAAATAGCAAAACAATCAACGACAGGAACGAAATCGATGGGCTTTCAAAACTTTATTACCCTCTCATAAAACAACAGTAAAATCAACCCCCCCCCCCCCCCCCTGCACGCACAAGACAAAAACGGGAAAAAAAAAAAAAAAAAAAAATATATATATATATATATCTCCCATTAGAAATAACAATGTTAACTTATACCCCTAAATACGGTCCTGACTACCATGCTCATTCCAAAAAACAGAAATTAAACCCCCGCAAACTAAAGCATTAGTTCACTAACAAAATCCGCACAAGCATGTTCGTTTTTAAGAAAATTGGTCCTGGGTGTCCAAGCACATGTGGCGCATGAATGCGTATCCGTGTAGAAAAAACAACAATGTGAGTTTGATTTGACTTTCTTTGTTCCCTTTACGTATTGTATTGTAATTCAACTTTCCTGTTCATTTTAGCCATTCTTATTTTTATTTTATGTAAGTTTCAACGTTAAATGTTAACTCAATTTGTAATCATCTTTAATCTAATTTTAAACTTAAAATTTGTTAATATTTGTTAAGTCTCCAATTAATTCATACAGATATTAATCACATAAATGTCCCCCTACCATTCTAAGCTAATTTAATTTAATGTTATTTAATTTTCAACGTAAAACACTAACCTAATCCGTAATTCATTTCTTAATATAATGTTAAATTTAAAATGGTTAATTCAATTGTTATATCACACAAAACAAACACATTTCTCATGTTCATTGTAATGATTCTTGTTTCCAGATGCTTGAAAAAGACTGAATTGATAAAAGTCGAAACGTCGCAAACAAACATCTAAATTCAATAAAATGTCGCTAAAACCAATAAAAATCTATTATTTTTAATATTAAAACACGGCCAATAAAATAAAAAAGAAAAACAAAATTCTTTAAACACTAAATATATATATATATATATATATATGCATATTTTGTATTCTCTTGAAAAAGGCGTATACAGCCGAAACATGTAGAGTTTTTTAAATACATATATTTTGAAGTAATATACAGACCTTTAATCGCCTACTGATTAGGTTTACCATATCATACCAAGGTCACGAAGTTATTAAATATATATATATATATATATATATATATATATATATATATGGTAAACCTAATCAGTAGGCGATTAAAGGTCTGTATATTACTTCAAAATATATGTATTTAAAAAACTCTACATGTTTCGGCAGTACGCCTTTATCAAGAGAATACAAAATATAAATGATATGATATAAATGTCAAGTAATTAAGTTGCTATATTTTGTATTCTCTTGATAAAGGCGTACTGCCGAAACATGTAGAGTTTTTTAAATACATATATTTTGAAGTAATATACAGACCTTTAATCGCCTACTGATTAGGTTTACCATATCATACCAAGGTCACGAAGTTATTATATTTATATATATATATATATATATATAGATATATATATATATATATATATATATAGATGTGTAGCTTGATAGGCGATCCGTGTATAATTTTGCGGGGTAAGGTATCCGAACAACGTGAGGGGAAGGAAATAAGTTATGAAACTTAAACATCACAAGGGTGTTGCATTTAGAAGTTGTTCTAGGGTAGGAATTTCATATGTTAACGAAAAATTTAATGTTGACTATGTTGGTCGATTAGTATTCGCCGTATTTAAATGTTGTGATCTAGTGCCCGTGTTATATGTTATAAAGATTTGTTAAATTTATTGTTTGTGTAAGTAGCATTTAGGACTATGGATAATAGTGTATAGTTTTACCATTTTTTTGATATTATTAGTTGTAAATTAAACAGATGAAACATCAAACTATACAATTTTTGAAAATACTATTGTATTTCTGTAAATTCATCTGGAATAAGAGTTGGTATAGATCGTAAACATATATTTTATTCTAATTACGTTTGTTTGTAACTTTCATTTAAATTTTTATATTTTGTAATATATTTTGAAGATATTTGAGAGGATGTGGAAAAGAATTAGAGTATACATTGAATATTCTGCATTGAATATGTTTAAGAAGTTTATGTAATGGGTTCTAAATTACATATATTGATTGCAATGCAGTAGATAATCGAATGAAATATTATTTTTCCCTCATACATAAAATTTTAATAACCCCAATAGTAATTTAACTACAGCTATGTTGGTTGAATACACAAGTATCCCCCCGCACGGTGACCAGTCCACAAGCTATACATAGGGATCTATTTTACTATTAAGTTACACATTATATTATTACTTATCTGTGCTGTCAAACTGTGGTATCTTTGTCAAAGTGAATGCCTACTACATTTAGTACTCCTCTCTTCGAAATTGCAAGATTGATGCACAGCTCAGTTTTTGGTTTATTTTTATTGTCTGTACTTATCTTTTGTATCTGCCAAGTACAAATATAAGAACCAAAAAACGTATCACCTTAAATATTGCAATCTTTACTAAGAAAAAATGCATAAAATAGTACATTTACACTAAAATTTAGTATTAATCGAGAATAACTACTTAACCATTTAGTTCAGTAATACAAAATGTATCGTTGGAAGGTATCATTGGAAAGGTCACAAAAATATCTATTTGACTATGAAATAAGATGCAGGCTGTTCCATTAAAAAAAAAACAAGTGAAAAAAACTTTAATTTGCGTTAGAGAGTCGCTCAATGGAATAGTAATTACTTTTTAAGAATTGAAACATTGAGAGCAAAGAAGAAGTGTTTTCTAAATCTGAAAGCCTTGTATACAACAGAAATGTAATTTAGTTAACTCATGATGCTGTCCTAAAGTTGATCTATTTTTTAACACAAAATTTCCCATTAATTGGTACAGGTCTATAGTACACGCGTAGTATGCCTATATCATTTTCTGTCTTTTTAAGGCAAATTACAATATGCAATCAAATATAGCGAATGTCATTTAAGAAAATGCAGCTTTGGTGTAACTTTCTTCTTGATCAGCTTGTAGAAAGAAAAATATTTTTGGAAGATTCGCATTAAATAGCTCAAACGACAAAGACGTAGGAGAAGAAATTAGGAGCTATGAAGCAGCCTGTATATAAAAGGGAATGTTCGAATGGGTCCGTTATCAACTTAAAAACTGCTGCATCGATTTACGCCTTGTTTTTTTTTGCATAATGATCCGCGTTGTCTGAAGAAGCTTTAGGGCCATTGAAATCCTCTACCTAATCAGTAAAAAGAACGTTAGGAGCCTAATAATATAATATCAATAGTAGCAGTACTCTTATTTAAATGTAGATGGCGCCACGAGACAGTTCTTCGCACATTGAAGTTCACATGGACAATTATACGTTGCATGCTCCCCTGTAGGAAAACCAAGAGATTCGTTTGTATATATGCCAAATGGAATCACCAAAAGCGCTGTATACAAAGTCAACCTTATTCCTTGGGGCGCTGATAGGAATAACTAGCCAGAATAACTAAATATGATCTCAGTAAAAGTGTGTTAGTTTTCAAGAATTACTTTTATGAGTTCGAGAAAATCCACTGCTCACATGAGTTTTTCAAGTCTCCGGATTTAAATCCGCGAGATTCTTTTTACTGGGGTTGCATAAAAGGGAAGATTTATGCTAAACCAATAAATGATTGCCATGAACTTAATGAATGCGCAGAACAAATAAATGTCGCCGGGAGTGCAAAACGAATAAAAAGATCCTTTATAAAAAGATGCCGCGCTTCTATTCGACTTACTGGCACACAATTTGAACACATTCTATAATTATTATTTGTTTTATTTAGTTTTAAATAAATACCTTTAATTAATACCCTTAATATTAGAAACTGTTTTTATTCAAATTCCTTATTATTATAATAAGTTCACAATGAGCTCCTTTTGCAGTAAAAAACCAATATCCTTTTTGAATTTTAAAATAGCTTGCTGTTGTTAGCGCCCTTCATTTTTTTACAATATTAAAGAGTCGAAATTAGCCATTAAAATAATATCTTATAAATCGGGGAAAAAGTGTTTTTTCCTAGGTATAATAACTATTAGTTTTATTTTAGATTGTCATCAATAGCAGGGTTATTCAGAGTTGCATTTGAAAATTAGAATCTTAGAATATTAAATTTTGTGGCTGTGACACTTGAAAAATTCATGTGAGCAGTCGATTTTCTTGAAATTCATACATAGTCATTATATCGAAAACTAACACACTTTTACTGAGATCATATTTAGTTATTTTGGCTAGTTATGAGCTGACCTAGCAGCCCGCCAAGGGATAACGTTTACTTTTGGGATAACCTGTATACAAGAGCATTGCAATGGAGTTGAACTAGAATTAGAGTTGAACAGTAATTACAATTTACGTAATCCAAAATACAAAAATATTAATGTATATGTAAGTATCTAATTTTAACTAGATACCATAACTGGTATCAAACTTTCAGTTGTGTTTATTTAATCTATATATGCGTATATACTCAAATCTAGCAATAGCGAAGCATTACCGCTTTCAGCTAGAATTGAATGAAACAGGTCCAAGCGCCTTGGCGCACATCATAGAAGGGTATGAAGAAATTAGAAATAAAGCAATTAAAAACGATCTTTTTGTCGATTCTTTGTACCAATTATAAATTGTTGCCTTAAATGGGGCTTCTTCGCCAAATGCATTTCTAAGCTGATGATTTAGAATCGTAAAAATCACTGCCCGGAAATATTCTCTAGTGAAATTAATTTTTGGGTGAACGCAGAATATTTAAATTATGATAATTAACAAACTATTATGGCAAATCGAACAAATTGCACAACAATCAACTCGTGAAACATTAAAAAGTAGCTGTCAAATAAAAACAAAATTCATTTTTTCTAGTAACATGGCCAATCTAGACTTTTTCAGTGTTATCCTCGTATCTTATGCTTCTTTCTTAATCTAACGACACTTATAATTGTACTGCAATATAAATTCGTGTAATTTAATTATTATTTTTTCAATTATTATTGTTAAAGTATTCTCAAATATTCATGTTACTTATAATAAAATAAATTATGAATTATTTTTCTTAAATAGCTTTAGATATATATATCAATTTAGACCAAAATCAATAAAAAGACTAAAAACTGCGAGTTGTACTTTAGGAGTACAAAACAAAAGTGTTCTTGTTGCCATTCTTAACACATTTTCAGGATTCTGGAAAGGGACATGAAAGCGACCGGGCGTGAAAAATCGTATCAATTTGTAAATTGCACTGGTAGAAGTAGTTCGATGCTGGCAAGAGAACACTGTTATTCTCACAGGAGGTCCTCTTGTTCGAATATGTTGCCGTTATTGTCAACTCAGTGTGTGTGTGCTTATGTACGGGTGTGTGTGTTCGTATAAAAGTGTCTACAGTAGAAAGTAGTGCCACAATATTGTTGCCGCACACAAGTTGATAAATATTGCTTTGTGTGCGTGCAGGCACTTTTTTCTTGTTAAACATGTTAGCATTGAGGATAGGAAAAAAAAGAAGAAAGCGACAAAAAAGGGGACCCCCTTTCGTCATGTGAAAGGGTATCTCAAATAAATGGACTGACACTATTAGAGTTGGTGTATCAATGTGTTTTGTAATTTGTTCGTGACAGAACTCCGGAAATGTTATTTCATTATACGATCGAATTTATTATTAACTAAAACAAACAGATATTTATGAGAACATTTTAGTATTATGTTGGCATTATGTTCTCACAGTATTACTGATTATATTGAATTTAAAAGGCTTCGTGCTCTAGTTAAGAATCTAATATCCGATTCTTACAAAAAATAAATGAAGAATGTTGGGCAATCCATTAAATCTGATCCTCGTTGTATATGGTCTTTCTTGCAATCACGGCAGGGAACTACTCGCATTCCTGGAGTTATGCATGACGATCTCAATAAGATGGATAATCCTCAAGATATTGTTAATTCCTTTGCTCTGTCTTTTTCTAGCGTATATACTACCCCTGTGTATATGTATATATACAGGGTGTTACAAAAATTTAGGGCTGGCTATACATAGACGGTTTTTACAACTAAAAATAGGCAAAAAAGTTTATATAAATTTATGTCCTAAAATGGTTCGTTACTGAGTTACGGCCAATTGAAGTTTTTTTATTTTTATTTTAGAAATGTTTACAGAAAACGGGAGTTTCTTATGTTTCTTATAGTAAATGTTCAAAATGACCTCCACGGGAAGCAACACAAGTTTTTCGAGAAAAATTACTGATAGGAAAAATTTTGAGTTAAAAAGAAAATTAATCGGTGAAAGAAAAGCTCGAGTGTTTTTTGGCAAGATAAATTAACGATTTAAATAAATAATAAATAATTATTTTTATTTGAAAGCAGGAGAACAGTTATTAAATGTACAATTATTATAAATTGTTTGGTTTGGTGTACTAATTTTAATATTATTTTCTTTGTTGCTTTCTACACATGCTGAATAATTGTTTTTTTTATTTTATTGGATTCGCGTAAATGACAAGTTTTTTAGATATCATATTTGTTCCTATTGGAACATTTTTAAACCAATTATTAGAATTTGTCTTGTTCCAAAAGAGATTTGGAATTGAAAAAAAATTCGTTCAGATGTTACAAAAATTTAGGCTGGCTATACATTTTTCTACAACTAAAAATAAGCAAAAAAGTTTAAATAAATTTGTGTCCTATAATGTTTCGTTACTGAGTTACGGCCACTTGAAGTTTTTCGTATTGCATGTCCGACACGTGTGTATCTCGTCACAAATTATCGCGCAGACGCGAAGCGTTCGTATTGCATGTTTGAACAAGTCGCCGACAAGTGAGTAACTTATGATAATCATATTCAGTAGGCAGTCCGTGTTTTTTGCTGTCAGTCGTGAAAGTTGATTAAGTCATTTGTGATTAGTACTGTTTTCTAATTAATAGTATAAAATGGCAGATTATTCTTTCGAAGAGATGTCCGACATGCATTTAATGTATGGTTTGGCACATTGCAACAGACCAGAAGCAAGAAGACTTTACGCAGAATATTTCCCAAACCGACGTTTACCAAATGAAAAAACTTTCGAAAGGCTTCATATTAGATTAAGAGAAACAGGATCATTCAAACCAGTAGTCCGAGATCGCGGCAGACCATGAACCACAAGAAATTTGGAATTGGAAGAACGTTTGTTGGATCGTGTTGAAGAAAATGCAGGTGCTAGTACTCGAAGAATGGCATTGGCGGAAGATGTCGATCATGTGAGTGTATGGCGTATTTTAAGAACTAATCAGCTTTTTTCTTACCACCTGCAAAGAGTACAGGGACTTAGTGAGAATGATTTCCCATCACGAGAAGCTTACTGTGTATGGTTGTTACGGACATGCGCCGCCGATCATCTCTTTCTGTCGTGTGTGCTCTTTAGTGATGAAGTAGGCTTTACAAGAGATGGTATCGTCAATTTTCATAATTTACACCAGTGGCAACAAGAAAACCCTCATGCTATTATTCAGTCCAGACATCAAGCGCAGTTTTCATTTAGTGTGTGGGCCGGAATTATTAACGAATTTGTGATTGGTCCTTTTGTACTTCCACCACGACTTACTGGGCAGAATTATCGTTATTTTTTAGAAAACGACTTACCAGGTTTGCTGGACGATGTTCCACTAAATGTTAGAGGACGCATGTGGTTCATGCACGACGGCGCACCGGCTCACTTCAGTCACGCAGCACGCGAATTTTTAAATGACGTATATCCTGGAAGATGGATTGGTCGCCGTGGACCTGTAGCATGGCCTGCACGGTCTCCAGATTTAAATCCAATAATTTTTACGTATGGGGACATTTAAAGTCTATGGTATATTCTACTCCAATTCAAAATATTGAAGATCTTCAACGTAGAGTGGAAGATGGATGCCACCAAATTCGAAATACACCAGGAATTTTTCAGCGCGTGAGTCAGTCCATGATACGACGAGCTGAAGCTTGTGTTACTTCCCGTGGAGGTCATTTTGAACATTTACTATAAGAAACATAAGAAACTCCAGTTTTCTGTAACCTTTTCTAAAAGTAAAAGAAAAAAACCTCAAGTGGCCGTAACTCAGTAACGAACCATTTTAGGACATAAATTTATTTAAACTTTTTTGCTTATTTTTAGTTGTAGAAACCGTCTATGAATAGCCAGCCCTACATTTTTGTAACACCCTGTATCTATATATATATATATATATGTGTGTATGTATTTACACATATAACGTCCCTATTATGGAACTCCCATTTTTTGGATACCTCCAATATCTAATTCGGAATTGAAAGAAATTATATCCTCCTTTCCGAATAAATACTTCTACTAATTCTTTTAAGGTATGCTCGAAATTTTCTTGCTATTCCTTTGCAAAAGATTATTAACGTCTCCATTTCATCATTTGGCTTTCCTAGATTATGGAAGCAGGCTAGAATAGTTCCAGTTTTAAAAAAAAGGACCAAGACTAATACATCGAACTATCGAACTATTGCTAGTCGAACTATTGCTAGTCTTTCCAATTTAGCTAAAATATGTGAACAGTATTTATACAAGCACATATTCTCTAATATCCGCTCTTATTTTTCTTCACGACAACATAACTTCTTCTCTAGAAGATCTACTGTAACTGGTAAGCTTTACACAAAATGTTAGTAAAACTATTGATTGTCAGGGTCAGGTTGATTGCATTTATTTTGACTACTCCCGGGCATTTGATACTATCGATTATGTAATACTAATGTAATAATAGGATTAATTACGTTTTCTATAATGGTTACTTGTCTCCTGCTTTCATATCTACATCTAGGGTTCACCAAGGCTCCAATCTAGAACTTTTAGAACCTTCTAGAATCTTTATTTCTGATAAAATTAAAATCTTCAATGTAGTATCGAGTGAAGCTGATGGTTAGCGTTTGCAGGAACGTATTGACTTTATTTTCATTTGGTGTAGTGCCAATCACTTGACGATGAATACAAATAAATACTTTGCCATGTCTGTTACTAGAAAATTAACACCTACTCCTTCCTATTCTATGGACGATCATATACTTTCTAGAGTTGCTTATGTGAGGGATCTTGGGATAGCATTCGATCCCTGCTTAAACTTCAATTTGTACGAGCAAAACATGTGCCTCTCAGAGAGTAAAACTTCAGGTTTCATCTTACGATCTACCAAATTGTTCGTCGATCTTCTCAAAACGTTATATTTTGTGTTCGTTGCGAGTAGGCTTGAGTACGGATCTGTTGTTTGGTTTCCCTTTTACGATACTCAGAATGTTGCCGTAGAGAGAATGCAACGTCGGTTTTTGAAGTATCTGAGTTTCAAATCATCTGGCATTTATCCGGTTCGTGGAATGGACTATTCTTTTTTGCAAGAGCAGCATGGCATTCAATCATTGTCTGATTACAGAAAGCTGCATAGGGCAGATTTTTTGTATAAATTGATATGTGGTCGGAATGACTGTACGGATTCGCTTTCTGGCGTTGGCCTGCGTAT
Source organism: Melolontha melolontha (assembly GCA_935421215.2). Lineage (NCBI taxonomy): Eukaryota > Metazoa > Arthropoda > Insecta > Coleoptera > Scarabaeidae > Melolontha > Melolontha melolontha. Next base: position 120,730,061 of record OW285239.1, on the reverse strand, counting down.
TCCGCGCATTGCTTCTCGGCAATTTGCCCACCGGACACCAAAAACAAACATCTTCTGGAAGGCCCCATTGACGCACATGTTGCAGAATGCCGAGGCAATATACTTCGATATCGCACCCTGTGCCCTGTGTACCTGTCAGACCGCTTTCAGAACCGGAATAGTGAGGTTATGTTTACCGTATCTGTTGCCGTCAATGCGGAAATGAGTCGGTTGAAGACAAGCAACGGTCGGGACGTCCCCAAAATCAGACAAAAACGTGCAAAAAATTGCAAAAATAATTCGTTTAAATAGGCAACTGACTATTCGAGGGCGTTCTAAAGAACTGATAATCTCGTCCGGGTCCGTGCAAAGTATTTTAACCGATAATTTGCAAATGAAACGAAATTGGTTCCCAGATTTTTAAGGGATATCATGTGTCAGTTTGCACGGAATTGAAGGATCGTCATGATGCAAAGCCGGACGTCATGGCGAAAATGATAACTGGAGATAGAAGCTTAGTGTACACCTATGACCCTGAGACAAAAATCCAGAGTTCTCAATGGAAGACGAGTGGCTCTCCCCGCCCTAAAAAGGCGCGCCAGTCAAAGTCGAACGTTAACGTCATACTTGTTGTACTTTTGATAGTAAGGGCATAATGCGGCCAGAGTTCATTCCAAAGGAAGCAACTGTAAATGTAAAGACGATGTATGGAGAAGGAAAGCTAAAAATGGGTCAATGCCTTCCTCCTTCACCACAACAACGCGCCATGCCTCTGATCCGCGAGTTTTTGTTTCGACCAAAAGCTCGCGGATCAGAGGTTTCTGTCTGTCCGCATCCACATTACTACGCATTTAGCACTACATGTACGACTTCTGACTCTTCCCAAAAATAAAAACTGTGTTAAAAGAAAAACGTTTTAACACAATTTCCGACATTGAGAGGGCTACGACGGAGAGTACTTTGAAGGATATTAATTTAAATTTGAAGCTTATTACTTTATTTGTAATAAAAATTAATCACCGTATCTTTTGACCACACCTCATACATTAAGCTCATCAAATAATATTTATTTAATATTATTTAGCGTATGGCTAACAGGCAAAAAAAAAATACATCTAAAAGTTAAATTTTAAAATCAAGGCCACTGATCCAGTCCAACGCGGAGTCAGTATCTTCAAAGAAGTCAGTCATCTCACCTCCATATGCTGTACTACTCAGCTGTAATATGGCGAATAGTCTGGCGATGTTCTCCGCATTTGCAAATTGGAGTCTCAGTCCCCATTTATAGAATGAGTCACGACAAATTCCGTAGTGGGACGTTCTTATTCTATTGTGTGTCTTCCACTCATGCAGCTCCATTCATGCCTTCCACTCATGTCTTCCATTCATGCCTTCCACTCATGTCTTCCATTCATGTCTTCCACTCATGCAGCTCCATTCCTGGTAAGGGCACGGTAGGATCAATGATATTGGCCGTTTAAGCGAGTTTCAAAGTTTCTCAATACACTCTCCATCTATCATTTAAGTTGAAATCTTCTGCTATAAGTAGTTCTGCTAGCAAGAGTTGAAGAGATCTAGACTTCAGTCTCGACAGGCAGGCATCAGACAAATCACCGTGTACTGGAAGGTGGGGATTCGATATTATTTTATTATATTCTTTTACCAGGCTTTCCTGCCTCCGGATGATGGGAGGTGCAATATATCATTGAGTTTGATGTCGATCTTCTTTGCGTGGCAGCAGAGTACTCAGGATGTGCTGTTGTTGTTTCTTAATGTCTGCGTTCAGTTGTCTTGTACTTGGGACCTTAGACAGTGTTACAATTCGTGCAGCAATTTGATCTGCTGATACACGAGCAGGTGGGTTAGAGCTACCTAGTTTTTTCGGAAGGCTCCAAGCTTTTCTACTAGATCTTTTGAAGTCGATACAACCTGTAGTTTCTTCCAATTTTTTACGACGTTCTATGTACAGAAAATTAAAGAGTTCATCCGCTATCTCAGAGTCGCCGCTGTTCTGAAATTCCTGATAAAACTATTCCGTCTCCATCCAGGGATATATTCTCTACGAAAGCCGCAAAACTAGTAGTAGTATACAAACAATTTATTTTTGTTCGCAATCAGTAGACAATTTGTCAAACACGTATGTACCGTATATGCAATTAAAGTAAAAGAATATAAACTCTTCATGCCGTCTACAAAATACATTTCGTGTAACAAACCATTTGCGATTTAAACATATTCAAAAGAAAAGTCACAAATGCGGAGTACGATAAATTACTTTAAAAGCATTGAACGTAAATCGCATTTCGATCTGTCTAGGTACGTGATGACATGGTAAAATGATGAGCGGAAGAACTAGAAAGGAAGTGACTATGTGATGCTGCAACGACAGCCTTAATGCACCGACGACATTTGCCGATTTACCTACCTACCAAAATACGTCAGCAAATCGAAAGTCTCAAATGCACACCGGCAAAGCGATGTATAGGGAAAACGACACAATCAAAATATACCGCGGTTACGTCACAAACGAGAGAAAATTGCACATATAAATCACAATTTCGTTGCCTAAGTAACAATGGTCTTCCGCTAGGGAGATTCTCTCTTAACATCTTTGTCTATTTCGACGAGACGTTGAATGCCTTTATGCAATATTATAAGACAATATTTATATGAAGCCAACCTTTACGGAGGGCGTAATAAACCCCTTTTTCTCGTTCACCCCACGTATTGTTCCGCACTTTACGCAACTCCCTCTTGCATGTGGAAATAGTGTATGAGTTGGGAGTCTCTGTATACGTTTCGGCTCATTCAATACGGAGATAGGTGTGCGCGTGTATGTGTGTGTATAAATAAGCGAATATTGCTTACTTGTGTAGATGAAAGGGAGCATTTGGTGGAACAAATTGAAATACTAACTTGCGTAGGGGCTTTTAAATCACATAAATAAAAATAGGGTGGTGAAAAAGTATTCTTTCAGGTTTATGTCATAATCAAACTGAATTAAAAATCAAAGTATAAACTTTATCTTTCGCAATCTCTGCTCGTTTATAGGGTATATTTTCTGTTCCCCACTCAACAAATAAATGTTCCATTTATCGAAATAAATGACAATTCAATGATATTAAATTGAACTTATAGACACATTATACAATTCCATTCCATAAAGGCTTTTCTATTTCTACTTGATTATTTGTAGCACTCTCGAACAAAAATATTTTTACCCAGGAAATAATAATAATAATAAAAAGTTTATTTTCTTTTTCCTTTGCATTCATAACTAGAGAACGGACACGCTTACCACATGACGCAAAGCCCAGTGCAGTACTGGCGAAAGGCTGTATTTCTAAAATATTTAATTTTATTTATATAATTGGAAAACGAACGGGTGGTGATCTATAAAATTACGAAATACATATGTATTTGTTGAAAAGTTGTATTTTTAAAGTTTTTAATTTTATTTCTATAATTGGAACATTTTTATTTGTTCGTTTTGTCGTTCAAGTTGAGTAAAGGAGTATTAATATTGACTAGCAATAGTTTCTCAAGGCTTTCTTCTGTCAATTTTGTTTTCTTTGAATTAAGTACATCCTTATAAATAGAAAACTTCCTTTCTACATTGCAACTGATTATAGGTGCATACTGGAAATATTCTTTTATTTCTTCATATTTAGCCGTTAGATTTTGTGGAATTGCCTCCATACATAATTGCTGCAATGTAATTAAATCTGGATTTCTTTTAAGAATTGCTTCAAACGTTTGCCGAAGGCCACATGCGAAGTCACTTGGAATACTTTTCAAATTATTAACAGACACATCTAATGTGGTTAATCCGTCATTTAATTTGAAATTTCGATTTTCAAAATAAATGATTAGTTTTGGCAATTTTCCAAAGTGTTCGTGAAGAAAGTACAACTGATTTTTTAAATTTTGGATTTGTGTGAGCTCCTTGCACTCACCAATACTTCGAGCATCCTCCTTTAGCAGTGTTACGAACTGTTTTAGACTATCTAAATTCTCAGCATAATAACTAGTAGCTTCCAGACATGTTCCCCATCTAGTTATTACTGGAGTGGGAGGCAGTGACAGAGATGGAAATTTTTCCCTGAAAAGAGCTACTCTTAATGGTGCTTTTCTGAAAACTTTTTTAAAAGCTGATACAAGTCTATCAACTTCCGGAAAAGTGTCTCTGATATATTCACAGATTCTGTGGAGAGCATGTGCTACACAAGTAATATGCAGCATATTAGGATATGTTTTCTTCAATAGTCTGCCTGTTTTTAACATATACGCAGCACTATCACTGACAAATAAAAGTATTTTTTCTTTGTACGTGGCGTCCGAATGAAGCATTTTTTGCATATTCTCCTTAATGGTTTCAGCAACTGTTTCCGCATCAACTCTATATCTATCAACACTTGTTGCTATTACATATGAGTTATAGGGAATAGTTGGATGTAGTACACCAGCTACAACATTTACCACACAGCGTCCTAACATATCCACCGTTTCGTCGGCGCTTATCCATATGTATTTATTTAGAAGATGGCTTCTAATGCGTTCTACTGTTCTCGAATAGCACCTAGAAACATAATATTTGCGTAAAGTTGATTCATCAGGAACATTTCGACCAGTATATTTTTTCAGAAATGTCTTCAAAATTGGATTGTTCAATTTAAATAATGGAATATTAGCTGCCATAAAAGTTTCACAGAGTTCTTCGTTAAAATTGTCAGATTCCAACGTGTTCAATTTTTTTTCGTGCTTTAACGATCCTACGTGACGTTTTACGATTGATGTATTGCAATTTTTCAATAACGTTTCACACACTTCACAATATTTCGGAATCACTGGCAATGTACATACAATCAGTATGGCCCTCAATCCAACTCGCCATTGTTTCACGATGCCATTCTCGACGCTCTTCCATTGTTTGAAAAAGTAAGAATATTCTAGATCCAAATAAACGAAATTAAATAACGAAATTTTATGCACACTTACGTGAAAATAATTGGAAGATGTTGCTTAAATGAAAAGAAAAGGAATGTACGTGCTATTTCTTTTACGAAATACGATAAACTTATTTATTTTATCTACGTACACGACACCACTGAAAACACTATATACTCCGAATACAATAGCTGGGTTGTCCATTGTTATCGCTGCGAGACCAGGTGGCCGAGTAAGTCAAACAAATACTTCATTGAATTACGCCGGGATGTACTGAGCGACGTTATACACAATTCCAATTGCCGATTGCGTTTTATGGAAATTGCATCCGTTCTCTATTCATAACATAACAAAAATAAACGATAAAAAATTAAATAATAACAAATTCATAGCTAATAGAAAAAAATAGAGAAAAAAAAGACCGCAGGGTTAAGTTTGGGTTTGAGTGCAAAACACCACAACCATTCCTCCACTTATCCTTGTAATACAATCAAAATTACAACATACTATCATTTAAATCTAAAACTCTGCGATGACTGAAAAATAAAACAAAAATGAAAATACAGAAATCACTGTAAGCTAGCGCAACACAGGTACAGAGAAGGACACTCCCCAGGCAAGATCTCACCAGCCACTGACAAACGAAAATTACGTATCAACTCGTCGCAAGTCGGCACATCACCAAAAAACATAACATCGGACTTTGAGGAATTAATACGCAATGAATGAAGTGAAGGTATATAGGAGATCACATCCAAATCACATTGACCAGCATTCAGAGCCTCTCTAAAGGAATGCTTTGGAAATGAATAGTACACTTGCGTGTCATCCGCATACATATATATATATTACAAGATTTTACCGATTCAAGAAGATCACTAGTGTATATAGAAAAGAAAAGTGGGCCCAATATAGAGCCTTGAGGCACGCCAGATAACAGACCAACACATTTAAATATCCGACCATCAACCCGAACCGATTGCGATTTGCCCCTCAAGAAACGACTTTATAACTTGATATATACTATATACGATATATAATAATTTGATTGCATCATCGAAGAGACCCACATAATGTAACACAGCAGACAACAGATCATCATTCACGGTATTGAAAGTATTACTAAAGTCTAACAGTATTAGAAAGAAAGCGTAACCTCTATCACGTGCAGTCAATATGTCATCCGTAATCTTCAATAAAGCAGACTTACAACTGTAACAGCCCCAAAACCCGACTGGTAAGCTGGTAAAATGTTATAAATGTTTATATGTTGTATTAACTGTGTATTAAGCAGTTTCTCGAATATGTTAGACAATACGGAGAGCAAACTTATAGGCCTCAAATCAACCATGGACTTTTTTGTTACCGGTATCACCATTGCTTGTTTCCATGCTAAGGGAAAAATACTTTGAAGAATACACGAGTTGATGATATGGTCAATGTACTTCACGATGAAAGGTGAAGATATTTTTCACATATCAATACTTAAGCCATCAAAACCGCAAGACGAAGATGCGATACTAGAAATAATTCTAGACACTTACACTTGGACAGTTAACTGAAAATGAAAATCATTCCCAATATTATTTTCTGTATGTGTAGCATAGTATTCAAATAGATTGCTATCATCATGTAGATTGAAGTAATAAAATAACGATTAATTCTTTTCGGTAGGCGCGGCTCGTGATGACGTATTTGGGAGTGCATGTACAATGATGCGAGTGCTTCGTGTATTCTCGTGAACTAACTGTAACGTTTTCTTAGTAAACACCGAAAACACACGAGGCACTCGCATCATTGTACATGCACTCCCAAATACGTCATTACGAGCCGCGCCTGCTCTTCGGATCTTTTAAACTGCAATGAGAGATCCGCATGTCTGTTACTGCGGATGTTAAGCATCCGCAGTCGATTGCAAATCTTTTTAGAGTCTTCAGTTCTACTAAGAATACTGTAATACACCTTCTTTTCGCGATTGATTGCCTGTTTAGTGTAATTTCTAAGTTGTTTGTAATACTCCCAAACGTGAAGAGTCAAATACTTCTTTCTAGCCCTATCTCTCAGAGAAATCATAAGTTTTATAGTTTCAGTAATCCAAGGACTTTTTTGTTTAGAAATCAAAACAGTCTTAACTGGACAGAGGAAATTAAAAAGTTCAATCAACCCAGAGGTAGTAATATGAACTTTAATGTTAATATCCGCAACACAAAGGATGTCGTCCAAATTTAGATTATGTAGATGTTGTTCAAGTACATGCTCTCGAAATTATGAAAATCGCGATAAATGACTTACTTAGGTTCCCAGATCTTACGAGTGGCGCTTAAGTTGCAATACATCAATTCACGGTCAGAGAAGCACACCCCTCGAACATCTGAATCAAGGACAAATGATGTATCAAGAACGATTACCAAATCAATAAGCGATTCAGCCGTATTTGTAATACGGGTAGGCTCTGTAATAATCTGATGAAAACTCCTCATATCCAAAGTCTCTGCCAAGGCAGTAGATAGAATATCTTCCGGCTGGAATAAATTTATATTAAAACACCCAAGCAAAGCAACCGATCACACCGAGGCCATATACTGGAAACCGTAGTCTCTAGGACATCCAAGAAAAAATGATAAAGCGGATCTTGTGGCCAATATACTACACCTATAGCAAATGCCCCAACACACAACCATAACTGTAATAATAATAATAGTAATAATAAATGCACAATACATTTCTGACAATAGATAAGTTGGTGTAAGCTTGGCATAGCCTATTCATTCCATGCAAAGGAAATAAAATGATGGTAGGATCGTAATAGATACCTTTCTATGATGGAGTGTGAACATACCGACCTAAATTCTATTAATTCCACAATACAAGTACTTATGCAAAAGTACAAAAAACTGCATTCTTGAAAGAATAACACTAAGCAGAAAACTAGAAAGAATGGGAATATCTGATGTACGAGGGCGATTCGTAAAGTAAGTTTCCGCCTTGTGAGCAGAGGAGTAGATATTCCGATGATTTCGGTTTATGAATTACCAATGTTATCCAGTTACTAGAATCACGACCAAGATGTTGTTTCACCGTACACAGGTTATAAGACTGCATACACTTTACTATTTAAATCTACGGTGACTATTTGTTAAACTAATAGATGTACTTCCATCTGAATATATCTATTTACACTATATACATTTATTTTGGATCTACAATGACCCATACTAACACAAAAGTGCTGTGGAAACTGGTGTCGCTCGTTAAAGTATGATTGTTATTATGTTACGGAAAAGACTGTGTGCCTTGTGCTGATGTTGAGTTGACACTGATCTATCCTGTACTCTTCTTCAAGTAGGTAAAAATACCACTACCTCTAGAGGCCATCGTGGGTCTCCCTCCGCTGGAACTATTTCTAAAGGCGGAGGCAATGGCTGCGATCCCGAGACTGAAGGCCAATGACATATGGTGTCCTAATAAGGTTGTAGGAAGCCATACAGATATCGCGAACTATAGTGGAAGAGTCGATATTTCAAATGCCGGCGGACAGTATGGCACCTGGGATTATGTTTACAGCTAAGCTGAACATATTTATACCGACCACGGAACAGGCAAAAAGTCGCTTGAGCGATTGTGGTGCCGGCACCTGGTACACTGACGGATCACAATCTAGTCAGGGGGCAGGTGCAGGCATATTCGGAATGTGCCCTAGAAGGAAGATATCGATATGTCTGGGGAAACATACTACGGTTTTCCAGGCCGAATTGTTAGCAGTCGCAGCCTGCGCCGATGATATTCGGGAAGCCGGCTGCGCAAACAAAAAATCAACATAATGACTTATAGTCAGGCGTCTATTAAAGCCATTATGAACCCATCTACCAGGTCTAAGCTGGTGAAATATTGTAAACAAGTCGTCAATAAACCGGCACAAGACAATACAATGTCGCTGATATGGGCGCCAGGACATGAGGGAATTAAAGGCAATGAACCGATAAACTGGCCAAAGAAGGTACTAATAGGAACTTCATAGAACCAGAACCTGTATGTGGAATCGCTAAGGATTCCGCTAAAAGGGAGATCTGGTTATGGCTAGAAAAAGAACACAAAAATAAATGGAGGTTAACGGAAGGTCAACTCCATACCAAAACACTACTAAGAGAGCTGGACGGAAAGTTTTCAGCCAACCTAATTCGTACTAACAAAAAATAAATTAAAATAATTACCGGGTTAATAACCGGATATTGTCCTTTAAGGAAACCTTTGTACAGCATGGGCTTGGTTACCGAGCCCTGGTGCTGGAGATGTCAAAAACAGGAGGAAACTAGCCTTCATGTAATATGCACGTGTGAGAAACTGAAGGAACTCAGACAGAAATATTTCGGAAGATATCTATTGGATCCTTCGAGTGTACTCAAACTTCCCCTAAGGAGGATTGTGGCTTTTATCGAGGACACAAGACTAACAGAGTGGAACTGAGAGATCTATTAGGGATAGTACAAAGAGCAGTGTGCTCAAGTGCCTGGACGTGCTGGTGTCCAACCCAAAACAGAAGAAGAAGAAGACCACTACCTCTACACCATCACATATTAACATACGCGGATTGATTGTACGGAGTTGTTTGACGTCATAACAGACAATTTTTCGTGTTATTAATTCGTGGAAATTGTGTCTACAAACACTAATACCCAAGGTATATGATAGTGTCTTAAAGATCTTACTAATAAATAAATAAATAAATAAATAAATAATATCTTTACTATAGGGCGTTCCAGGTTGAGAATGAAGTACAGGGGTTTATGGAGGCTATTTATCTCACTTCATCATTAATAATTGCAATAGGTATGTCCTTCTCTATTTTTCGCTGAATTGCCATATCAGTTCCCGAATTTATGTTGACAGTAGTTTTAGTAGTTTTTTGTTTAGAAGTTAATGTTATCAATAGCACAGATAACATAGTTGATCTATGATCAATAGTCATCAAATTGTCATCTGAAAAAAGTGTCGGCTATTTCTTGTGTGTATTAATTTGTTATTTTATCAAGAATTTATTAGAATATTCGAATAAATATGACATTTACTATTTAGACACAATGGCTAAATATAAAGGTTATGAAATATTATTACCACTTTAACATTGCACATTGAAACCCATTGAATTAGTATGGGCACAAATCAAACAATTTATTATAATGAATAATTCTACATTCTTTAATTAAAAGACATTTCAAATTTAATGAAACGTGGTTGTGAAAATATAGCTATACATAATTGGCAAAATTACATTGAGCATAAACTGTCTCACAAATGTTTAGATCATATTGCTATCTACGTATTTATTCGATCTTAAGACAAACGTCATAATCGAGCAACACGAGTTACGCACTGTTTTAATGTAACCATCTCTTTTTAATACTGATCTGTCATTTGTAATTATTGCGTTTTTCTCTTTGGTTTTTCTTTGCTTTTACTTTTATTTCATCTAAATATTACAAAAATCCGTTCTTCTAAGAACAAAGTAAAAAGTGTGACTTCAAGTTTTCGGTAAGTTATTAAAAATTAAAATAATAAATCAAATTGAGGTTAACATAAATATGTTTCAGAAAATGCCTGTAAAGCGCTTAAATTCATGTACAGAGGAACTTGTGTTAAACGTTCTGAATTATTTTGAGAAAGAGAAAAAAAACGGTGGTCGTTTATTACCTGTGGTGTTTATGAGGTATGCTCTCTAATACATACTTCCATTATTACATTTAAAATATACAGCGTGTCCACAGATTAATTCTCAACACGGGGATCTCGCTTATTGTGGGTGATAGAGATAAAGTTGTACAAAACGCTATACACTAGCTTTTGATATTTAACGTACTTCGGGCGCTATAGCAATAAAAGTGAATTTATGTTTTTTCGATTTTCTTTAATAACTCATTTATTATAAAGTAATACAAATATAATATGCAATTCCTTAAGGCACTTTTTTAATAGGATCAATGCCCGTTTATTTATTGTCAAATACTATGTTTTTAAATATTAAATATATTAAAAAATTCGAGATATTTATTAGTATGATACTGTGTTGTTTATTAGTAACTCTGCAATATTTTTGAATGCTTACTGGCAAATAGTATGTTCTTTTTAAATAAGTATATAAAATATTATGTTTGTGTTTTATTCAATCATACGGTGACTTAGTCATGTCGTAAACTTTACAAGCTACAATATATATCAAGTAAATTAGCCAATCAATTCTTTCTCTATCCGATTATATATTTTAGATATAACATTGCCAATAGTAACAAACATTGTAATTAGGTGTATAAATACAGTAAAAAGTAAAGTACAGTAAAAGTAAATGATAGAAGAATCCTTTATGAATAATTTAGTTCACTAACTAAAATGTATGCTTTAATATTATTTATTCATTTTCTTCTTATGTAGAATAAAATCTGAAACTTTAATAAAATGCATTATGCAAGAATTATTCTGGTATTATTAATATTACATAACTTCAAAATATTACAATTTGACACGTACATAACCTATTTCGCTATATATTATGAGATTGACTATATATGTATCTACGGAGCAGCTTTTTTCTTCTGAAATTTATTTAAACTGCTTCCATAATTAAACGCACTTAAATTTTATCGTAAAAGTAATATATTAAGTACGCTTATTCCATATGTATCGCTTTAAGAGTATTTGACTTGAGCAAGAAGTATTGATTTGCTTCAGACGGAGAAAAATTGATGACGTTTGTTTTAAGATGGATTAAACAGATAATATATATATATATATATATATATATATATATATATATATATATATATATATATTATATATAATACAAATATATATTTGGTAGTTGAAGAAGAAATGTGGAGAATTGACGAAATATAAGATGATGTCGAAGCAACTTGTCATAACGTTAAATGGAGGCACAAGCTCATCATCCAAATCTAACGAAGATTACAGTAATAATTAATTATTTTAAAATAATGTATATTTTTTTCTTTGTAATCTGTCTGTTCAATATAATATATGTATTATGTATTGTATTTAAGCATTCAAAGAATCAGTTGTGGATTGAAGCTCTCTTTTTGTTGTGATTTTCCTTTTTAAATAATTATATATATGATATTCATATTTTCCATGTAGTTTAATAAAGCACTATTTGCATCTTTAACAACTTAATTTATTACCTTATGTTTTTAGTTGTAATTTGGTTGTACTTTACAGTTCCAATAAGTACAAATAAAATCTGATTTACAAATGTGTTTTCTATTTACTTGATGACAAAAACCAATAATTTAATTATACATTCTGTGATAACTATTTATTGTGGGCGATTCTTATGCCAATGATACCTAGGAGATTTTAAAAAATCATATCAACATAACCTTATAACTTATTACATATGCATGTCAAAAATGACATTATTCTCTTTACTCTTATATCATGTACGTAAACGTTATAAAAACTGAATTCCCTAAAAACATAGATCCGGCAACTATGCCCTATTTTCCCATAAGATGCGTACTTCATTCTCAACGTGGATCGCTCTATAATTAAGTATTAGTAGGTGTCATAAACCTAAGCATGTAGTTCCGGCTAATTCCTTTTTACAGTAATGGAACAAAAAAGAGATTCTCTTAAACCTATACATACAATTTCACGTACACTATACAGCATTATTTGATATACAGGGAGCCACTGAATAACTATTACTAATTTTCAGAAATGATAATTAAACATTTTTTATTAATAATCTAGAGTTTGGACATTTCTTGGTGTCGAGATAAACTAGAAATTTTTAAAAACAATCTCAATTTTAACAGGAAAGAGTTGAGGAACATTTTATTAGAAATAATACTGCATCAAACTTTATAAAAATTGTCCGAATTTACGACCACCATTTTCGATCCACGAGTTGTAACAATGTGCAATCGACTGCCAAGTTATTCGAAATATCTGCGGACGTTCACGAATATCATCAAACGCTAGAATAATTCGAGCCACTAACTCTTCTTCTGTATTAACAGGCGTCTCATAAACCAGTGATTTAATATGAGCCCAAATACAAAAATCAACAGGTGTCATATCTGGTGAACGTGTAAGCCAAGAAATTGGCCCTTCTCTTCCAATCCATCCAACTGTGCATTTAGATAATTTCGGTAATTTAATCCAAAGTGTGCTGGTGCACTATCATGCTGAAAGACAATATTTCTTCGAATATTAAGAGGGATAATTTCAAGCAATTTTGGTAAATTATGTTCCAGAAAAATCCTATACACGACCATCTAACCGTGCAGGCAGTAAATATGGTCCCACTACATAATATTCAACAATCCCAGCCCAAATATTAACAGAAAACTTCCATTTATGATGTAACCTGTGAACAGCGAGAGGATTTTCTTCGCTCCAAATGTGACTATTGTGTGTCTGAGTAAGGCGTTTGATTACATGGGCTATACAATACTTTTACAGAAACTGCACAGATACGGCGGGCGAAGACGAGCAAATGAACTTATTTTCTCTTCCTTAGCGAATAGAAAGCAAGCAGTTTTCTGGACTAATAAATATTCGAATACATATTATCGATAAATCGAGAGGTTCCACAGGGGTCAATATTAGGTCCTCTGCTCTTTCTAATTTACGTGAATGATCTGCCTTACAATATATCATCAGGGAAAGTTACCCAGTTTGCAGATGATACATCCATTTTGGTTCGAGTCCAGGAAATGGGAAAAGGGAGTGTAAATTTGGAACAGGTATTAAAGAAAGCAGGCGAATGGTTTGGCAATAACTCCTGAAACTAAATCAAAATAAAACATAGCAGTTAGCACTTGCCGCAAAAGGGATCTCGAATGAGAACAAAAAGAGTACAAAATTGTTGGATCTACAACTCACCAGTGACATGAATTTGGATTGCCATGTGGAGGATTTGAGTCGCCACCTTGCTGCAGCTGTTTGTTCTATTCGTAGGATAAAACAGGTAGCAACATACGAAGCACCTAGAACGGCCGACTTTTCCAATTTTCAGAGTAGAGTTACATATGGTATCCTAATTTGGAGTGGATCAGGTGTAGCTGAATCGGTGTTTAAAATACAAAAAAGTGCCATTAGGGCTCTTAGTAATGTGTCCAACAAAACTAGCTGTAGGCAACTGTTTAAAACACATAAAATACTTACCTTGCCATACTTGTATGTACTTACCTGGCTTTAATATGTCCACAATATACCCCAAAAGTTCCCCTTAAATAGTGATCTCCACAATTACGACACCTGGAATCGAAATAACAAAGTGATACCTTACCATCGGTTACAGAAAAGTCAAATGAGTACAAATTACCTAACCCTAAAAATTTACAACAAAATTTCCAATAGAATGAAAGGACCGTGGAAAATTTAAAGTTAAAGCCAAAGACATATTGCTAGAGGAGTGTTTTTACTCGATAAGTGATTTTTTCAATCATCAATATTAATGTGTTTTTTTTTTCTTTTATTGTTATTTTATAATGAATATTTCAATATGACGTATGTATGTGTATATACATCAATAAATATTATTATTATTAACCCAGCTGTCTCTTGTAAAACATGCCTCGCCTGTCCATAATACACTCCTAGGAAACCTTATTTCGTCGTTAATTTTATTCAAGTACCATTCGCCAAATTGAACTCTTTTGGGGTAATCAGTTGGAATTAACTTTTGCACTTTTTGAATGTGAAGCGGATGCTTCGGGTATTCCTTCAATACCCTCCATACAGATGTGTGACTTGTATGCATGGCATGGGCAATGGCACGAGTGCTTCTTTTCGGATTATTTTCAAATTGTGACAGAACTTGATCCTCAAAGTCAACATTTCGGACAGTACGATTTGCTCCTGAATCTATTTTCTTTAGTTGAAATTCACCAGTATCTCTAATACGCTGATCCAATCTTGAAAATGATGTATGGCAGGGAATTTGACGCTGAGGATACAGCTCCGAATAAATTCGCCTTACTTCGTTAGCATTACCGTAAGCTGCTCTGTAGGCAAGGTCTGTTAATTCGATATTTTTAAAGTGATACATTTTCAATCAAACGCTAATTTATCAAATAAAGATTAATTTGTGACACGTAAAATGACAATTAAACACACTTCTCTAATAAGGAATAATTTGTGACGCAAAATGACAATTACTAAAATGGTTGTTGTTTTTCAAAGGTTGCTAGCAATCAACTTTGTATACCGCCGGGAAAGTTCTAGGGTCACAACTGATTTTTATCATTTTATTTTGATACTGAAAAATTTCCGTACACTAATTTATTAATCAAAAATATTTATTTAAGTTCCCATTATGATTTTTAAAAATTAGAAATAGTTATTCTGTGACACACTGTATAGATCAAATATAAGATCCAAATGTTCGTGCTTAGGAGTCGTTGATTTTGTATTCAGAGCTTTTGCAATTGCCGTCTTACTTTGACTATACTGTCTGCAATGAATCATATACACTCATTGCCTGTATTAAATATCTAGAGTTCGAACTGAAACCTACTTATATTTCGTTAAATTTTACACTGAATTCTCAGAAGTTATTGCTGTTTTCTTTACTTAAGTACTGCGTCTCTATATTTATTGTAAATTCGCAAAGGACTGACGATACTACGGATCACTAGAATGTTTCAACTTGTGGTAGCGTTGCCTAGTTATGAGAATTTGTCATCTACACAATGCTAATTAAACTTGAATATAAAACTAAAAATTCAAGAAAACAACTCACTAAATCTGATATATTTTAAACTCCCTTAGATCAATCAAAATAAAGACAACATTCATTTGAACTGCATCCCCTAATGTTTTTTTTTTCAGTTTATTCCTACTGTTGTCTTAAAGAACCCGAAAAAATCACTTTTAGTCAGCGATACAAAGCACAAAGTAAATAGCAATCTCCGGCCTCTTCCTCTTTTGCCGCAGATCTAACCCAAAATAACTTTAATATAACATCGGTTCTGAGCATAGGCTCTAACCTAACTGTCTAGACAAGACCGTATTATTTATTAGGATAAAGGGGAAGGGGGCATCCCCTAAATCCACTCCGAAACAATTTCAACTTATGTTTGTCTGAAATGGGAGATTCGCAGAGTTGAAAAGGTACGGAGGACGAAAATGCATACGGTAGGCGTACGCGCCCTTCTCTTCTCACTCATTCTCATCACCCCCGATGCTGCAATACTTGTTCAAATGGGGGTTCTGAAGTGGCCCCAGGCCCTTTTGAACTCATAGTAGTCGCGTGCATTCACATAAATACGAGAAGTTTTCGAAATAATAAATGGAGACCATTACTCATTTTAATTAGTGGTTTTATGTGCTAAGAAGTAACAGAAGGCTGTTTTACAAGTAATATGTTGGGGTCATCGATTCTATATTTTGTATTCGAAATATTTCACATTAAAATTGAGGAATACATAGCTAAAACATAAATTTTATCTATTTATATATTTAGCCAGAGTAATATCATAGGAAACATAAAATAAATTCTACGATAAGACAAAAACTTGTCGTAAATATTTTATATAAAACAAAAACATACCATAAGGCCGTTTGACACGGCAGAAATTTTGTTAGAAAATTTACAACAAAAAATATTATAAAATTTAAAAGTATTTTTAATAATATAAAATATTATTAAAAATCTGGTGTGAAGAACACAAACACAAGTTCAATATTAATATTTTTTGTGAACGTGTCCAAACATATCCCTCCCCAGAGACACAGATACGTATTTCATCTTTCTACAGATTCATCAGTACGCCCCTGCTTGAGAAAGGATATCTTCAAACACATTCACAAAAAAAGAACGACTTCGCTATCTCACAGAAATTATTAAGAACGAGCATAGAAGTACATACAGCGCTGCATATTGTCAGACTGCCGAAGTACTCTCGCTTTGTCTACATAACTAATGCAGAACTAACGAAGCTTTTCTGGAGGTGGCACTGCCTTGTCTCTAGAAAATGTATTTTGTTTGTGTCTTCACTCATGCTGACGGAATAACCGCACCTGTAGAAAGATGAAGTACGTATCTACGTCTCTGGGGAGGGATATGTTTGAACACGTTCACAAGAAAATATTAATATTGAACTTGTATTTGTGTTCCTCGCACCAGATTTTTAATAATATTTTATATTATTAAAAATACTTTTGTATTATACAAAACTGGTGAGGTTTTACCCACTCATGTATGTTTCAGTTATTCTGTTATAAAATTTATTTGCAAAATTAATAGCCTGTCACACATTTTATATAAATTATTATTAGAAAATTTATAGGATTGGTTCTATAAATTATAAAATAAAGAATACGCACATACGGGCGATACCGGCAGCATGACGAGGCTAGGTTAGATGTCACGTGGGAGGTTGGCATCCAGAACATCGAACAAATAGCATTATCGAAAACACGTCACGGAACTTAAAACTCAGAAATTTTTCGATAAATTTTTCAAATCGTGTCAAATGGTTTTATATTTTTCTTACAATTTTATTTTATAACTTTTAATATCAAATTGCATAGTATTTTATAATACTTTTTATTGTAAAGTTTATAACAAAATTTATGCCATGTCAAACGGCCTATAGATCAACTACCTACACTGCAGCGATTCGCTTCTCAGCCTTCTTAGCGACCCCTCCCCCCCCCCCACCCCCCAAATAGTAAATGTAAATAAAATAAATATTCTATAAATGTAAACAATTATTTATTATTATATAATAACATTGCACTAATTTTATACAATAAGAAAATGCCGACAATATAAAAAATGTAATATGTTTTTTATATCGCTGCTTTTGTAGGGACGGGTATGAAAATGCATGTATGACGTGCACATACTTGAGCAATTTACAAGTTCTAACTTGATGTGTACGTGCTCTTTGTAATTTGGCCTCCTTCTATAATACTAGCTGTTCATA
Source organism: Melolontha melolontha (assembly GCA_935421215.2). Taxonomy (NCBI): domain Eukaryota; kingdom Metazoa; phylum Arthropoda; class Insecta; order Coleoptera; family Scarabaeidae; genus Melolontha; species Melolontha melolontha. Next base: position 120,712,188 of record OW285239.1, on the reverse strand, counting down.
CGCATGTTTCAACATGCGTATGAATGCGTTTGAAAAAGTCGTGCTATCATAAGTGTAAAAGAGGCGCTTGCGATTGCACAACTTCAGTTAAGTTTCGAATGCGAAGCGTGCGCCTGGTGCTTTTATTTTAGTCTGCGGTCAACCGTGAAACTGACTTGTTTTTTAATTTCGTATGCGAAATGAATAAATTTGTGAAAAAATGAAGTGAGCCATCTACATCCAGTAACTCGGCTGGTAAAGAAACAAGGCTGTACAATGACAGCTATTTAAATGATGGTTTTACCTTATTGGATGGAAAGCCATAGTGCGTTGTTTGCCTGCAAGATCTCTCCGATGAAAGCATGAAGTCATCAAAATTAGTTCGACACTCGGAAAATAAACATCCTACTCATAAAAACTAACCCCTGGAATTTTTCAAAACAAAATTACATACCTTGAGAAATCAACAAACATCTATTTGTAAGTAAAGCCAGACTGATAAATGTGTACTTGAAGCATCTTATTCGTAGCATTAAGAGAAGCTAAGATGTCCAAACCCCATACATGCGCCGAAAATCTCATATTGCCTGCTGCAATTAACATGGTCGGTGTTTTAATAGACGTAAAAGAAGCGAAAATGTTGTAAAAAAATCCGCTTTCTAACGACGCAATATCAAGGCGAATCGATAACATAGCTGCCGATGTTCGCGATCAGATAATTCAACAAGTGAGTTCAAGCGAATTTTTAGTATTCAATTTGAATAATCTACAGATATAGCAAACATCTCTCAATTCTCATGTTTTGTGAGGTATGAATGTGATAGGGACACATCAATCAAAGAAAATATGTTGCTTTGCAAAATAGTACCGGTGCAACAGGTGTCTTTTTGATGTTTTTTTATGAAGTTACTAGAATATATAGAATAGAATAGAATAGACTGGACAAAATGTATTTCAGTATGTAGTGATGGTAAAGGCGATAATAGGAAAGAACAGTCGTTAATGAAAATATTAAAAGATCGTGTTATACCAAGGGCGGAATGGGCGCACTGATTCCTTAACAGACATACTCTTATCGCCAAAAGAGGTCAAGGAAAATCTCAATGAAATTCTTTGTGAAGCTGCAAACATGGTTAATTTTATTAAAAGCCGACCGTTACAGAACGGCTGTTTGCTAAACTATGCGATGAAATGGTCGAAAATAAAAAATCTCTTCTTTTCTATGCTGAAGAAGAAGAACACGGGTATTGGAATTGCGAGATGAATTAATACTATTTTCCAGGATAAACAAACGCCATTCTCATTGTTTGTACAGAATAATGAGTGCATGTTGTTGTTGGCTTACTTAGCTGATCTATTTTCGCATTTAAACGACTTAAGTGTGAATTTACAAGGACCATATAAAAACATTTTATTAATGACAGACAAAGTTCATGCTTTCATTAAAAAGCTTGATATTTGGATTATTCGCAGTTGACGGAGTAATTCCAGGAAGATAAAAATGATTTCTCGAAGAGATGGGTACTGAATCCGTGTAGTGAAAACGTTGTTGCCGCTGCTAAGTTACCAGTTGAGATTCACGACCTGCTCATCGAAATGTCTACTGACAAAACGCTACAACTGCAATTTACATCTGAAGATTTAAATACGTTTTGGCTTGTTCGTCAAAATAAATATTGAAATTTAATTGCAAAAGTATTGAAAATATTAATTCTTTTCGCCACGTCTTATCTCTGTGAATAGGGCTTTTCGTCTATGGCTGTGCTAAAAACTAAATACAGGAAGTGTCTTTTATCACTCGAAAACAATTAGTTTTTGTGTGTCTTTAACGTAGATCTACATATGGAGAAACTTTTAAATGAAAAACAAATGCAACCATCACATTAATTTCTTTTCTTAACTTATCGTAAGTAAAATGTTTATAATAAATGATTTTTCATGATTGTTTAGGCTCTTTCGCGACCCTCCTTTAATAACACCGCGACCCGCAGGTTGAGAAACTACAGTGAATGCGTTCGACATCGGTCATTGAAACTTTCGATGTTTTCAGAAGAGTATAAGTTTTGAAGGCTAATTCAAAATGCTAACGTGTATACTTGCAATGGTAAATATTTTGACAAAATACAGAAAAATTCTCAGAAAATATTGTGTTATTTTCAACATTAAGACATGCTTCTTAATTTTAGCCTTATATGAATATTTTTATAATTAAGAGTTAACGTCAAAATTATTCATACTGAAAACGGCATTTGTTTTATAGTATTTTTTTGCTGTATACTTAACTAATGTACCGCATGTATATTCTACATGGTTTGTTAGTTTTGATATGAAAAGGGTCTGGTTTAATGAGCAGTGCTCCCTCTCTGTTAATTATACTTTCTATCTCAAGCTGAACGACGAAAAAATGTATATGTTACCGTGAAAGACCGAAAGTAGTGGTTGTCGACATACACCGGTTAATGTCGACAAACACCAGATGAATAGGTGAAAGACCAAACAATTATTAGTTATATTATAAATTCGGTCCTTCACCAGTGTATGTCGACAAACTCATATAAGCTTTGGTCAATGTCAGAAACGACAGGACATTTATTATAATATAAGTTTATTATTCATATTATTCACGTCACTGCAAACCATTCATTCTGGAATTTCCAGCTATATTTAATTTACCCTTCACAGGTATTTGTAATTTCTTGCATCTATTGAAATTCACAATAGGCTTATTAAGAGCCAATCAAGACATACAGAATATGTTAACTGCGTGGATGCATGATAATGATTCAAATAAATGGTCAGAAGGGTTGTCGTTTGTCCAATTCGCAAAAAACACAACTTACCATGAAGGAATGCGCCAGAGTCCATATGAAGCTCTGTTTGGCGTTAAACCAAAAAGAGGCATAGCATCGTCATCTCTCCCCAACGAGCAAATTACAAGCATTGAAACCGAGGAACAGCTAGAAGTTTATGTTAATACTTGTGAAGAAAATTTGGTTGGTGACCATATTGATGACCATGTTTTAGATGTAAGTGATATGGATGACCAAAATACCATTGGAGCTAATCCACCTTCATCTGCCACCAACAGGTCTTCATCTGAAATGCCGACTGATCCACAACCCAGCACGTCTTCAACTCAAACACTGACTGATCTGCAACCGATTACGTCTTCATCTCAAGTGCTGACTAGGCAGCACGAGCTAATCAATTCAAAAAGAGTAGCAGCAAAAGAGAATCTACTACTCCAAGCAACAAAAATGTTGCGAACCTCAAAGAAAAAGTTTCCTGCGGCCCAAATTGGTGATACCGTAAGAATTAAAGTCCCTGACGTCGATCGTGGTCGTACAGATCCCCGAAATGTGTTAGCCATTGTTGTTGGGAAAGAGAATACAGACTTTTATAAATTAGCGAACAAAAATGGCACCTTCAAGCAGCTTTTCACTCGTAATCAATTCGCAATTTGCAAAGAAAAGTTAATTTCCATGGATGAGATTTCAGGTCAAGAAATTTCGGTAAGAGAAGCAGCTTCTGCTAATTCAAAAAGTGGAGGACAAGGCTATACACGCTGTAACTGCAAAAAGAAGTGTTCCACGGCTAAATGTAGCTGTAAAAACAATAGGCTTTTGTGTAATTCGAAGTGTCATGGTAGCTTAAGTTGTTGCAATAAATAAGGTTGCCATACATTTACTTTGTTTTTTTAATTTCATTTCAAGAAATAAAATGCATTTTATTTGTTATATTAATATTATGTTTGTTGTGTTTGTTTTAAGTTCAACAATTTCTTTATGTTCATTTGAAAACTTCTTCCATGTTTTAATCAAAATAAATAATAACCTATAGAGTTTTATTTTGTTTTCTTTTTATAAACAAATTCTTTTAAACATACACCATGAGTCCATGATGAATGTTGACATTCGCCGGTGTAAGTTAGAAATAATGATATTTGATGAATATATCGGACATACGCCAAGTAACTTGGTGAATGTTGACATTCACCGGTATATCTCGACTATCACCGGTTTTCGGACTCACGGTAACTTATATACAAGTTTTTTGAAAGTTCACAAAATAAAAACATTCTTAATAATATCAAAATATTATTTTTGTACGAACCGCCAATTTAACGTATTTACTGGTTGGTAGGTTGTGTTTACAAATCTCATATCGGTAAGAACTGTCACTTACCGATCGGAAGGCAGTAAGTAATCAAATATGAAAGTTTTGTAATTTTATTTAAAATAATTTTAACTGCAACATTAAGAGTACAATCAGTGCATTTGGTAAATAAACATCTTATGGTTCCAGAAAAGATAGAATCTTCGGTTGCATTTAGTGTGGAATTGTCTCCTGTCATCTTCTCTACAACGATATTTTCTGTAGAAGTTATGCCACTAGAAAGGATAGATTCCTCGGATGTATTTTCATGCAAAATTTTTCGTGAAAACAAACGAATCAGCTACGTAACCTTCTGCAACAGATGACAAATGCCACCTACCGTATCTTTTAAGGTCCAAAATATCAACACCTTTATTCACCAACAAGGTAAACGAAGTTCTTCTAAACCCATGCCCAATATAAAGATGTGGATCCGCCAAATTCAATCATTTTTCGATCTTTGAAAGACTACTTCCTATTGTATTTCTGTCAACTACTTGATTGGTGATTTTTCCATTACGCATTGCTAAGAAATAGTCATTATTTTGTCCGCTACAGTTGTCACAGAATTGTCACTTTGACATTAAACCAATTTACATTTAAAAATCATTTAAATTAATTACTTTGGTTATTGCATGGATCGTTGAAAAAATGTAATAATCATCACAAGAGTTAAGGACTACCGTTCGCAAAATTGTTGGCTTCGTTACCATCAGCCACAAAACTATTGCCTTCGACCAGTAAACAACATTTACCGCTTTTGTGCTTACATAACTATCAAAAATCGGGTATGGAGAACACAATACAAGTTTATATTTATGTGAAAATTGCTATCCCGACATGCAGACATGTGCTTTGTCTTGCTATAGACTCGTCAGTGCACGATGCTGAGGTAGGCAAAATTAACCACAACAACTTCCTTACTACATACAATCAAGTCACAGAAGACACCATGGAAGAACACTCAGCGTCGTTCATTGACTAATGTCAACATTACGAACGCCAACCCAACCATCGTCGTCCTCATGACAAATATAAGAGTAGCAAGTAGTTTCCATCGAGTGATTACAGCCGCAACAGATGGAAACTGCATTAACGTGTCTCCACTATAATCCAAACAGCTGTGACAGCGTACATGAATCATTTGAATGGATAAAACCTTACCATTTTTTGTACAGAACAAAAACATTTTTAATAACATTGAAATATTAAAAATCGGGTGTCGATAACACAATGCAGTACATATTTATGTGCAAATTATTATCCAGACATACGGACACGTGTTTCGTCTTCCTTATATACTCGTCAGTGCATTATACTGGGATAGACAAAGTTCACCACTACAGCATCCGTACTACATACACTCAAGTCACAAGAGACAGCATGGAAGAACATTCAGCGACGTTCATTGCCTAATTTCAAAATCGAATTTGAATAATATTTTGATATTATTCAAAATGTTCTTATTTTCTGCAAAAAAATGTGGAGGTTTTACACACTTAAGTATGTTTCGAATTAATTTGTTATATACGCATTTGGTTTTTCCGATAAAGAGTGGAGGCACGTTAATACAGCTTCTGCAAGTTGCGGTTGTATCCATCAGATGGAATCCCCTAGCTTAGTTTTGCACTTGTTATGGAGATAGTGATAGTCGTTTCGGCGTTCATCCTGTTAACATTAGTCAATGACCAGCGCTGAATGTTCTTCTGCTCTCGGTCTTAACTTCTGTAATATGGCAAGGAAGTTATTTATGTGAAATTATCTCTCCAGTGGTGCACACTGCCGATTCTGTAGCAAGATGAAACACGTGTCTGCGTATTTAGTGAGATACTTTCACAAATATATTGTTACATTTCGTGTATAATAAGAATGTTTTAATTTAATTTTAAATTATATTTCTTCAAATATTTCGAATCTAAAATATGAATTCAAACATAGACATTTTCTGTGTAGATTTGTTGAAAAAAGAAAACATTACTTTTGTTATCATTCTGGTCAGTTGACCCTTCCAAGAAATCCACCTGATTGAACATTCAACTCAAGTATCTACGTTCTTTTCGAATTTGTACAAAATATACATTAAGTACTCTTCTTTATTATTATATCATGTCGAATATCATTTTAAAGCTTTCATTGTAAGGAATATTTTAATGACATTTATTTCATCGACATCACACCTTTTTAACTCGCGGTTTTAATTAGTTCTAAATTCAAGACATCACATCACATCAAGACATCACTTCGATTTACCCTCTCTCAAAAACTGGGCCATAAAAGCCTTTGTCGACAGCGAGTGTTCTCTTAAGCTAAACTCATTCTTCTTCTGTTTCCAACTCTTGTAAGGTACACATTGCTCAAACTTGGGAGCTGTTCCAGCAACCAAGCCCCGTTCGGCCTTGCTTTCCACATGTCCGATCGTGACATGCTCACGACACGAAGGTAATCTGTATTGTTCAAGTATCTATTATTCTCTTATTTAGTTCACATGTAATTTACTCTATAATTTATTTTCTTACTTCCTTTCCAGTCCACATTTTTTATGTTAATTTTTAATTACTTATTTGCCGTTCCTTATATTTATTGCTACTTTATTTAATTACTTTAATGCATTTTGAATCTCTCAGTTTCTTATATAAATATTAAATAAAAAACTTTAAGGACAACGTTGTGTGTTTTCTTTTAGTGAATAAGTTGTAATATATTTATTTCAGCATACATGACACACGTCCTGGACCTTTGATGCATGCAACTTTACCACCAATGATTCATTTTAAATCATTTCCTTTATTGTTAGCATGCCACCACAACCGAACCTGCGTGTTTTTAACAATATGAATTTCAATGATGTTCTCCACACCCGATTTTTTTTATACAAAATTTGTTGAGGTTTTACCTGCTCAAATATGTTTCAAATTAATTTATTATATTAATCAAAATAGCACTGTTAGAAAGAAATGTGTAAATCACGCAATGAAATGTATTTGTCAATAGAATGTCAATAGAGATAGGAAATGATATAAAACTGGCCTCCGTAAGTGACTTTAGTCTCAGCTAAGATACGTTTATTGACTCGCAGAAAATGGATCTGATTTTAGCAAAGCCAAATGCGATCGATGTGACCAAATTCTGAACCAATACTATTTAGTTATCGTATAGTAGACACATACACCTTCTTCACTAGAAAGAAATAACATCGAACTTAAGTAATTACAGTAACAGCGTGCTATAGTTATTATTTATTTCTTAGTGAAAATAACAGCTATCGAAATGTATCATATACACCGTGTCAAAGTAAAATAATAAATTGTTGTTTTGTAGCACCTACCCAGATACAATTGAACATCAATTGTGAGTTCAGAATTGTAAAATACACATGCAATTGATAAAATAATAAATTCCTATTTCTCAAAACACTATTTTAGATTGTGTTCCAGTATTTTAATTAAAACATTGAACTTGGCCCAAATAATTTACTTAGGCTACCTGTCATAGAGCGTTATAATCACTAGGGAAGAACTACTACAAAAAAAAAAAAAGAATAAATTACTTTTTCAGCAAAAAGTAATTTAGAAATAGTATATTAAAAAACAAGTTTCATAAGGCAGCATTTTGCCGCACGAGATCAGTTTAGAAAACGAGCCGCGTTAGCGGCGAGTTTTCTAAAGAGCGAGTGCGGCAAAAGGCCTTATGAAACGAGTTTTTTATACTATTTTTTCTATTTTGCGTTTTTTTACATTAATAAATTGCTTAAATTGGAATTATTTAATTTGAAAGTTCAGAGTTTAATTTTTATATAAAGCATGCAGTTGGTCACATTGATACTTGACATTTTCAAATTTAAATCTTGCTATCCGCGAAGTATATTATATTACATATGCTTTACTAATTTTCGTTAACATTACTTGATACTTCATTTAAAAATATAAACATGAGTGACATAGAAACATATATATGTTGTTGTCAATTGTATACAACATACGTTGTTTGTGTAAAATACGGACATATATCATATCTGTCAAATGTACATAAATTCTTAAAATCAAATGACAGCAATGATATTTATTTCTGTGTTCGAACAACGCCAACATTGAAAAATGAAAAAAAGCGTATCGAAATGGAGCTCATTTCGATACTGTTTTGGGTTTCATAATGAGTTCATTTCGAACGCAAAATAGAAAAACATAATATGTGATACACCGTTGAATTCGTAATGAAAAATTCTATCAGATGCAGGAGGTACCTACTTTTTTCTCCGTTTATCTATGAAAATAAAGTTGATGATGGTTTCTCAAAATCATCGGACTAAAAATGTAAAAACATCATCGTCTAGAGCTTTAAAAGTACCAATGAAGAAGTCTTATTTATTTTTCGATAACTTGTAAAATAAAAACTTAAAAAGGTATATAACCCCTTACCACAATTATTAATCGTATCCTAAATACGTATTTCGGCAACTAAGTTGTCATCATCAGTTAAAAACCACTAATTAAAAAGTCGCACATGGGGCACAGTAAAGCTAGAAAACCGCTTACGCAACAACTACTTTACACCGCGTCCACGTATAGACTAATTTTAACATGCGAATATAAACTACGAAAAGGCCGAAAAAGTCGAAAAACACTTACCTCTTAAGGGAAAAAGGCCTACACATATGTTTATTCTCCGAGATGAAATATGTCGAACGACAGAACGACAAACATTCCTTTCTAAAGGGAACGGCACTAAACATGTCCTAATAACTTCAATTTTAAAACGACGATGACACAATTATGGTAATAAAAATGAAAAGAGACAACTGAAAGGAATCGGTGATCACACAATGTTTTAATTAAAATACTGGAACACAATCTAAAATAGTGTTTTGAGAAATAGGAATTTATTATTTTATCAATTGCATGTGTATTTTACAATTCTGAACTCACAATTGATGTTCAATTGTATCTGGGTAGGTGCTACAAAACAACAATTTATTATTTTACTTTGACACGGTGTATATGATACATTTCGATAGCTGTTATTTTCACTAAGAAATAAATAATAACTACAGCACGCTGTTACTGTAATTACTTAAGTTCGATGTTGTTTCTTTCTAGTGAAGAAGGTGTATGTGTCTACTATACGATAACTAAATAGTATTGGTTCAGAATTTGGTCACATCGATCGCATTTGGCTTTGCTAAAATCAGATCCATTTTCTGCGAGTCAATAAACGTATCTTAGCTGAGACTAAAGTCACTTACGGAGGCCAGTTTTATATCATTTCCTATCTCTATTGACATTCTATTGACAAATACATTTCATTGCGTGATTTACACATTTCTTTCTAACAGTGCTATTTTGATTAATATAATAAATTAATTTGAAACATATTTGAGCAGGTAAAACCTCAACAAATTTTGTATAAAAAAAATCGGGTGTGGAGAACATCATTGAAATTCATATTGTTAAAAACACGCAGGTTCGGTTGTGGTGGCATGCTAACAATAAAGGAAATGATTTAAAATGAATCATTGGTGGTAAAGTTGCATGCATCAAAGGTCCAGGACGTGTGTCATGTATGCTGAAATAAATATATTACAACTTATTCACTAAAAGAAAACACACAACGTTGTCCTTAAAGTTTTTTATTTAATATTTATATAAGAAACTGAGAGATTCAAAATGCATTAAAGTAATTAAATAAAGTAGCAATAAATATAAGGAACGGCAAATAAGTAATTAAAAATTAACATAAAAAATGTGGACTGGAAAGGAAGTAAGAAAATAAATTATAGAGTAAATTACATGTGAACTAAATAAGAGAATAATAGATACTTGAACAATACAGATTACCTTCGTGTCGTGAGCATGTCATGATCGGACATGTGGAAAGCAAGGCCGAACGGGGCTTGGTTGCTGGAACAGCTCCCAAGTTTGAGCAATGTGTACCTTACAAGAGTTGGAAACAGAAGAAGAATGAGTTTAGCTTAAGAGAACACTCGCTGTCGACAAAGGCTTTTATGGCCCAGTTTTTGAGAGAGGGTAAATCGAAGTGATGTCTTGATGTGATGTGATGTCTTGAATTTAGAACTAATTAAAACCGCGAGTTAAAAAGGTGTGATGTCGATGAAATAAATGTCATTAAAATATTCCTTACAATGAAAGCTTTAAAATGATATTCGACATGATATAATAATAAAGAAGAGTACTTAATGTATATTTTGTACAAATTCGAAAAGAACGTAGATACTTGAGTTGAATGTTCAATCAGGTGGATTTCTTGGAAGGGTCAACTGACCAGAATGATAACAAAAGTAATGTTTTCTTTTTTCAACAAATCTACACAGAAAATGTCTATGTTTGAATTCATATTTTTAGATTCGAAATATTTGAAGAAATATAATTTAAAATTAAATTAAAACATTCTTATTATACACGAAATGTAACAATATATTTGTGAAAGTATCTCACTAAATACGCAGACACGTGTTTCATCTTGCTACAGAATCGGCAGTGTGCACCACTGGAGAGATAATTTCACATAAATAACTTCCTTGCCATATTACAGAAGTTAAGACCGAGAGCAGAAGAACATTCAGCGCTGGTCATTGACTAATGTTAACAGGATGAACGCCGAAACGACTATCACTATCTCCATAACAAGTGCAAAACTAAGCTAGGGGATTCCATCTGATGGATACAACCGCAACTTGCAGAAGCTGTATTAACGTGCCTCCACTCTTTATCGGAAAAACCAAATGCGTATATAACAAATTAATTCGAAACATACTTAAGTGTGTAAAACCTCCACATTTTTTTGCAGAAAATAAGAACATTTTGAATAATATCAAAATATTATTCAAATTCGATTTTGAAATTAGGCAATGAACGTCGCTGAATGTTCTTCCATGCTGTCTCTTGTGACTTGAGTGTATGTAGTACGGATGCTGTAGTGGTGAACTTTGTCTATCCCAGTATAATGCACTGACGAGTATATAAGGAAGACGAAACACGTGTCCGTATGTCTGGATAATAATTTGCACATAAATATGTACTGCATTGTGTTATCGACACCCGATTTTTAATATTTCAATGTTATTAAAAATGTTTTTGTTCTGTACAAAAAATGGTGAGGTTTTATCCATTCAAATGATTCATGTACGCTGTCACAGCTGTTTGGATTATAGTGGAGACACGTTAATGCAGTTTCCATCTGTTGCGGCTGTAATCACTCGATGGAAACTACTTGCTACTCTTATATTTGTCATGAGGACGACGATGGTTGGGTTGGCGTTCGTAATGTTGACATTAGTCAATGAACGACGCTGAGTGTTCTTCCATGGTGTCTTCTGTGACTTGATTGTATGTAGTAAGGAAGTTGTTGTTGTTAATTTTGCCTACCTCAGCATCGTGCACTGACGAGTCTATAGCAAGACAAAGCACATGTCTGCATGTCGGGATAGCAATTTTCACATAAATATAAACTTGTATTGTGTTCTCCATACCCGATTTTTGATAGTTATGTAAGCATCAAAAGCGGTAAATGTTGTTTACTGGTCGAAGGCAATAGTTTTGTGGCTGATGGTAACGAAGCCAACAATTTTGCGAACGGTAGTCCTTAACTCTTGTGATGATTATTACATTTTTTCAACGATCCATGCAATAACCAAAGTAATTAATTTAAATGATTTTTAAATGTAAATTGGTTTAATGTCAAAGTGACAATTCTGTGACAACTGTAGCGGACAAAATAATGACTATTTCTTAGCAATGCGTAATGGAAAAATCACCAATCAAGTAGTTGACAGAAATACAATAGGAAGTAGTCTTTCAAAGATCGAAAAATGATTGAATTTGGCGGATCCACATCTTTATATTGGGCATGGGTTTAGAAGAACTTCGTTTACCTTGTTGGTGAATAAAGGTGTTGATATTTTGGACCTTAAAAGATACGGTAGGTGGCGTTTGTCATCTGTTGCAGAAGGTTACGTAGCTGATTCGTTTGTTTTCACGAAAAATTTTGCATGAAAATACATCCGAGGAATCTATCCTTTCTAGTGGCATAACTTCTACAGAAAATATCGTTGTAGAGAAGATGACAGGAGACAATTCCACACTAAATGCAACCGAAGATTCTATCTTTTCTGGAACCATAAGATGTTTATTTACCAAATGCACTGATTGTACTCTTAATGTTGCAGTTAAAATTATTTTAAATAAAATTACAAAACTTTCATATTTGATTACTTACTGCCTTCCGATCGGTAAGTGACAGTTCTTACCGATATGATATTTGTAAACACAACCTACCAACCAGTAAATACGTTAAATTGGCGGTTCGTACAAAAATAATATTTTGATATTATTAAGAATGTTTTTATTTTGTGAACTTTCAAAAAACTTGTATATAAGTTACCATGAAAGTCCGAAAACCGGTGATAGTCGAGATATACCGGTGAATGTCAACATTCACCAAGTTACTTGGCGTATGTCCGATATATTCATCAAATATCATTATTTCTAACTTACACCGGCGAATGTCAACATTCATCATGGACTCATGGTGTATGTTTAAAAGAATTTGTTTATAAAAAGAAAACAAAATAAAACTCTATAGGTTATTATTTATTTTGATTAAAACATGGAAGAAGTTTTCAAATGAACATAAAGAAATTGTTGAACTTAAAACAAACACAACAAACATAATATTAATATAACAAATAAAATGCATTTTATTTCTTGAAATGAAATTAAAAAAACAAAGTAAATGTATGGCAACCTTATTTATTGCAACAACTTAAGCTACCATGACACTTCGAATTACACAAAAGCCTATTGTTTTTACAGCTACATTTAGCCGTGGAACACTTCTTTTTGCAGTTACAGCGTGTATAGCCTTGTCCTCCACTTTTTGAATTAGCAGAAGCTGCTTCTCTTACCGAAATTTCTTGACCTGAAATCTCATCCATGGAAATTAACTTTTCTTTGCAAATTGCGAATTGATTACGAGTGAAAAGCTGCTTGAAGGTGCCATTTTTGTTCGCTAATTTATAAAAGTCTGTATTCTCTTTCCCAACAACAATGGCTAACACATTTCGGGGATCTGTACGACCACGATCGACGTCAGGGACTTTAATTCTTACGGTATCACCAATTTGGGCCGCAGGAAACTTTTTCTTTGAGGTTCGCAACATTTTTGTTGCTTGGAGTAGTAGATTCTCTTTTGCTGCTACTCTTTTTGAATTGATTAGCTCGTGCTGCCTAGTCAGCACTTGAGATGAAGACGTAATCGGTTGCAGATCAGTCAGTGTTTGAGTTGAAGACGTGTGCGACTTTTTAATTAGTGGTTTTTACCTACTGATGATGACAACTTAGTTGTCGAAATACGTATTTAGGATACGATTAATAATTGTGGTAAGGGGTTATATACCTTTTTAAGTTTTTACTTAACCACAGTCTCCAAAGAAAGAATTTTGTAAAATAAAGTCAGAAAAAATATAAAAACAAAAATTTTTTGCTAAATATCTCAGAAAACAGAAAACATAATTGAATTACGTAAATGCCATGTCACTAAAGTCACTATAGTGCGCAACTTTTTTCCCATTTAAACAACTTTCTATCTCTTCTCGAGATCGCATGCAGTTCATTCTTATCTTAGACAGAATGTATAATATTTTAAGTTTTATTGTGGTAACAGCTTTTAATTATATTTTTGTACTCGCTTATCAAAACCTGTCATTTCACGATTCGATTTGGGTGCGTAAAAAGTCACTTTACGCACGAGTGCGTAAAAGTAAATTGGTACTTCCTGGAACTTGATTAATTTAGTGACATTTTAAAATCATAAATCCCTAAGCTTAATAATATGCTACCCAGTTCGTTGGTTTTCTATGAAAATAAAAGGAAATTAAATAGAAATTGTTATATTTGGAAGGTATGGAATTCAATGTCAGAACAGCAACAAATATTATTTTTTAAATTTATAGAAAACTAAAAAAAAAATTGTCAGAAGTGGGATTCGAACCCACGCCCTCAGAGATGACCAGAACGCTCGAGAACCCGTATAACAGGCAAGGTAAACCTTGAGTCCAGCGGCTTAGACCGTTCGGCCATCCTGACAGATACCAGTAATATTGTTAAATGTACTTATAAATATAAAAATTTTGAAATTATATTTATATTTTATATAAATATTATTATTGTTTATAGTTCTCGTACAAAAAATATTGTACAAACTTCGTGCGTGAAACATTTCGCGAATTCGTGTCCATAAAGCGCTCGCCTGCGGCTCGCGCTTTAAACTGGTCACTCATTCGCGAAATATGATTTCACGCACTTGATTCGTAAATAACTATTTTATATATTGTACAAAGATATTGTACATTGTACAAAGAATAATGGAATAATATTTAAATAAGTACAATTTTAAAATTCAACAATATTTTTCCGAATTTTAAGAAACCTGCACGCAAATTTCTATATTTCGGATCATCGCGCGTACTTTGCTGACGCGTAAATCAAATAAACAAGACAGATATTTGACATTTGAGTGTAACAAACTAACTGAACTTGTGATGATAGCCCGGTAGACCCGATATATTCTCTAGGGAAAGTCTCCAATTTAACCGATTCAATACTCTTGAGCGGAGAAAACCGCTATTCCGCATTTGCCGGTTAAATATTCTTATTTACATCACCCTTCTTCCTCCACCATCATCGCTACCATCATACTTAATAATAATAAGTGTTATATTTGTAGTAAGTACTTTTCCTAGAGTAGGGTGCCGATTTTAAATTAGAAGTGAATGAGAACTTACTCTTTATGTTATGATATTCATACCATATAGGTTCTTTCGGTCTCTCACTTTTAGTGGGAAGCATATTGCAATGTAAGAAATTACTTCCATAAAAACATCGTTAAACCAACAATTTACAACTGTTAAGCATTTATTAGTATTTTTCTTAGTGATTACACTGAACTTTATATACGAAAGTTGTTTAAGCTTCATGTCATCTACCAATATTACTATTGAGTGGGTGCATAATTATCAGGCGTTTTTTAAACAATTTTTTATTATGAAAAAAGAAACATAAAATTAAACAATAACATTTTTAAATGTCATTAATTGACGTAGCAGACACTTCTTGGTGAAACATTTTGTAATTAACAAATTATTATAAAAACACACATTTCAAACACTATTTCACAATTTTTTATTAGATCTATTTCTAACATATGTTTCGGCTGTTATGCCATTGTCAAAGAGTATCTTAAAACTAACTTACAATACGTGTCCTTTTAACTTTTATACCTATTTCTTAGTGCTAGGGTGCTGGTTGGGACATATTTACAATCGCGTCTATTATGGGGGTGTTAACAAATTCTAACTGTGTATTCGTAATTATTATATTTTGTTTTTGTGCTTTTTTAATTTCTAGTATTTCTAATAAGTCTAGTCTTCTACTTTTTATTACGTTATGTAACACGGTGGAGCTATTAATGTCGGGCAAATGGCTTTGTTCGATACAGTGTGTCGAAAAACCTGTGTTTTTATTACTATACTTTACGTCTCTTACGTGTTCGGATATGCGTTTTTTAATGGATCTTCCACTTTGCCCTATATATATAGCTTCACAGTCATTACATTTTATTGTGTATACTCCTGATTTTTCTATATTTTCTATTTTATCTTTGTTATTATTTAACATTGTACCTAATTTTGTTTTATTGCTACATATGATTTGAATATCTAATTTTCTTAATATTTTGTTTACTTTGTCTGTGATTTGGGGGATATATGTAATTGCGTGCCAAATGGGTTTATTTTCTTTTATTTCCGGATATAAGAATTTTTTCTGAATATTCTTTTGTTCTTTTCGATTTAATATTTTGTCTACTATGTTGGGATTGTATCCATTATTTTCTGCTATTTTTTTAATTGGCTATTTTTAAATGATTATTCCGGAACGTAGTCACCATCTACTTTAATAACCGCTTCCCCTTTACTTGGAAGGCGGTCAACTCCACAGACAAAGAAGTCACGGTTCTTGGAGGCAATCCGTGCCTTGACATCGGCGACTGAATTATCGAATTCGTCATAAACTTTGTTCGCCTCCCAGGTTTTCAGCGATCTATTGACATGGTAGTCCATTGGCGCTTCTGTAGGAGAATATGGTGGATGTGTAAGCAATTCCAGCCCTTATTGTCGATGCACTCGACAACACGACGTTCGTCATGTGGACGCGCATTATCGTGGTAGAAGACGATACTGTTCCTCTTGCGTAGCCTTTTAGTCACGACTGCAGTGCGAGGGCGGTCGAGTTGCTCCAGGTAGACATCGCTGTTGATCTTGAATTGCCGCTTGCCGTTTTTGTCTGGAACTATTAACGCTCATCGTCGTCATTCCACCAATATCAAAATCCTCTTTAAGATGATTTCCCAATGGATGGTTCCGCTTCTGTTCCACCAAACACACCACATTGCCTTTTTATAGTGAACGTTTTTAGTTATTCCTTTTGATGAAACTCCAGGCGAAACGCAGACCTTTTTTCCTTTAAGGTTTTTGAAGAGAAGCCGTGATTCGTTCCCAGTGACAAGATTCTTTAGAAACGGAGCTTGCTCGATTCGTTGCAGCAAATCGGTGAAAATTCGGACGCGTTCGGCTTAATTGTTATCGGTGAGTTCGTGTGGGACCCATCCCGACAATTTCTTGAACAATTCTCTTGTTTGTGCTGCTTCAAGAGAGCTTGGATTATCATGGACAATTCCTTATGACAACATGAAAGGCATGTTGTCATAAGGAAAGTTGTCGTAAGGATTTCACAGTAGCTGCTTTCCATTTGAGCAAAGTACAGTATCTGTACTGTGCGGTAGAGGACGCGTATCAACTGTGCTCCATTTTCCGAAACCGGAAATTGTTTAACCATACAAAAATACCTTCTCATTTCCCTTGGCGTATTAGCCAAGGGAAAGCTGTGGAACCCTTGGTACGGTTAGGTACAGTAGTATATATATGATTGTTTCGGCCTTTACTTGATGAAATTCCATTATAACTATTAAGATAAAATAAAACAAATTTTATGAATTTCACTTTTTAATTATCACTGTAACGAGTCGTTTCGCACCAACCTGGGCTTCGTCAGACATATATATGTCTGACGAAGCCCAGGTTGGTGCGAAACGACTCGTTACAGTGATAATTAAAAAGTGAAATTCATAAAATTTGTTTTATTTTATCTTAACAGTAGTTTATCATTGGTTGGCTTAAGTTATTGTACACGTGTTTGACATTTAAATCTTTTTTTAAACGTGTTTAAGGAAATAATACGAAAATGAATCATAACAGCTTTAAACCAACAACTACGTTAATTTTAAGAGATGGGCAAAAGTCATTTACGCAAAATGTAATCAAAATTTTAATTTAATAAAGGAACAAACTTCTTAAAGAAATCTACTCAAATCAAAACTAACCTAAAATCACAAGTTAAGAACTGACAACCCAACGGTACTGTTCTCTAATTTTAAATCGATGTTCTATTTGCCAGTAATCGATATGCATCAGGTACGCGTACTTTTGAGTATGGTACCGCACCTTTCAGTTCTTTACCAGCAGATATGTTAGGTTTTTATATTGATTTATCAGAATTTAAAATATTAAATGAAACTGTCAAAGTTCTGAATGCTAATGTTACAGTTGTTCCACAAGGACTACGTACAGCTTTTGATTTTGGTACAACTTTAACTGGAACAGCCAATTCTGAACATGTTTCAATTTGTTGTTCCGGTATTGGTTTAAATAAAAAAGTATATAGTCGTCATGGTACATATAATAGTGATCCTGCAACACCAATGAAACCTACTGGTGTAAATGACTTTAATGGCGAGTTATTTATTAAAAAATTGTATGGTACTAGAGATTTTGATGCTAATCAATTAGGAATGAATTTAGGAATTCCTCGACATGTTAATATGTATTTTGTACTTGTAAGTAATAGTAGTCGTGAATTGCCACCTCCTAATACTGGTAAATATCAAAGAAATATTTGTAGTTGGCCTGCAATTGATAAAATGTATGACAGATGAAGTTTTATGCCCAAAATAGGTGAAATTGTTTTAGACAATAACTATAAACCTGTAAACAGTATTATAGCAATTAAACGTGATTATCTACCGTACCCTGTAGATACAGGTGACGTAGCTTAGGCAAGCTTGGGCTTAGCTTGGGCAACAAATGCTCATTTTGAGAAATGAGAAACAGCTATAATGTTGCTGCAGTAATTATGGTACCAAGTTCCATGAACTCCACCAGCAAAGTTCCTTTACCGTTCCAAAACGGAATAGTCATAAACTTGGTGTTGGACAGGATCTATTTGAACTTCTTTGGATTGTTGAGAGAGTCCGTATGCATCATTGTTTGGATTATTTTTTTTGTCTGGATGTTCGCATACTGTATCCACATTTTATCTCCCGTTATAATCTCTCCCAAGAAAGCTTCCTCTTCCTTACTGTAGCGCTGCAAAAATGTTAACGCAAAACTCACTCGCTGAAATTCATTACTGTCTGTGAAATATTTGAGAACCCACCATTCACAAAATTTATAGTAGTCAAATTGTGTTTTAAAGAGCTGATCGAGAAATTTGAAGGAAATCTGCAGACAGCTCAGAAATTATAAACCAGCACGAATCACGTTGTTCACTTCATCAAGGATATCGCTTAAGCTTCATGTCATGTGAAGCTTAAAAGATATCGTGGTGTGTAAGGAATACACTTTAAAGTCAAACCAATGTAGATTACCGATATTATGGTGTAACAGAAATCTTTATCCTGTCGCTAATAAATTATATATATAAAAAAATTTAATAACTGTTCCCGTACTTATTTTTACATTATTTTTACTTCCTTGGAGTTAATTTCCAAAAATGAACAAAAGGAAACTAAAAAAAGGTGATATAATAATCCAAAATCAACTAACAGTACAGGAAGTCATCATAAGTATCGAAGATTCATCAATTGGCAAAGACTAGAACATTTTATAATTACAAAATCTTGGTAACAAACTCTAGGTTGCAACATGGGATATTAGCAACAAGAACGAACAGCGCTTCCACTAAAACAATTTGAACATAGAAAAGCAGCATACAGTGTACAGAGAATCTGGTTTTGTTATCAAATTATTGTTGGATAATCATAAAATGAGTTTAAACGCACTTTATATACGACGTTGTATTGGATTTCGCTATTTATTTAACTTAAATCAAATGAGTTGCAAAATCTTTTTCTGTTAATAATGAGTGTAGTATCTACGCACGAGAAGCTGATGCTGAAGATTTAACTAAATTCCTATGAGAACAGTCGAGTACTGCCACATCGAAATCCGAAAAAGAAAATTAAATCCACGATTTATGTGATGAATATATCTGCCTGAGTATGTTCAAGCAAATATTACAGTGACTTTTAAACAACAAATAAATAAGAAATGCCCCACCAAACATATCACTACAATAACACGTATATCACTATTCAAATGAAGTGTAAGGCTGTTTTCATTTAATTCAAAGCAAAATTTTATGAACAAAAAAACAGAAAAACTACATTAGAGAAAGATGTATAAAATGACATATTTTTTGTAATAAATTTTTTAGTTGAAAACTTCTATGGCAAATTGGGATCGGCATTTAAAAACATAATCAATTCTCTTTCGATGTACAAAGTTATAATTTCAATAAAAATACACAGTTTTGTCAAAAACTTAGTTAAGCACAATATTTCAGTGTATCATGTCATCACTGTGTTGTGTTAAATAGCATACCTATTCATCTGTATCTGTACACATGGGCCTTGTATTATACCTTGTATTTTCCAACATTTAGTTCTGCCAAGACACATGTTTCTGTCACAATAGACTTCGTCAGTTTGGCTAGTGAAGTAAAAAAGTTTGATGGAACGCCTCATAGGTACAGCAAATCTTGTCCTATCAGGTGGCACCAGATAATCTAGTGACATCTGACGGACAAAAAAGGCTATGCCGAAAGTAGCGATATTCTCTCGGCCAACTATGCCGGTATGATCCAAAATCATAGAACAAAATTCTGTTCAAAATAATAAAAATATACACCCTATATATGTGTGCTACACTGTATACACGAGGGGCATTCAAGTTCTAAGGCCTCCGATTTTTTTTCTAACTAACTACTCACCCGAAAACTATGAAACTGGTGTTACTTCTCGACGTAATCTCCCTGCAGACGTATACATTTTTCGCAACGTCGACGCCATGATTCCATGGCCGCGGCGAAGGCTTCTTTAGGAGTCTGTTTCGACCACTGGAAAATCGCTGAAGCAATAGCAGCACGGCTGGTGAATGTGCGGCCACGGACAGTGTCTTTCATTGTTGGAAACAGCCAAAAGGCACTAGGAGCCAGGTCAGGTGAGTAGGGAGCATGAGAAATCACTTCAAAGTTGTTTTCACGAAGAAACTGTTGCGTAACGTTAGCCCGATGTGCGGGTGCGTTGTCTTGGTGAAACAGCACACGCGCAGCCTTTCCCGGACGTTTTTGTTGCAGTGCAGGAAGGAACTTGTTCTTCAAAACATTTTGGTAGGATGCACCTGTCACCGTAGTGCCCTTTGGAACACAATGGGTAAGAATTACGCACTCACCGTCCCAGAACATGGACACCATCATTTTTTCAGCACTGGTGGTTACCCGAAATTTTTTTGGTGGCGGTGAATCTGTGTGTTTCCATTGAGCTGACTGGCGCTTTGTTTCTGGATTGAAAAATGGCATCCACGTCTCATCCATTGTCACAATCGACGAAAAGAAAGTCCCATTCATGCCTTGGTTG
This sequence comes from Melolontha melolontha, assembly GCA_935421215.2. Classification (NCBI taxonomy): domain Eukaryota; kingdom Metazoa; phylum Arthropoda; class Insecta; order Coleoptera; family Scarabaeidae; genus Melolontha; species Melolontha melolontha. The sequence goes on along the minus strand of OW285239.1, from coordinate 120,691,233 downwards.
CGCGTCAACATTGCTTGGCAACATGCCACACGAGCAGCCTTGTGGTCGTCCGTCAGCATTCGTGGCACCCACCTAGAGGAAACTTTTCGCATTTTCAGGTCGTCATGCAGGATTGTGTGCACAGAACCCACGGAAATGCTAACACTGGAGGCGATCTGTTCAACTGTCATTCGGCGATCCCCCAAAACAAGTCTTTCCACTTTCTCGATCATGTCGTCAGACCGGCTTGTGCGAGCCCAATGTTGTTTCGGTTTGTTGTCACACGATGTTCTGCCTTCATTAAACTGTCGCACCCACGAACGCACTTTCCACACATCCATAACTCCATCACCACATGTCTCCTTCAACTGTCGATGAATTTCAATTGGTGTCACACCACGCAAATTCAGAAAACGAATGATTGCACGCTGTTCAAGTAAGGAAAACGTAGCCATTTTAAGTATCTAAAACAGTTCTCATTCTCGACGCTGCCGCTACAATTCCATCTGCTGTACGGTGCTGCCATCTCTGTGACGTATTGACAGCGAACGCACGCTCATTTTAAAATAGTGCACATGCTTCTATCTCTTTCCAGTCTGGAGAAAAAAATCGGAGGCCTTAGAACTTGAATGCACCTCGTATAATAAAATATATATATAATAAACAAAATAATAAGTGGGTGATAAATGTGATAATAAATGAACTTGAATAAAACAATATGCGTATGAAGAAAAATGTTTAGATAAAGTTAAAAAGTATAATGAATATTACGCTAATAATAAAAAGAATCTAAAAGACATCAATAGTTTAGATTACAGTTATAAATTAAATAAATTAGACTTCCCTATGGTACCAAACGAAAGCTTTACAGGATAATAGTAATTAAGCAATTATACCCAAAATAAAAATTGATTTAGATATACATATTTCGAAAATTTAAAACACAAATAATATCAAGTGCACATGCACACGTGTAAGTTTTTTTGTGTGTTTAAACCATCGTCAACCAGATGTTCACAAAAAACAGTCACAGAAAAGAAACTCTCACGTTAAAGAAATATTAAAGAGAACAAAAGGCAGTAAATGAATAGAAAAATATTACGTTAAAAATGAATGTATATAAGACCAATGCAAATAAAGTTAAAATCAAATTGTAAAGTAGATTACAAGTAATTACATATATATATATATATATATATATATATATATATATATATATATATATATATACATATATCCAAATGCAATATTAATTTACGTAACGCTACAAAATTTTAAATTGAACAGCTTATTATAGATAAAATAATATCGCAAAGGTTATCAAATATAGGATTTTAAAAGTCAAATCGGTAAATTTTAACAAAAGCGTCAAAATATTTTATTACTACAAAACCATACGAGTTCACATATGTTGTCTTTCGGGATCGGACATGCCAGGGGGATGTCGGTATTAGATGTCGTTTCGTCGGTAATTGATTCGTAGTTGAGGTAAGGTGTCTGTGGGCTTGCTTACGACTTCCAGAGGGTTTTTTCCATAATCACGTCCAAGAATTGTCTTCCAAAACTCAGGTAAAGAAAAGCTTTTTTTGAAAAATTGAATCGATTCTGCCTTTACTTGATGTAAATCCATATCAAATGATAAAAGAACACAAACACTGTTGTATTAGATTTACACTTTATTATAAAGTGTAAATCTAATACAACAGTGTTTGTGTTTTTTTATCATTTCAAAAGCTTTTTTCCTTCTTCGCTTCCAATTCTCAAACGGAACGGTATCGGCAAATTCTAAATTTGTATACGCTCTACGTTCTTATCCGCAATATGCGATTTCCAAGCTACGCAGAATTACGTACATCTTAATTCCCTCCAGAGTGTAAAAATAAAACACTTAGAACAACCTAACTGATCTTTTTCACGGCACGTGAACGAATCCCTTATATAGAGACGACAATAGAGGCGGAAGGGGGGGGGGCGACATCCCATAGAAATAAAATTACACAGATGGCGACAACATACTTGTAAGTTGAACAATTTAAAACAACTCGTGACTGAAAACTAGTACATCGGGCGATAAAACATTAAATAAATATAAAGAAATTTAATACGTAACACACCTGCCCACAAGTCTACGATTGCAACAGCAAAAATTTATGAATTGGGATTTATTATGAATTAGTCCCTCATTCGCCGTTTTCCCCAGATTTAGCTCCCAGCGACTATACTCTCTTTCCAAACCTGACAAAATGGCTGGGCGGTAAGAGATTTCTAATTCCGAGGTAATCGCTGCTATAAATAGCTATTTCGAGGACTTGGATTTTTCGACCTACAATGAAGGCATTACTGGTTTGGAATATCGTTGGAATAAGTGTGTTGAGCGAGCAGCAGATTATTGAAAAATAAAGTGGTTTTCGTCAAAAAACTTGCATTTTCTTTGTTAGACCACGTAGTTTCCGAATCACCCTCGTAAATACGCGTTGTGTATATCTATGTGTAAGATATAAACAGATGTTTTTAGCTTTTCTGTATTACTATAATTATTGTTATTGTTATTATTACAGCAAATTTACCTAGATATTAATCCTTTTTATGTTTCACTAAAGAGTTGTTAAGAAAAATTTTTGGGCTACTCCGCTATTTTTAAAGAATAGTTAAGTTTGAAAGAGCAGGGTTTACAAATAAGAAGACTGTCAAATAATTATTCGACCACCTATCTTCTATCATAAGTAATATGTATCTTAATATAATGTATAGAATCCACGGTTGGCTCTTGGTGAAACATAATGAATAATTTACTAAAGAAAACACTCGGTATGTTTTGTTTCACAAAAATATATTTAATTTAATCTCTAACATATGTTTCGCCTTTTCAGGCATTATCAAAGAGTTATTTTTAAAAACTAAATTAGAAAGTACACTTCCACCACTATTTATGACTTTTTAAGGGACTTTATTATGGCATCAATGGTCGGAGTGTTGACAAAATCCAGCTGTTCGTTTGTTACATGTCTATTAAGGTTTATTGCTTTTTTAATTTCTAATATTTCGAGGAGGTCTAGTCTTTTTCCTTTATTGTAAGTATGTAACAGTTTAAAATTACTGGTATTGAACAAGTGTGTCTTTTCAATGCAGTGTTCGGAGAAACCGGTATTCATTTTTCCATAAAGAATAGAACTTCTATGCTCTTTGATCCGTTCTTTTATTGAGCGTCCTGATTGGCCGATATATATCGCATCACAATCACTGCACCTTAATTCGTACACACCTGACTTATCACACAATTCTGTTTTTTCTTTATTATTAACTAAAATATTTCCGAGATTTACTTTATTCACTTGGATAACATTAGGGTTAAATGTTATCCAAGTGAATAAAGTAAATCTAGGAAATATTTTAGTTAATAATAAAGAAAAAACAGAATTGTGTGATAAGTCAGGTGTGTACGAATTAAGGTGCAGTGATTGTGATGCGATATATATCGGCCAATCAGGACGCTCAATAAAAGAACGGATCATCAAAGAGCATAGAAGTTCTATTCTTTATGGAAAAATGAATACCGGTTTCTCCGAACACTGCATTGAAAAGACACACTTGTTCAATACCAGTAATTTTAAACTGTTACATACTTGCAATAAAGGAAAAAGACTAGACCTCCTCGAAATATTAGAAATTAAAAAAGCAATAAACCTTAATAGACATGTAACAAACGCACAGCTGGATTTTGTCAACACTCCGACCATTGATGCCATAATAAAGTCCCTTAAAAAGTCATAAATAGTGGTGGAAGTGTACTTTCTAATTTAGTTTTTAAAAATAACTCTTTGATAATGCCTGAAAAGGCGAAACATATGTTAGAGATTAAATTAAATATATTTTTGTGAAACAAAACATACCGAGTGATTTCTTTAGTAAATTAATATGTATCTGATTATTTTGGCAAATTAACATCATTACATGCATTAGTTATCAATGCATTTAACTAGTAATTTAAATCGCCGAATAAGAAGTTAAGTCCACTAGCGTGTCGTACAATAAGCTGCTTGTAGATAGTCCGTTAGTATATTTATAATTTACTGTGGTGTTGAGAGCGAGTATTCAAACAATACATATGTGTCCACTATTTGGAGAGGATTAAACACCGAAACAAAACATTATTCACGTAGAAAACACTGGTCAACAAACTAAATCGAAACAATCACATGAATTACACGTTTGTTTTAGCTTACTGTTACGGTTACAGTTGAACATATAAAATAAAACGAATACTGGAACCGTTGCACAAATTACTTAAATGTATTTTACTATTTTAGTTCTACGAGGTGTGGCAATTTAACTCCCGGATTGGTACAAAATACAAGAACACAATTGAAGTAATACAAAAAATGTCTGATATTTATTCGAAATAATTTCCATTCACATTAATAACACTTATTGGAATGTTCTAAAGGTTTTTGAAAACAGTCAACAAATGCATCCGAAGAAATGGTGTACAATTCGGCGGTTATATTTTTCTGAATACCTTTTACGTCTTGAAATCGTTTCCTTTTGAGGACAGTTTTCACTATAGGAAAGAGGAAAAAATTCGCCGGTGCCAGGTCCGGCGAATAGGGTGGATGTTTATTGTCAACAACTCCTTGTTTTACGAGAAATGCCTTTACTATTAGTGAAAAATATCTGCATTATCATGTAAAAAGAACCAACTATCTTTTTCTTGGCATTGTAGTCGCACTCGAGAAATGCGCTTCAGTAATATCTTCATCACTTCAAGGTAGTATGCTGATTGTCCTTCCGTTATGGATTACACCCTGATTATCGAAAAACGTATCAGCACGGTTTTGATTCTGGATTTTTGCAAACGAAACTTTTTAGGTCTTGATGTTTTTCGAACGTACTGCATGGTCTGGTGCTTCGTCTAAGGTTCGTACTTAAACATCCATGATTCATCACCAGTAACAAAGTTAAGAAAATTTCTGTTGCACGAATTTTTCATAAACCTTCCTATTTCCTAAATCTTCATGCAATCAGTGGCAGCGCGTGGGCATTGATTTTTGTAACTGTTCATTGTGCTTCTGTAAATTAATCCAATAATCAGAATCTAATTAACTTCTGATATTTATTTGACCTAACAAGGCAAAACTCACCTCATTCGATACATGATTTTTTGTTATTTCGTGTCTCTTAAAGTAGATAGGATTTGCGGGTTCTGGACCCATCTCCGCCTCACGACTCCATTGCGCATGCGCCAACCCCAGGTCCGTACTTGAAACAGACAAGTCTGTTGTTGAAACGACATATCGGTCTTTGAAACAAACAGGTCTTTCTCTGAAACAGGCAGGTCTGTCTGTTTTAGAGACAGACTTGTCAATTTCAAACACAGACTTGTCAGTTTCAAAAGCAGACCTGTCTGTTTCAGAGACAGGCTTGTCTGCTTCAAAGACAGACCTGTCTGCTTCAAAGACGGACCTGTCTGTTTCAACGACAGACCTGTCTTTTTTTTCAATGATAAACCTGTCTGTTTCAACGAGCGACCCGTGTGTTTCAACGACAGACCTCTCTGTTTCAACTTCAGATCTGTTGTTGGCGCATGCGCAATGGCGTCTGCAGAGGTAGAGGCTGGTCCAGAACCCGCGAATCCTATCTACTTCTTAATGCTTTGACTTAAATGACTTCAGTCTTTTACATCGTACACTGCCCAGGATTTATCTTCATCAAATATCAAAAACAGAAAACAAAAAACTTAATTTTTTTTATCACATCCGATCATCTAATTTTAGTGTATAAACAATAGCTTTATTTCGACCGGATCTGACTTCTATTGAGATGTTTGAGGTGTTGGTCGTCTTAGTTCTTTTACTTTAATTTTGTCTTCATAAGGCAACGAACTAAATTCATTTCGTTCTAAAAATGTAACGATATTCATTTTAATTGAAATTTTCTAGCATATTTACATTTACATTACTTCGCGAAAAATGCAACAAATTTGTAGAAACATTACTTTTAATTATTTTGTGTTTTCATACATTTTCCTATATTGTTTCAAAAATTTTATAACAAATTACCTTAAAATATATATACTTATGTATTTTTTTTATAAAAAATGAAACTTCTTTATCTATATTTGATTTTTATTTTTTATCAATTATTTATTTGTAAAAATACTGCAACAAAATTTTTAATTAATTTATTTTAATTGACCGCATTATTTACTTCTTATATTTCAAAATTCTAGTCAATCGTGGGCATTTCTGTTATACGAATGGAAATTTTCATCAACGTCTAAACTACGCAAAACAACTCTTTGAGGAAGGACATTTTTCAAGGTTTTATACATGAATGGAATTAATGAAATAATAAAAAATAGAAACTTTACTTTTTATTATTTTGTGTTTTCATACATTTTCCTATATTGTTTCAAAAATTTTAAAACAAATTACCTTAAAATAAATATACTTATGTATTTTTTTTTTATAGAAAATGAAACTTTTTTATCTATATTTGATTTTTATCTTTGATCAATTATTTATTTGTAAAAATACTGCAAGAAAATGTTTTAATTCATTTATTTTAATTGACCGCATTATTTACTACTTATATTTCAAAATTTGATTATTTCATTATGAAGCGAATGGGAAGTTTCATCAACTTCTAAACTACGTAAAATATGTCTGAATAGAATACACAATTGTTTGTCGCTTCCATTAAAACTTTTGCCATACATGAGAAACATCCAGTTGTAAGAATCACAGAATATGTTAAACCATTTCGGCTGAAAACTAAGCTTTTGTTCCTCTTATAGATTCTGTAAATAGCTTATTGAAAACAATTTAATATATCTTTTCTAAAATACATTTACCTTTTGTTAATTGGGAAAGTTGTATCAAAAATTTAAATTACAACAATTTTCTAACAACTGTATTTATTCTAAATCTATTCAGAAGTTTATTTTCAGAGCACTTCTAAAAATACTTTTCCGCCATTTTATAATTTTTCTATTTAAACAAATTTTGTACATTTCTATGAAATCATCCTTTTCATTAATTAATTCGTTACAAATTAATACAAATACAGTAAAACCTGTCAACAACGGTCTCCAAAAAAAGAACAATATTGGCCATTATATAAAAGTGACCGTAATTGTCAGGTTTTCCGTCTTACAAATAAAATACATAATTGATTTTTAAGATTTTTTCTTTATTTATAAATGAATATTATATAAACACACATATGCATACAAAAAACTAAAACTATTTTAATGTATGTAATATGTACAAAACATAGACTAGGTACATATTATAGATAATATGTACAGTAAGCTCTATTATCCGAACGACTCAGAAAGGGATGCAAAACAATCCTCAATATATAGTGTTCATAGTTTAATGACAAGATAACAGAACCGAAGTAATGCATATAAACTTTGACAATAGTTACATCGGAATACAGTTTCTATAATTAACACACATAAAATTCAAAAGTAAAGTAGTATAAAGTTTTAGACAATATTAGAGATTAAAATCTGCTTCGATTTGAATCATTCTCTTTGTTCGTTGGAAAGAGGATATTGAAGGCTAGATAACTTTTTTGAAGTCGGTTCAGCTTTTTTAAAGTGTTTTATATGTGCAAACAATAGTTAATGTTTTACTATAAAAAATATTTTCTTCTAATTAAAATAGCAAACTACAAATTCCAGAATAAGTAAAATAAACAAAAAAATTATTCTAAATATAAACAAATTTTAAATTAAAAATGTAAGTTCCAAAATAAATAAAATGAACATCAAAGTTATATTGTAAATATATATAATGGCAATAATGGAGAGAAGAATCAACAATAGAACGAAACCATTTAAAAGAAAATTTCGTTGAAATGCATATTACTAACTCAACTAGAAAATTATATTACTTATATAAATTAAAATTTAGATAAACATATCAACAACTTTCATTTCAAAACATAGGTACAGTTGTTGACCACAAGCAATTACTAATATATAAATGAAAATCTTTACCTAAGTACCTCATAAATTACATATTGCTATGAATTGTGATTTTAATTGCTTATTGACTTCTGTTCACAATCCACAGTAGTTTTGCCGAACTAGACTCAGTTGGGTGGGCACCTTCCTTGAGCTTCTTAATCTTCAGGGTTTATTCTCTCGAATATGTGGTAGGGAGAAAATAATAAGGATTAATTTAAGAAATAAAACTAACATTAACGCCACATACATATAATTCAAAAAAAAAAAAAAGAAAAATTCTACTTTAACAAGTATAAAGCAGGATTTTGACTTTATTACGTCGCAAACTTAGAGAGAAACTCATATAAAATATGACTGTTACATGAGATAAAAAAACTCTTAAGTGAATCCCGAACAAAGATCTAAATAAATATAAACAAAATTTATTAGCTGTCATCAATTACTTTATCCCCTCCAATTCAAACGTCAAATAGAACTTTCTCTATTTTCACACGCATCCAAAATTAATCATGCGCAATAACTCCAGCATGTAACAAACAAGTTTTTCCGCTTCCTACCATACTACGATAACTTAAATGAACAAAAACTATATTAAAAAAAAAACAGTCTAATACGTTTTGTTAATATTTTAAATGATTACAAAATATTACAAATAAATTTAAGAAGCTTCAGATTTCAATAGAATTATCACTACAAATATAGATATAAATATAATATTAAAAATACATACATTTAGTTTTGTATACGTCACGTCACAAAAACTATTATGAGAGAGACTCCAGATAGGTCATTTTAATTGAAATTACAAGTCTAAATACTCATAAAAATAATACGTAATGAATTTTAATCACAACAGCACTATCAAAAACACACACCGTAATTATTCAAAATTTAATCTTGAATAAAATTAAGTTTTATCCAAAATTCAAAAACACAACCTATCTGCATAAAACTACTCAGTCTCTAAGGCATGATGAAGCAACAGGAAACAGCAAGGCATCCCTACCTAACATAAAATAAATTAAAATAACAATAATATATATCTATATTATAACTTCCTGCTTGGCGCGAACTACGAACATCAAAATAGGCCCGTGCATCCTACAGTCATAGACAAAAATACACATTATAATAAATTGTTATATAAAATTTTAAATTTTTACATTTTATTTCTCTGGAATAAAATGTACATACAATCAGTGTTTTTTATATCTTCTTTTATTTTTCTCTGCAGGGAAAAATCCACTGCAATATGTAATCTAATCGACTAACGCTGATACCAAGGGAAGAAAGTTTTGAGAGGATTTTTAAATTCTCCTATAAAATGTCTCTATCTAGCCGTTCGGATACAAATGAAACTTATTGTACATATACATATTGTAAATATATATGTATACATATTAAACCGGATTCTTTTTTTATTATTACACATACATTTATCCTTATGTGTAAAGTTAAGAAAAGAAAAGTCAATGCATAGATGGCATAGTAGGCAACCAGTTATACATCAGTGAAGCATTTACGTGCAAACAATAGCTTAATTCTTAAATTAGATTGTCATGGAGAGAAAATATTTTTTTTTACTTTCAAATATTTCTCAATTTTTATTTATGATATAAACCTTAAATTAAATACATGTTATTGTGAATCAATATGTATAGCAAAGACGAAAATATTGGCAATAATAATATGGTACTACAAGAATAATAGTTTCGAAACGGTCAGACGTAACCCACCTATTGGGCGCATTTCAAAAAGACGATGAAATAATGTACCTATACGTTAAACAAATAACACCTCGTGGTATCTTAGGGATAAGTACTTTTATAAAATGAAGAAATTTATCTTAAAAATCAATAGTTTGAAATGCTTGTAGGGAATAAATATATTACTATTCCTTTAATAATCACGATAACTTTTTAATTGTACAATTATTTAACAGCATCACTACTGGAATTAAAGACTGAAGAAGACTGAATTATTATTTATTATATGCAACATTAAGCAACAAACAGTTGGAATCTGTTAAAGCAAAGCTATTTTCAAATGAAGGACGATCTGTTACTATAGAGTAGCAACTGTTTTAGACCCTCGATTTAAAAGAGAAGGTTTTCGTAGTATTGAAAATGCTACTGGTGCTACTTCTTTTCTAGAACAAGAAATGTTTAATATTATAAAGAAAATAGATCTTGAAAACTAAGAAGAAATGCCTGTAATCGAATCAGACATTAATCCACATCAAAAGTCACTTTCATTATTTGGATTTTTACAAGAAAGAATAAAAGTGAAAGTAAAATCAATTTCAGCTGATGTAATAATAACTAAAAGGCAATACCTCGAAAATCCAAATTCAAATAAGGACGTAGATCCTCTTTTATTTTGGATGGTAAGTTAAAAAAAGGATAAGTGCATTTTTTAATTGGATATTCTTTTAGGTAATGGGAATGGAGCTGAAGCTTTTAGAACAATGCGCTAGAAAATACTTCTGTATTCCTGCGAGTTCAACAGAAAGTGAAAGTTAATAATCGACGAAGGAGATACTTGTTGAAACTTCATTATATAGATATAATAAAACACAGTTGTATAGTTTCAAAATAATATATATGCACTACATATGTTTCACCACACTGTGGCTTCATCAGGTGGATGAATATACTCTCTGACATATTCTTAAATCATTTAGAAAACATAATAAGCCAACACCCGTTGTTCAAACATTGTATTTACTGGATAAGATATGTGGATGACATATTAGTTTCTTTTAACGGTACAGACAGACAATTAAAATCTCTACATAATTACATTAACACTATTCACCCAAACATCAAATTTACCATTGAAATAGAAGAAAATAAATCCATAAACTTTCTAGACCTCACTATAACACACACAACTAAAAAACATGAATTTTCTATCTACCACAAGCCTACACATACAGACACAACTATACACGCAAATTCGTTTCACCCCATTACACACAAATTATCTGCTTATCAATCAATGCTTCACAGACTAATTAACGTCCCGTTGAGTAAAGAAAATTTCGATATAGAACTAAATAGAATACACGTTATAGCGCTAAATAACGGTTTCACCATAAATTTAATTAATAATATTCTAAAAAAACTACAGAAATCTAAAACGATATCTTCAATTTACCCAACAGTAAAAAACAATAAAACATTCAGTTATAATTCTATCACATACATCGGTACAATTTCAAACAAAGTAGGAAACTTAATAAAAACAAGTAAAGAAGAGACCATTTCATTCAAAACCAACAATTCCTTACAAAACGCTATAAAAAACAACAAAGATAAAACGGACAATAGATTAAACTCAGGGGTTTACAAGTTGACATGCGAAGATTGTAAAAAAGTGTATGTCGGACAAACAGGACGGACATTTGATATTAGAATGAAGGAACATGAAAGAAGCCACAGAGACAAGAAGACAGACTCAACTTTTGCCAATCATTGCCTAGAACATAATCACAAATTCAATACTAATTTTAAAACTTTGCATGTTCTAGATAAAAGTAAAAAACTTAATATGTTAGAAAGTTTAGAAATTAACAAATATAATAAATTAGGTATAATTTTAAATGACCAACTAGACATAAATAACTCCCCCCTACTAAACTTAAAACTCATACATGTCCACCCCCTCTTAGAATAAGATTAGTTCTGTACTTTGTATTGTTATATATAAGATCTAATTAATATTTTGAATTAGTATATTCATCCACCTGATGAAGCCACAGTGTGGTGAAACATATGTAGTGCATATATATTATTTTGAAACTATACAACTGTGTTTTATTATATCTATAGAAAGTGAAAGAGTGTTTAGTACAGTTCATTTAATAATAGAGCAAAGGTGTGCAAGACTAAAACCGAAAAATGGTAATATGATAATGTTCCTCAATAAAAATTTAAAAAATCTTAGTATGTAATCTAAATATTTATTTTATTGAAATTACACCCAATCTTTTCCTATTAACTAAAGTAATAACTCAATGGGATTCTTCTTACTAAGCTTTCTAACTATTAAAGATTTGAATGTTTAAGCAAAGGGAAATTATTTAAATTGCCATGTAGAATGTAACATGAGAGCAAAATGAATTGAGGTAGTAGGAGGCTGCGGTTCGTAGATCGTATTTCGTGAATTATATTCACAATATTTTTCTGTCAAACATTTAATGACAGACTGTCAGTGTGAATTATTAATTCCTTCAATACAATTTTTTAAAAAAAAAACAGTATAATCACATTCAGAATGTTTACTCAAGAACAAATGGTGTTCATTTTAGAATGTTACTTTCGTAACGGTCGACGTTTGCCAAACGGCGAATGGTATTATTCAATAGAAATGTGCAAGGAAGAATTCCAACAACGTTTTCCTGAAGTTGTTTTAGTAAATAAGAACTTTTCTCGTGACCTATTGAGAATTATAAATAACTTTCGAACAACTGGGTCTGTAAAAAGACAATGGAAAGGGGGAAGATCTTCTCGAGTTAGGACCCAAAATGTTGTTAATAATGCAAGAAACGCAATTAGAGAACAACCTACAACATCTGTCAGAAGACTGGCACAACAGTTGGATATAAGTTATGGAACCTGCCGCAGTATTCTTAAACGCGATATTGGTATGCATCCTTACAAGGTTCAATTGTATCAAGAACTATTGCCGCCAGATTACGTTCGAAGAGTTGCCTATTGTCGTTTCTTTAATGCAAATCTTAACGACGACGATGTTTTGGATAAAACGTTTTTCACCGACGAAGCGTGGTTTCACCTGAACGGCTACATAAACGCTCAGAATATGCGTATGTGGGCAACAGACAATCCGCATTATTATAGGGAAACAACGTTGCATCCTGTAAAAATAGGGGTTTGGTGTGCCATGTCACGTAGAAAGCTTATTGGTCCGATCTTTTTCGAAGGAACTATAAATGGTGAAAGATATCGCAATAATATACTGGAAACATTCATAAATCAACTGCATGATGACGAGTTACAGTTAGGTTTCTTTCAGCAAGATTCCGCACGACCACACACTGCCCGTGAAACAATAAATTATTTACGTGAATTTTATGATGAAAGAATTATTAGTGTTGACCGTTTCCCGCCAAGATCGTGTGACTTAACTCCTCTGGATTACTTTTTATTTCCATACTTAAGAAACTCTATTTTTAAAAATCCAGTGCATACAATAGACGATTTACGGAACAATATCGTGCGACAGTGCGAGTTAGTAGACGGATTTATTTTACAAAAGGTTTTTGGAAACATGAAGCGGCGCGTAAATTTATGTTTGAATGCCGAGGGACAACAGTTTCAACAATTATTGTAAACTTTTCAATAAAATATAAAACATGACATTTGTATGACATTTTATAAATATTTTAAGTTGAAAATTAAATTTGTATCTAGGAGACATTTAAGTGCTGTCAGTAAGATTTATTTACTTTATAATTCACGAAATACGATCAGCGAACCGCAGCCTCCTACTACCTCAATTCATTTTGCTCTCATGTTATATGAAACTCTTTAAATCTACTACGGAACTGTTTGCTTTATCAGCAAGAATTATTTTATTTAAAATTTCTTAGTTTTCATTTAACAAATTAAACATGATATCACATAAATCAGTTTTACTTTATCTTCCTCGAAAAGCTCTTGATAGTTTGATATTTTGTATGGCTTATATTTTAATTCTTTCAGGGTTTTGAACACCCAACTGTACGATACTCCAAAACGCCTGGCTACATTTAAAAGCGATCATACAGATCGTTGTTACGTGTCCGTAACGCTCTTCGCATCGTAACGCTTATTTTGTTGTAAATTAGCATTCTCTTTATTATATGTTGCTCCATTCTCAGCGAACCTACCTGTATATGTATCGATTGTCGTTTATTTGTATAATATATTTGGTTTCTTTCAAGTATTTTTTTTCTTTCTTTCTCGTACTCCGGTTCTTGTTTTTTGGAAGTACGATACTCTCTCCCCGTACGCAGACGTAAGTTATTGCCGATCTTGGGCAGATGTCACGATTCCTCATTCACCGGTGTCTATAAATGTGGCTTAAGTAAAGTTTATTTAGTAATTACGACCCCATGCTGGATTTAATTTATAGACACCATAAATAATCGCTTAAGCGATATCTCCTTGGGAGGATTTGCGTGATGTTACAGGAAAACACGTTGACAATTAACTATTAGAATTTTGCAAATTCCATCGAAAGCCTCGTTCGGTACGTATTTGAGTTTCTCTTCATGTTCTTTTGTTTATTTTATTGTTTAATTTCCTAATTTAGGTGGTCCTATCTGGGGGCAAACAATACCATCCAGTACTTTCCGTATCTAGTTTTTAATTATCAAACCGACATATTTTTTTTTGTTTTTGGATAAAAAAAAATATTATTAAAAACTAGATACGCTTATCTGTTTGGGTCCGGCGACTTCTGGTGCGTTTCCTGTGATTGAGCGTAACACTCGGGAAAGTACTGGATGATATTGTTTACCCCCAGATAGGACCACCTAAATTAGGAAATTAAACAACAAAATAAACAACATGAACATGAAGAGAAACTCAAATACGCACCGAATAAGACTTTCGATAGAATTTGCAAAATTCTAATAGTTAATTGTCAACGTGTTTTCCTGTAACATCACTCAAATCCTCCCAAGGAGATATCGCTTAAGCGATTAATTATGGTGTCTATAAATTAAATCCAGCATGGGGCCGTAATTACTAAATAAACTTTACTTAAGCCACATTTATAGACACCGCTGAATGAGGAATCGTGACATCTGCCCAATATCGGCAATAACTTACGTCTGCGTACGGGGAGAGAGTATCGTACTTCCAAAAAACAAGAACCGGAGTACGAGAAAAAAAGAAAAAAAATACTTGAAAGAAACCAAATACATTATACAAATAAACGACGATCGATACATATACAGGTAGGTTCGCTGGAAATGGAGCAAAATATAATAAAGGGAATGCTAATTTACAACAAAATAAGCGTTACGATGCGATGAGCGTTACGGACGCGTAACATTGTTCATCTACATAACACAGGATATTCAGCTTCATGTGATCTGTTAACACGTGATTGGTTTTATATATATTTTGCGGAAATGTAGAAAATAGCCACCTTCTTTGAATTTGTTAAAAATATTTAAAATTGTCTTCGCATAAAGTATACGCCTGTTAGGATAATTAACTGTTTTAAATAAATTATCTATTTTTCAATAAAATGTATTTAATTTCAGATTTAAATATCAATAAAAATTCAGAAATATTTCACATTTAGAAAAATACTGGTGTAGAACTGGTTGTCTACTATGCCATATATGCATTGACATTTCTTTTTTTAGAATTACACATAGGGATGTATGTGTAATGATAAAAAGAAACCTGGTATGTCTGTCTAGCTAATAACGTGTGTTCATTTGAAAAGTAAATCTAGGTTACTTTGAAATTTTGATAGAATAAGACGCATATATATTGGTATGTGTTTGTTGTTCCGTAAACGTAAATCCAAATGACATTTGATAATGTCAATCACATTTGCTATTTATTTGTATGTATGAAACTGTCAGAATATACTACTTTGTAGGTTAAGTAGTAAATTTTAATTTACGACATACTTCAAAATGTTCTCAGTAAATCACATGCTACTAGATTGACTTTTCAAATGAACACCCGTTATATGGAAGTATACATAGGTTAAACTAAATATTGTATTATTGTAATTATTGTAATAAAACTCCTGGCTAACGTAACTGTACAATGAAAGTAATGATAAATTACAATGCGTTAATATTGAATTTACAATATGCTAACGTTGTTTAGTTGAATAAAATACGGTCAATAAAAGTAAAAAATTCAGTGTAAGCTTTACAAAAGAACACGACGAAAAAGAGCAACACTTTTTTAAAACAAAGGATTTTTTTTAGGAAAATAATCCAATTGGGATTCCAGAAAAAAATATGTTTATAAATCACATATATTTTTTTGAATATTTCGGTGAAAAGATATGAGCGAATCTGTTTTTTTTTTTGTTATGTCGGTAGCTCGTTTCAGTTCTGTAAATTAAATTTGTCTATTATAATTCCGTGAAATGTAGGCGGCGCGCTCTTTTTTTGCTCTTTCTCGGTAAAGTTTTCCGCTTGGAGCTAATAATCCATGTAATTAAATAAGGGAAAACAACATTTACCTTGAATAATATTTTTTTGCCGTGCTTAATGTTGAAAGCGCTTCCAGTGAAATATTGCATCTGTGTGTGATTATTAAAAAAGAACGAGACGACATCATAATTATAAAAGTAAATAAAATTTCGTGTGTATTAAAAATAACTCATACAGAAAGGAGCTTAATGTTACCTCTTCGAAAACACTTCTTGCGTAAGCGATGGTGGTGTAATGGTCAGCATAGTTGCCTTCCAAGCAGTTGATCCGGGTTCGATTCCCGGCCATCGCATATTTTTTTTCTTGTAAGTAGTATTGATTTAGTATTATTTATGTGACAAACATAATAACGAGTGACGAAAGTAACATTTTGTTAAGCGAGAAAACAGTTTACCAAACGAGGCGAACCCGAGTTTGGTGATGTTCGCGAGCTTAAAAAAACGATTTCGATGAGTTAAACACTATACTTTTTTTACGACCTCGCCTATGACATTATAACAGACTTAAAAAAATTATGTAAACAGATACTTTATTTTCAATTAAAAATTACAAAACTAGAGATCATATTTAAATTAGTTATGATTTAAACATTGACACATAGAATATGTAGACAATAAGGTCGATGGCTTCAAATTTTCCCACAATTATGCAAAATATGCAAACAGCACAATTTCCTAATATGAATTTACGCTATTATCAGCTCTCTATTCAATGAATTTTACATAGACTTCTTCATACCTCTTTCTCGATTTTTCTCGTAATAAGCCTGCATAGGTTTTCTCAGCTTGATTTACTATTTCTGGTGGTTTATTGGGAATATCTAAATCACTTTCTTAATCAGGAATCATGATAAAGCTACAAACAGCACAAACTGACGTGATATAATAATGACACGATATAGCAACAGCAGGAAACTAGACGCAAGTGAAAATTAGTAGGTAATTTTCGTCACTAGGGACGAAAGTTAACGTTATGGGATTTTCTCTCACTAGTGACAGAAATCAAATTTATCCAATTTTGGCACATAACGTGACTGTTCAAACCTGTACGACGTTAGGAAACGCTTTACTTTTCGTAACTAGTTACGTAATGAAAAATATTTCGTAACCAGTGATGAAGAATTCATTTCATCACCAGTTAATATATAGGAATTGAGGAGTGTTTAATGACACAAACTGGTTGAATCTTCATTTTATGCATTATAAACATTTATGATACAATGTGAACAATTGGTGAGGTTAATTCCTACGGGCGTAGAATTCATGGCAGTTGCTCTGATTTCGTGATACGAACCGGAATTTGCATTTAAGCTTGATTCACCAAGAATATCATTAGCAACCATTTTCTTATTTTCTATAGAATTCTCTACATAACCCTCCGTTACAGTATTTGAATTTCAGTCTCCATGTCGCTTAACCTTCAAAATATCCGCACCAGAATCTACCAAAAAAGTAGCCGATGACCTTCTGAAACAGTGTCCGGTAAATAAGAAAGGATTTGGTAGTTTCAAAAAACTGAGCAATACTTTGGTAGATTATCGATTGTATTAATGCCAACTGGTTGTGCGCCGCATTTACCATTATTATATTTGACCGAAAACCTATCGTGTTTAACATTTCGTGGATGCAAAGAAATATACTTTCTAATAAGATCAAGAAAATTTTGCCGTTCAATATTTCCTTCTGTGATCACAAACTCACGCGTTACTTTTGTCTTTGTAAAAGGAATTTTTGTTACAAAATAAGAAAACTCGTCTAAAATATCTCCCACACAGAAATGTTAACTCACATTTTCGACAAGCACCAGCTATTCCAACGATCATTTAATATGTTTTTCGTACTTCCGGGCCTAAAGTGACAACTTCACTCCCTTGTGACAGGTACTATAGTGTCACATTTAATCCCTCCGGGATTAAATATTGACGAAACTCCCGGAACGATTAAATCAAAAACAAACGAATTTAAGGGATATTTTATTGAAAAATATAATTAATTAGAATGGTAATTAACGTTAATATTCAAATTAATATTGTGACAGTTCGTCATATTGACCAGTCTTTCCTGGGTTAATGCAGCAGGTAACTGACGAGTAACAGATAGGTCCTTTTCATATTGAACTGGTGTTTGTTTCGAAGATCCTGCGGAAACAGGAAGCGAGAATGAGGACTGTGGCATAACTATAGTGGACGAATCGGCGACTTGACCAAATATTTTATCTGAAATTTTTTGTTTATTTTTAATAGACGATTCAATATATCCCTCGGCCACGTTGGAGGATTTCCATCCTCCATGTCTCTTCAGCAGGTCTATTGTTGCTCCCGAATCAGCTAACAAAGACGCAGATGTGCGTCTAAAACAATGTCCCGTATAAGACGTCGCATTTTCTAATTTCAAGAAAGCTGCTATTTGCCGTGGAAATGTACCAAACATGTTTTTTCCTACTACTCTCGTAGTACATTCTTTGTTGATGTATTGAACAAAAAATTTTGAATGAGGTGTCCCTGTCTTTCGCAATGCCACATATTTCCGAAATATCGCCACAAAACTGATGGCACTGTTTTCTGAATTTTTGATCACAAAATTTCGGTCAATTTTATTTTTGGTGTTTCTAATCGCAATTAGGAAGGAATCGCCCAAATCTCTCACATCGTCGATTTCTAAATCAACCAACTCTTTTCCACGACAAGCTCCCGCAACGCCCAAAATAAGTGCAACCTACAAAAAAATTGATTTCTTAAAATTTCTGAATATAAACAAATTTCCAAATTTACCTTAAGCATTAAATATTTATCATCCGGAGCCTCCCGTAAGAACTGATCTACCTGCTCAGACGTGAGAATTCTTGACTTCTTTGGCTTAAATCCCTCATTTCTTCTCTTCAAAAAAGCTAATAATTTTGGAAATTTACTTATATCAATATCTTCTCTAATGTTAATAACCGATTTCAGCATTGAGTAATGTGCCCAGAGAGTTGAGGCACAAACCGCTTTTGATTTATCATTGAAGTAGACTAACAGCGCATTTTCAGTAGGTTGTCTCACATTTTTTAAGCGGCACCACTTTTTAAAAGCATCGTACTGCTGCTCGTATAGTTTTCTAGATTTCGGTGGTAACAATTCTTCACCTACTTCGGCTGCTCTTTTATCAATATCAGATACACCTTCTTCACTCATGATACCAATAATTATCAATAACAATGTTTCTTTACAATGACACTAGTAATGACAATGTTTCTAAATTATAATTGTCACAACGCAATGTTACTATGGTAACTTATTTCAAAGACAGTTTATTAAATGAGTTGAAGAGAGAAAAAACTGATTGAAATTATTGAAATAATTAATAAAATCATACCGGAAGTACGAAAAGTATCGTATATACCTTGCGACTGAAGTACATTTAATCCTTCAGGTAAATTATGGCCCTCCCTGCGGTCGGGCCATAAACTTTACCTTCAGGATTAAATGTACTACTTCAGTCCCGCGGTATATAATGTACTATTATCTTCAGCTTCTGTCATAAACCGGGAGACAACGAAATATTTAGCTAATAAAAGTAAATATTTATACTTAACTTAACAAACACCTGTAAAATTAAATGAATTATTATCAATAGCATGAAAACTGTCATTACTAATTTAATACGACTTATTTCGTATGGCAATTCTAAGGAAATTAGTTATGACGTTTAATGTCAGATCAACTGGAAAATTATAAAACTTTGTTTTGATCAAAATTATATAAAATCTTGTATGCAACACGTAATGAAATGTTGTTTTGTGTAAGTCATGTCATTTTGCAGGATCTCGCTCGCTACGCTCGCTCGTCCTGCAAATATTCAATTTCGTTACATAACATAGCCCATTTCATAACTGGTTACATAAATAGCTATTTCGCTGCAGTATTCGGTAACGAAAAATGTCTTTTTATAAAGGGTCGTAGAAAAAAGAGATTTCTAAATTTATTTAAAAGCACAATTACAAAAAATTTTATTATAAAATAAAGTTGTAAAATTAAATTAGTATAATTAACTGATTAAAAAGTTTTTTTTCTATTTTGCGTTCGTAATTAACTCATTATAAAACCCAAGACAGTATCGAAATGAGCTTCATTTCGACACGCTTTTTTATTTTTTTAATGTTGGCGTTATTCGAACACACAAAATAGTATATTAAAAAACGAGTTTCATAAGGCACCATTTTGCCGCACGAGATCAGTTTAGAAAACGAGCCGCTTGCGGCGAGTTTTCTAAAGAGCGAGTGCGGCAAAAGGCCTTATGAAACGAGTTTTTTATACTATTTTTTCTATTTTGCGTTTTTACATTAATAAATTGCTTAAATTGGAATTATTTAATTTGAAAGTTCAGAGTTTAATTTTTATATAAAGCATGCAGTTGGTCACATTGATACTTGACATTTTCAAATTTAAATCTTGCTATCCGCGAAGTATATTATATTTCATATTATTTATTAATTTTCGTTAACATTACTTGATATTTCATTTAAAAATTTAAACATGAGAGACATAGAAACATATATATGTTGTTGTCAATTGTAAACAACATACGTTGTTTGTGTAAAATACGAATATATATCATATCTGTCAAATGTACATAAATTCTTAAAATCATATGACAGCAATGATATTTATTTCTGTATTCGAACAACGCCAACATTGAAAAATGAAAAAAAGTGTATCGAAATGGAGCTCATTTCGATACTGTTTTGGGTTTCATAATGAGTTCATTTCGAACGCAAAATAGAAAAATATATTTTATTGCCATTTAATTTTAAGAATTTAAGTACATTTGACAGAAATAATATACGTATAAAAAGAAAACTCTAGACAAACAATGTATAATGTATATAATTGACAACAAGATATATTAGTTCCTGTCACCCATGTTTATAACGAGCCATCGAAAAAATTTATAATTGGAGTAGACTGTGAAATTGGGTTGGTACTTTAGCCACTTCCACATAATAACATTTATTATTTGACATTGAAACTATAAGTTTGTGTCAAATTTTTCAAAACTCTTATTAAGAAAATTAAATTTATTTAAAAAATGGTATTCAACATAGAACAAAAAGCAAAAATTATCGAATGTTACTTCCGTACAGGTGTGAAAGTAAATGGCGAGTGGCAGTATTCAATTACGGAATGCATGGCTAATTTCAGTGAAGAACATCCTGAATTAATGTTTGACTACAATGATTTTTATAATGTTTTGACAAATTGTGTAAAGTTATTCAGGGAAACTGGTAGCGTCGGTCGAAAAACTGGAAGTGGACGGCCATCTAAACGTACAGCTGATAATATTGAAGCCCTTCAGCATATTATTGATGCAAATCCAAAAACATCCATTTCAGTAGTGACCCAACAAACAAATGTATCTTATGGTACGTGCCAATTCATTCTTAAAAAAGTATAACATTGTCATCCATACAAGCTGCAATGTTTTCATGAACTTTATCCAGTGGATTATTTAAGACGAGTGGAATTTTGTCAATGGTTTCAAAATAATCTACACAATCAGGATATCCTTAACACAGTTTTTTTCACGGGTGAGGCCTGGTTTTATCTTTCTGGATATGTTAATTCACAGAATATGAGGTGTTGGTCCTCCGAAAATCCTCATTTTTTTTGTTGAAAAAACATTGCATCCCCAAAAAGTTGGTGTTTGGGTTGGAATATGTCGAAGAAGATTGGTGGGTCCCATTTTTTTTGAAGGTACACTTACTGCTGCACGATATCGCATTGAGATACTCGGCTCATACATAAATCAACTGGATGATGAGGAATTACAAAATGGGTATTTCCAACAAGACAGCACATACGACCAGAGAAACACTTCAATATCTCAGAGAATTTTTTGATAACAGAATAATAAGCAGGAATACTGAAATCCCATATCCAACTAGGTCCAACTAGGTGTGATTTTTTCGTATGGCCATACATCAAAAATTCGATTTATTCAACGCCAATTCATAATCTGGAACAACTGAGAATTCGCATAACAGAAAAGTGTGAAGAGATCAACAACTCACCGCAAATGCTGCATAAAGTTTGTGCTGGATTGCGGAGAAGAGTTGGTTTGTGTTTAGATGTAAATGGACAACATTTTCAACAACTTCTGTAGCTATATGTAAATTTTGATTATGATTTCAATATTAAATAAATTATTTGTTTTATTTTTTGTTGTAGTATCATTTCAATGCCATAACCTTTTTTTACAATGAAACCAAATGAAACTGTCAAGCATCAAGTAATGTGTCATTATGTGGAAGTGGCTAAAGTACCAACCCAATTTCACAGTCTACTCCAATTATGAATTTTTTCGATGGCTCGTTACTTTTAAATAAAATATCAAGTGTTGTTGACGAAAATGAAGAAATAATATTTCGCGGATAGTAAATTTGAAAATGTCAAGTTTCAATGTGACCAACTGCATACTTTATATAAAAATGAAACTGAACTACTGAATTAAATAATTTCAATTTATTAATGTAAAAAAATGCAAAATAGAAAAAATAGTATAAAAAACTCGTTTCATAAGGCCTTCTGTCGCACTCGTTCTTTAGAAAACTCGCTGCTATCGCGGCTGGTTTTCTAAACTGAACTCGTGCGGCAAAATTGTGCCTTATGAAACTTGTGTTTTAATATACTATTCTACAATCACTTGATAAGGAATGCTTTTTTGCTTGTCATTGGTAACGAAAAGTTTATTTTTACCGAGGACCGTCCCATTATCGCTCTAGCGCAATAAAGTCTGAAAATAGCACATCGTCAATAGCAACCAGTAGCTAACATTTAAATTGATAGATTGAAAAGCACAATTAATAATTAATTTATCGCAATTTGCGCGCTAACTTCAATATATTTGAAGAAAAATATGGAAAATAGTGACAATGATATCGCGAGTACACCTCCTGAGATCAGAAGTGCGCAGAAGCTGTAAGTTTGACTTTGTCGCCAGAAAAATTACAGATATTATATGAGAAGCAATATAACCACTTCACAACATTGTGTAATGCGAATAAAAGATGTAAATATTCGGAAAACGTGCTTGTTGCCTATTTTTCTGAGAAAGCCAAGACACTAAAATCGTAATCACTCTGGTCGATTTACTCGATGCTAAAAACCACATTGTCTACAAAAAATGATATTGATTTAAGTCAGTTCAAAAAGTTGACCGTATTTATAAAAAAAGAAGCAATTAGATATAAACCCAAAAATTCAAAAACCTTTTTACATAGCGAAATATGC
The DNA here is from genome assembly GCA_935421215.2 of Melolontha melolontha. Taxonomy (NCBI): domain Eukaryota; kingdom Metazoa; phylum Arthropoda; class Insecta; order Coleoptera; family Scarabaeidae; genus Melolontha; species Melolontha melolontha. The sequence continues at coordinate 120,667,815 of OW285239.1, read as the reverse complement.
AAATTTTTGTGCGAAGCCCCTGACGAAATTCACTTATTAAACAAGATAAATTTTGTATGTATGTTTAATATTATAGTTTAATACAGATTTCTATATTATAGGTTGTTCTAATTATTGGAATCGCGGCTGCCTCTAGGCATGGCGAATTAATAAAAATGTAAAAGATTTCAAGGACAAAGCATCTCTTTCAATAGTTACTAATCCTGATTCAAAAACAAGATGGGTTCGAATTTTCACTGTCACAAATAATACCCAAGAAAATCCAATTGAGCTATTTAACTTTTTATAGAAAATGCATTGCTTTAAGACCTAGAAATGAAAACAAGCCGCCACGATTATTCTTAAAATATATTAAAGAAAAGTGTTTTTATCAAGCTGTGGGAATGAATACTATTGCCAAAATACCGAATGAAATTGCTAAATATTTAAACCTTCCAGACTGCCCCTTATACACAGGACACTGCTTCCGCCGAACTTCGGCCACTTTATTAGTAAATGGTGGAGCTGACATTACACAATTAAAGCGACACGGGGGATTGAAAAGTTCCACAGTTGCCGCAGGCTATAAAGATGATAATATTAATGAAAAAATTGAAACAGGAAAGAAAATTTTACCTGGACCATCGAATGTCCAAATAAGTAATTATGCTGAATACAATAATCAAGCAATTACCATATCAGAATATAGCCCCTATATACTAACGGGATCAGTAATTATTATTAAAGACGGTACAAACTGCGCTTTCAGTTTCCAGATTACAAATAATGCCAATAAGTGAATTACTGTAGTCTACTGTTTTATTTATTTGTTATACATATTGCTATGGATTTTTAATCAAAAATAATTTAATTTAAAAATGTACAATTATTTTGGATAGAATTGTATATTCAAAATGTATATAAATTTAACGAGATAGAAAAACTGATTTTTCCCGGCGTGCTTTGGATGTGCAAATTGTAGAGAGAGGGAGATGAAATTTATAGTTTGAACTAGAAGGTTGTTTTGTGAAATATATTTAAATATATTTTAATTAATTCGGGTTGATTGATTGAATGTGATTTTGTTATATTGTTATTAAAGTCCTGATATTTATAGAGATAAATTTCTTGTTGTATTATTGATGTTTAATTTGATTATGCACCTTCTTCGTTCATAAGAGTCTCCACATTTTTTTTCTTGTAGGTAGAATTAAAATTATATGACGTCGTCATAGTATATAAAATTACTATAAGTATATTTATATTGTATTCAAGCTTGTAGTTAAGAGAATTAATTATTAGAAATATAGATAATAAAGTTTATTATTAACATTTCTTTGTTAAAATTATAATTGAAAAGTTTGTTCGAGAGGATTCACGGTTTTTTGTGCGTGTCTTTTGCACATGCGTAAGTTTTTGTTCGTGTATCAGTATCTGATTATACAGTGTGGTTCTCTGGGGAGAAATTAATATTAAACTTGGTTATTTTTAGATAAGTTTTGATCGGAGTCATTTAGAGGATGTTTTCCATTCATCTAGCTGTCAATTTTCAATGAATGTTTTTACCTCAAGTATTTTTGTATAATACAATGTCTTTATACTTTGTAAAGATAAATTTTTATTTTTTTAATTTTTGTATTAAATATTCATTTTAATTTTTATCCTGCGTTTCTTTCATTTAATCATACCTATATTGCTGTTCTAACTTAACTTATATAAAATAAGTAAATAAATTTTTGTGAACATTTCACTGGCGCTCAACTCACATTTTAGTATTTACACGTCTTTCCTGAGTGGAACCCGAGAAGTTAGAAGTCTCATATTTGAAAATTTACCGGCTGAGAAACCTAGTTGGGAAAACTAGTTGTGGAAAGTGGTGTAACAAATCTTCAACCCACTATTCATAGCAATGTGTTACAATAAAGTTAATGATTTAAAATAGTTTCATTTTATTAAGTGATGATTTAAAATAGTTTCATTTTATTAAGTGATTGTAGAATAAATATTGTATGGATTACAAGCAAAAAGAGACATTGCTCTAGAGTAATTATTGCACTCCGCTTCGGGTCGCGCGATAGCTGTTACTCTCGAGCAATAATGTATCACTTTTCGTTCTTAATACATAAATAACTATTGTGCAGTAGATAAATATTGCGATGAGTAACAAATCAAATTTCATCAAAACTTTATCAAGGAAATCAATTATTCCACTGAACTAGTTACATACCGAGTGATCCAGTTAAAATAACAAGTCCTAATTGTGACAAAACTAAATAAAAATTTAAAATTCTACAAGGTAAAATTATAATGTTATAAAGGAGGCACAATCTAATACGAGGCATGTCTTTTTAGTGTTGCATATAGTCGTAAAATCAAACAGTGGACCGACACAAAGTTGCTTTTCAAAATATTTTCCACAAAAATTAATACACTTCTACGTTCATTCAAACTGTTAAAGCAGTTATTTCAGTCTTCAGTTGGGACAGTCAAAATTGCCGTTTGAAGCCAACTACTGCTTCTTCCGGCAACTGAAATTGCCAACTATGCATTCCATTCCTGATCTTTTGGAGGATGATCTAATAATTCGATATTTTACTGTTCCGAAAAGTCAATTGTCTTTCGATCTGTGTGCGAACTCGCATTGTTTTTGGCAAACAAACGGTTGTGTACCAATCCGCATTAACTGTTCTTCGATCTTGCAAAGGAATTATAACCACATGACCTAATTTTGAGACAAACACTGCGACGCATCTTTTTCGAGATACTTCGCGAACTGATAACTTTTGTCGAATTCTCTTCATCTTGAAACACCCAAACAGCGGACTGGCGTTTCTTTTCGGGTTCATAGGAATAAATCCATGATTCATCATCACTGATAATGGTATAGACATTTTGAGATTACGTTATTGAACCGGCTCAAAGTTTTTCGGCACTAATTAACGCCAGCTGACTTTTGCTATTCGGTTAAAAGGTGTAGAATCCAACGGGAAACTAACTTTCTCACATCCAGTTAATCATATAGGATCGTTTGGATTAAGGTCTTCGAAATACCCATAAATGTCTCAATTTCACGATATGTCACATGTCTATTATCTTCCTTAACCAAGCGGTGCATTGATATTTTTCTGGTCGATACATATACACCCTAGTCCAAAATATTGTAACAACGAGCAGAATTTGGAAGGCAAAGAGCAACAAGTGTGGTCGCTCACTGTTTTATTGTGTTGAATACATTATATGATCGTAGAATCACAGGGGTTCAACATCTCTTGAAAATAGCGTGGCAGGTTGAAATAAGTAAACGACATTAGGCAATACCTTGAGGCAAGTGATCTGACTTCACTAAGACCGGCTACGGGACCACAATTGTTACCTAGACGACGAAGAACACGTCTTCAGTTTGCACGATTATTTGCGAATTGGACTCTTCAGCAGTGGAGTGAAGTTCTCTTTACGGATGAGTCGCGCTTTTGTTTACGATCACCTGATAGTTGAAAGCGATGAGGAAAAGACGAAATAAGCGACATACCGATTACACCATCTCTCAACGGATGTCTTTTCATGATGGTTCCATAGAAATATGTGCTCATACCATGGCACATATTTCTACAGAAGCACGTGCGAAGCTCATATTTGTATAAAACAGTACTTTAAACGCTTACAGGTACGTAGAAGATATTTTGCAAGAAGGTGTCCCATTTTCTCATTTTATTAGAGACGGTTTTGTTTTGATGCATAACAACGCCAGACCACACTTGTCAAGAGTCATTCATAGACTCGATTGGCATGCAATCCAAATCTTAATCCAATAGAACACCTTTAGGATGAATTCTAGAGGCGTTCGTAGACGACGACGAGTCCACGAATGCCACCAATTTTACAAGAGCTACGATTAGCCATTTTAGAACAATTCAAAGCAATTCCTCAAATTTGCTTAACAAATTTGATAAATTCAATGCCAAGACGCCTCAACAGTTTAATCCAGGCTCGAAGTGTAATTTAAATAAAATTTAATTTTTCACTCTTTCTGTTATTATTCTCAAATTAAATTATTTTTTTATGTTTATATTGTCTCTTTTCTCTTCATTCCATACATTTCTCATTGCGAAAGTGCAGTGCTGCAACAAAATTTAAATTTCTAAAGGAATTAATGACCCTGTAGGTGTTTTCGTGAAATTTTTAATGCGGCCGGCTTTTTGCCGTTCAGTGTATTACCATAGCATGCATTTTTCATTTTAGAATAAAAAATTGTCATTAAATGTTCCGTGTTAATTATCATGATATCATTGGAGAACGAAAAATTGAACAATTAGCATTCATTTCCAACACATTGACATCCTAAAAGGCCAATTTGATGAATGGATGAAATAATCCGTACAAGGCATCCGATATGTATAGAAAGTCATTTTGCATGAATAAAGCTACATAATGGTCGATATCAGTTGACCAGATTTATTTTTTACCTGGAAATATATAAATTTCTGTTGAAAGGTTTTGAACAAAAATTTAAGAAGAAGCTTGTATTATTATTAAATTTTATTTGCAGGAACATATTTATAACAAGCCATTTATTATAAAATATATTAACGAAATTTTAATAATTTCTATAAACAGTTTTAATCTAACTCAAGTCATAGGTTTTGAGCAATTTAGAAAGTGGAAATACAGTTAAAACTATTAATATTTCTTTTTTCATGTTTTATATCCTACTTAAGAAGATATTTAATAGACCAGATACTCAATAATAGTTTACTTATTTTGTAATATTTCTAACAGTGTGGCAGAGGATAGATAAAATTTCACCTACGAAGCAAAAAGCCGAAATTCTAAATAATCCTTATCATCGTCACTGTCTCAGCTGTTGTGTCCATCTGTAGTAAGAGACAATGTGACAAACATAAGACGAAACACGCAGCTCTACATTTTAATCTTAAGACTCCTCTATGTCAGTCAGCCAAAACTAAAAATTAAAAGCACTTCCACTAAGCCCACTGTCAACTCGCTGACCTTCAGAACAAAAGTGAACAAGATACGCGTAGTCTTTTCGCCCTACACATTTTTGAAAAGTCGACGTACGCAACCTCGGAAACAAACAACACACCAGTCTTCGTGGGTACCAAAGACAACATTTAACCGGCGGAAAGATGATATATAGAGTCCGATTAACAAAATATTGTAATATCAATCATTTTACCGTTTAAAAAGAAAGAAAAGACCGATTCCAGATGTGGCTTCTCTTCATGATAATGATCGGACACATGTAGTCACAACTGCAAGAGGAAACTTTTGTGAAAATACATTGGGATCTTTCGCCATTTCATTATTATGTTCATACACTCCATAAAGAGAAATTAGGAACTAGCAGTTTCAGGCTAATACGGGAGTTCAAAATTATAAGGAAAATTATTTGCGCAGCAATAAATTTGCTTCTAAACATGAATTAAAACCCTGCCATTGCATTGTCAATTATGATTAAAAACAGGAGGAGAGTTATTTGGAAAAAGATGCGCTCCAAGATTTTAAATTTTGTAGTTCAATAACTTTTTACAATATATATTATATATATATATATATATATATATATATATATATATATATATATATATATTGTAATAGAAGGAGATGAGAGAGAGATGCTGAAGAAATAAATGATAGTGATAATTTGATTGAAATGTTAATTGATATTATATGATTGATAAATTGATTAAATTGAAATTGAATCTTTTTCTCAAATAGTACACCTATCTCTCCAAATATAAAGAAACCCTCGTATGCTTTACTTATTACACTTACCAGTAGTTATTTTTTAATGTAACTGTTGCCTCTCTGATATTACTTAAATGCACCGGCGAACACTACTGTCGTAGACTGTCCGTAGACACGTTGTAGTTTCTCTCCACAGGTGTAGATCATGACAAGTAGAATACAATTAGATTATATCCTATTTTAATTGTATGATTTTAAGAAATTACGTGTAAAAGAAACTATTTCACCATTGGTCATAAAAATGTAAATACCTTCACATGTAGCTTTAAATATTTATTATATTTGATCTATTTCTTTTCAGATTAGTAATATTTCTTAACACAGATAAAGACAAACAAAAGGACCATACAAATTTGTATATAATAGAACGTTATTATACAGTCCTCGCCAGAGAAAACGGGACACTTTTTTTAACTATTGTAAGTCAAGATTACAGCTATTGATATGATTTGAAATTAGTAATAGATGAAAAATATTATGTATTTGTCAATTTGACAGTATTCAAACTTCAAACAATTAATAATGGGCTCACACTCTTAAGTAATATTTATTTAAACGACGAAAAGTAAAAAAGACCTTTACTGAACATTGTAATAACTTAAATCTATTAACTTAAATCTATTATTAAATTAATTAATTATTATTAAATTAAATTAAAATTAATATTTTGTAAGAGCACCTTCAGCCTCTATCACAGCATTAATTCTTTCAGGCATTGATCTTATTAAATTAATGACGTAATTTTCAGGTATTTCTTCCCAGGCTGTTTGTACTATTTGAAGTAATTGCTCATTGTTATGCGCCTGAAGATTTTGTTTATTAATACGTCTTGCCATTAAACCCCATACGTTTTCTATCACATTTAAATCTCCACTATAACTAGGAAAATCCATACAGGTCACGTTGTTTGTATTAAACCACTGTTTCGTTGCTGCGGAGGTGTGAACAGGACAGTTGTCTTGCAAAAACATGAAATTCCTATCAGGATAAGATTGTGTGACGGTTGGGATCATCACATTATTAAGAATATTTATATATTCTTCACTGTTAAGTCGATTTCGAATATGGTGCACAACTCCGAGACCTCGCGATGATAACCATCCCCAAACGTTGACAGAAAATCGAGGATTCCTTTTAATTTTATTTATATATTTATCATCAAAACGTGTACCTATTGGCCGGTAAACTTTTACTTGTCCATTGTACGACGACTGAAATATTTTTTCGTCCGAAAATATTACTTTATCCCAAGCGTCATATCCCATGTGCTGCAGAGCGAAGCCGATTCTTTGTTCTTTCGAAGCAGGAGTTAAACGAGTTTTGTTCACTGCTACACGTGAATATAAACCGGCATTCCTTATTCGTCGGGATCCTGTTCTAACAGATCCAGGAAAACCTGTATTTCTTATTGCCTCTCTTACGGTGTCGAAAGGGTTTCTATGCATATGTGCAACTAAGGCTTCATCTTGGTATACACCAGATATTTTTCTTGCTCCTGTACCGACGGATCTCGAAAGACTTCTTTCTTCTCTCCATTTCCTATATATTCTGCTTACTGTACTCTTACCTATTCCAAATTCATCTGCAACACTTCTCATCAACCATCCTTCTTCTATTTTAGTGCAAATTCTTGCTTTACATACTATATTAACGTGAGGCATATTAATATTTTCAACGTAAATAAACACTATGCATTGATAAAATTTGACATTAATGACATATTGCAGTGGAATGTGCTTTTGATTGCTTATTAAATTTTTTTCTTCACACTACAACTTATGCTTCCGGCTGTTCAGTCTTGTAGATTCCTTGAGCTCACATCTCACGGGTCGATCTTCTCAGATAAGGGCCAGGTTATATTTGAAGTAAAACAATAAACATTAATAAAAGACACATTTAGCTAGTTTACAATATTTAATAAAAGAAAAAAAGAAAAAAAAATCCCTTTACCGAATGTACAGGGAGCTAAAGCAAATTAACAGTAGCTTAGGAGGAAAGACTCTTTATGAATATGACTCGCACAAAGAGAAAAACCCCCTGTGACTCTCGAACAAACATAAAATTAATAAATAATTGAGAAATTTGTCAAGTTTGACCTCTACTTTAACCCCTACAACTTAAATGTCAACAACTACAAAGTTATTGAAACCGCGTAACAGTCTTACAGTCATGCGCAAATAAAACACGACCAAAATCAACCCACAACTAAAAAAATCCAACCTGAATTTAAAACGTTCTAGAATATTATCTTGAAGAAAAAACTCCACTAACTAAAAAACATGACAACTTTCTCTAGTATTCATATACTACTTTAAATATCAAAATAATCACAAATTATACACAAAATTATAATTATAAGCAAAATAATCGTAGTATCAATTATATAAATTAAATATTTTTATAGAACTTACATCGATCTAAGCACTGATAACACAAAAACTACGTGAGAGATACCATACTTTATTTAATTCAACAACGAGATCACCAACTCTCGTAAAAATCGAAATAACGTTACATGCACAGGAATAAATGCATAATACTAAAATAAAAACCCGACTTTACTTAAAACAGAGAATAAAAATGAACTTCTTATACTCTACAACCAGTTACTTTGCAAGTCTTGATATCTCTAACTAAATTTACCGCGAAAAATTCCTACATCTAATTCAATAGTACCACAACTGTCCGCATCCATACGTTTAAACTAATAAACATACAGAGTCAGTCAAAAATATAATTACAAATATAATAAATATCAATAAAATTCAAATGTTGTTCAAAATTTAAATCTTCCATCTTTTTCTCTCTCTCTCTCTCTGGATAGAAAAATCCATGACAATATGTAATGACAAGAAAATTAATTCATTCAATGTTATATGAAAATACTTAATTACACAACTAAAATTTAGCCAAAATCGCAATAAGACGCGTCCCGTTTTCTCTGGCGAGGACTGTATAACTTCCTATTTGGAAAATAAACTTCGATTATAATTATCAACTGAAAACTGTTAAACTAAGTATTACGTTTGAAACTGTCTTGTAAGTATTTGGTATATTCTTTTTTACACTGTTTACAAGATTTGAAATTATATAAAAGCTTGTTTATTTTAGATTGATTCAAAGTTTTTTTTAATATACTTAATGAAAGAAATTACGTTCAAGATAGATATTTAATATGCAGTACATGGATACCTTTTCTTTCTTTTAATAATGGTCCAATATTTTTATATACAGGATCCTGTTGACTTTAGGAAGACGATATAAACTCTTCGAAAATTCCTATGATGATTGTAACGTATGAAGTTCTGACGATTGTTTCTAAATTCCCCTGGAATACTGGTACTGGCTACTGGCTGGATACAATATTTAAGAGAATAAACTGGTAATATTATTCTCAACCAAATTCTTGAGAACTATTTTGATATTTTCTCCGGAAAAACAATAAATATGAGAATTTTATCTCGGAAGAATTATATAATTGGAGAATTTGGAAAAATTACCTGGTGGTACGAAATACTTTTGGAAGTCCTCGATTGGAAATAAGTATCTCTCCAGATATTTATATTTTGGATTTAATTTGTTCTCTGTATAACTAATTCAAGAGAGTATAATTAATTTTAAATAATTATCTATTTTTCGCGGTATTTTATTAATATTTTACCACACGAGTAAATTTTACCTCTGACTCTTCAGAATAAAATTTTAATCTGTAATAATGTCCATCTCAATTTTAATATATATCAATCTAATCTGTCATTGAAATTCTAATATATCAAATACCGGTTATGTCAAAATTTTATACCAAGATTATTATTTTTACTAAAGACATTCGAATAAGAATTATTTTCCAAACATAATTTAAAATAGATTTGACAGGTCTGTTTTTACATTAGATTAACAATTTGTAAATAAAACGTTGACATTTATAAATCCTACATTAATATACATCATTTTTCAACTTCCTTTTTAATTAATTTATAGAAATGAAGGATAAAATTTAATATATATAAAAACATAATTATAATCTACTTAAAATATACAAATCTCCATAACAAAAAAGTCATATCTAACTATTATTTTATTAAACTGATAATACTATAAGTTTATCTATTACTTTGGACATTATCATAAATAATGTCAATCAAAAAATACTATTATATATCGAATGATCAAAAAGTCTTTGAATCGCTATTGCCGTGGAATTTACGAGATATCTATGAAATTATTTATTTCAATTAGTTTTGACATTTATTTGACAAGTTTCAAGTCAGCTGGTTATAAAATATACATAAAATGCAACTAATTACCATAACCTAAAATCTATTTTATTTGTGACTTATGGGTACTTCAAAGTACAGAAGTAAATAATTCTATATGGGTTTTACACTTCATGGCTATCGCGATCCAAAGACTTTTTGATCATACATTACATTTAATCTATATATGTATATACTCAAATCTAGCAAAAGCAAAGAATTGCCGAGTTCAGTTAGTTTAAAATAAAACATACCCCATATAATATATAAACTTGTTTTCTTTAAATAAATAAAAGCAAATTTACATATATGGGCTGAACCACAAAATTGTTATTCAGAGTCGTCTATGAACGATAGGGAAGTATAGTAATCATGTCTGATTTAAACTCATATATGTAAAGAAATTGACGGAGAACTGTCATTTATAAATCAATCTGATAGGTCGAGAATATTTTTCGCCGTAATGACATTCGTATTAATCAACAACAAGTAATTTATTTAAGTCATGGCACAAAATCAATATAATGAATAAGTTTATTTTGTGAGAGGCGCATATGAAGATTTTCGAGAGGAATTTGTCGAATAAAGCTATCCCGTATAATCATTTCAGTTCTTCTATTCTTTTTTAGTGCAGTTATTTAGGGAAACAGGAAATGTAGATCACAGAAAAGGCAGTAGTATTTTAACGGTCAGAAATTAATTAACTATTGATGAGCCAAGTAATTGATAAACAGCAACAGATATCTGTGCGATATCTACAGCAAGAATTAGATTCCTCTTATAATATTCCTTACTAGAAGTATTCTTAAAAATAATCTACACTTGCATCTTTACATTTTACAAGCGACGAATGAAATATTCCTTGCAAACATACTCCAAAAAACTATTGTCAACAATTTATTGATTATTTCAATGATAATGATGAGGCTATGGAAATTATATCTATTTCGATTTCCTTCTTTATACACATTACTTTTTTCAAAATATTTTTATTTGGAATGTTTAAACAGTAATACATATAGCAAACTAAAAATAAAACGACTATATAAAACAAGTTAAAACAGCTAAATATTAATTCGATATACTTTTTAACTACTAAAATATGGAAATTTTTACGTCAACATAATACACATCACAGATAATGAAATAAAGACATTTCCCAAACGCTATTTAAAGAATGTTAGAAGAACAAACATATAAATATTTGCAATTTTAACAAGCAAGTCGTATATATCAAATCAAACCAAAAAAAAACAACTAACGGAGAAATTCAGAAATAGACTAAAATCAATCGCGAACACGAAACTAACTTCAAAGAACAAAGTTACTGCTATTAACACGGTGATCACCTATAGCTTTGGAATACTAGAATGGATCTCAGCCAAACTGCGCTCACTAAATCGGAGTATCAGAGTGTTATTTAAAAAATATTGTGGCCACCACCCAAAAAGCTCGACTGGAAGGTTCCATTTGCCGAGACCTTTATTTGAGCGAAGTATAATTAATATTCGTAACCTTCACTACCGACAGATAGGTCACTTCATAGAGTTCTTTATGAGAAAAGCCAAAGAAAAGAATCTATACGTAGTAGTGGCAATATAAGATAAAGTCTAAAGAAACTTATGAACCAGCTACGCAAATCCAATCCGTCACACATACTTTATAGACCTGAATAAGTAAAGAGCTGCATGGAAAATACATAACAAAGATAAAGGAACAACACTTCGATATAGCAGCTTCGTGTAAATGGCTTAAAGAGGGGATATAATTTGTGAAACGGAGGGGGTTATTGTGGCGATCCAAGATCAAGTGATATCTATAAGGAGTTATGAAAAGCACATATTACATGATCCCATGGCCATAAATGATAAGTATAGACTATGCGGTTCGAAAAGAGAAAATATAGATAATCTTATTAGTAGATGCAGTGTATTAGCAGAATACACTACAGAATAGACAAAATCATAAATCAGAGACTACGCAAACGGTTGACACCTAACGAGAAACTTGGTCCTTAATATAGGTACGACCCAGAAGGTTTGAAATCCCAGAAGGAAAGATATATTGAGATCGTACGATGATAGCTGATCGTCACACACTACACAATAGACCCGACACAAAACCATACAAAAACAGGGCTATATTGCAATACCAGTGGCAGCAAATCTTCAGTCGAAATCTAGTGAAACAGTTGAAAAATATAATTTGCTGACCGTTGAGATCAAGGACTCTTGACAAAGTTTTCAGGGCAAATCGCAACTAGTCTACACAATTCACTAAAAAAATTACAACATAAGAAAAAATTATATTTAGAGTTGCAAAGAGGAACATTATGAGGAGCTGTAACATAATCAGAAAATCATAAACATATATAAGAAACATTCGAATTTAGATTCTAACGAGTGTAAAATATATGTATTATCGGATAAAATAAAAAACAAATTTTAATGAATTTCACTACTTTTTAATTTACAAAGTTACGATCGTTTCACTCACACAGGAGCTTCGTCAGACATATAACTAACTTATGGACATATCTTTACATAAATATACCGCAACAAACACTGTTACGCCTTAATTTTCCTTCTAGTTTTCCTTTTATTTATTCTCGAGTACATCTTAATTTGTTTGCGAATCATTTAAATACGTTCAACGGGTATGTATATCGCTATCTGTGTTTAAATTTGGTAACTGTATCACCCCGCCCCCCTATCGTTTTCTATGCAAGCGGGTGATTGGGATTCGACCTCCGATATTCGTTGTATCAAGTTGGGTCTTTTTTTAAGTAGTGCAGATCTTCAAAAAGGGAAGATATAATCACAGCTCTTCGACGTATAGTTCCATCGCATTAAGCGGATCAAGTCTTAGTAGTGATTATATATTATTATTTATGGAATAGCGGATTTCATCTCTAGCAACTTTAGTAGTTTGGGAAAGTTATATAAACCAAACTGTAACTATAACGGCGTTCTGGTCCGATCTTCAGGAAGAATAAGCTTTCTGGCGAAGACATCGTATAGGCCCTCTATCATCTAGGGTTACCACGTTGACAATTATCTGGTTACCACCAAGCCAGACCAAAACCGTAAATTAGCGAGTTTTTCTCTCAAGGGCGAACACAAGAGCCATCACCAAAGGGTATGACGTACCGTAGAGAAACAAGTAATTCGTACTATTATTTTTATTTTGTACAAGTTTAATTATATTTGATATTTTAGTTTTGTTCTCTATTTCCTTTCATATTAACATTAACATTAACATTCTATTTTGGACCTTGATTCATTGGCATTGATTGATGGCATTCATTGATTGGCAATTTCAATTTATCTTCATATTTCAAATTAAAGTCAGTTTGGTAAATTGATACATATTAATAAAATTTAAACGTAAAAATTAACTTTTTCTATTTTGCGTTCGAAATGAACTCATTATGACACCGAAAACAGTATCGAAATGAGCTTCATTTCGATACGCTTTTTTTCATTTTTCAATGTTGGCGTTGTTCGAACACAGAAATAAATATCATTGCTGTCATTTGATTTTAAGAATTTAAGTATATTTGACAGATATGATATATGTTTGTACTCTACACAAACAACGTATATTGTATACAATTGACAACAAGATATATTAGTTTCTATGTCACTCATGTTTATATTTTGAAACAAAATATCAAGTAATGTTAACGAAAATTAATAAATAATATGTAATATACAATACTTCGCGCATAACAAGATTTAAATTTGACAATGTCAAGTATCAATGTGACCAACTGCATGCTTTACATAAAAATTAAAGTCTGAACTTCCAAATTAAATAATTCCAATTTATTAATGTAAAAAATGCAAAATAGAAAAAATAGTATAAAAAACTCGTTTCATAAGGCCTTTTGCCGCACTCGCTCTTTAGAAAACTCGCCGCTATCGGCTCGTTTTCTAAACTGATCTCGCGCGGCAAAATGGTGCCTTATGAAACTTGTTTTTTAATATACTATTTCCTGCAAGTGCATTAAATTTTAAATTTCGGTTCATTTTTGCACATATATATTTCTGTATTATATGTTGAGCACTTGTGAAATATTGAAATAACGAAATAAAACAAAACACCTTTTTCACAAATATAGTTTTAATAAACTAAATGTACATTTCGTGTGCTCTGCACACATTATCAGTAGTACTGTTCAAACATAATATCTCGTAGATATTATGTTTTTTGAAGTATTTGGTATATTAATGTATAATGTAATTTTGAAAGTAAATAAAATCAGATGAAATTGTCAAAATGTTTACACAGATTCTAAGTAAATATAAGCCTAAATAAAATAATGTTAAAACAGTCACGAAACATGAAAAAGATTTATCAGTTCTTTTTCTTAACGAATGAAAATCAGATTGTGCTAAGTTTTGCAATATGCAGGCTGAATTTTATTCCGGTCTTCTATTAGTGCATTTTAAAATATTATTTGAAGGAGATTTGATCATTTTAAATTTGCCATGGTACTTCTATATTAAATAAGGTTTTATAGTATATAAATACATTTTATGTGTTCTATATTCAGACATAATTTGTTGTTGAATATTTTGGTTCATTGAATAAATACATAACTTACATGTCATGAATTGACATCACGGAAAATTTCATTCATAACCATGTGTTCTTGATGTTTTATTAAAATTCATTTTAATAAAAGTAGCTAATTTTAGCAAATGAATAAAAAATGTTATGAAATTTAGAATATTTAGGATATAAACATAATCTTAGAGCAGTTTACTTTTAATACAATTCTAGTAATTAATTTGAGCCAGAAGTGTTGATTTAGTTCATATGGATGAAAATTAATGCCGTAAATCAAAATATCGAATGGATTGATAGTATGTACAATGACATATATGCGTATACGTTCATTACCAAACAAAATGATGTAAATAATGAGAATGTAATGTATAAATTATGTTCCGTCACTCACAAATATATTCTGACAATTACTTGAGGAAGTGGGCGTGCACGTTTTCAAAAACGACTACGGCGAACGCCCTCCGCTCGCCATCCTATTTGGCGCTTCTTATAACAAGTGTTCATTTGAAAAGTCAATCTAGTAGCATGTGATTTACTGAGAACATTTTGAAGTATGTCGTAAATTAAAATTTACTACTTAACCTACGAAGTCATATATTTTGACAATTTCATACATTCAAATAAATAACAAATAATAGGTATTTATTGAAAACTATAACAAATGTTGAAAATGTTGTCCTTCAAGATCAATGCACTTCAAAATCCTCCGTTCAAAATTTCTGATGATATTCTGCAACATTACTGGATTGTTATTAATTTCCATGCATTTCTGTTAGATTCTCTGTAGCATATCATTCAAATTCAATATAGGTGTTCGAAATATGTTATTTTTTAGATAAGGCCACAAAAGGAAGTCGCAAGGTGTTAAATCGCATGAACGTGCAGGCCAGGCAATTTCAGTATTTCGACTAATTATACGCTTATCAAAAAATTCTCTTAAATAATCCAAAGATTCTGCAGTACAGTGACAAGGTGCTCCGTCTTGTTGGAAATATGCATTTTAAAGTTCATCATCATGCAACTGATTGACAAATGGTTGTAAAATTTCCGTACGGTACCTTTGAGCATTTAACGTTCCCTGAAAAATATTGGTCCATTGATTCGCCTTTGGCTTATCGCTGCCGAAACACCAATTTTCTCTGGATGTAGCGATTCTTCATTAATTACATGTGGATTTTCACTACTCCAAATTCTTGTATTTTGTGAATTTAGGTATCCCGTTTTATAAAACCATGCTTCATCAGTAAAGATGACTCTTTGCGAAAGTTCTCCATTATTGTTCATATTTACAAACCAATTACAAAACTGTAGTCTACGTGGGTAATCAATTTCTAACAATTCTTGTACTGCTGTGACACGGTATGGATAAAGTTGCATATCTTTTTTTAGTAACTTGTGAGTTGTACCAACAGAAAGGTTTATTTGTTGACTCAAATGTCGAACAGATGTTTGTGGTTCATTTTCCATTATTTCTTCAACACAATTGACAACTTGAGGTGTACGTTTCTTAACTGCTCCGCTGCCTGATTTTCTTAAGAGACTACCAGTTTCAGAAAAAAGTTTTAAAGTTCTATCCAAAGTATTCTTAAATTGTATATAATCCATTACAAAATGTGGAAACTCAACTTGAAATTCTACCATGCAATCTTGAACTGAATAAACCCATAAACCATCAGTTTTATTACCACTTCGAAAATAAGCCTGGACTAAAAAAATTTTGTGTTCTAAAGTGAAAACCATTTTAAAACTGAGAAGCAATTTATTTAAAGCAGAATCTACGCACGATTATTTTCTGCACTAACTGATATTTGTGTTTGACATTTTCAAATGTCATTTGGATTTACGTTTACGGAACAACAAACACATATTAATATATTTGCGCCTTATTCTATCAAAATTTCAAAGTAACCTAGATTGACTTTTCAAATGAACACTTGTTACTTAAATATTATCAGTTACAAGTGTGCATTATGCTAATGAGATAAATGTATTTGGAATGTCTTTCAATTCTTTGAACAATTAAGAATTTGTTCCATTCACTTGGCGTGATAGGAACAAATGGGTTTCATATTTGGCATTAGCGTACTAATATTAATTAAAAACAAGTACACGGGGCCCAAAATGACCGAAGGAGTTTTAATTCCTTATAACTTTTTTATCATATTTTTTTTTTGTTTTCAGTATTTTGTAAAGAAGACTTGGGGAATTTAAAATGGAACAAAATTATTTCTCAAATCAACGATCCATTGCGAGATATAATTTTTTTTTTAATATTCTTCATTAATATACTGTATTTAAAATTAAAAAAATTTAATAATTATGTCTTAAATAAGAAGTTATAATGAACTCAAACCCCTTCGGTCATTGCGAGATATAATTTTTCATAATTAAATTAAAAATATTCTCCATTAATAATACTGTATTTAAAATTAAAAAAATTTAATAATTATGTCTTAAATAAGAAGTTATAATGAACTCAAACCCCTTCGGTCATTTTGGGCCACCCTGTATCAGATCATAGTCAGCAGAAAAAAAAAATTTAATTGCTGGCCAGTGTTCTTATTATTTTAATAAGTAAATTTACACCACAGCAAATATAATAAAGGAAACTAGATATAGGGCAGGCAACTCTTCTTCAAAAAGGAGAAAGTTGCTTGCACGCATTGGAGTAAAAAAAATTAATTTTTAATTAAAAGAAACTACCTTTTAAATTTTGTCAGAATACCTACATTAAAAATTCATATGAAAAATTGGGGATTATCCGACAACATACACTCACACGCTTAATCCAAAATTTAATTGACCAAAATTAAAATTAAAATGTGTAATATTTCACAAACAACAGCTCCACACTCATTTACATATTTTCTAATTTATCCCGAATAATTTTTCATTCAAATATTAGTCATATGGGGTGCCTAAAATAAAGGCCCGAGGTCTTATCATCACAGTTATTTGCATAAAGACGAGACATACAGAACCGGAGAAAGAGACCGAGCGAGTAATAAATATGACGAAACAAAATTAAATCTATTATCCTGTATAAACGGAATGAAATAATCGAATGGAGGGTTGGAGACAAGATGGGGTGAAAGGAATCGGAAGTTTCGTTCCCACCGCAGACTAGCAGACAGTTTCCAACCATCCTGCAACCCCCAATTTCCTCCCCCAGTTTTAATCGAGATACGTCGTAAAATGCAACCCCATATTCTCGTACACCTCAAAATGAAAATGCATTACGGAATCATCTCGAAGTTTTTAAAAGTGATGACCAACAAAACGGAGTCATGATTCATATTCTCGTCTACACAATCTTACATCGAAATTTAAATTGCGGATTTTCAAATATCTAATATTTTCTAAAAATTTTATCCATAAATTTTATTTATCTATGAGTTTCTTGACTGAAAAGCAACTTGGAGACGCATTCTTTTCTGAATTTGATGATATGATAAACACATAAACTTTTTGTCACGATTTTTTTCTTACTCTTCGTTTTACATACTGAGGAGGACAACTTAATTGTCGAAATACGTATTTAGGATACGAATATTAATGAGGTAAGGGGTTTTATACCTTTTTTAAGTTTTTATGTAGCCATAATCTCCAAAATTACTTAAGAGCAAAACGTTTGCATACTATTTTCTCTTTAACAAACACATTAAGTTGCATTAACGCTCCACGCGTTCGTAAAAACATACGTTGTGAGCAACATACCTTCCTAGCATGTTCTCGTTATTGAAAAGTGCAATTTAGCGATTCTCAGATAAGGCAAAATTAATGATACTCCAATGCATATTTATTATTGTTTTCTGCACAGACCTAACGCGCTAAAAGTATGTGAGCCTATCGTGCTTATACGAACGTTATCAATTAGGTATACCATTCAATTCGAACATATGAAAATGCTAATTTCCATTCTGTTATTAAGATAATGGCCATAGATAAGAGGTCATTACCATAACTACCGTTTGTAAAACATTTCAACCAAAAAGCAGTTTGCTTTATGTAAAATTAATAAATAATACATATTCGGAATGTGATTAAAATATTTAATTATTAGAATATTTACTAGTGGTATGCCATCTATAAAACAAATAAAAACAATAACGACTTGATGTTATCAATAAATACCAATGTAATATAACAAGTAACTATAATTGATTGTAAATCTTTTTTGTTAAGCTGACATGCTTGATTTTTTAATTCAAATTTGTCAAAAATCTGACAAGGTAAAAGTCAAACAAGCAAATAAAGGAAACAATTTGTTGTTTTTACTTTCAAAATGGTCTTTACATTCGAGTAATACATAGAAGAAACGCGTAAATTACGTAAAACATTTTCAATCTTTTCTTTTCCATTTTTCTTCTTGGTGTGACCAATAAAATGTTAGTTTTGACTTTTGGGACTCATTTACATAAAAGGTAAATTACTGATATTCTAAGTAATTCAATTACTAATGCATAACAATACATAAATTTAATATTAAATGGAAAGTTTAAAATAAATGTATGTGAAGAAAGTGACACAATTAAATAATATGCTTATAATAAGTATAAAAAATGTATCAACAGAAGAAACCCTCAAATGTAATGTTTTATGTGTATGTATATTATAACTAGCATGTGTTATAATTATAAAGTTTTTTTAAACATTAGTTGGTTTAATTTCTTTTCCTTAATATACTGTGTATTTTTTAATTTCTTTTTGCTCAAAAGTTTTGGTATGTTCTGAGAAACACCAAAATTAAGAATCCGTAAGAAATAAACATCAACGAAAACGAATTTGAGTAAACTATCGATATACTTTATTGTGGTTTTTGTATGTATTTTTTACCTGCAGTAATTGAAGTTCAGTTATTTCCGTTACAAAATACAAAGAAAATGTACAGTATTGTATATCGACAGTTTACTAAAATCTAATATGCGTTAAAAATTTAATGTAACGTTGGTTACATAACGTAAATATATCCCTTTGTCCCTCTTGCATATAGGCCCACAAATTATACTAGAGTGCGTTCACTTACATTAAGTCGAGCATGAGCTATGGTCATAAAGACAGCAGACTATGTGCCCACACTGTAAAATTTAATATAATATAATAAATTTAATATATATATGTTTATATATTGAAAAGGATTGTTCGACGTTGAGAGTTGTTATATTTGCATAGTTAAAGTGCTCTTTGTATCTGTACAATGGATCTTCAGTATCGGTAAAAAGTTGCCCTAATTTTGTAAAATCTACATTTTTATCTAATACACCTTATGTGTATTATTAAATTTAACAGTGTGGGCACATAGTCTGCCGTCTTACTCATAACTGTATTAGAGAAGCTAAAAAAGTCAGTTTGTTAAACTATATTTTAAAGATTTTATTTCATTAATTTAAATACAAAATGTTATAAATTGATAATAAGGTAGACATTCATGACAAATAAACACATAATTTCCTTATCAATACTAAATGTTTCTTGTACAGTGTACTCTCTCTTAAGGGGCGCCATGGGACTGAAAAATTTGTCCGCTTATGAGAAGTGTCCGCTTATGAGAAAAGTACAAAAAGAGTAAATAATAATTTGTAATATATTTAACTTTAAACAATTTTATTTCCAAAACAAGAACATATAAATATTAGATAAAGTAAACATAATTTTCATTAACATTTTTGCGAGAAGTAAAAAAAAATAAAATTTGTTATGCAAGGTATTCAAATAGATTTAAAAAAGTCAGAAATTTTAGCTTTGCGCGTTTTTCCTTTAATTTCATTATCTTGGAGTTGTATTTTAAGATCAGTAAGCAATTGAACACCTTTAAGGTGGCTGTGATACAAAGAAAAAGCTTTTAGTTTTCTTATAGCTAAATAAGCCTCTTTATAGGAAGTTAACTTGCCTTCAATTTGACTTTCTAGCTCATCTTCAGACGAATTGGCGAGAGTTTCTTGGGAAGCAATTAACATTTCAGTATTAATGTTTTCCACATCTTCATCATTAATGAAGACATCATTATCTAAATTAATATAGTCTTCGACATCAATTTGGCTTTGGCTCTGAACTTGGTTAATAATATTGGAGAACTGAGCAAGTGCTGATAGTGGAAGCTCATCTTCTGCGGTCCAACCGCTATCGTCATTTAGGATATCTGTTTTCTCAAAACCAGCTTTCCTGAAACAATGTTTTATTGTCTGGGGACCCACTTGCTCCCACGCTTTGTGTATGAAATAAACGACATGTAACAAATTTATTGATTTTGATAAATCCAAAGCAGAATTTGCGTCTTCCATCTGCAGCAAAATATTTTTAAAAAATAACGATTTGTACAAAAACTTTAAGTTTTTTATAACGCCTTGATCCAGGGGCTGACAAAATGCTGTTGTGTTTGCTGGAAGAAAAATAACTTTAACATTTTTCAATTTAAGATCGCGAGGATGAGAGGCCGCATTGTCTAAAAATAGCAGGACGTTCCGTTCTTGAAGTTGCATTTTTCTATCGAACTGCGCTAGAAAATCAGTCATCAAATCAGAGCCTTTTTGTTTGATCGCCACGTAACTGGTAAATTGTTCAAATTAATATTGCGAAACGCCCGAGGTTTTGCAGCTTTCCCAATAACAAAAAGGGGTTCCTTTTCTCCAGCCATATTGACTCAGTGCAAAATCGTTAGCCTATCCTTAGCCATTTTTCCACCAGTGCATTTTTCACCTTTTAATGCAAATGTTTTATCGGGTAATGCCCGAAAAAACAATCCAGTCTCATCCGCATTATAAATAGAGCTGAGGATGTTTGCGGTATAACCATGGTTATATCATGTAACCATAGTAAATTACCATAGTATTATTATTATGGTTACATGATATAACCATGGTTATACCGCAAACATCCTCAGCTCTAATTATAAATATCTCGTGAATCATATCCTTGAATCAAAGATGGCACTTTTTCAGTAAAACTTTTGACATCTTCTTGGTTTACACTAGCGGCTTCTCCAGAAATGGCACGGAAGGTTATGTTATGCCGTTTTTTTAACCTTTCCAGCCAGCCAGATGATGCACTAAAATCTGCGTAATTCAATTTATCTGCAATTTCTTTAGCCTTGCTCCTGATAAGTGTGCCCGAGAGAGGAATACATTTATTTCGAGCCTTCACAAACCATTCGTAGCACAATTTATCAATGTTAACGCCTTTGACGTTCAGCACACTCCTTTTTCTATCCGGATTGACATCAGTGTCCCACAATCTTAAAATTTGGTCTCTGTTTTTGATGATACAAGCAGCTTGAGTTTTACTGATCTTACATTTCTTTGCTAACTCGCGTACACTAAGTTTCTCATTTTTTTGAATTTCAATGACATTAACTTTGTCTTTAATAGTCAACACTGCTTCAGGCATAGCGATTCAAGTATGTATACAATAAGAATCTATAAATGTACTATGTATTTACGTACTACATTCAAAACAAGCTGTGCGTATTTAGGGAATTCCCCTTTGTACATACACGAATTATTCAATAAGCAACATCTGTACGAATATGAAGAAGAGTAAACGGAAAAACAGTGTTACAGTGTTGTAAGCTGTCCGGTTATGGTGAACTAAAATCACTTTGGTGTGGGAAAAAAGTGTCCGCGTCCGGTTATGGGAGGGTTGTCCGCTTAAGAGAGAAAAATTTTAAAAAGCCCTAAGTAATCTTTTGGTACTGCAAAAAGTGTCCGTTTATGGGAGGTGTCCGCTTAAGAGAGGTGTCCGTAAGGAGAGAGTACACTGTATATAAGTGTCCTGAAGACAATGTTTAAAGATATGGCAGTGCCATCTTTGGAAACACTTTGTTAGTTCTGCGGTTTGCTAATATGCAGCACTGAATGTACATCTACCCTTGGTCTTAATAATTTCAGTGAGATAACAAAGTCGTTCTTTTTTGTGAAAGTATCCTTCTCCAGCAGGGGCCTACTGAGGAATCTGTAGAAATATGAAATACGTATCTGCGTCTCTGGAGAAGGATACATTCACAAAAATATTAATACTGAACTTGTATTGTGTTCTTCACACCAGATTTCTTAAAATATTTTATATTATTAAAAATACTTTTGGATTTAATTATAGGTTATTACCATTACTACCGTTTCACAATACATCAACTTACATTTTGTCAAGGAATGACATTGACAACCAAAATTTATTGCTCGCAGCTATACATTGTGTTTATTATCTCTTTGCGTCATTTGGATATAATGCCGAAAGGTTTCTGTAAACAATCGAAGCAATTAATTGCTTCATTATTGACTTTTGATAGTTGACATCTGATAATCTTATAACTGACATCTTGCCGGCAACATTTATAGGACGTGTCCTGGATCTAGTATGAAGTACAATTGGATATAACGCATTTTTTCTCTATACATTTTTCCAAAATCGTCAGTGAAATAAAGTAAAATCGTCTGTGAAATAAAGCAAAATAGTCAGTGAAGAATAACTTTTACAGACACTTATGTGATTTTGCTCCAATGACAAAGGCAGATTTCATCTGTAATCCATAGATACCTGCGTTGCGCGCTACAGTGTGACACATTTGACATTTGACAATTAATAAATGATAATAAAACACTTGTAGACCGTGGGAAGCTGTGGTGTGATTCTAATCAATTCTAATTAAGTAGTTACATGACATGGATGGAGAAGACGAAATGGTTTGCACACCATCGGAGCTTAAACAGATTGCAAGTACGATTATTACCAATTTATTGGCAAATAAATCGGCTAAGTTGTATGAAAACCAATACGAAAAATTCTCATTTCATGAAATGACATTATCTAAAAATCGAAACGTCAAAAGTTTAAAATTTCCTTTTATTTCGGAAAAAATCTAATTCTAAAGTTATTTTTCATTACTCATGTGAAACTTCAATGCTTTGATACATAAATAATTAATTATGTAATGGTCTATCTTAAAAGCGGCTTACAAATTGAAGATGGTAGTTGAATACCATCTTCAATTGTTGACTTGCTGTTGACTTATAATCAATTTATCTAAGTGTATCCAGAAAAGAACAAATTAAATCTCGTTACTTTTCACAACATAGTGTTAGAATAATCAAAATTCTTTGTTCATAGTCTATAGGGGTTACATATTTGACTCTGTTGTCCGGTTCGAAGGCAATTTTCTTTTTGTTGAGCCAAAAAAATTTCATGATAAAACACATTCATTTATAAATGTTTGAAGTGTTCCACTCCACAGTCATTGCATTTTTGGATCCATGCACACCAACTTTCAAAATATTTTCATTTTTAATTTCGTTAACCATTCGTATTATTCGTTAACTTATGCTTTGCACGCGGAAACAAAAAGAAATTATTAAGTGCCAAGTCTGGATTATATGGCTAATGATTAGGGACCGAACACGAGAGGCCCATGACACATCGCCCACTGGCGTACTATTGAAAATAATTTTTTTTAAATAGTTTTTGATTTTATTTATTTAATTGGAAAACAAACGGGTGGTGATCAATAAATTACGAAATATATTTTTATTTGTTCATTTTGTAGTTCAAGTTGAGTAAAGGAGTATTAATATTAACTAGCAATTAAGTATTATGGGAATTAAAAATTAAAACAATGAAAAAAAATCACCGTACTTTATTTATCTTACGAAATATAAACTTATAAATAAAATAAATGATAAAAACCCCGCCTCTATCTATCCCGCCATGAAGAAAGGAATTTCACTTTAATATTGAAGTAATTGCGTCGCAATTCAACGACAAAAACCAGATGTGCGGTTAACCGAATGAATAGTGCTATTCAATAACTGCATGTTGTTCTTAGCGCTATTATAGACTATTTATATGGTCCATCGTAATTTCTCTACTAATGACCTATTATTTTAGTATTTTATGCATTACAATACTCAATCGGCAGAATTGTGCAAGTGATACGAGTGTCGTACAAGGGAAGTGAGAGTCACGTTGGTTGAGGGTTTGAAGCTCAGTTGCCATTAAATGTTGAGGAACTAAACGTTAAATCAACATTTCTACTCTCTCACTGCGACAAGGTGTAGTAACGAAGCCATGGAATACTTTACGCAGACCACATACCGTCTAAGTGGTTCTGGGTACTGGACATGCTTTCAGCTTAGGAAATTGGACTGCTATACACAACACAAAAAAATTATCGAATACCATTGTAAGCTCTAGCATGGTCGTGATATAAGATAATCCTTCCCCTTGGACGAATTTCACGAACACTTTTGAGAACTTAAGACAAAATAATTCTAGTGCATAATTCTGCATTCCTATTTAGTCCTTCACCGTGGCAATGGAAACTTGTCCATTAACATCTCAAAAAATGTGGCCACAATCTTTTTAATTTGTGACGAGAAGTTGTTGACGATGGATGATTAATTGAGTAGTTGTTTGAACTATTTCCATCGTTTGTAGGATTTACATAATTCGACGTTTTGGCAGTTAATCTTGAGGGCTATCCCTTCTCAGGGCTACCTGAAGACAGCAGTAGATTAGCTGCCGAAACGTCGGATTATTCAAATACTACAAATGATGGAAATAGCTCAAACAATTACTCAGCACAATCCTTTTGTTTTGTTTTTTGTTTTTTTTTTTGCGAACAACTTTTGCTTGACCCAACTCATTTTGGAAAATCGAAACTGCGATATCATAGCAGTATACTCAAGCTTCATCATCTGTAATGATATTATGCACTAGATGAAACAATCCATTGATGAACATGATAGAATTGCATAAATTGCGGATAATCAAGCGGAAACAAAGCTTACGCGCCTCTAAATGTTTCTGTAAGATGGCGTTAAGTGTTTTCATACAAATCTTTAGGGTTAACTACTCCTTAAAGTAGCATACCGGTTCTTTTCAATAATACGAGGTAAATCCAGAAAGTAAGTTCCGTTTGTGTTTTTTGCCGCGGCAGCACTGCTATCGCAGTTCCCTGCATGCGCGGCAATTGCTCTGAGTCAAGGAGAAGGAGATGACGCTAATTTGAGATCGCCGTTTGTTGTGTATGCTTTGTAGTGCTTGTTTAGAATGGCATAGCTAATTGAAAATCCTGACACTTATGAAATTAGATCATTAGATTAGACATTCATCGACAAATCTGCGAAGTTTATGAAAAAAATGTAATTAGTGATTAAGTAAAACCGTAAGTTTACAATTTGTGCTCTTTCTGTGGACTTTCCGCAAATTTCAAGATCACTTACTCATGAAATTGTTACTGTAAAACTGGGTTTTCGAAAGTTTAGTGGTCGTAGGGTACCAAAAACACTTGCAAAGCAACACATCAACATCGGAACAATGCACTTGACTTTTTGACACGTTACGACAATGGCGGCGATGACTTTCTGATGCAGGTAGAGACCGGGGATGAGACTTCAATTGCTTAGGATACCCCTGAAAGTAAACGACAATCGATGGAATAGAGGCTCACTTCTTCGCCAGCAAGGACTAAAACCAAGCAAATCTTATTACCTCTAAAAATGAGCTCAAAAAACATGTCACGACGTGGTTGGTAACACATACGGCAAGGACTAAAACCAAGCAAATCTTGTTACCTCTAAAAATAAGCTCAAAAAACATGTTACCACGTAGTTGGTAACACATGCGGCAACATTTTATGAAGAAGGTAAACAAAAACTTGTGCCACGCTTCGACAAATACCTAAAAAATGGTGGGAACTATGTAGAAAAATAATTTAAGGATTGTAGATTGTTATGCAATAAATAGTTGTACTGTATCTCTACTTGATTTTTTTTCATTACCAAACGGAACTTACTTTCTAGACTAACCTCGTATCCTGAACAATACTATTATTCTTGTTGGTAATATCCGTTTTGGTTTAGAAAATCGAAACGTGTCATTTAACGAAAGTCGAACAAGTTAAAATTCATTGGACCACCTCCTTTGAGCTAAGGAACTTGACTTATCACCAAATGCCTTTCCTTACAACTCAAGCTAGATTTAAAAAACTCCATTTCGATAATGCTCTTTGTTTATTTCCATGTTTTTTTAATGCAAATGATTACTTTTGTAGTTTAATTTTTCAATTAAACTTCGGTATATCTATGCTTAAATGCCAAAAAATTTTTAAGATAAACATCATAGCCTGCTAGAAAGTCTCAGCAGAAAGAGAACAGCCCTCGTACATTACTGTAAATATCATTTCAAATAATATAATAGCTTTTGTTTTAATTTTAATAACTTGTATTATAAATTAGCATCGATTGTGTAAATATCTCAAGGCTATAAGCGTAATAGATTTGTTTTCGTTAATTTTAGACCATTGTTATTATTCCTTCCACAATTGTATGATTACATAATAAGTATGTGTGTACATTCAAGATCGATATAATAGAAATGTGGTTGGTAACGGTCCAACATCATTTATTTTCCATTATGGTCGTGTAATAGGGATGTTGTCAATGCCGATATTTATAAATAAATCAAACAAGAGCTCTCCCTGCCGCCCCTCTAGCGAGCTGGAAGGCGCGACTTTTTCCACCGTTACTTCGCAGCAGGACACCAGTTAAAATCGCCTCAATATCCAACAGAAAATAAAAAAAAATAAATCGCTTATACAATAATATAATGGCACATTTGATTTATGAGTCTACCCTCCGCACGATATAATACATACAAAAAAGAATGGATATCGCTTTTTTCTCGTTTTTCGTCCTATCCTTTTTATTTCTCTTTTCTTGAAAGGTTAAAATCCTACTACTACAAAAATTAAATATTTCTAAAACATTAAACATATTAAACAGGCCATCAATATCGACTGTAAATACGTTTGAACACTAAGAACAAACGAAGCCGATAAAATATCATAAAACAAAGTTTCATTGTTCGATAAGCCGGAAAAAATGGAACGGGTGGTAGATATTGGAATAAGGACGCCGGCGACATCCATATATTGATACTTTACTTGCGATATATCGAGTAGAATTGATTCGATTTGATACTCTCGA
The DNA here is from genome assembly GCA_935421215.2 of Melolontha melolontha. Classification (NCBI taxonomy): domain Eukaryota; kingdom Metazoa; phylum Arthropoda; class Insecta; order Coleoptera; family Scarabaeidae; genus Melolontha; species Melolontha melolontha. The sequence continues at coordinate 120,640,265 of OW285239.1, read as the reverse complement.
AGTGTAAGATGAAATTTCACGAATTTTCTGCGAGTAATTTGGCTGAGAGTGGATGTGATATCAGGTCGTCAATTTTGTCGCTTATTTATTGGACTTACGAGATTATTTTTAAATTAAAATAACACATCTTTTTTGTAATATTTTACAATCGTGCAAACAGCATATAATAGTAAAAGTTCTAGGAAATATATTCAATGACAATTTTCAGAATAAAATAAAATATATAGGAAACGGTTTTTTCCATTAGGAACGGCGCATTTGTAAATAGATTTGTTCCAGGTGGCAGCCTTTTTGATTTTATTTTTTAACATTAATGCTTATCCATGTCTACCGTTTCCTCATGGACAGATACACGCTTCACCAACATTTACAAATGATTCAGATTTTTATTAAACTTCACAATCAGTCACATACAATAACTACAATTGTTGGTCATTATAATCGCTCAAATCGAAGAGTAATTGAATGTACTGTACAAAAATTCTAATTAACATAATCACTTCATAATGTTCTCGTGTCAGGAAGACAAAGAAGTGCAAGGGTCGAAGAGAGTATTGTAGTACTCCAAAGTGTTTGTGAAGACCCAAATTTGTTAATTCCACGTCGATTTCAGGCAATGGAAATTCAACACCAGTTTGTGGCGAATTCTGCAAGAACTCAGCTTACATTTAGTTTAATGAATTTGTGAATAAGCAAAACTGCGATATCTGGTCTGTAGATCAGCTAAATTAATGCAAGAAGAAGCATTGCATCCACTTAAATTGACTATGTGATGTAAATTTCATGCTAGGTGAATCATTGTACCTTACTTTTCTTCAACCATACTGGTAACCCTGTTGCTATAAATGGAACTTTTTTAACCCGAATTGTCGTCTCGTGTGCCACTTTCCAAGCTGCCAGTCAAACAATTCATTTACTAAAAGAGAAATTTGATTTCTAGACGTTTTTCTGTGGGGCTATGTTAAATTATTAGTTTAAGGTACCAAGCTATCAATATTATACGACACCGATTTTCAACACGATTTATGTGAAAAAGTCATGGAAAATTGGACTTGAACGAAAACATTTTTGTAAGTGCTTCCGTGGAGGAATTGAATTGATATTGTATTCCATCAATAATTAAATTAACTGTAGATACAAATTAATGCGAACGTGTTTAAAATGTATCTGTATTTGTACACATGGACAGTACGCAACGTATGTAACCAGTGCAGATTCACGAAATTATATCTTAAGATTCGCTTCCGCAATAAAAGCACACGTATACAAGTTGTGTATACTTATGTGAATAAGCATTGAATGGACTGAAGTATTTAAAATTATTCTCGAATATTAAAATTAAATAAAGAAATACGGAATTATAGAGAGTGTAGCTCTAATATAAGTAAAACGTTTTCTTTTATTTTTATATACTAAATAAGTGTGTTATAATTAAAGACGGCAGACTATGTGCCCGAACAGTAGCGTGATGTGGAGGGATCGAGTAGAGGCGTACGACGATCAATTCAGTTGCCGTTGAGACGTTGTAAGCGATACATTGTTAACACAATCGTGTTGAAAATGTAGGGAGTGCGTAGAAACAATGCATCGACTCGGCTGCATGCTAACGTAGTAAAGAAATTTTTACAACGGTTTCCCGATTTAATATATGACGGTACCGTAGTGAAATGTTTAGTTTGTGAAACAACTTTATTAACTTGGAAAGCAAGTCAGTGCCAAAGACATATAAATAGTGACAAACATAAATCGAATAATAGTGGACGCAGATCATATAATAAATTTGTGTGTGATTTAACAATGATGCTAATTGCGACCAATATACCAATTCAGAAAGTGGAACACCCAATGTTTCGTCAGTTTTGGAAGAAATACTATCCTACGTGGAAATTACCAGCAAGAAGTACGCTACGGAATTACGTACCGTCAGCGCGTGAGAGAATTGTAAATTGTACGAAAAATACGGTAAAAAAAATTCCTGTGGTTAACAATAGACGAAACTACAGATATTAAAAAACAGTCCATCCTAGCCATTCTAGTACGGACGCTGACTCCGCAAGGACCTTCTCCTCCTTATTTACTAACCTGTAAACGAATGCAAGGGTGTACTGCCAGAGCGATATATGATGTATTAATAGAAACACTACACAAATTTGAGATTTTACCGAAGCAAGTGTTAATGTTAGTTACCGATGCTGCCAAGGTTATGTGTTCCACGGCAAACTTACTCAAAACGATTCAACCAAACCTGCTGCATGTCACATGTTTGCTTCATGCTTTACACCTTGTAACAAACACTATACGTACAACTTATCCTGATGTGGATCAACTGATAGGACAAACGAAAGCGGTTTTTCTTAAATCTCCGAAACGGATTCGGCTATTTCATTCGCTGTGTCCTGATATACCCGAGCCGCCGCAACCAATTCTTATACGATGGGTACTTGGTTAGAAGCAGCATTTTATTATTATAAACATTTTGAAAAAATTAAATCAGTGATTTTACAACTAGATGCCAAAGAAGCAGCTGCAATACGGCTCAGCCAGGTTCAATTTAACAATCCTCAAGTTGCAGCAAATTTAAAAATTATTTACGACAGTTACGTTCCAATACTGGACGCAATAAAAAATTTACAGAACACTGCGCTGTCCTTATCGGACTCATTAGCAATTATTGACCACGTAAAACTAGTGCTGCATATCCTTGAAGATGAAAAAAGTGATTATGTCCGTGAAAAATTTAACAGTGTATTAGATAAAAATGTAGATTTTACAAAATTAGGGCAACTTTTTACCAATACTGAAGATCCGTTGTACAGATACAAAGAGCGCTTTAACTATGCAAATATAACATCTCTCAACGTCGAACAATCCTTCTCTGTATATAAACATATATATACGTCGCTACGTACGAACCTTTCCGAGACTAATACAGAAACAAATATTATGGTGCAGTTTTTTCATCGCGCACATCTGCATTTTTTTGCAACAATGTAATCATGTTGGGTAAGTTATTTATGTTTTTTCTTAACGTTGTGTATAGGGATTCGATATATTTATTTTTAAGTAAGCGCACTGTTATTCTGCTAAACTCTCCACGCAACGCCACAGCTGGGGCACATAGTCTGCCGTCTTTAGTTATAATAGTATGTCTATTATAATACACATTCGAATATCGTTTTTTTTTATTTTGATTATGTACGTGCGATTATGATCATAATTTATGGGACAACTCGTAACTCCTTGTTTAACTATTTTTAGGTATTGTGAATCAAGCTTTCATAGATAATCTAAATGGAATTTTCCGAGTTCTTTAAATACACTACTTCAAACTTCTGTTATAAAAATATTATCTCATACAGCATCAGCCCCAAATATAGTCGAAATTACTTAAAATAATCAAAAATAATAGATTAAAATGCTGCTGATATCGCTCATCGGTTCAACAATCAGAATATATTCAGTTGCTGCAAAACGGTTTCTTTTCATTTTCGAATGCATCTTAGGGAATAAAAAATAATTGCTAAATAATGCAAAATTGAGTGATTTTTAACAAAGAAAATTAGTTACAATTGAACGAAGAGAATATGCATTATCGTATAACAATTAGCAACTTCCTGATTCTCAATAGTTAGGATGAACAAAACGAATACGGTCTGCCAAACGCCTGTACCACTTCCAACAAACTCTTTGTCAATTTTTGACTACGTATCGTATATCAAGAGATAAGCTGAATTTATTGAGAATAAGAAAATCTAGTAGACTGTGAAAAATAATCATACAGTGTTTACTTAGAGCAACTCTTTATCTGCCATTTGACATTTTGTTGTTGAAGGTAAGTTCGTTATAACTCAGCTAGTTATTTTTAGTAAAAGAAAATGGAATTAACCGGAGAACACTTTCAAATCATAATTTATTATGACTTTAAAAGAGGTTTAAGCGCTTATGAGTGCAAATAGAGTTTAGGTTCAGTTTTTAGTGAACCAGCACCTTCCTTGGCTACAATTTACCCATGGTATAATTAATTTGTATGTGAAAGGAATTCTGTTCAGCATCAAAAAGGGGCAGCACGTCCTCTTACGGTTGTTACCAACAAAAACACTGCTAGTTTTAAAAAATAATTGAAGACGACAATTGAAAGCCACTTATGCACTTATAGAGCATCAACTCTAAGTTGGATCCTCAGCTGTTAAAAAAATCATAAACGATCACCTGCATTTAAAAAAAGTGGTAAGTAGTTTTGTGCCGCATCACCTTTTTGACTTTCAAAAAGCAGAGCGCGTAAAAATTTGTCATGAAACTTTAAATTTTTTAAATAATAGCGGGCACCAATTTTTTTTCAAAATAATGACATGTGCGAAACTTATATTCCCTTTTTCGACCTTGCTACCCGCCAAGTGAAGCGTGTATGGATTTACAAAGATGCGGAAACTCCTACAATGACTAAGAAGCAGCGAGCTATGAAAAAGGTAATGTATGCTGTATTCTTAAGAAGTGCGGGCTTAGTAAATGCAATTAAAGTAGATCAAAGTTTCTCAACACGTGGGCGATAAAGGCGTTTGAGACTTTGAGGGGGACACTAGAAGACCTAGAGAAAATTAGGGAGCGTTGAGATGGCACGGAGAGGCGTGGGCAGATTAAAAAGATATAGCCTAAAAAAGACAGTTTCACATAAAATATCTCATATATAAATACAGGTAAAGTTAACAAAAGACTGTTAATAAAAATAGCAGAAAATATGCTTGTAGCAATTCAGTTTTTTTTAAATAACGTGATTTTTGCAATCCTGCAAGAATTGACAGTATTGTCTGTCTTTGTTCTAACATTCTAACGCGCACCCTGTTCCCGCATCACCCTTGCCCCCGCGCTTTACTTCCACGCCGGGTGTTATAAGCGAGTCACTGCATTGTTTATCTTATTCCTGTCGATGAGTGTTATTGTCTCCAACCTATACCTATAAAGGCAGTGATTGTTCATTTTATTATCATTAGCAATGTCGCGCGCAATTGATGACAGGGTTTTAAGATTTGATCTTTTCACTACTACTACTCACGTATCTGTAAAGTAAAAACCATGTCGGAAGCAAAGAAGAAGTATAGTGTGGATTATATTAATGCCGATTTATCGAAAATCCCCCAATTCGTCATCGCCAATGTGCCTTATTTGTCAAAAAACATCTTCAAATGAAGAGATGAAGCCTTCTAGGCTTCAAGATCATTTTAATAAAATACACCCGGATAAGAAAGACAAAGATTTGAACTATTTTCAAGACATGAAAAAGAAGTACGAAATTCAGCCAACTATATCAAAATTTTTTTCATCAGCTTCTAAGCAAGACGATGGCGGACTTCGAGCTTCGTACAATATCTCATTGTTGATTGCTAAAACAGACAAACCACATACTATTGGGCAAAGATTTAATTTTACCAGCAGTAAAAGAAGTAATAACCACTGTGCTCCATAAACCAGCTGCAGATATTATCCGAAAAATTCCTTTGAACAATAGTTCTGTGCAAAGACGAATTGATGAGAATCATTGTGCAATCATCTGCAGACTTGTCAATTTTCAATTCAGCTGGATAAGTCCACTTTACCAACCAATGAAGCACTGTTACTGTCATACGTGAGGTTTATCAAAGATGAGAAAATATGTCAAGAACTATTGTTTGCTACCAATTTGGAAACAGATACAAAAGGAGAAACCATATTTAATACACTGGAAAAGTTTTGTGACGAAAAGGAAACTCCTTTTAATAATATTTTGTCAGTTGCTACGGATGGCGCACCGGCTATAACAGGGCGTCACATGGCTTAAAAAATAAACTTCCTGACGCGCTTGCTCTGCATTTCGTAATTCATCGCCAGCATTTGGTTGCGAAAAATCTGATTGAACGCCTCCATACTTCACTGCAATATGTTATCTGAGCAGTTAATAAAATCAGAAGTAACTCGTTGAATGACAGATTATTTAATCAGCTTTGCATTGACAAGGATAAAGATTTCAACCGATTGATGCTTCACAAAGAGGTGCGCTCGCCGTCATAAGGTACTTGTTTGACTCGATTTTACAATCTGTTTGGGTCTGTGATAGAGTTCCTAGGAAACAAAGACACGGAATTGCGCGACAACCTCATCTCATCAAAGAACGGTATTGCGTACTTGACAGACCTGTATAAATTGTTTAATGATGTTATTCTCCAACTTCAAAGCGACGACTTAAACTTGATTAAGATAAAAAATAGCGTTGCTGCTTTCGTGCCCAAACTGCTATTATACAAAAGAAATATCGACAGACGTTAATTCAATAACTTCCCAAATTTATCAGCAGTATTATGCAAGCACGACGACTTTCTTGCTTACTGTCAACACTTGGAAAACCTTCACAGTGATTTCAAGAAGCGATTCCAAGACATTTTAAACATGGACATACCAGACTGGGTTTTGGATCCTATTCCAAATGTCAACACAGCAGGATCATCCCAGTTAGAAGAAGAACTAATAGAACTGAGGACAAATGAGGAATTCAAAATTAAGTTCAAGAACGGCTACCAAGAATTTTGGCTGCAGAAACCGATTTTGCAACTGTACCCAGGATAATGGTCGATTGTTCAACGATTTCTGATAGCATTCCCATCTTCCTATTTAGCTGAAAGTGCTGTAGCAACGTTCATAACTAAAAAGAGAAATCGGCTCCATGTTACGGAACGCGTTGCGGCGACTTACGGTTGTTTTTAAGTAAAGTCGAGCCTGATATTAACAAACTCCTGAAAATGCATCAAATTCAACCTTCTCATTCGATAAGTTATAAATTCAATGTCTCAAAATCAGAAATAGAATAGGGTCATATCCTATCTTACGACTATAGTATATAATATTACACGTTTAAATATAATAGTAGCAATAACTGTTTCGGATTCGCAAGAAAAACAAAATTGAAGGGCTTTAGAAAAAAATATATTCTCAAAGTGGGCGGTGGACAAAATAAGGTTGAGAACCATCGAGCTAGATAGACAAAAGTTACAGCTAAGTGGTACACTGAAAAATGTTTGCCTGAAGTGTTCAGTAATGTTTCAGACAAGGGATACTCCACTATTATAGTGCGTCGTCCAATACGGCAGTTTTTGTCTGGAAAAAATATAAAAGTAATAGAACATCCGCCGTACTTACCTGACTTAGCAATGTGTGACTTTTGGCTATTTTTTGGGCTTAAACGCAATTTGCGGGGTAGAAATTTTTCGCCTGAAGAAGAGATTGATACCGCATTTCACACTTATTTTTGAAGGTATTCCGAAAGAAGATTGGCTGGGGGCTTTTAAACAGTGAAAAGAAAGAATGGTCAAGTGGTTCGGTGCTGAAGGGAATTACTTTGAGCATATTTAAAATAAAATCCTAGAAAATATTAACCATGTTTTTTATTCTCAATAATTTCAGCTTATCCGTCTTATGTTCTATTAATACATCTACTTTAAAAATTCACCACATGCCAGTAAACAGCTGATTTTTCTTCTAGAGTTTCTATAAACATAAACATTACAGAATGTGTCTTCAATAGCGGCATTATATGCCCAAATTAATATTTTATATTAAGTACTTTTCGTAACGAAAAAAAACATTCACGTAATACACAAGACAGGAAGGTTATTTAGGTCAGTTCTAAAAGTTTTCGTCCACAAATGATTCACAGCAGATATATTCGCACGTATTGTATTGAAGCTATTGAATCCTAAATAAATAAAGCTTCTAAATTGAAGGGATTTTATAACGTTGACAGCCGTCTAAAAAATGTTATCTATTACAGTTTTTATAAACATACCTAAACATTGTGTAAATTCAAAAGAGGTATTTCTAATAGACATTCCGATACATAGGCGGCACACGCTTCAAGTTTCAGGGGGCTTTTAATTTTGAGTTTCGCGTCGTAATTGACTATTTTTTGGATTCATACTCTATATAATTACATCTTTCCATTTGTCATACATTGTCACTTTATTTGACACTATATTACATACATTTTTTTCAAAAAAATTCTTTCATGTAAAATGTTCACGAATATTCCATAGCAGGGTTTACAAATTTACTTTATTAATTCGCAAAGCTCGGAATATTTTCGCTCTCAAAAAACTAACTCCAAAAATAAATTTAAAAAACACATTTATCTGTACGCACAGAAACTACAATAAATCGTAACTTGCCTACTTAGGAAAATTTATTAAATTTTACTCGATTTAAGAGAAAATATCGTCCAGACGAAATAAAAATTTTAATGTAGATAAGTCGAATAGTTTGGTAGAACAATATTTTCCGCACTCCCGAATATGAACTCGTTACGATTTCACCCGACCAATTCAAAAAGATATAGAACGAAGCTTTCGACGTGCCTGGAGCGTGAATCGTTCTTCTTTGTCAGAACATCAGGTATTGTAAATACAGATTACGAGATAAGAAATGGCGGGTCCTCTTATCATACTCAGACTTTTGCGACGGTTTCAAATGTGAAGAAGAAAACTCATTGCATTCGGAAGAGAGGCATGAATATGAAAGTCTGACAGTAATATCATGTAATGCATTTTCTATTTACGATGAATGTTAATGTTGTATATCCCGTGAACAGAGATTCGCAATATCTGATATGGTACTACGTAGAAATGGCAAAGATGACATTGTATTTTTATTGTTTTGCACAAAAAATCAGAATATTGCAAAAACAAGTAAAAATGTATATTATACATATACGCGGGTTGATCTATATGTGCTTCTAATCATTTCCAACAAGATTTGAATTTTTTAAATAATTTGCCTTATGAATTACAACTAAATCTGCATTCAACATCAGTAGCGTTTCAAAACTTGTTGAATATATCACATTTGTCTTCTGCACACTTTAGAATTTGTTTTGAGATATTTCTAGTAAACGAATTAACCGAGCATTTATCGCTGCTGATACGAAATGAAAATTATGCATTTTTAATTCTTTAATTTTGGAGATTGAAAAACTGATTCACTCCAATAATTCTGTTCCAAGAAGAGAACCCTAAATATCTGGGCGTAGCGTTAGACCGGTCTCTGACATTCAAGTAGCACCTCTATATAACTAGTCAAACGGTGAAGACCCGCAGTAATATATTACACAGACTTGCCAGCAATTCATGGGGAGCGAATGGGCAGACCTTGCGAACGGCAGCCAATTGCATTGGCTTACTTTCCTGCTGAATACTGTGCTACTGTTTAGTATCGAAGCTCTCACACCAAGCTAGTAGATATTCAACTTAACAATACAATCAGGATCGTCACCGGTACTGTTAGATCCATTTTTAGTCTCTGGTTACCGATACTTTCTAACATTGCCTCGCCGAATATCAGACGTCCCTCTGCAGCACAGAACGAATAAGCTACTAGATTTTCAATAACATTAATCTTCCCATACAACACGATGATTTGGAAAGCATCTCCAGGACCAGAGTCAAACCTAGGAGACCAATTTGGCTGGATACGGAAATTCAGCATCCCATCAATGTGAATGATTGCTGAATAGCCCTCTTCAAACAGCACCCTGAATTGAGGAATAGGGATTTAATTAATCTCTAATCCTTCAGAACTTTTGCCAGGCGTAATCCTCTCACGTTGGCAATGATTTCAATTAAATAGGTTCCGCACAAGCCACGGAAGGTACAACTCAATGCTGTATACATGGAAACTAGTAGATACCAACCTTTGTGACTGCGGAAATGTGGAACAAACTATGGCCCACATGTAAATGAATACCCCAGAAGAAATTTCCCTGGTGGAACCCACAAGTTGAGCAAGGCAACTCCGGACTGGTTGAAAAACTTAGATGTATAAATTAGTATTTTGAACCTTTCTTTGTCTTAAAAGACAAATTTGTCTTATACACAAATACCTATATTTCGCTTCCCATACGTAATAAAAAAATAAAATGAATACAATATCTTATTTGCTATTATTGTTAATACTGAATGACGATACGTCGAAATCGCACATAACTAGTATCATATAAAACATATTCTAAAGAATTAAATAATTCAAAAAATAATTTAAAATCATGAATGGCAAAAGCCTTAGTTATTTGAATCCAACGTGAGTAATTTGAATCCAATAACACCCGATATTTTAACTCCAACAACGTTGGCTGTAGGCTGTGTGACTGCATCACACAAACAGGATAAATGCAGACGTTAGCACAGAAAATTTGACTCCATACCAATTAGTACGCCGCCTTCCTTATCAAAATTATCCATCACCGTTGCTAAACTTCATAATAAGTATCGGCAAGAACTGATAAATTTGAATTCCTCAATCCAAGAATAATTGCCAATTTTGACTAATGCGAAAGAAATTTTTTTTTTTTAGATGATAACACCAGACCACACGCTTCATTGTCGGCTCAAAAAAGTTGAACGAACCAAGGAACTGTTAATACATCGACCTTATTCTCCCGATGTAACGCCTTTGAATCTTCGCCATTTCTAACGATTGTATTTCTTTAAAGCGAATACAACCGAAAAAATTTTTGAAAAGAGTTGCCTAAAGACGAAAGATTACACTGGCCAACAATTTTTTTTTCCTGCTGACTATGATCTGACACTTGTTTTTAATTTGTCCCTATCAGGTCAAGTTTCCTTTCTACGGCACTTCTTCCTTGCCAAATTCAAAATTCTCGAAAATCGTTAAGTAAATGCAGCAAATTCTTAATTACTCAAAAAATTGAAACACATTCAAAATACATTTATCTCATTAGCATAATGTACTCTTGTACTTGATAATATTTAAGTACTTAATGAAATAATTAAGTAATAAACAATTATAAGGAAAAAGCTGACAGCTATTAAGCTAATCCTGTTCATTAAGTGCACATATTAGGGTTTAATGACATTTTATTACAAAGCATTGATCACTCAGGACTATTCAAAAGTAAACAAGGGCAATAATAAAACGTTAGTTACATGTTAGTTGTTAAGGAAGAAACTATATCATGTCTACTACTCGAAGATGTATAACTAGTGCCGATTCGTTCTGCTACATTTGTGGCAGCTTCACCGTTCCCAGTCAAAGGGTAACTATTAATGCTTTCGTTAAGAAAATGTATTTGGCTTATTTTGACGTAAAACTTGTTGATCAGGACAAGTCATGGACTCCACATAATGTATGTAAACCATGTGTGGAAAATTTGTGGCAGTGGAACAAGGGAAATCGCTAGAAATTAGCTTTTGGCGCTCCAATGGTATGGCGTGAACCGAAGAACAACGTAGATGCATATATTTTTGTTTAATTCAGACCTCCGGTCATAATAAGAAGAATAAGAATAAAATTGTATATCCTAATATCGACTCTGCGATTCGACCAATGCCTCATTAGAATGAAATACCCGTGCCAGTTTATGAAAAGCTTCCTTCACTTGAGTGCTATTGTGGAGCAAGATACCGATGCAGATTGTGACCAGAGAGATATAATTTCTAATGTTGGACCACAACGTTTTACTCAAGCAGAATTGAATGATTTACTAAGGGATTTGGGCCTATCAAAGGAATCATCGGAACTGCTAGCTTTAAGATTAAATGAAAAGAACTTACTCGAGCAAAGTACGAAGATATCTTTCTATCGTAGCAGGGAAAGTGATCTTGTGCAAGATTTTAAAGGAGAGTGTGAATTCGTTTATTGTAACAATATGCCAGGTTTGCTAACTAAATTGTACAATATGTGTTGTACAATATGGCCCAAGTGAGTGGCGTTCGTTTATCGACAGTTCCAGCAGAAGCCTCAAGTGTGTCCTACTACACAACGGGAATGCTTTCGTTTCAATTCCTATTCGATATTCCGTTCAATTAAGGGAAACATATAACGACATTGAGAAGGTTGTAAAGTTACTAAAATTTACAGACCATAACTGGGTCTTATGTGTTGATCTCAAAATGGTAAACTTTTTACTTGGCTTTCAAAGAGGATATACAAAATTTCCGTGCTTTTTGTACCTTTGGGATAGTCGAGCTAGAAACCAACACTTGATTCAGAAACTTCGGCCTCCCAGAACATTCCTAGATGTAGGAGAAAAGAATAGTACAAGTCAACCTTTAGTCGACAGAGAAAAAGTAATTTCCCCACGTCTTCACGTCTTTAAGCAATATGTTAACGTTTTAGATTTGCAAGGTAACTGCTTTTAATACATATGTGAAAAGTTTCCGCGACTAAGTTACGAAAAACTTAAAGCTGGGGTATTTGATGGACCTTAAATTAGAACTTTAATGAGAGATCCCAGTTTCATCAACTTTATGAACGAAGCTGAGAAAGAATCTGGACTTCATTCACGATGGACGCGAACAATTTTCTTTGAAACAAAAATTCGATACCAAGGAAGATGGGATCCTCATATGATGGCCAACTACTGTTGGAGTGTTCAAAGTGACTGCCTAACCAAAATACACAGCAGAAAGTCCCCAAATAAAAATTTATTCGCTGATTGTTGTTTTTCGTGTTACAAATACTCTTGTAATTTTTTAATCATGTGTAAATACTTGCACTATACACGTGACTAATATTGTATTGAAATAAATAAAAGAATTATTAAAGTTATACTTTCTTTTTATTGCAACAGGTCTTATGTAAGTGACTACTTAGCCGCATTAGTGATTCTTCAAAGAGCATAGGACAGTAAACAGTTTTTTGACGTGATACGCAAAAACTAATGTGATTTTTGGATTCAGCACACCCGAATTAGTAAAAAACAAGGCTCGCTTAGAAGTCAGCAAAAATCGTCTTGACCAGTGTTGTCATCCAAAATAATAGAGAACAAATTCGATGTTCATATTTGTTTTATTTAAAAAATACAACAGAAGTTCTTTACAAACTAGTGATAAAATAATAAATTAAGTTTGAAACCATTGCAAATCTCCTTGAACCAACAGTCCGAAATACAGCAAATCTTGCCTTACACCATTTAACTCAGTCAAACTAAGCAATATATCAAAAACATTTTTTCTATTCCGCTGTCGTAAAGTGCTAATTACGACACCCCGTTGCTTGGTTACACAGTATCGTAATGTATTACTTTACCGCACTCTAATTTTTTTTTCAAAGTTGGTCACAAGTCTAATAAATAACTAAATCATAGAACTAAATCGTTTTAAAAGTTAGATATGGTTAGATATGACTGTGATAAAAATGTAAATCAAAATTATAGAGAAAATAGTAGAGATATTTGCTAAAACTTTATTAGTACTAATTATTAGAGAACGTATGCAATTTCCATAAAACGCAATCGGCAATTGGAATTGTGTATAACGTCGCTCAGTACATCCCGGCGTAATTCAATGAAGTAGTTGTTTGACTTACTCGGACACCTGGTCTCGCCGCGATAACAATGGACAAGCCAGCTATTGTATTCGGAGAATATAGTGTTTCTTAAAGTGTTTTCATGGGCGTAGATAGAAGCGGGGTTTTTATAATGTATTTTATTTATTAGTTTATATTTCGTAAGATAAATAAAGTGCTGTGAGTAAGTTTCTTGTTTTCATAGTTTTAACTGTTAATTACATCGTAATGTTTGTGATAGATCTTGTTTAATATCGTTTGATTGAATCTACTTCTCCCAATTATTTAGACGTAAGTGTGCATTGAATAACTTACGCGTACATTAGTTTTCATTTATTTAGACCTAGAGCATTGTTTAAGTTACTTTTTCAGATATGATATGGAAGAACGTCGAGAACGGCATCGTAAAACAATGGCGAGTTGGATTGACGGTCATACTGATTGTATGTCCATTGTCAGTGATTCCGAAATTTATTACAAAATCCGTAAAATATCGTCAAAAATTCGTCACTTAGGATCGCAAACACATCTGAACTCTGTAAAACTTTTATGGCGGCTAATATTCCATTAAATAAACTTAGCAATCCCACTTTAAAAATATTTCTGAAAAAATATACTGGTCGAAATGTTCCTGATGAATCAACTTTACGCAAATATTATGTTTCTACATGCTATACGCGAACAGTAGAACGCATTAGAAGCCATCTTTTAAATCAATACATATGGATAAGCGCCGACGAAACGGTGGATATGTTAGGACGCTGTGTGGTAAATGTTGTAGCTGGTGTACCACATCCAAGTATTCCATATAACGCATATGTAATAGCAACAAAAGTTATAAATACAGTTGATGCGGAAACAGTTGCTAAAACGATTAATGAGAATATTAAAATATACTTCATTCCGACGGCAGGTACAAAGAAAAAGTACTTTTATTTGTAAGTGACAGAGCTGCATATATATTAAAGGAAACATATCCTAATTTGCTGCATATTACTTGTGTAGCAAATGTTCTCCGCAGAATCTGTGAATATATCAGAGCACCTTTCCAGAAGTTGATAGACTTGTATCCGCTTTTAAAAAATTTTCAGAAAAGCACCATTGAGAGTAGCTCTTTTCAGGTAAAAATTTCCATCTCTGTCACTGCCTCCCACTCCAGTAATAACTAGATGGGGAACATGGCTGGAAGCTACTAGTTATTATGCTGAGAATTTCGATAGTCTAAAACATTTCCTAACACTACTAAAGGAGGATGCTAGAAGTATTGGTGAGTGCAAGGAGCTCACATAAATCACAAATTAAAAAAATCAGTTGTACTTTTTCACGAACACTTTGGAAAATTGCCAAAACTAATCACTTATTTTGAAAATCGAAATCTCAAATTAAATGACGGATTAACCACATTAGATGTGGCTGTTAATAATTTGAAAAGTATTCCAAGTGACTTCGGATGTGGCCTTCGGCAAAAGTTTGAAGCAATTCTTAATAGAAATCCAGATATAATTACATTGCAGCAATTATGTATGGAGACAATTCCACAAAATCTAACGGCTAAATATGAAGAAATAAAAGAATATTTCCAGTATGCACCTATAACCAGTTGCGATGTAGAAAGGGCGTTTTCTATTTATAAGGATGTACTTAATTCAAAGAGAACAAAATTGACAGAAGAAAACCTTGAGAAACTATTGCTAGTCAATATTAATACTCCTTTACTCAACTTGAACGACAAAATGAATAAATAAAAATGTTCCAATTATAGAAATAAAATTAAAAACTTTAAAAATACAACTTTTCAACAAATACATATGTATTTCGTAATTTTATAGATCACCACCCGTTTGTTTTCCAATTATATAAATAAAATTAAAAACTTTATAAATACAACTTTTCAACAAATAAATATGTATTTCGTAATTTTATAGATCACCACCCGTTCGTTTTCCAGTTATATAAATAAAATTAAATATTTTAGAAATACAGCCTTTCGCCAGTACTGCACTGGGTGGTAAGCGTGTCCGTTCTCTACTAATTATACATAAAAAAATGGCGTTCGACAGACTCTCGCTAAAGGAGTGTATCTATAAATTCGATAACAAAGCTAGACGCTATAAAGACTTCTATTGAGATTACTTATCATTGTGAATACTGCAATTGTTATATACTTTTACTGTAATACTAGAAGATTCGTGGGCATTAACAGATATTCCAGACAGATTCTGGAAACACACTATATTTTGTTTGAATCCCTGCTGATTCACATTAACTAATAAATCACTGTCCATTGAATTAGAAGTTGATGGATTCTCTGTGATTTTAGTAGACGTATTAGGTGCAGTGTTAGATAGTATTTCAGCAACGTCTATTTTTTTCTTGATGGAATTATCAATGTAACCTTCAGCCACAGCGGAAATTCCCATCCTCCATGGCGCTTAATTGTAATTAAATCTCCTCCACTATTAGCCAAATGTGTTACACTGGATCGTCTAAAGCAATGTCCAATGAAGAGTTCAGGATTAGGTAATTTCAAGTAAGTAGCAATACTTTTTGGTACTTTTCCTATTGTATTAATACCTATTGGAATATTTACACACGCCATTTCTATATTGCAGGAAAAAACTCCTATGTGTAACATGACTGGGGCGAAGATGATAATATCTTTTCACCAAATCAATCCATAACCTTTGAGTTATAATAAATTGTCTAGGAACATAAGTTTTAGTTTTTAGCACGTCAACTATTATGACATCATTTTTAAACTGTATATCATCTATAATCTGTTTGTTATTTCTTCACGATGGCAAGCTCCATTAAAGCCCATTATAAGAATGACCTAACATAATTTTAATATGACTGTTATAATAAAATAATGTACAAAATTAGTAAAATACTACTATAATCATGTTTTTATTACTTACTTTCATTGCTAAATATGTTTTATCATCGGCTTCAATATAAATCGGTTAATGTGCTCTATTTATAAAATCTTCGACAAATTTTTTTTTGACAAATTTTTTAAATATGCTAGTAGTTTAGAAAATTTTGAGATATCTGTATTTTTATAAATATTCAAACAACATTTTAACATCAAATATTTGCACCACAAGGAAGATGCCTTTTTTATTTTACTTTCTTTGTCAAAATAGGCAATCATAATGTTTTCTGTAATAGTCACGATGTTATTTTATTTACCCCAAGTTATAAATTGGTTATATTCCTTTTTGTAAATGGGTCGAGATTTTTTTGGCAGAAGATTTTCCAAATTGTATTCTGCAATTTTCCGAAGCTCTGACGGCGTGCAATTACGTACTTATTTCGTCCATTTTGATGTTAGACAGTTACATAAATTAGTCTAAGATTTAAATTTCAAAACACATAACAATATTTCAAATATTTGAAATGTTCAAATTATAAGTCAGTGTAACCAACGTCAAAAAAATAAAATATTCGTATTGTACGTGACTATTATTTTAACATTTTTTAATATTTAAAAGGCGGAATAGAAAAAATAATATAAAATACACGTTTCATAAGACATTTTTGCACACTCGCCTACGGTTCATTTTCTAAACCTTGAACTCGTGCGCAAAAATCATGTCCTATGAAACTTGTATCTTAATATACTATTTATAAATATTATTAGAATCGGGCGTGGAGAACACAATACAAGTTAATATTTGTGTGAAAATTGGTTTCCAGACATGCAGATATCTACTTCGTCTTGCTGTAGACTCGTCAGTGCCATGGTGCTGGGAAAGACAAATTTCACTACAAGAGCTCCCTTGCTACATACAATCAAGTCACAAAAGACACTATGGAGCAACAATCAACGCCGTTCAACGACTAATCACAAACCCCAAGTCAACCCTTGCCATCCACATAACAACTTTAAGACAAAGCAAATGGTTTCCATCTGACAGTCATAGCTGTAACCGATGGTAAGGGTATTAACGGGTCTATATGCACTATAAAACACACAGAAATAAGAAAAATCCCTAACCGCAATATAAATAAATAAACTCTAAATACGTATTTCGTTGCCATCTTCAGTAGAACAATAAAAAAAAGACAGTGTTAAGCGTAGCGTATATCTCGCTAATTTCAGCGTCGCCCTCGTATAGTTTCCTAATTCCAATTTAAAAAAATATATAAAAAATAACAAGCCAACGCGACAATAAAAAAGAATTATTTTATGAAGTTGTATGTGTCTAGCTTATATAGTTTTCCATATCTCAATTATCTTCAGAGTCCCTCATATTAAAACAACAGTTATATCTCGACTGAAGTGTTTCGACTCATCAATTTTACAAAAGCGTACATCGTCCGTCGATTGGTACTTGCGCGAAACAAACCGGTGAATATAATTTGTCACAAATGACGGACAGTAATGGTCAAATTGGACACAATTTTATGTCATTCTGTCCTCTTTCCATTGCGATTTTTTCCTGCTCCTATCACAGATGCCGGAGCACCGTCCGATAACAACACCACAGTGCCGATGGTAATGTACCAGCAACAAAACCCCCGAACGTCGTCAGTGCCCTGCAAAAATGAAACACAACATTGATGTAATTACGGTTCTTTTGTGTTAAAATTAATTGGCGTGACACGTTCGACAAACAGACAGACGTATCACTCTACCGGAATACACTCGCTCATATACGCGACGACTAAGCGTGTACGTGTTTAGTTTTAATTTCAACTGAAAAGGGGGTGAAAGAGGCAAATACATATATATATTTTGTAAAGCGCCTCACGGTTTTTGCATATTACGCCGGCGTTCCGTTGCTCTGTGGCGAACGACACGTCATAAAACAATACATGAACGAAATTAGTTTCAAAGTGATTTGCATATGAAAGATGCTCGTGCGAGAAAATTAAACGAATTTGATGTTGAAACAGCCACTTTTGGGATATAGATGGCGGTTTCTCATATATCTTCTGTTTTCTAAATAGTATACACGTATTCGTACATTTTAGCGTCTTCATTCGAAAATTTTCCATTAATATGATAGATGAGAATGAGGGAGTTGTAAAATTATAATTTTCTTTGATCAACTTACATAGGATAGACTTATGGACTTATACAGGGTGTCCAGAAACTCTCCTGACAAACGAAGACCGGAGTTTCCTCAGATAATTTTAAGACAATTAAACCCAAATTCACCTAGTCCGAAAATGCTTCCTAAGGGAGCTAGAGTTCTTTGAAGATGGCGCCTTGTATTTATTTATTTTTTTAATTCCTCCAGAACGCTTCTATTTAGAAAAACAAATACTGGTATGGTTATTTATCCTCCAGAGATGAATCGATTCCATCAATTGCGAATTTCTAGTACCGGTCATAGGCGTCCGTTTTGGGTAGGTCAACGGTTATTTTAAAGCATAACTTTTTTGTCTTTAACTTTTAAGCATTTGTGACACTAGATTATTAAATTTTCAGGTATTCCAGTACTAAAAGGTACTCTTACTTTAAGTCGGTAGGATACACCGTTTTCTAGAAAAATCGATTTGTAAATTTTTCGTTTTTTCTTCATTAAAGTTCAATTTTTTATTTTTTGCAATAGTTAGCTCTGACCTGCCAACAGAAGTAAAACCTACGTTTTTCATTGTCAAATTGTTGTCAGTTCGCGAAGTTTATCTTTTCATTTTTTACTTTGTATTATTCAAACACAACGATTTCAATTTAAAAAAAAATGGTTTTTACTAATGAGGAATACGCCGATATGCATTTAGTTTATGACGAAATGAGGTGTAACGCTCGAGCGGCGCAACGTAGATACGCTGAAAAGTTTTCCAATCGTCAGCATCCCACTCACTCAACATTTACAGCTCTTCATCAACGATTAAGAGAAACAGGTTCAGTGGTCCCAAAAAATAATGAAACAGGGAGACATAATGATGTAACAGCAGAACATGAATATGTTATTTTAATGGAAGTTGAGGAAAATCCAGAAATTAGCGTTCGAAGACTATCTGCCATGTACCCCACAATTTCAAAATCTTCCGTAGGAAATATCTTACACAAAGAAAATTTATATCCTTTTCATTTTACAAAGGTGCAAGCACTGCTAGAAGGAGATTTTCCTGCTCGCGTAGAATTCGCTAGATGGTTACAAAATCAGAAAAATCAAGATGAAGATTTCTTCAGGAACATTTTGTTTGGTGACGAAGCTACATTCTCAAAAAATGGAATTTTTAATGTACATAATGCACATTATTATTCGTACGTTGGTGACAATCCCCACGTTGTTCAAGAATTTAAGCATCAGCATAGGTTTAGCATAAACGTCTGGATAGGAGTAGTTGACGATTATCTACTTGGACCTGTGGAATTACCTGTTCGTTTAAATGGTGCTGATTACTTACATTTCCTGCAAAATATTTTAACTGATTTGTTAGATGAGGTGCGTTTAAATATTCGGCAAAACTTATGGTTTCTACAGGACGGCTGTCCGGCCCACTTTAGCAGTAATGTACGAGACTTTCTAGATAATAACTACGAAGACCATTGGCTTGGAAGAGGCGGTCCAGTTGCTTGGCTAGCAAGGTCGCCGGGTTTGAATCCTTGCGATTATTGTGTTTGGGGATACATAAAAGCATTTGTTTATTCCGTTCCGATACAAAATCGCGCACAACTCTGGCTAAGGATACAAGATGCTTGCAACGAATTTAGAAATAACTTTGGAATTTTTGCAAGAATTCGGCGTTCTCTAAGCAAAAGGGTAAACTTATGCATAGAGGCTAATGGTCATCACATCGAGCAACTTTTGTAACAATCTACCTTTGATACTTGTTCTTTTTTTGTTAGTTTCGTTCCATTGTAATAAATAATTTGTTTTTAATTTATTGAATTAATTTCCATCCATGCCTTGATAGACCAAGCCAACTTCGTCGCTAAAAATTAGTAGGTACATAATAAATTGAACTTTAATGAAGAAAAAACGAAAAATTTACAAATCGATTTTTCTAGAAAACGATGTATCCTACCGACTTAAAGTAATAGTACATTTTAGTACTGGAATGCCTGAAAATTTAATAATCTAGTGTCACAAATGCTTAAAAGTTAAAGACAAAAAAGTTATGCCTTAAAATAACCGTTGACCTACCCAAAACGGACGCCTATGACCGGTACTAGAAATTCGCAATTGATGGAATCGATTCATCCCTGGAGGATAAATAAGCATACCAGTTTTTGTTTTTCTAAATAGAAGCGTTCTGGAGGAATTTAAAAAAAAATAAATACAAGGCGCCATCTTCAAAGAACTCTAGCTCCCTTAGGAAGCATTTTCGGACAAGGTGAATTTGGGTTTAATTGTCTTAAAATTATCTGAGGAAACTCCGGTCTTCGTTTATCAGGAGAGTTTCTGGACACCCTGTATAGGGATGATGGGAATATTTTTTTGATATTCTGTTAAGCTAATTTATACCAACATATTCTTAAACTATAAGCTAATTAATTAACTAACGTTCGCTAGAATAGGCTTTTGACCTTAGCTTAGAGATCTTCAGTAGAACAATCTAAAAAAGAAAAATAGTGTTAACTTAGTCTTTGACTTGTACCTTAGTCAACCTTTGAATATATGCTCCTCACCAATATACACCAAATATTTAACATTAAACAAACCCTTACTTAAACCTAGCTTAAAAATTAAAGAACCGCGAAGCTTGAAAAAAACATATAGCGTAAAATAATTACTATAGTCCCATCATATAAACTGGACTGAGGAATTGATCCATTCTTAGAATTCGTTAATTTACTCTTATATACGAGGATTGTTCGGAAACTACGTGGCCTAACAGAGAGATGGCGCGAATTCCCAGAAATCTTCTTTACCATTCTGTAGAATCATCCTTTAATAGGTTAAATATGACAGTACAGAGCGATCTGTCAATTAGTCTATTTTTGACAGTATGCCAAAGTGAGCGTCTCGTGTGATTCTGTAATAATGGAAAAAAATTGAGTTGAGAGCAGTGATAAAGTACTTTTATTCGAAAGGTTTAACACCAATCGAAATCAAAGCAGAGATTCTATACTATTAGAATCCACTCCTGGGTTTCCAAATTTAAGCGTGGTCGTACGAGTGGACGTCCAAAAACTGTTACTGTTCAGAATATGATTGAAAAAGTCCAAGTATCGTCTTGGATGACCATCAAGTAAAAGTGCGCGAGAGAGTAGACATTGTAGGTATCTCAAATGACGGTGTGTACAGAAGTTTAACTGAAGAATGCAATTACCACATCAGAATCGTTTAAGTGTTTCTCGCGACCTTTTTGCACGTTTTCGTCGCAATCAGAAGAACTTTGTACGCGCACGGTTCATTACTATCTATGAAATCCGTGTTTACCATTCCACTCCCGAAACCAAAGAACACTGCTACGTTCTGTATGTCGAGACCATAGAAAAGAGAGGAACTCAAGTTTCGGGCGACGAGGATTGCCTCATCTACCCGCCCCTGCCAACGTCTAGTGGCCCACCCGGCTTTAGAGACAGCCTCAGCCCAAGGGTGTGCTGTACACGAATTAAGGTGGTATAGGGCGCCACCGAATTTAGAACCGCTAGACGTCGCAAAATTCGGAAATGGTGATCAACAAAAGTAGGCAAGACGCACAGCGGGTAGGGGACGCAACCAGGCCATCCGAAACGTAAAGAAAAGAAAGAAAGATAAAGGCGGATTTCAGCCAAATGTAATTAGACTTTATTTGTGCCACTAACTTAAAAATGATCAAAAAAAAATATTTAAATTTTGCTAGTTAAAAAAAAGACAAACTAAGAATGTTAACAGACCGTTTGTGCACAGAAGTTCACACCCCAGCAAAATACGTATTTCGTTGGTTCACAGATAATTTAAAACCAAAAAATGGAAAGTCGACCTTTTGAATAGACCCGGTACATATAGAGAAATTTTGTTACATGCAAATTTTTATTTGTAATAAATTTGTGCAAATTAGCAGAGTTGTGGTCTGAGAATATTATTAATTAAAGTTAACGGTTAGATATAATTAGAGAGAAAAGAAATGATTAATGAAAACTTAAAATTAAAATGAAGGAATATGCAAAACTAAAATTTTAAGGTACAGATTTACAAATCTAGAGAACAAGTTTAATATTCACAAAATAATACCCACGTTTTCTACGCTAAAGAAAACGCAGCAAAAAGAATCAACCCTTTCGATGTTTTCGAAGCAAAAATTTCTTGTCCCCGTGAGGAACAGATGTGTAATTTAAATAAACTCTATCGAAATAAATTTAACAAACAAAAAAAAAAGATACGTAATGCAATATTTAAGGAGATATACTAATTATAAAGGTAATTGAATTAAGTAAACAAAAATTGAAAAATGATATCTGTAACGACGCAATAAATAAGTTAAATAACTAAGTAAAATAACTAAACAAAGAGAAATTGAATCTAAAAAAAGTTCAACAAAGAAAACTAATTGCAAAACATTTAGTTTAAATTAATAAAGGAATATTTTAAAGTCTTAACTGTGTCCGTCTCCTTCCTGCAAGCGGGATATTCGTGCGCGTCGTCGGTTTCCTGCTGTGAACGACGTTTCCGTCGGTAGAGGAAAAGACACCAGGATAATGTCTGATGGTTAACAACGCAATATAGTGAGAAGGAATCAATCGGCTAAATCGTCATCAATAAATCCCCTGCCGGGTAATTGTAGTTACAACTAAAAATTGTAACGACTAAATTAAAACCTCGCTCAAACGAGAGAGCTGCCAAAAAAACCAGAATATTGCTTAAAGCAGTCAGGCCCTACAATAAGCCGTTACAAAAAAAATGACGAATGACAACCATCGACCTTCTCTCTATCGATAGCGATCTCCAACTCTTCTCTCTAGAAGTTATCGCTACTCGAGAATCGAGAGGGGAGGAAGACCACGAAGAAAAACTAATACGTAATTATTGTATGTGAAAAATAAACATAACGGAATGAAATAAAAGAAAAAATTTGCATCCAAAACGAGAACGTAGCTACGAGCACGTAACAACACTCCAAACAATAGACAAAAAAAGGTTCTCCGCCACAAAAGAAGGCAAAAACGGTTTTGTCAGCAGGAAAGGTTATTTTTGTTTTTGGATTCTCATGAAATTATCTTGGTCGACTACTTAGCAAAGGGGAAAACAATAAATGGGGAGTATTATGCCAATTTCTTCAAACAATTGAAGAGCAGAAGTAACAAAGGGGCTAAGTGCCAAATTGTCGAAAAATGAGATATTTATACCAGGTTTTTCTTTTGTCATTACTAAAGACCGGATTATATGTAGTTTGCATAAATTTGCATAATATATGTATTTTTTATATTATTTGCATATTTTGTAGTAATTCAGCTTTTTTATAGGCATTACTAAAAATATGTCGTGGATATAACAAACAAACAAAAATTAAATAGCCCTCTTTAAATTAGAAATAGCATTTTATTAAGCCTCTTCCCGTTACTTTTCCGATAAGCGTCTCCAAGAATTTATTATTGCTCTTCCCATACATCCAGGTCGAGACAAAATTCCAGGAAAAGCTAATACCCTAAAACTTCTAAATAAATACAAAAATACATTTTACCAGAAAATTAGAAGTATATGTGTTTCTTTGCTATGCCGAGAAATTTATTCCCATACTCGAAAGTAATTTTATTTTAAACGTCATTTTACGTTGCTGTAAGATTATGAGTAAAATTTTAAGTTTATTTCCTCTTATTAATTATGTACATATATATATATATATATATATATATAACAATATATCAAACCATCAAGAACTTTTCGAGGAAGATAAAGTAAAACGAACTGATTTTTGTGATAAAATGTTTAATTTGTTAAATGAAAACGATATTGTAAATAAAATAATTTCTACTAATAAAACTAACAGTTCCATAATAGATTTAAAGAGTTTCATGTACATTTTGTATGGCAATCTAAATAATTTCCCGTTGAATGTTTAAACATGAATATCTTTAATAGTTAGAAAGCATAGTAAGATGAAACCCATTGAGTTATTTAGCTAATAGGAAAATGTGGGATGTAATTTTAATACAAAGTAGCCCCGATAGCATTTTCAGTACTAACAAAAACCTGCTCTTTTAAATCGAGGGTCTCAGACAGTTACTACTTTAGTAATTGATCGTCTTTTATATGAAAATAGTCTTGCTCTAACAGAGTTTTACCTTTTTTGATACACTAATTTTACTATCTTAGATATATTTCAACCTTAAAGAAATACTATCCATTTTCTTTAAATTTGTTAAAAATATTTAAAATTGTCTTCGCACAAAGTATACGCCTGTTGGGATAATTAACTGTTTTAAATAAATTATGTATTTTTCAATAAAATACATTTAATTTAAGATTTAAGTATGAATGAAACACACAAAAATATTTGACAATTTGAAAAATGTTACAGGTGTATAAATGGTTGCCTATTGTGCAACCTACATACATTTATGCCTACGCCTAGAGTAAATGAAAATAAGTCAATTACACCTATGTGTAATGACAAAAGAAAAGCCCGGTATAGAAAGGTTCTATGGGCCATAGACTATATCCTATCAAGCAGGCAAAGTACCAGGACTTCAAATTTCGTAAGCAATCAGGCAGATAGGCAGCGCTTTCTGTCATTAAAAAAGTCATTTTCACATCAAAGAGGTCACCGTATATTCACTACATATGCCCGACCAATACACATAATTTGCTTTCCACCAGCCCGGTACAGGCATTGTTAGCAATTGTTGTTGATGTCGCCATAATTGTTTTGTATTTATGTATTTTACAACATAATATTCATATCTCCGGTATGGTCTAGTGGCTAGGATACCTAGCTCTCAACCAGGCAGCTCGGGTTCGATTCCCGGTACCGGCATTAAAATTTTAAATAATTCGAAATAGTCATTGGTTTGAAACTGAAATTGTCGCCGACGCCAGGCGTCTGTCTGGCCAAATCGCGACCTTACCTTACCTACTCGAAAATAATTGAAATAAATTTAAAAAATGCCCTAAATAACAAGTTTTTCAAATTTTCCCGCGTTTACAATCCACCAGCTCGTTAGATGGCATGCAATATTGTATTCGCTAGTTTATTATTAAGTGACCCTTCTATCTAGTATAGTTATATTATCTATGAAAGAGGTCAAGTGCCGTAATAAGTACTGTCGTGTTGTGTGTTTATTTTGTTTATAATGTATCGTTTTGTGCCACGCGGCTGTAGAATATTGTAAAGAACCATTTAAAATGAATCCGGAACGTCGCATATAAGGAATGGGAAGAGTGATGAACAAAGACATCGAAAAAATACAGGACAACCATATAAAAAGATGTGCCCCGATGGTACCTGAGGACTTACACGATGCAATACTGTCAAGTATACACACAGGCTGATTTGAAATAGTAGATGTGTCACAGAAAAAATTTTTGATGTACAAGAGGCAGCCGACAAGATCTTAAATCTCAAACATGTGCATATTAGCAAAGTTGTACGATTGAAAATTGGCTTCCAAAATACCTAGCTTTTTTTTACTGCTGAATCTTTTTCTGAAGTAGATGGAAAGCAACTTCGATACTTAAAAGAGCAAAAACTATGGAAGATCTAAAAAATATCTCAATTAACCAGTTACTAGACGTAAATAAGGTCGGTGATAATAAGAAAAAGCCCTTAATATCAGTGATTCCTTATCTAAATTTTTTTTTTAATTTATGTTTTAAATTTTCACTTTTTTTTCTGTTGTTTGCGTCGTACCTACTTAGTCGCAAAGAAAATGATATGTTACTATATTATTTGAAAATAGAATGTTTGTTATTTTGGTATGCGGTTTCTTTAAATATCTCTTTTAACAATTTTGACACTTAGCCCATATGTTACTTCGGCTCCTCAATTAAAGAACAAAATCAAAGAGAAACGGCGTAATTTGGCAGTCCATCAGGATAACGCTGCTGCCCACAAGTCTACGATTGCAATGGCAAAAATTCTTGAATTAGGATTTATTATAAATTAGTGCCTCATTCGCCCTTTTCTCTAGATTTGGCTCCCAGCGACTATCATCTCTTTCCAAACCTAAATAAATAGATCGACGGTAAGAGATTTTCGTCTAATTCCGAGGTAATCGCTGCTTTGAATAGCTATCTCGAGGACTTGGATTCATCGATCTACAATGAACGCATTAGTAATTTGTAATATCGTTGGAATAAGTGTGTTGGGCGAGCAGGCGACTATATTGAAAAATATACAAAAAAAAACTTGCGTTGTCTTTGTTAAACACGTAGTTTCCGAATCACCCTCGTATATGTATATAAATACTATCGTAGCTATCTAATTCAATATAATTATTTACAGTTTTAAATAATAAAGATTATTTAGAGGCATATTCAAAATATGTCGGGCAAAGCTATATTTTTCGGGTCTATTAAATCTAAAATGATAAATATGTTCCTTGTAATGAGTTGAAATTAAACATTTAGTTTGTACAATATATTTTTGGTTAAAATCGTTAAAATTTATTTCATAGATACCAGTCTTTTATCCCACTTTAATTCTATTCTTGGTGTTACCTAAAAGTGATTTTAATGAGTTGGATGATTTAAGCGCGATTCGAAGAGAATAGTTTTTGAAGATAGCGATTTTGTGAAGAACATATTTTCAAAGGTAGTACGTTAACCAAAGACGCTACGTTTAACACTATCTTTCGTTTTCAGATTATTCTACTGAAGATGGCAACTTATTTGTCGGACCACATTACTCAGTTGGAGTTTTCAGTTTAACTTGAGTTATAATGTTAGCGGAGTTAGTTAATTATTCTTTGTTAGGAGGTATTCGGTCAGTAGCTCAAACTATTTCTTATGAAGTTAGGTTAAGATTTATTTTATTATCATTTTTTATTTGATTACAAGGTTGAATATTATGGATTTTATAAAGTATCAAGATAATATTTGATTGGTGAAGAGCATATCTTCAAAGATTGTACCTTAGCCAAAGACGCTACATTTAACATCTTTTTTTTCAGGTTGTTCTACTTAATATGGCAACTTAGTTGTCGAAATACATATTTAGAAGTTTTTTAATTTATTGTGGTTATAGATTTTTCTTATTTCTGCCTGTTTCAGATTTCAGGTCACAGTCCCCACTGATTCGGATAAAAAGATTACTTGGAAAAATACTTTGAAATGGTATGTCGCACGATATGGTTTAGATAACCTTTACAATAATGAATCAAACTCTGCTATTAAAAAATCTTAGTTAATATGCAACCGATGTAATTGTGATATGTAGTTTTCTCCATATTATCATGCATTATTATACCGGTTGCAATAGCTCAAAAATAAATAAAATTACTAATTAAAATATAATTTATCGTGTTCTCCAGACCAGATCTTTAATAATATCTTTGATATAAAGTAAGCTAGTTGTTGTGAAATTTGTCTATCACAGCATCATCTACTGATGAATCTATCGCAGTACAAAATACGTGTGGGTTTGTCCGGATAATATTTTTCACATAAATATTAACTTGAATTATGTCCTCCCCACGCGATTTTTGATTATATTTCGATATTATTAAAAATGTTTTTGTTTTAAACAAAAAATGGTGAGGTTTTACCCTGAAATTGTTTTTGTTATGTACACTGTCGAAGTAGTTCGTTTGATAGTGGAGACACGTTAATAGAGTTTGCATCGATTACATCTCTGACTGACCAATGAAAACCACTTCTTTGTCCACACTTGTCCTTTGAACGACAATGGTTGATTTGGCGTTCGTAATATTGACATTAGTCAATGAGCAGCGCTAAATATTCTTCCATGCTGTCTTTTATAACTTGATTATACGAGGGAAAGTCATTAAATAAGTCACAAACTGCTGTAGGAAAGCTGAAAATAGGAGTGAGTTGTTTCCCTATTTGTCAATAGGTGTCACCACAATCCAGCTTTATAATTCTCAAGTGACAGTTGGTGTGCGCGAACACAGGCAGTGTTAAAATGGCGACCGTGATCGAAGATTGTACTGTGGAAGAGCAACGTGCTATTGTGCGTGTTTGCTGGGCAAAAGGACTTTCTGCAAAAGATATTCATAAGGAAATGTCTCCTGTTTACGGTGAAAAGTGTTTGTCGCGTGAAGCCGTATATAACTGGGTCGAGAAATTCTCTCAAGGACGCTCAAAAGTTGTTGACGGTCAGCGAAGTGGCTGCCCCGTTCAGATTTCGACACTTCTACGGGTGGAAGAGATGATTCGAACTGACAGGCGGGTAACAATGGACAGTATAGCAACTGCAATAGGGTGTTCTCATGGTTTAGCCTACGAACTGATGCACGATCGTTTGAATTTCCGAAAAGTTTGCGCACTGTGGGTACCTAGACAACTGATCGAGGAACACAGAAGAATTCGAATGGGCTTGTCCTTGCAACACCTCTCTCGATACACAGTGGAAGGGGAGAACATGCTTAACAGGTTTGTTACTGGTGATGAGTCATGGGTGCATCACTACCAACCCGAAACAAAGCGTGCTTCAATGCAATGGAAACATCCTTATTCGCCGTCAACAAAGAAATTTAAGGTTGTGCCCTCAGCTGGTAAGGTTATGCTTACCGTATTCTGGGATTCTCAGGGAGTGCTCTAGCCCATTTCCAGAACAAAAAAGAGGACGTGACTGCTGAATCATACTATAGAGTTTTGTTGTTGGTTCGGAATTCAATTCGACGAAAACGTCCAGGCCTACTGACGAGAGGAATATTGCTGCATCACGATAATGCCAGGCCCCATTCGGCCCACTTGACCCTGGCGAGAATTGCGCAATTAGGGTGGGAACTTCTTGAATATCCGACTTACAGTCCCGACCTGGCCCCAAGCGACTATCATCTATTCGGTCCATTCAAAAAGCATCCTGGCGGCAATCATTTCGAGGGTGACAACGATGTTCAACAAGAGGTACGCATGTGGTTCAGACGCCAGCTCAAACACTTTTATGCAGCAGGCATTGGGGCATTGATAAAGCGATGGGATAAGTGTATTAATGTAGATGGAGACTTTGTTGAAAAATAAAACTTGTTTTTGTCTAACTATTTCTCTAATTATTTTTATAATACCTTTTTGTGACCTAATTATTGACTTTCCCTCGTATTTCGTAAGAGTTGTAATTGTTATTAACTAGTACATATTTTACTTTGGATGACTTAATTGTGACTTTTACAGCCACAACATTTTACTAAGCTTAGTGCATAAATACTAGTGAAATAATATTAAACTTATTTTAAAAATGAGTACTCCAATATATTTTCAAATATGGCTCCAAATTATTAATTAACGTTCAATGTTTTCTCTCTTTAATAAATAGATATTATATGGAAACGACATTCATCTGCTAAAATTATTACTAATTATTTCAACATTAATTTATTCATGTTCTTTTTTCCATTTAAATAAAAAGAACAAAACTTATTTCAGCCAATAAAACATGTTAGTATTTCGTTTGTTTATTTTACCAGGCCTTCCACTCTGAGGAAGGTAACTAATGAAAAAAGAGCAACAAATTGAAGCCAACAAACAAGCCCATTTATATAAATTGTACATACCGAGTCCGCGTTATGCAAAAAGACAGAAGCATTTGCGTGAAGAAAATTCTCCCCCAGAGTAAGTGTTTCATTTCATTAGGTGGAACGTAAACACCAAATACAGGTTAATAATTTACTATTTCTGTGCACATACAATTTAAAAAATATTATTTATTAAGTTAATAAAAAATGTTATCATGACGCAAACAGAATAGAAAATTTTAAATTCTTCATGAAATTTAATTAAACAGAAACATATCTTTTCTATTTTGCGTTCGAAAAGAACTCATTATGACACCCAAAACAGTATCGAAATGAGCTTCATTTCGATACGCTTTTTTTAATTTTTCAATGTTGGCGTTGTTCGAACACAGAAATAAATATCATTGCTGTCATTTGATTTTAAGAATTTAAGTACATTTGACAGATATGATATATGTTCGTACTCTACACAAACAACGTATAACAAGTGTTCATTTGAAAAGTCAATCTAGTAGCATGTGATTTTAAATAGTTAATTGACGAAGGAGATACTTGTTGAAACTTCATTATAACGCTAAGAAATAAGTAATTAAAATTCTAGTTTCAAAAATTCTTTTATTGTAAATACCACTACAATATTGTTTCGCCATACAATGGCTTCATCACTTCATAATTTTCACATAAATAATCAAACTTGTATTGTACATATTCAGTATTTCATCCACCTAATGAAGCCATTGTATGGCGAAACAATATTGTAGTGGTATTTACAATAGAAGAATTTTTGAAACTAGAAGTTTAATTACTTATTTCTTAGCGTTAGCATGTGATTTACTGAGAGCATTTTGAAGTATGTCGTAAATTAAAATTTACTACTTAACCTACGAAGTCGTATATTTTGACAGTTTCATACATACAAATAAATAACAAATAATAGGTATTTAACAAAATATTTTGAAACATACATGAGTGGGTAAAAACCACACCAATTTGTATAATACAAAAGTATTTTTAATAATATAAAATATTATTAAAAATGGGGTGTGAGGAACACAATACAAGTTATATATTTGTGAATGTATCTCCTCTCCAGAGACGCAGATACGTATTTCACCTTTCTACAGGATCGTCGGTACGCCCCTGCTCTTAATAATTTCTGGTTGATAGCAAGGTAGTTATGTTTGGTTAAATGTATCTCTTCTCCAGCAGGGGCGTACCGACGATCCTGTAGAAAGGTGAAATACGTATCTGCGTCTCTGGAGAGGAGATACATTCACATATATATAACTTGTATTGTGTTCTTCACACCCCATTTTTAATAATATTTTATATTATTAAAAATACTTTTGTATAATAGGTATTTATTGAAAACTATAACAAATGCTGAAAATGTTGTCCTTCAAGATCAATGCACCTTTAAATCCTCCATTCAAAATTTCTGATGATATATTCTGCAACATTACTGGATTGTTATTAATTTCCATGCATTTCTGTTCGATTCTCTGTAGCATATCATTCAAATTCAATATAGGTGTTCGAAATATGTTATTTTTTAGATAAGACCACAAAAAGAAGTGGCAAGGTGTTAAATCGCATGAACGTGTAGGCCAGGCAATTTCAGTATTTCGACTAATTATACGCTCATCAAAAAATTCTCTTAAATAATCCAAAGATTCTGCAGGTACAGTGACAAGGTGCTCCGTCTTGTTGGAAATATGCATTTTGAAGTTCATCATCATGCAACTGATTGACAAATGGTTGTAAAATTTCCGTACGGTACTTTTGAGCAGTTAACGTTCCCTGAAAAAATATTGGTCCAATGATTCGTCTTTGACTTATCGCTGCCCAAACACCAATTTTCTCTGGATGTATCGATTCTTCATTAATTACATGTGGATTTTCACTACTCCAAATTCTTGTATTTTGTGAACTTAGGTATCCCGTTTTATAAAACCATGCTTCATCAGTAAAGATGACTCTTTGCAAAAGTTCTCCATTATTGTTCATATTTACAAACCAATTACAAAACTGTAGTCTACGTGGGTAATCAATTTCTAACAATTCTAACAATTTCTAACAATGGATAAAGTTGCATATCTTTTTTTAATAACTTGTGAGTTGTACCAACAGAAAGGTTTATTTGTTGACTCAAATGTCGAACAGATGTTTGTGGTTCATTTTCCATTATTTCTTCAACACGATTGACAACTTGAGGTGTACGTTTCTTAACTGCTCCGCTGCCTGATTTTCTTAAGAGACTACCAGTTTCAGAAAAAAGTTTTAAAGTTCTGTCCAAAGTATTCTTAAATTGTATATAATCTATTACAAAATGTGGAAACTCAATTTGAAATTCTACCATTCAATCTTGAACTGAATAAACCCATAAACCATCAATTTTATTACCACTTCGAAAATAAGCCTGGACTAAAAAAAAATTTATGTTCTAAAGTGAAAGCCATTTTAAAACTGAGAAGTAATTTATTTAAACCAGAATCGACGCACGATTATTTTATACACTAACTGATATTTGTGATTGACATTATCAAATGTCATTTGGATTTACGTTTACGGAACAACAAACACATACTAATATATTTGCGTCTTATTCTATCAAAATTTCAAAGTAACCTAGATTGACTTTTCAAATGAACACTTGTTATTGTATGCAATTGACAACGAGATATATTAGTTTCTATGTCACTCATATTTATATTTTTAAATAAAATATTAAGTAATATTAACGAAAATTAATAAATAATGTGAAATATATGTAATATACTTCGCGGATAGGAAGATTTAAATTTGACAATGTCAAGTATCAATGTGACCAACTGCATGCTTTATGTAAAAATTAAACTCTGAACTTCCAAATTAAATATTTCCAATTTATTAATGTAAAAAATGCAAAATAGAAAAAATAGTATAAAAAACTCGTTTCATAAGGCTTTTTGCCGCACTCGCTCTTTAGAAAACTCGCCGCTATCGCGGCTCGTTTTCTAAACTGGTCTCGTGCGGCAAAATTTATATTTATAATCTGACGTTTATGAATTTGCAGGTTATTCTGGAAACTGTATTAATAATACTGACAAAATGATAAAACTGTTTTTGAATTAAAATTTCTTTATACACATAACGACTTTAATTTCATGTATGTATGTGTGCACTGTCTGTTATCATGGAACCTACCTTAGACCCTGATTTCAGACTACTCATATTCATATTTACTTTATTTAGTGACTTCAAAGTTTACAATAGAAAATGTATTTCACTTCTGTGGTATATCTTTTCTTTATAGTAGTTTTTTTTAATCTTTGATAGTATTAAAATCCTAAAATGTGTCATCTTAAGACAACCCCTGCCCAATTGATGACTTTGCAGGTTATTATGGGTTTAAAACTTTAGTAATAAGTTTATAAACCATCCATAATATTAATATGTCAGTATATCACCTACTCATTAATAATGTAGCTTTAATAATTATTATATTTACCGCGTAACAGTTATCGATCTGTGAAATGTACATCCACATAGTATTACAGCTCGGCCTAACTACTCTTACTTGCTCTCACTTTTGCTATTTGTATCGAGCGGCTGGCCCTACAATACATCCTTGCTTTCCGGGCAAAGTACACAATTCTACTAATAAGGTCGAATATAATTATTGGACATTAGCTACTTTAATTCGTCAAATAGAAATTTCTGTCTTTCCAATCGTAATAATTCGACGAATATTTATTTGGCAAATAAGTCTCAAGTGGAGAAGTAACATAAATGGAGTTGTACATATGATGACGTGATAGAAAGAGACGAGAATTCATGTGATTTCAGTTATGTTTAGTGCTTGACATATGTCAATTTTCACAGGTTGGGTATTCTTGTATATTGTTATAGGTTATATAAGTTGTATCGTTTCAGAAATTCATTATTTATCCATTTATCTAAATAATCATCACGAGAACGTACGGTTTACGTTGAAGATTTGCTGAATCAAATAAATTAACTAACTCATTATCAATAATGTCTTCTAGTTCTAAAAACCTTCATTATCATACACAAAAATTATTCAAAGTGCACTAAAATATTTATATCAGATCTTATTTACAAAAATTTAAATATAAATAATAAACAGAGTATTATTAGTAGAGAACGGACGCAATTTCCATAAAACGCAATCGGCAATTACATCGTAATTTTTGTGATAGATCCTGTTTAATATCGTTTGATTGAATCTATTTCTACCAATTATTTCGACGTAAGAGTGTGCATTGAATTTCGTTCAGTTTCAATAACTTACGCACACATTAGTAGTAGTACACATTTTTAGTTTTCATTTATTTAGATCTAGAACATTGTTTAAGTTACTTTTTCAGATATGATACGGAAGAACGTCGAGAACGGCATCGTAAAACAATGGCGAGTTGGATTGACGGTCATACTGATTGTATGTCCATTGTCAGTGATTCCGAAATTTATTACAAAATCCGTAAAATATCGTCAAAAATTCGTCACTTAGGATCGCAAACACATTTGAACTCTGTAAAACTTTTATGGCTGCTAATATTCCATTAAATAAACTTAGCAATCCCACTTTAAAAATATTTCTGAAAAAATATACTGGTCGAAATGTTCCTGATGAATCAACTTTACGCAAATATTATGTTTCTAGGTGCTATACGAGAACAGCAGAACGCATTAGAAGCCATCTTTGAAATCAATACATATGGATAAGCGCCGATGAAACGGTGGATATGTTAGGACGCTGTGTGGTAAATGTTGTAGCGGGTGTACTACATCCCACTATTCCCTATAACTCATATGTAATAGCAACAAGTGTTATAAATAGAGTTGATGCGGAAACAGTTGCTGAAACCATTAAGGAGAATATGCAAAAAATGCTTCATTCGGACGCCACGTACAAAGAAATACTTTTATTTGTCAGTAATAGTGCTGCGTATATGTTAAAAACAGGCAGACTATTGAAGAAAACATATCCTAATATGCTGCATATTACTTGTGTAGCACATGCTCTCCACATAATCTGTGAATATATCAGAGACACTTTTCCGGAAGTTGATAGACTTGTATCAGCTTTTAAAAAAGTTTTCAGAACAGTACCATTGAGAGTAGCTCTTTTCAGGGAAAAATTTCCATCTCTGTCACTGCCTCCCACTCCAGTAATAACTAGATGGGAAACATGGCTGGAAGCTACTAGTTATTATGCTGAGAATTTCGATAGTCTAAAACATTTCGTAACACTGCTAAAGGAGGATGCTAGAAGTATTGGTGAGTGCAAGCAGCTCACACAAATCCCAAATTTAAAAAATCAGTTGTACTTTCTTCACGAACACTTTGGAAAATTGCCAAAACTAATCACTTATTTTGAAAATCGAAATCTCAAATTAAATTACGGATTAACCACATTAGATGTGGCTGTTAATAATTTGAAAAGTATTCCAAGTGACTTCGGATGTGGCCTTCGGTAAAAGTTTGAAGCAATTCTTAATAGAAATCCAGATTTAATTACATTGCAGCAATTATGTATGGAGACAATTCCACAAAATCTAACGGCTAAATATGAAGAAATAAAAGAATATTTTCAGTATGCACCTATAACCAGTTGCGATGTAGAAAGGACGTTTTCTATTTATAAGGATGTACTTAATTCAAAGAGAACAAAATTGACAGAAGAAAACCTTGAGAAATTATTGCTAGTCAATATTAATACTCCTTTACTCAACTTGAACGACAAAATGAACAAATAAAAATGTTCCAATTATAGAAATAAAATTAAAAACGTTATAAATACAACTTTTCAACAAATAAATATGTATTTCGTAATTTTATATATCAGCACCCGTTCGTTTTCAAATTATATAAATAAAATTAAATATTTTAGAAATACAGCCTTTCGCCAGTACTACACTGGGTGGTAAGCGTGTCCGTTCTCTAATTATTAGTCATTGCCACTCGACAAATCTTTCGTACGTTATCGGCGTAACTATTGGACAAATAACTTTGTAAACTTTTGTAACTTTCTTTTAACCGCTAGTACTCAGCGAGGAGTGTTTGTACTAACCTTGGTCGACTATTAGTGGACAGCTCAGACAACGTAGTTTCAAGCGCTATGGAACGTTGGAAAGTAGAGCATCGCCTGTTTGTCGAGAATTTTTTTTTTAAAACAGTAATACTGTGGTTGCGCTTCAAGGCAATGGCGGCTGGTACTAACGGGCACAAGGGCACGTGCCCACCCAACCACCAAGATAAACACAGAAAGAAATTGGCATGAAATACAGTGCATTATTTTATTTTATTATTTTTACGTATTTTTATAACGATGGCATCTCAGTTTCCTTCCGCACCACAGACACTATGCCAACGCTCAAAACTATGTTCCGGGACACGATTTCAGATGTACCTATTCCGAGTATGGATCGGACGGCTCCGCTTACCTCCGCCATATGGGCTTATGACTTCGGTTTGGGGCACAAAATAGCTCGATTCCAGTTAACGTCTTGCATGCGTTGTCACTGTATTGTTTTCGGCGCGTAGTGCATGTATATGATTTCAAAGGCTTGAAGTGACGTTTATTATTAATGATGGAAACCCGCTATCATTTTAGAAAAAACTTTAATTAAAAAGAAATGTAGGCCTATCCCTGATGTTAAAATAAACTACACTTCCACAAGTAAAACTCGAATTTACAATAGAGTATTCAATAAAAATATATATGAAAAATATGAGTGAATTTGCAGATGTTCACTAACAAATAAACTATTTTGTTTTATTTGCTTAATTTTTAAGAAAGAGGTTAGTGCGTGCAATAAACAAGGGTTGAATGATTTAAAACATATTGCAGACAGGGCAAATAAACACGAAAATTCCGTTTCTCCCATGAATACATGCGTGGATTTTAGTGTTCTAGGCAAAGTGGACATACGTGAACAGTTAGACAGTGCTTATTTGCGACATAAAATTAAGTACAACGAATATGTGGAAAAAAATCGTCATATTTTGCGCCGGTTAATTATGTGTATATATATTTGCGGGGCTTTTGAATTTGGGTTACGAGGCCATGATGACACATTGACGTCGGAAAGTTCAGGTATTTACGTAAGCTTAATCAGCTTTGCAGTTGAATTAGAAACTGAGCTTACAATACATATTAAAGGTTCCCAATGGTTTAAAGGCGCCTCAAAAGCTATTCAGAACGAATTGCTACATGCCATGTGGCAAATTTACAAGCAGGAAATATTAAAATAAATTAAATCTACAAATTTCATTGCTTTGGAGACCGATGAAACTACAGACACCTCTAATAATCAGCAAATGGTTGTTATTATTCGATACGTGCTTAATGAACGCTTTTGGTCTTCTTTTCAACCGAGTGGACATAATGCTGATGTATTAGCAAAAACATTGCTGAATGAATTTCAAACTATTTTAAATTCTCCTTCTGGGTCTAATAACAATAAAATAATCGCTCAAAGTTACGATGGGGCATCCGTGATGAGTGGTAAGACAAATGGTGTCCAAGTTATTATCAAAAGAACATTTCCACATGCACATTATATTCACTGTCACGCGCATCAATTTCATTTAATTATTGAACGAGCGGCACAGTGCAATAGAAATATACAAATTTTCTTTGCAGTAATTTTCAAGATTTTATTCTCGATCGCCAAAACGAACGGTAACTCTTGATTAAATAGTCAAACGTAGATTACCACACGCTGCTCCTACACACTGGATTTTCAAAAAATGTTTAGACAAAATTATTGACGAAGATGGGAAGGATTCAGTTACTATTTGTGAAGCAAGTGGTTTATTTAAACATTTGAATTGCCCGGAATTTCTCTACTGATTGAAAATATTTCATTCCATCATGTTGAAATATTATTTAGTCAGACTCAAATTCTGCAAACTGCAAAAGGCAATTGAACAATTACAACAGCAAATTATTCAAATTAGAAATTTAAGAAATTCTACTGACAATGACAATCAAGAACGGAGTAATGAAGAACCTTCAAGGAAAAGACAAAAACGACAGCTGGAGATAACAGAGCTGTTATTGCAAAGGAAGTATGTGACACTATTTTAAGCCAAATTAGCGACCAATTTGAATTTAAGGTTCATTTAAGTGCAGCAAAATTATTTGATTTTCAAAATTTTAGTACTTCACAAAAAAATTTTGGTAAAACTGTGAAATCCTAT
Organism: Melolontha melolontha; assembly: GCA_935421215.2. NCBI lineage: Eukaryota > Metazoa > Arthropoda > Insecta > Coleoptera > Scarabaeidae > Melolontha > Melolontha melolontha. The sequence continues at coordinate 120,602,215 of OW285239.1, read as the reverse complement.
GTTGGACAGTGCAAAATTGAAGAGTGAACATTCAGTAATTTATGAGCGCGATGACATATGTGACATAGGTGGTGTTTTGCCACTTTTAGTGTTCATTGTAGACAACAACATAAAAAAGGTTTTGACGGAAACATACAAACTGTTGGATATTATTTGTACAACGCCCATGTCGACAGCAGAATGTGAACGGTGTTTTTCCACCCTCAAACGCATTAAAACTTTTCTGAGAAGCACAATGTCAGAAGATCAACTGAACGAATTGGCGATCCTATCAATAATCCAGTCTATCCTGGATTTTGACAACAAAGTCATAGACGTCTGTTCCAGCATGAAAAATAGGAGAATGGATTTTATGAACAAAAAATAGGTAAGTTTTTTTGTGCTCACCTTCTTTTATAACTCACGAGCCGCCACTGGTGCAACGTCATTTTCGGCGAAATTTTAGTGTCGAGGTGCAGTCCCAGATCGAGACACCTTACTCTGATGGGTTGAGGCGTTTAGAAGTACTAGATCTGTGATGAAAAAAAAACACTTGATCTTCCCTGTTCAGTCCGAACTCTGGAAAGCGTAGATAGAATGAGAAGGGCAGTTCTTGCTAGTCCGAAACGATCCGCCAGGCGACAGGCTGTAGCGCTAGGTATATCATGTCACGTCCAGCAGCTAAGCGAAAGGGATTTTGCACAGAACGCACAGAATTGTATGCGATAATGGACGCCATTCTTACATAAGATGCTCTAATAAGATGAGTGACGAAGCCCTTTTCCATCTGGATGGCTATGTTAACCTTCCGATACCTGAGAGAGATGTAACTGTACCCCAAACAGTTATTTTTGCTTGTTTTTGTGGATTAGGGTTGAAATTTCGGTTCTTTTATTTATAATATGTACCAACATTATATGCACACTACGTCGTAATTTCATGCTCTGTATTCCTAAAATTGAATAAAATATTGCATGGGGTATAACTGCACCCCCGTCTGGCGTCCATGTTCCAAGTGAAATTCTGGTAACATTGCGCAATTTGATGAGGACACCTTATATCACTTGTTCTTCTTCAAGGTGAACCAGTAATATCGGTACTGCTTTATTCTCAGCGGGTCATATGGACAACTAAAAATTCTATTTCATCTCAGGCTGCTTCTCATGGGCATAGCAAATTTTGTCCTATCAGACAAACTGTGGTATCAGATAATTTAATGACATATGACGGGCAAAAGAGACTTCGCCGAAAATAGTCTCTTTTGTCCGTCAGATGGCAGTAGATTATCTATGCCACCTGATAGGATAAAATTTGCTATACCTATGAGGCGATCCATCAAACTTTACTTCACTAGCCAAACTGACGAAGTCTAGTTGAGACAGAAACACGTGTCTTTGGCTGAAGTAAACGTTGGAAAATACGAGATGTATATCCATGTGTACAGATACTGATGTGTGTAATGCATGTCTGTTTCATTTGTAATAAATACGTAATACGTGCGTAACGTATTGATCTACTCAAACTTCTTTGGTATATAAATCTAATTCTTCTTTTAGGAATGAACAAATTTAGGGTAAATTTCAACCAATAATCAATATTTAAAACAGCATGTGTCCATTAAAGTAAATGGCCATAATTTAAAAAAGTTATATCTACATATGCACTAACAATGCATTTGCATAAATTAAAATTTCCTCAAGTATGATAGGGTGCGTTAGTCGGATGTAAACCACTTCAAATTGCAGTCGTGTTCCTCGACCATATAAGGATTTGCGCATCTGCATGATCGGTCGACTCGACATACTACACACATATACACATGAATATGGATCAGTATCAGTGTTAATATCGCAAAGCCAACTGTACATCTCAATCATGATGGAACAGGTGCAAGGGCCTAGCGTGCGTGTGCGCGCGAGTGTTGCCCGAGGGTCAGCTGTAGAAATTGAAGGCAAATCTGTTTCAATAACGGAAATATAGGTGAACGAATTGCAAAGTTTTTTTTAACTTATTCGCAGATTTTAAAAAGTAATATTGTGAATGTACAATTTTTTTATGAAAAAAGAAGACTAAAAATAAAATAAAACAATAACTTTGTTATATATACCACTTTATTCACATATAATCGTGACCGCAGTTTCGACATACAATGTCATTATCAAACTGCAAAAGTTACAGGCCTACATAGAACTTATAAATGACACAAAAATATATGGGGGTGGTTTATGATGTTATTTAAAATTACTACTATATACTTAACTATTATATACAACATTGGAAAAGAGGTGTATATATAAGGTCCAACTGTTCGTTTAAAACGATATCTATTGTGTTGTGTCGGCTTTTAAAAATCTCTAGGGCCTCTAAAATATTTAATTTACGACCTTTCTCGGCCAAATGCAATATTTTACGGTGACCAAATGTATGCCTTTCTGTAATAAGATGGTTTGCGAATGTTGAATCTGTCTTCTTTAGTTTATATGACCTCCTGTGTTCTTTTTCCCGTATAATAAAACTTCGACCAGTCTGACCTATATATACACTTTTACAATCGTTACAATATAATTTGTACACTCCTGATTTATTATTAATATATGTTTTAGGTTTTGCGTTAAAAATGAAATTACTTGTTTCTACATATGGTTTGTAAGCAGTAACGCGCCAAGTATCTTCGGCGCCGTCGCGCGAAATACTGATAGGCGCCTTTACCCTATATGTATTGAGCCAAAATTACCAGCCACTCTCCCACAGTTCAACATTAAAATTTATGACGAACTCTTTAGACTTGTTAGTACTGGTAGGTATTTTTATTTGAGGCAAACAATAGGTTCACATACAAAAAAATATTATTAAAATTTTTATTGCACACTGAAACAACAGTAACAAAATAAAAAACAGTATTCCAAATTATAAAAAAACAAAAGGTCAAATAAAATATTTTTAGAGTGCCCGTGTTTTTAAATAGATAAACGTGAAGGAAAACAACGGAAATGTCTTATAGAAATTGGACTTTTCTAGCTTTACTTTTGGCAAATTCATTAATAAGATTTTCAATATTCAGCTGCTTTAAAAAGTCAGACTCTATAGAAATGATAGCAAGATTTTCTAGCCGCTCCTGGCCCATTCTAGATCGTAAGTAATCCTTAATTAACTTTAATTTAGAAAATGATCTTTCGGCTGTAGCTACAGAAATTGGTATAGTTAACAATATACGTAATGCAATTGTAATGTTTGGGAATGAGTGGGTTAAGTTATTTATTGTAATGTAATTGAGTGTTTCTACTACAGACGTCACATTTTTGTCGCAATTTTGCAGAAATTGCAATTCATGTAAAAGTTTTGTTCCGTCTATATCTTTTTCGTTTCGATTTTTGTCAGTTAAAGCTTCTTCAAGTTTTTTACAAAAATTAAATTGTTCTTGGTCAGAATACTTGCCAAGATCCTCAATATTCCACAAAAATTCGAAAACATCAGAATGAGAGGATAGCAGTTCAAATCTTTCATTTACAGATGAAAGAGTAATGTCTAGCATTCCAAAAAAACAATTGACTTTGAATTTTAATTCTTGGTTTTCAATTGGCTGATCTTCACGTTTTATGTAAATTTGTTGATTTGTTGTAAACTTTCAAAAAATGTTTTTAATATTTTTAAAATTTAACTTATCACAAGTGGCCGTAGGCGCCTTTAAGGCCTTGGCGCCGTTGTGCACTGCACGACCTTGCCCATATGGACGGCGCGTCACTGTTTGTAAGCTATACTAACATTACTATTATTTTTTGAAATTATATTTCCAATTTGCTCGCTTATTTTACCGAAGTAAGTTAACGAGACAAATTGTTTCAAATTAGCACTATCTTTAGGATATACTAAACTAAGGGCCACTTGTAACTGTTTTTTCTTTAGTATACTGTCAATTACGCTACTTTTATAACTATTGTTTACCGCTATTTGTTTTATAGTATTAATTTCACGAACAAAAGATTCATTAGACAAAGGAATATTTATTGCTCTATGTATCATAGAATTAAAAATTGAATGTTTGTGTGTCTTAGGGTGTAGTGAATCTTTGGGAATAATGCAATCAGTGAAAGTAGGTTTACGATATATATCAAATTTTAAGCTCTGATCTAATTTGTTTAATTTTAAATCCAGGAAGTTAATACTGTTATTCTCTTCTATTTCTCGTTTTCGCGTTTTTTTTTTTTAAATAACGAAGGTCATTTGTCACAGGTCTATTTTCTTTACGGATTTATAACAAACACAAAATTTAACAACTTTGCCAAATTTAAACCTATACTCTATCTCCAATAATAAGCGAGATCCCCATGGTGAGGGCCGAAAATGAATCAGCCTGTATAGTAGTAATTTTAAATAACATCATAAACTACCCCCATATATTTTTGTGTCATTTATAAGTTCTATGTAGGCCTGTAACTTTTGCAGTTTGATAATGACATTGTATGTCGAAACCGCGGTCACGAAGACTAAAAAATTTATTCCAAGGCAAAATCTATAAGAATAGTTTATCTAATTTTCTGTCAGAATAATTTTATAATTAATATGGTAAAGACTAAATATAGTACATGACATTGTTACGCCTAGCGTATAGAAGTTTAATTCACTTAATTAAATACATATATTTCGTTTTTAAATATCTCATATTAATTATATTTAAACTTAAGACATTTTTTTCAATTGTACAAACTTTCATTTTCGTTACAAAGAGAAAGTATTTCTATTTCTTTTGTCACCTTCTTAACCGCCGACGACCCTTCTTTCTACCTGACTCTCGGAACCCTTACAGTAACGGTCGAATTTCTTCTAGTACATTCCATATTTTAAATTGTTTTAATTTAATATTATTTACATCTTCTTTTATATGTCTTGTTTGATATCGTTAGGAAGCTTATGTCACAAAGGTTAATTTAAGAATAATTCTGACATCGACAGACCAAGTCTTCAGGTCGCGCGTTTAATTAACTATTATTCGAGATATCGACCCCCTCTTCGATACATCATAAACCAACCGTTCTAGACTTCTCTATCGACACGAAAACTAATAGTCTTCTTCTCCTTCGAACCTTTCGTGAATACACACATCGCTCATCGGGCTGTCCAAGTCACGACGCTATCACGCCGACCAGGTGTTCTTCCGTTTCTAAGGTATATCTTCGAAGACCACGTGGCCACCATCGCCGCAAATCAAAAGGTAAGCTCTGTATTCTTCGATACAGAGGTTATTTTATATACATATTAATTAACCCTTAATTTACTACCCCATTTAACGTTCGTTTCAGAGTATTTTTGGTGTTAATTTTAATCTACTTATCCACCACTCCACGTGTACATATTACTTTGTTTTAATTGCTTTAAAATATACGAGTTTCAATTTCTTATTATGTAAATATAAATACAAAATTTAAGGACGCCGCTGTGTTTTATTTTATGTATTAAGTTGTTGTATATTTATTTTAATTAACCAATACCACGCACGTCCTGGACCTTTGAAGGAACTTCACCAGCATCCGTAATTATTTTATTATCTATCAAATAATTTTATTATTATAAATAGCCGAGCCTTGTATTTGTAATAAGGAAAATTTCAACACCACGAAAGGGTGCAAACTTGGCAGAAACGTATAACTATTCAAATGTAATAATTGATTACAGTTTTGTTGCAGTGGATCAAATAATCACAGCATATCTAATATTTGATGCAGTTTTCTCTGACATTAATGTAAGGTGAATTTCTTGCAAGTTTTTTTTTTAATTAAATTTTCACTGTTTTCCATTGCCAGACTTTGTATAACGTGTTTCGAGAGATTGATTATGCCTATAGTGCGGTAACGTGAAAATTGCCGCCAGTTGAGCGAATTCCACAGTGGTCGAATTGTTGGCTTGCACTAAGGTGGTTTTTCGTATTGTAAATCGCCTTAACCAGTACCAATCCACCATCTTGCGCTGTTATAAGCATTGAACTAGGGTGGGCCAGGAAAGACGTTGAAGAGGAGCCACGGACAGAATAAGAAAAGATTAGTATGTGGTGGTCACTTTTACCTAATGTTACTAAGAAACCGGCTCTCATTACCAGAGCAATCGCTGATCTATGGTTAGGTAATGTACGTCGTCCTGTGACCCTTTGAACCGTTTATCGCTTAATCAGATGCTTTCGGCAAGCAATCCTATCGACTATATCTTGTGTTATCACTTACAAGTCAACACCTCATAGTAACGTTTGGAATGGTGTAGGTGCGAATGCACTGATACCTGGAGTAGCATAGGGTAGCATTCAGTGATGAACTTCAAGTTTATATAGGAATGCATGATCGCTACATGGAGATTAGACGAAAACGTGCGGAACATCGCGATATTCAATTTTCTGTTGAAAGACGTAGGAGTTATAGTATGAAGCGCTATAGCATATGGAAGTATATATCAGCTGGTGTTCATCCGAGGCACCATGAACGCTCAGTGTTACCAAAAAAGTACACTTTATCCTTTTTTTGGTATCATTTACAAGATTTTTTAGGACCTTTCTTCGGGTCTTGAATCCACAACTTTTATCAGCTGGGCACGTTCTTATACACCACATTTATTTACTTAAAGACTCAAACACATGAGGTATTCGATCCGAAATTGGTGGAGACTGTGGCTTGTAATCTGAAACAGAAATAAGAAAAACACCCTAACCACAATATATACTAATAAATACTATATACGTATTTCGACAACTAAGTTGCCATCTTCAGTAGAATAACCTTAAAAACTGAAAAATGTTAAACATAGCGTTTTTGGCTAAGGTAAACCTTAGAAGATATGCTCTTCACCAAATCGCCAATGGGATAACACATGAGGTATATTTACCTTTTTTCTATTGCAATAAACTAATCCAATATACTAGGTGTCCCGTATCGTTATGTTCAAATTTTAGGAGTGTAAGTAGACTTCATTTCAAGTAACAAAAACGAAAAACTTGTATATACATTTTTATTTGTTTCAAAATTACAGATCTATGGATGTGATTGCCAGATCATGAAAAAAAATATAATCCTGAAGTCAATACAAACTGATTTTATTTAAAAAAAAGTTATACGATTTAATAACAGACCTGTGATTGTTAACGTCGCATAATGAAATGTTATCCTAAAATAAATAAACACATGTCGTAGTGCATACAGTAATTTTCTTGGAGATCTACAAAAAAAGTACTGGAAATTGATTTATAATAAAGAAGGTTCTTACTTATTTCGTAAGTGCTGAACAATGAATATCATACAATAAACAAATGTTCAGATGACTGTTAACGTTGCATTTTTTTATAAAGGATTACATTACGTTTCACTTCATACAACAGCTTATTAGTGAGTGGACACGTTATCTTTATTCAAAATGCCTTACCAATTTTTTCTTCTCAAGAGTATGCGGACATGCATTTTGTGTATGGCTACTGTAACGGCAGTGCACGCCAGGCAGTTATTGAATACCGACATCGGTTTCCCGATAGGCGCATTCCTCATTACAGAACGTTTCTGGAAGTACACAGACAATTTCGGGAATGCGGACTGCGTGATTATCTTTTCGACCGTGGAGTAAATTTGCCAGCAGACTTAGAGGACGAAGCAGTAGCTATTGTTACAAGGGATCCAACTCTCAATGTACGTCGAATCGCTAGACAACTAGGAGTGCCACGAACGACAGTTTGGCGAATTTTAAAACGTGAGGGCTTATATCAATATCACTATCGCAGGGGACACGGTTTGCTTGAGGCAGACCACTATGCTCGTCTAGTTTATTCTACATGGGTACTAAGACAGTCACAGCTTCACTTAATTTCTGCAGAACAGTCCTCTGGGCAGATGAATCTACGTTCACGAGAAGTGGTGTTACAATTTGTGAAACCTTCACAGGTGGTCATCAGAAAATCCCAAAGCTATACGCCCATCTTAATTTCAACATTAACGTTTGGGCGGCCCTATCGATGACTTGTTGAGTGTTCGACGAGACATGTGGTTTCACATGGATGGGGCACCACCACATTTCGGAATTTCTATCCGAAATTGGGTTAACGTCAATTATCCAAGATGGATTGGTCGAGGTGGTTCTGTTGCATGGCCACCCAGATCACCCGATCTTAATGAAAAATTTAGTATACGCGCAAGTTTCGCAAACAAGAGAAGAGTTGTTGGATCGTATTCACCTGGCTGCCGAACAAATCCGACAAAACAAGTATGAAATTCGGATAAGTACTTCTTCTGTTGGCTTACGGGCACAAGCCTGCATTCAATAAGGAGGTGGACATTTCGAAAATATTATTAATTGAACTTTTTTAAATAAAATCAGGTTTTATTGACTTTAGGATTACATTTTTTTTCATGATCTGACAATAACATTCATAATTCTGTAACTTTGAAACAAATAAAAAATGGCCATACAAGTTTTGCGTTTTTGTTACTTGAAATGAAGTCTACTTTACACTCCTAAAATTTGAGCATAGCGATACTGGACACTTGTATACTTATAAGGAAGCGTGTTGGGAAAAAGTATCCATTGTGTATGATATTAATTTATTAAATACTTATTGCGTTTTAATTTTAACCTGTTTAGACCCAGTTCTACAATACACTTTAACCCATCATTTATACTGTTAAATAACATGAATGTGGATAAAGTTTAGTTAATATCTAGTTAAACGTTCTACAATACCTAATTTTAATTAAAATTTGGTATATGTTGCAGTATAACTTAACACTTGTGCCAAGGCGTAGATAACTTGTGTTTTGAATAAATGTCGGTATAAATATTTGCAATCGCAGTACGCATTGGCGGATTCTATACATAACCCATAATACAAACAAACTTATTTGTCGAAATTATTTACATTACACGTGTGAACATTGAGACGAATATGTTTTACAATTTTTTCATTTGATAAAATAAACGAACTAGTTTCTCTTATAGAAAGACACAGTGGTATCATTAGTAAGCAGATTGCATGCAAATATAACATTGATAATTGATATTTACCAAAAAACATTATTGGAGAAAACAAAGCCACTAATGCAGCATCAAAATATGAAAAAGCTTGGGCAGAAGTAGCAGAGATTTATTTAATTCGAAAAGAGGCACTGCTAGAACAGCAAAAATCTTCATCTGATAAAATGTTAAAATAATCAATCCTGCAAGTAATATGTAATGCTAACTAAACCCGGCCACGCTTCGCTGTGACTCAGTTTGATATCAAATGAATGGGAATGTAAATAATATTATTGTCCTAGACAAGTTCACCAAAAGCACATCATTCTATTCAATACCTTGCCTTGCGTTGCTGTGGCTATGTGAAACGAAAGAAAACGAATAAAAAAGATATTTTTCATAAAAAAAGATTTTTTATTGTAAAGTCAGTGGATTTACTACATTTTTCGTTTTTCCGTTTTCTGCAAAAACATAAATATCAGACGGTTTACCGACTCTGAATCATGCAACGTTTTGCCCGTGAGAGAAGCAATCGTTTTCTAAATTCAAACCGCAGACTTGCAAAGATTGCCCTTGCAATTGCAGTACGCATGGGCGGATTGTAAACATAACCCATAATACAAACAAACTTATTTGTTTCTGTCGAAATTATTTACATTACACGTGTGAACAATGAGAGGAATATGTTCTACAATTTTTTCATTTGATAAAATAAACGAACTAGTTTCTCTTATAGAAAGACACAATGGCACCAGCAGATTACATGCAAATATAACATTGATAATTGATATTTACCAAAAAATATTATTGGAGAAAACAAAGCCACTAATGCAGCATCAAAATATGAAAAAGCTTGGGCAGAAGTAGCAGAGATTTATTTAATTCGAAAAGAGGCACTGCTAGAACTGCAAAAATCTTCATCTGATAAAATGTTAAAATAATCAATCCTGCAAGTAATATGTAATACTAGCTAAACCCGGACACGCTTCGCTGTGACTCAGTTTGATATCAAATGAATGGGAATGTAAATAACATTACTGTCGCGAACAAGTTCACCAAAAAACACATCATTCAATTCAATACCTTGCCTTGCGTTGCTGTGGCTATGTGAAACGAAAGGAAAGAAATAAAAAAGATGTTTTTCATAAAAAAAATACTTTTTATTGTAAAGTTTGTGGATTTACTACATTTTTTTGTTTTTCCCTTTTCTGCAAAAACATAAATATCAGACGGTTTACCGACTCTGAATCATGCAACGTTTTGCCCTTGAGAGAAGCAATCGTTTTCTAAATTCAAACCGCACACTTGCAAGGATTGCCCTTGCGTAAAGCGTATTGGAAATTAAAGTCGTTTGAAAATCGAACGCCAAGTCGGTCGGAATGAGTAATGTTCGTTGAAGTAGTACATCTTCACCTTTATGAGGTCCAGTCAGAATCGTTGCTTCAATTAGATTGTACATCAATTTTTGAACTACTAATCGTGTGCCATTGCATAACTTTGACTGATTGATGTTTCGGATTAATATATCTGGCACAGTCCGGACAAACTTTGTCCATTTTTCCGATTTGAAAGAATTTACATGAGGTATTGTAATGAATATCCGGTTGGCATGAAAAAGCAATTCGGTGATATGAAGCTCGATCACTCAGATATTGCAACTGCATACGTCTTCGCTATTGATCTAATTGTTCTTGGCGTTGTCGAGACGACTGTGCTGCTCTTCTTCTTCTCGATTCAACTCGTAACACTTCAAGACTTTCCTCCCGTTGATATGCCGATTTTTCTGCTCGCTTTTGAGAAGTTCTGATTCTAACACGTTCATTTTCGTCTAAATGTTTTTGATCATTGCAGTTTTATCTCCTTGCGTGTCGAGAACGGCAGATTATGTTCAAACGTGTGCGAGGCATCTCTATAAAATCAATAATAGTTTCTTCTTTTTTTATTTCAAAAACCAAGCTACTTGTTTAATTGTTTTTCAAATATCAAAATCATTACTATTTTCGCCTATCAAATTTGACAATTGTTGTCATAATCTTTTTAAAAATAATATCTTCCTGACATGTATATCAAAGTTTTCATATAAGACAATTCATTCAAGATTAAGTCAAAGTTATTTTTCTTTTTATCATTAAGATTTCATAACAATATTTCAGCGTAAATAGAGTATGTGATTAGCAATCGTCAACTTGTAATAGAAAAGTTATACTAAATCAAGTATTTGAAAAATTTTTGCGCTACTTATATCACAGCGCACCGAAAATTTTTCCGGTGTGGGAAAACTTTTGGCGCGCCGTGGTAAAAAAAATTATATAAAACGTTGTGTCCAAATTTCAACTCAATCGACCTACTACTTTTCGAGTATGCGAGCGCAAACATAGGGAGGCTGAATTTATATATATATATAGAGGGTGATTTATAAGCTCACCGACAAACTTTACCATATGAAAGCGCATGTAATTTTGACAAAGGAACATTGGGACATATTGCAGTGAATTGTGATGTTAATTGCTTATTTAACTTTAATTCACTATGCACAGCAGCTTGCCCTGCTATACTCAGTCTGATATGCCTTCCTGGAGCTCTTCAATCTTCAGAGTTTACCCTCATGGATACGTGGAATAAAATGAAAACAATAGGTATTAGGTAAACAAACAAAAATTTTCCCCGCAAATTCTTTTACTCCAAAAAAAATAAAAAAATAAAAAAAAATCGACTTTATAAAGTATAACGTCGAACTGAAACATATACAATGAAACAGAAGGTGAGAAAAACTTTGATACTAAATGAAAGTAGAAGCGAAAAAAACTCACCAAAATGACCGCGAGCAAGATTCAAATTAAATATTTACAACAACTGTCAGACTTTTAAATTACGTTAACCCAAATATTTCAAACGTCAAAACAGAAAATTATCTGTAATGCGCACGCAGCTACATTTAATTCATGCGTATATTGAACATGAAACAAATACAAGTTTCCCACCAATTTCTAAACCTTCTAGAATATTACTTAAAAAAAAACTTCAAAAGGAAATCTGGCAATTTTCTTAATATTCAAATGATTGCAACAATTTTATAAACCTAAAATTGCTGAATTTACTGAGCTCTTCTATATAATTGAATTATTTCTAAAGACATAAATATATTAAGAGAAATATACATACATTAATTAATGTAATTATCACTTCACTAAAAATGAGAGATTTTTTTTCAGATAGGTCTTATAAATAAATAATAAAAGTTTAAAGACTCGTAATAACTCGAGAATTAGTCTAAATACATCAATATCACCACACAAAAAACACAAACCGAATTTATCCAAAATCTTACTGAATAAAAGAAGTTTATTCAGTGACACAAGAAAAAACTACGACCTATCTGTTCAACTGCAAGTAAATCTCCAAAGCATCAGTATCCCGGAAACAGCATGATAGCCCTACCTAACATAAGTCAAAATATCTACAGTATAAAAATATTTACACTCAACCTCGGACTGCATACCTCAATACACTGGTCGAACAATCTACAGTCGTGGACATAAATACACATTATAATAAATTTTTACTTAAAATATCAAATCTTTATAATTATCTCTCTGGAATAAAATGTACATAAATATTTAGTCTTTTATAGTTTCTTTCAATTTCTTTCTTCGGGGAAAAATCCATTGCAATATGTCTGATTTCAATTATTTAAGGAAATAAAAGACATCAAAAGTTTGATTGTAATTTTTCAAAATCACTTAAATATTTACATAAATTGCTCAAAACTCAAAATCGTGTGAAATAAATTCTCAAATTGTCCTCCTCCCGCTTCAATGCATGCTTCACAATGATGAACTAAAGAATTTCTCACCCGACCGAAAAGCTTTGGTTGATTTCTATTTTGAGTAGCAGCATCTTGTATTCTCTGTAACAACTGGCATCGTGTATTTATTTCCTCTTGATTAACAATTTGTTACATGTGCCCCCAAAAATAGAAATCTAAAGGATTTAAGTCAGGTGCTCGCGGTGGTCATGCAATTGGACCATTATTACCAATCCATCTGTTTCTAAAGTGCTGGTTTAACCACTACTCAACGACGACACGTCCGCGATGAGGTGGAGCACCGCCGTGCTAATACCACATAGTTGCAATAACGTTTAGAGGTGTTTCTTTAAGAAACTTAAAAATGTTTAAAAAGTATCTGCGTTCAAACATTCTTCCGGCACATGCACAGATAATAAGTTATAGTTGAAAATTCCACCCCATACGTTGGTTTCTGAATCTTTGTTGAAAATACCGTTGTCTAATCGCATGTAGATTTTATAATGCCCAGATACGATCGTTATGGTAATTGTTAATTCCGTTTCGTGTAAAGCACGCTTCATCGAATCACAGAACGTTTGAAATGAAGTCATTATTTTGGATATTTTGCTGGAATAACCAATTACAAAATGCTAGCCGTCGCTGAGCATCTCCAATTTGTAAGGGTTGAACATTTTGTCGATGGTAAGGATGAAGGACTTCGCGGTGCAAATTACGCCATACAAAATTTTGACTTACATTCAGATTGTGTGCTATTCCCGGAGTACTAATTGAAGGGTTGTCAATTATAGCATCAATAACAGCTTCTTCCTGTTCTACATTAACTACATATGGTCGAATAGCTTTTGCTGGAGCAGGATTACCTGTTTCTCGTAATCTTTCTTGATATGTTCGCATCGATTCGCGTGCATTTCCATTACAATAACCATAGACGAATATGATATCGCCATACTCTTCAGTGCTATAATTGTATATTTTAAGTTAAAACTAAACACAACGAGAGAATACTGACATTAGACTAATACAGACTGACATGTGTATTTATGCTCTGTTTTGTTATTAATAAATCATAATAATAGCCATGAATGAACATTTAAATAATTACAATCAAACCTTTAATGTCTACTATTTCCTTAAATAATTGAAATCGTACATATGCCCCATTAATATTTTGTGTTAAAATTGCATGCTCTCTTTCATATGGCAAAATTTGTGAGTATGCTCATAAATCACCTGTATATATAGAGATTGAAAACACATTGTTCGATAAATAAACTGCATAAACCTTTCTTTAAATACTTTTTGACGTCGAAAATTACGTATACGATAACGAATTTCTTCGTCACTATCTTAATTAAACACATCACCATTTATATTACGTTGCATATTTATTGTTTTTCAATGTTTATAATTAATCTGTCATTTATGCTACCAACATAAAATATTTTTGTGTATTTTGCGGTATAGTTAAACGGGAGTTAATAAATACGCATAGAACGATAATAACTATAAATCATGGAATAAAGTAAGGACTAATTTAAAGTATTGGATAACCAACTCAATTTTATATTGAGTCATGTCGAACCGGCAAAACTATTGCACAGTAAATTATATATTTGAACTATTTAGATTAATTAATTATTACTAATAATTTCAATCAATTAGAACTTCTACTATGTCTAAAACTTTAAAAGTTTTATTTTTAAACTCAAGTTAAAAAAAATTCCAATACGATTCTTCTTTCATTTATTATTGAAGCAAGAGAAAAACCTCAGAGAAATATTCGTTTTGCCAAAGCGCTAAATATTGAAATAATCATTAAAGAGTATTTCTTGTATGATTAAATCGACAATTCTAAATTGCTTGTCCACCTCCAATCAAACTTATTATCCAACGTTCACCTCAAATCAACGAAACCTAAAATCGCTGACATTCGACCGTCCTCCGTAAGAGCTTCGTAATCTTTAATGCAGGAATAATTACAATCGAGATCCCTCGCTTGCACGAGGGGCGATTTTCCAATGCCAATTTGAACAATTTTAATACGTCCGTGATCTAAACCCTCAACAAACTTACCGCGCGCTCTTACGACCCTCACCATAGGCTACCACGTCCAAGTAAGTGTCTTTCTATCTCTGTCTCTCGGTGTATGTCTGTTCCCTGTATACGTCACAACCATCCCTCTGGCAAACCCCGTGTATTTGTCACAGCGACCCTCGCCAAACGTCAACTGTCAAACATTATCTGGGTCCTATACCGAGTTTAATATGGAAATGCGTATGTTATATTGTATTCAAGACTCACACTCCCATGCATACGCACCCTTTAAATTCTCCCCTTTTAACATTGTTAATGTGTATTTATGTCGCTATTTCGAGGTCTATCGGCATGGTAGTACAATTACAATTGTCTGAAGTGAATGTGTTGCATACCAAAGGAGGTGTTGTTATTGTCCTTAAAAACGTTTCCTGTTTATTTTACTTTTATGCGGATTAAAGGTGGATTAGGTATTTCATTCAAATGAACGAGTTTCATTATAATTTGGATTGACCCAATTAAATTCGCAGATATAATAAAATTTGTAATGACTTTCACCTTGAAAGTAAAATACTGTTTTGTTAATAAATTCTAAGTTGACTTTTTTATTTTTTTAGAGATAATAAAATCACGGATTTTTTTAATTATCTGTGTGGTTTGTGTGGACCTTCGACAAGGTCACTCTTGGCGCGTCTTATTTGTTCGACCAGTGAGTAAGGTTTTTATTTCTTTGTGTACTCCGTTAATCGAAATATGTTTCACGCCTGTCCTAAGTATTTTAGAAATTAACGCAGTTGCGGATTCGACTAGTGCTAAGTGAGAAGAATTTAAAAGAAGCTCATTACAGTATCGAGTAATTGGACGCCGTTTGTTTTAGGACGAATAGACGTATGTGGGCTTCGGGCTTTTCTTTTGTCTGTTCATTCGCTGGGAATTTATATTTCTCATTCAAGGAGAAAAAAAAAGGAGAAAAAAAAATATAATCAAGCATTCTACATTCCAGAAAGTCAAGGCCAACTCGGCCTAGCCTGAACACCTGTGTCGTCGTTTTTTTTTGGACCTGTGTCGTTCTACACCCGTTGAGGTATTTTGTACAGGACCTATTTTTAATTCAGTATACTTGAAAATTCTTGCCGATATTTTATATACTAGAATTACGATTCCGAATTTTAAAGGCATTTAATCTTAGTTTAATTCGTGTATGTATTTGGGAACTCCGTTAAATTACTTCTTACGAAATTTATGTAAGGTGTAAAAGAATTTATTTCATTACTGTACATTTATCCAAATATTTAGCGCTCATATATTTGATATTTAAACGTTTATAAAATTAATTCACATTCATAAATTTTGTTATAAAAATTCTAATCATAAAATAATTTTGTATTAAATTAATGATAAAATTTCGTCGATTTCAAGTAATAATAATTCTGAATTTTTAATTAATGGTTAATTAGTTAATTTCACACATTTAGATAGTTCATTTTTTTAAATTTTGCAACAACTTTGTGGAGATACTAGAGTTTTATATATATTTATATATATAAAACACTTATATATATTTATTATAATGTTTTTTTTTCTGCTATCACATTATCATAGGTGTGCGATTAGATCTCGGTAAATTGTAATTTCTATTAAATTTTATTACTATACTTGTAAAATACTGTATGTGTAATACCAAATGTAGAGTTCAACAACAGATCTGCGGTCGATCTATACGAATCTTGATTCTAGGTTAAGTTCTAGGATAAAACTGATTAAATAACTAATTTGTGTTTTAAGTTGATTTAATATAAACTTTTTTGTTCAATGTTCAATACCTTAATGACCTGATATACCGAGTGTAGCTCAAATTGCATTTTACCAGGCGCGGCTCGTGATGACGTATTTTGGTTTGCAGTACAATGATCCGAGTGCTTCGTGTATTCTCGTGTACTAAATGTAACGTTTGCTTAGTAAACACCGAAAACACACGAGGCACTCGTATCATTGTACTGCAAACCAAAATACGTCATCACGAGCCGCGCCTGCATTTTACTAATTGCGGCGTGTTAGCGTTAGCGTGTTAGCCGTGTTAGCGTTGATTACCTGTTATCTACTTGTTAATTACTTGTTGCTTTTTATTTAAATATTTAGAAAAATATTTGAATTAACTATTTTCGATTTCTTTTTTTATGTATTTAAGTACCCCTCCTTCACTTTAGCTCGTCGTTTCTGTACATTTTTAATAATCTGTAAGCGCATGCGCCTACACATGCGCAAACCCTTTTCTTAGTTTTCAGCCTCGAGCCTCCGTACGTATAACAAAGCGGCGCTCCTTATCATCTTTTAGTCAATCCACATGCGTCTCTACCGACTAAGGACATACACGAGAAATAGAGGCTCCTTTAAATTGTGCGTTATGACTACCGATTTCGACAACTTACCGACCATCTTCATTACGTCTAAACTGCGCCTGTGCGCGGTAGGTAGCAACAATCCGGTCACGATGTTATCAAAACACTTCGTGTATATATATATATATATTGTAAATAGGCAAACCTCGCTCTGAACTGAATGTTGCTGAACTGTAATAAATTGCCACCACGTTAGGGCGTCAATAATGTAAATATGATGACATCCCCTGGTTGTACGAATAATGCAATAATAGACTGCCTCACGTTGTACGCCAAAAAAGTAAATATGAGTAAGTGGAGAGATAATGAAAAGCCCTCACGTTCGTGCGCCTATATTGTAGAATGAAAGAAAAACCACTTTTAAACAATAAAACTCAATTTATTATTTTAGCATAACAATTTGAAATTCCCCCCCCCCCCCCCCCCGCCTTTTACATACTTGAGTGCATACGTACCCAAAGTATAATGACAGCAACAATTAGTTTTAAAATGGGTAATAAGTTTTTTCAGTATGATAATATAATTAAACGCGAACAAGGTAAGCAGTAGTAATATATATGCTACATACAATTTTGTCAATTTTAATGCCTTTTAGGTGGATTGAAAGGATTTATATCTATAATCAATGCAAATCGATTTTGTTTAACCTCAAAATGAATTCTGTTCTCTATAACAATAATATCAAATTATCAGAGAAAATAAGGTGGGTTTATCTTAATTATCGACCAATACGTTTATGAAAAATGTTTGCTAAGTTAAACTATATTTAAATCTTCAAAATAGATACTTTACACAGTGAAGCTGCTCTATCTTCGATTTATAATAATAATACACAGATATTCCTTTAATTATAGGATAAATTCTACCTTGTCAACGAGCACTAATTAACTTGTAACTGAAGGTACACTGGCTTTGGGAATAGGTTCCTTCGGAAAGGTCTCGGGCTGGATTTATTCTTCCGGAAAAACTGACAGGAGATTGGTTATACAGCACAATTAATTGGATGGCTATCATATAATGAAATAAAATTAAGGATTAGAAGGTTTTATATTATTAGACGCTGGCTCGATACTTGTTCGTTGTGGATAATCAAATTTCTTGAAAATACACTTTATATTTCCGCTTTTAAATACGATTTATAATTTATTTTAAAATCGCCTTTTTAAATCTTGATATAGCATTCACGTTAAAAAGCCATGCTTTGTTTTTTGTTATTATTATTATATTTCGTTACCTACACGAAGCGACGTTCCATTTTTTGAACGCGTTGACTACCTGCAAAATAGCCGCTGAAAAGAAAAAGGCGTGGCCAAATTTGAAATGTTGGTTTGAATTTCTGGTTAAAAGTAAATTTAAGCATTCAGAAGGTATTAAAAATTCTAAATAATTAAAACAATTTGTTAGAAAATAATTGGCATTTTAAATTGCAAATAACTACATTATTATATAACCCTACTCATGTTATTCCTATACAGATGGTGCGATCTGACATTTTGTTAGAATTATATGATATTAATTTAAATTATATCTTGTAATTATACCATAAATTGTTTATATAAAAGTAAATTGTTTTCTGAAGGCTGTACTAGCTTAATATATATATATATATATATATATATATATATATATATATATATATATATATAATATAATATCTTCGTGACCTTGGTATGATAAGGTAAACTTAATAAGTCGGCGATTAAAGGTCTGGTTTACTTCAAAGTATATATATTTAAAACAACCCTACATGTTTCGGCAATACGCCTTTGTCAAGAGAATACAAAATATAAATGACAGAATATAAATGTCAAATAATTAAGTTGCTATGGTTTAAATTATTCAAAGATACATTCCAATAATAATAATAAATCATGCCTTAGTATTCCAAAAAATAGATAGCAAGGTGAGAAACGCAAGCTGCCAGCAGCAACCAACAAACAGGTTCATACCCAGAAAGAGACACAAGCTTCTGGCAGCGAACAACACATATTTTCACACCTTGCTATCTATTTTTTGGAATACTAAGGCATGATTTATTATTATTATTGGAATGTATCTTTGAATAATTTAAACCATAGCAACTTAATTATTTGACATTTATATTCTGTCATTTATATTTTGTATTCTCTTGACAAAGGCGTATTGCAGAAACATGTAGGGTTGTTTTAAATATATATACTTTGAAGTAAACCAGACCTTTAATCGCCGACTTATTAAGTTTACCTTATATATATATATATTCCATATTGCCGGGATTATTTTCATTAAAAAAACAGGATCGTAACGAATATAACCACTTACCGTTTTCCCCACATATGCCATTGCGGTAATGCGCTTTTAAAATAAAATCATCCTGCTCAGCCGTAAAAGGCATATTGATTTAAGAATAAAGGAATAATTTTTATTGAATGCATTTGAACTTTTTATTGAACTTACCTAAACAATAATGAAATATCTCTAATAGTTGTTCTGAAAAGAACAGTTTTTGATATAAAACGGGACCAATAACAAAAACTAAACACAGAAATGACAGGAGAACACGAGAACCAAATAATGTAATTAAGAAAGTGATACTGGAATTTTATAGTAACACTTGCTTGTTTAACACTGGCAGTCACCTTTAAAATATGAAATATTCTAAAACACGCAGTAATAATTTTGAACTAGCCTCAATAATTTAAAATCACGCTGTATATACATACGTAAAAAGTATTATTTTCGACAAAAAGTATTAACATTTCTGGTATTCAAACATTAGGTATTTGAAGTATCACTATACATACACATTTATATACATATGAACATGCATACACAAAGATAGGTAACTACATTGAATTGGAATCATTATCAATATTATCTTCAATAAGCAGGATTACCGCTTAAAATTTACATGTTTCTTTGTCGCACAACCCCTGGTACATATGGGATTGAATCCCGTTAGAACGGGTCCACGACAAATGGATATTTATTACTCCATTAAATGAGAGGCTTTATTTAAGCGCATCGACTGCGTTAAGTTGGTATTTCCATTTTAATGTACTTCGTGAATGTAAATATATGTATACCGTAAACGAGATTGTTGTAATTGCTTAAAATATTAGTTCAATATAGAAACAAGAGTAAATATTTTGATTTATATGAAACACTATTACAAACATTACTTCAGCTTTTGCTGTTAATCGCAGAATAATTGTTACGTATTAGTAGTATAATATCGTCAACATGAATTTTTATTCTACGATTGTCTAGAACTTGATGTAATCTCAAATAGTTATTAAACAACGTTTACGTTTTGTCCTTTTTTTTCGGTACCTTCTGTGATTTCTCATTAGAATTGCGTTTGGTTTAATAAGTACAACTCACAAAATGTTGATCCTGACCTTTTCACGATCACAGTATGCAGTGTCGAATTTTCGGGTACCATAATTTGGATAAGATCGCACTAACATCTTCCTTTTGACTCTCGTTCGACTTGAAACATGTGAATGAACTTGACTCTAGGTGTTCCAATTTTTATACCTGCTATCGTGGTCGTGTGCCCCAAGCAGCATTTGAGCCCAAGTTGTAGTGGTCATCCAGGCCCGGACAATTATTCTAAATAAAGATTTTCAGACGAGCGATAGGCACTATCAGTTATCCGTTTATGCAGGCTATCTCGGAGTTTTTCGATTGTGGGTAGTTGAAGGCGAACACCTGCCTACAACAGCAAACACCTGCCCACAAGAATCTTATAAGAGGCAATATAAATCTAAAATCTTCCCGATACTTGAATAAGCGGATTACAACGCCAACCACACGATTGGAAAACTCTGTCCAACAACATCTACACAAACGTACAACCAAGGCAACGGTGTAGAATGCATGATGGACCGCATATCGGGGACCCCCAGGACGACCCAAATGCTGATTTGGGCCACAAAATCGCAATAGCATGTATAAAAGCTGAAACGTTTAGAGCCAAAGACGTAGACGTCTTTGGTAATATGATGGTATTGTAACCATCTATTTCCTATACAAATCTAGGAGAAATATAAACAAACTTTTCTCGTATCAAAATTTGTAAATCTTTATTATTAAGTACGCCTGCTAAAATATCTCTAAGACTCTATCTAAGACGACCCACCTTTCATCGCTATTATGCTCCGACAGGAATAATTTTCATTAAATATATATATATATATATATATATATATATATATATATATATATATATATATATATACAGAGTGTACTTGAAATAAAGAGACAGCGTATGAGAAATGAAAAGATGTAATTATATATAATATAAATCCAAAATATTTTCCTAAAATTCCCTATCATAAGCGAGAAAGAAATTACAAAAATATTTGCCACGCCGCTGTGCGACTGACTATATCATAAAGAGTTTCAAAGTCAATCTTAAAGGTGACCGATAATAACAAAAAGAGTAGTTTTGTCATTGTCTGCCTGTTTCAGGTATCGTCTCCGATTCCATCAGTTGTCGATCGTTGAATGTGTACATGTGTACGTCCCATATGATTTACATTTACAGCTTCGACTAAAGGTAGATTGTTACCAAATTGAACGTAAATGCCCCACCTTACATCTTCTTTTAATACATCTTCTATTAAAAATTCACATGCAAGTATAAATTTTTAACACCTAACTTTTCGTACCAGGTTATCGAACCCTTAGTATACAAAACTGTCTAAATAATATTACCTTCTAGAATTTTTATAAACATAAATATTGCAACGTGTGTTTGCCTGTAAATTCAATAGCGGCCTTTTTCAATGACATTCTGAATCCATATTAATATTTGATATTTGTTACTTCTCATAACAAAAAGAAACATTCACGTAATACACATGAAATGACAAAGATGTAGATGAAGATATATAATATGAATCTAAAATACTTTCCGCAAATTCCGTAAAACATAAAGAGTTTATAAATGATTCACAGCTGATATATTCGTACGTAATCGTATCGAGGTGACTGGACCCTACGTAAACAAAGCTGCTCCATTATAAGGTGTTTATAACATCGACAGCCGTCTAAACAATGTTATCTTTTAGAGTTTTTATAGCATAAACATTGCAACGTATGTTTGCGTGTAAATTCAATCCAGATATTTTTTATTGAGATTCTGAACCATAGGCGGCATATGATACTATTTTGAGGGGGTTTACAAAGTTTATTCAGTTCCTCATTCGTTCTTTTCAATTATCTGCCCTCTGTTTTCTATTCTTATATTATTCTGATTTGTAAAAATTCTTTCAATGGAGACTGTGGTTAAATAATAATTTAAAAAGGTATATAACCCCTTACCACAATTATTAGTCGTATCCTAAATACGTATTTCGACAACTAAGTTGTCATCATCAGTAGGTAAAAACTACTAATTAAAGTCACACGGGGCACAATAAAGTAAGATAAACGCTTCCGCACAACTACTATACACTGCATTGTGCCCCGTGTGACTTTAATTAGTAGTTTTTACCTACTGATGATGACAACTTAGTTGTCGAAATACGTATTTAGGATACGACTAATAATTGTGGTAAGGGGTTATATACCTTTTTAAATTATTCTGATTTGTGTTTCTGTTTCTATACTAAGTTGGAAATGTAATTCCTAGATGCGTAAATATATGAACTTCTTCGAATTCTTGCACTTTCTCATTTTCAGTATTCATCTCTCTTTATCAGTATTCAATATATGTCGTTTATGTACAAGCCGATTCTTGTTGTTTTCTATGCCAAGCATTTATTTTAATTATCTTTATTTTTATTTTATTTTTTTTTCTTACTAAAATTACTAAATCATACACGAACGCCAAATACTGACGGTTTTTTATGATATATGATCCCTATTCTATTAATATTTCCGCCATCATTAAATACGTTCATAAAATAACCTCTTTACGTTCATTTTTAATTATTAAGATAACCTCATATTGTGTGTCTACAATATTTTGAACACTTTTTCAGCCGGAGTTTCATTTATGGTGTGAAATCTCTTGATTTAAGTAGGTGATTTCGATTAGCTCTACTTTAAGAGGACTATGGTGAATAATGAAAAGTATGAAAATCTAGTGCCTATAGCAATAGAGGGGGTTGTACGACAAGTAAATGGTTTTCGTAAGGATCAAAACGTAGCAACGACTTTAGTCCCTGTAGGTTGACTCAGACCGTTAACGATAATAAGTCGATACCTAGAAATGGAGAAAAATCTCGATATGAAAAAAGTTGCTACACGCTTAGTTCGACATAATCTGATATAAGTACAGCAATGGCACCAATTTGCAGCAGCTGGTGTCTGGTAGAATGGATAGCGCATTTCTGCAGCGTATCGCGACTATTAGCGGTACATGTTCTTACACTTTGGTTTTACGAGCACCTATCCTCATTACATGTTATTGTGATTCTGGTTTATTTCGCTGAAAATCCATCCAACAACTTCCATAAATTTAAATTTAGAATCCATTTCTTGTGAAACCTATAGCAAAATTTACATGTAATTTGATTAAAAACAAAATTAATGACATAAAGAACTTGAATTCACAAATACCTGCATTCGAAAAAACGCTACTAAACCAACTAACGAACGATATTCCTGGAAGAATCTAGCGGTACATATTCGTTCTTAGATCAATTTGCGTGTTCAAATTCTGTAAACATCCAGATAACACCTCGTACAATCGCCCAAAATTTTATAAGTGCCAAGCTAAAGTATACGAAATTACGTGTAGCTTCGAAGCCAGCCCTGTCAAGGACTCCTGCCTACCTACACGGTCTTACCGGAATATCCTAAATTACGTCTGGTATCGCGTGGCTAATAAGTAACCATTACTTTGCAGGGAAGAATTTATGGGGTGTCGCGAATTCGTCCGGTAATGGGCTAGCGTGTCTCATTTTCGAAGAAGGAAATTACGCCCTCGTATACAACACACTGACTGGAGACTTCTCATTACGACAAAAACCCTGACCGTAACTCTTTCTCTGCCGGAAGCATTAATAACAGTAATTATGGTAGTACACTTCTACGAACTAATATTGCGCACAGTTAGTGCAAATTTAAACGGGATGTTGCTGTAATATCGTTGGTGTTTTCATGTCAAATTTGTACTAATAAATTTAGAAATGTTCAAAAGTTCTAATCAATATGACAAATTCTTCCTGGTTGTCGACTTGATTCAAAGTAAATGAAATATTTGTTTCGATAATGTTAGTGGAACTTGTGAATAGCAATGTAGAAAACTTAACCCTATCTACTGTTTTATTATGTGCATTATTACCTGAAGACCATACGTATAAATTGTTAAATGATTTAATCAAAGTAATAATACTGCAGAACTCTCTAATACTATACGCAATTTAAATAATTTTACTACAGAATCAATTGTAAATTTGTTGCACAGAGTGCTTTTAGATAGGTTAGATTTAAAAAAATGTAACTATTGTACGTCAAGTTGTGCATGAGTACCCCGAAGCATTTACAACATGTTCTACAGAGTAAATAAATTTTCTCCTACTCTACACCAAATTTTGAAAGAGACATTACATGCTACGTGTATTCATACGGTTTTGTTCAGCTTCAAAAATTACTAAACACATTGTGTTGAATAAAAAAAAGCTACAGAAAGGACATCTACGACTTATTAGTCCTCAGTACCCACTCTGAACTTCAGAGAAATCCAAAGCAAAAGTATATTAAGTATGAAGAATGGTAAGAAACTTTTACCGATTGAGGACAATTGTTTTTGACAATTTATTGTCTGAGATCGGTATTTCCTTAACGTTCGTGATGCTTATGACGTTTTTTGTGCAATTGAATTATAAATTATTCAATATTATAATAATTACAGTAAATAAGTATTGCTAATGTCATTCCTATTGAAACCTACGAATCATATTGCCATGATATCAATTTGTGGGTTGCGTTGCTATAGAAATTCGTAAACAGTTTACTGACATCCTAATTTTTTTGATGAAAGTAGAATTTTGTGCAACGATAACGAGTAATAAATAGCGATAATTGCAACAAATCAATAATACTAGCGACTCTGAAAATTAAATATAGCATGCTCAGCTCGCATTCCCAAAAAATCTAAAGCGTTTCTTAAGGAACGCTATCAAAGTACCTATAGCTTTTTTAAAAGTTGGCATACATTTACTTACCGTTCTAGCAGTGGCGGCTGGTACTAAAGGGTACAAGGGCACGTGCCCACCCAACCACCAAGATAAACATAGAAAAAAATTCCCATGTAATTCAGTGCATTATTTTATTTTATTATTTTTACGCATTTTTATAACGATGGTTGAACGATTTACGCTGGATTTTTCACTTTTTTGTTTTTGTTGAAAATAATACTCGCATGTAAATAGGTATACGG
Source organism: Melolontha melolontha (assembly GCA_935421215.2). Classification (NCBI taxonomy): domain Eukaryota; kingdom Metazoa; phylum Arthropoda; class Insecta; order Coleoptera; family Scarabaeidae; genus Melolontha; species Melolontha melolontha. The sequence continues at coordinate 120,576,645 of OW285239.1, read as the reverse complement.
ATTTATTTATTACGAGATTAATACACTTGATACATAACAATTGCTAAGTTAATTTCTCGTTTTTACGTTAAAGACCAAGACATGTTATGTCTTGCCTTGGTGAACTTCTCGAATACACTGCTTTTTCTTACATTACTTTGTCTGGGCGAAAAATGGTCCCCACCCTTATCAAAGGGGGTTGGTGTAAGTAACGGTTCATAGTAGATATTGCAACAATATCTCTCAGATGAATTGACTACGTATTTTTTGGCATTTGCAAACTTTAAACCGAGAACAAATAATTATTGCAATATCTTTACAAGGCATAATAAAATGACCGTAATAAAATGTATCGATACAACAATTTCTCTTATGACCCATGGCTATAATACGCATTCATTCTATGGCAATAAACGGATCGGACCTTTCAAAGCAAGCTACACAAATTCCCATCTGCTAAACTTAGGGGATAATTACCTTCGAAGGCCTTGCAGTATAAAGGCTGTAATACAAATGTTAACGAGATTTGCTTATCTTATTCTAAAATAATTCTAGTTAAATACCTTTGTGCACATTATATGGATATGAATGCGAATATACAGGTGCGTCCAAAAGCAAACATACATTAAATCACATGATATTAATAAGGAAACTAAAGGTAAAAAATAAGATTATATAAGATTATTATAAATATTTCCGGGAAACCGGAACAATGGTATCAAAGTTTCCTTCCGCACCATAGACACTCAACCAGCCAACGCTCAAAACTATGATCCGGGGCACGATTTCAGATGTACCTATGCCGAGTTTGGATCGACCGGTTCCGCCTATCTTCGCCATATCTGCTTATGCCGTCGGATTAGGTCACAGAATAGCTCGACTCCAATTAACGTCTTGCATGCGTTATGACCGTACTGTTTTCGGCGCGTACCGCACGTATGCGATTTCAAAGGCTTGAAGTGATGTTTATTATTAATGATGGAAGTTAACAGTGTGCAAGTTTTTTTTTAAAAATCCGCTATCATTTGAGTAAATTTAAATTTAATTAAAAAGAAAGGAAGGCCTATCCCTGATCTTAGAATAAACTACACCAGTAGAGTAAAACTTGAACTTACAATACAGTATTCAATATACATATATATAAAAAATATGAGTGTATTTCCGGATGTTCACTAACAAATAAACTATTTTGTTTTATCTGCTTAATTTTTAAGAAAGAGGTTAGTGCTTGAAATAAACAAGGGTTGAATGATTTAAAACATATCGCAGACAGGCCAAAGAAACACGAAAATTCCATTTCTCACATGAATGCATACGGAGATTTTAGTGTTCTAGGCAAAGTGGGCATACGCGAATAGTTAAACAGTGCTTATTTTTGACATAAATTAAGTACAACGCAGATGTGGAAAAAAATCGTCATATTTTGCGCCGGTTAATTATGTGTATAAAATTTTGCGGAGCTTTTGAATTAGCGTTACGAGGTCATGATGAGACATTGACGTCGGAAAATCCAGGTATTTATGTAAGCTTAATCAACTTTGCAGCTGTGCTTGCAATACATATGAAAAGTTCACAAGTGTTTAAAGGCGCCTCAAAAACTATTCAGAACGAATTGCTACATGCAATGTTTTTTTACAAGAAATTAAATCAGCAAATTTCATTGCTTTGGAGGCCGATGAAACTACAGACACCTCTAATAATCAGCAAATGGTTGTTATTATTCGATACGTGTTTAATGGACAAATTTTTGAACGCTTTTGGTCTTTTTTAAACCGGGTTGACATAATGCTGATGTATTAGCAAAAACATTGCTGAATGAATTGCAAACTATTTCAAATTCTCCTTCTGGGTCTGATAACAATAAACTAATCGCTCAAAGCTACGATGGGGCGTCCGTGATGAGTGGTAAGGTAAATCGTGTCCAAGCTATCATAAAAAGAACATTTCCACATGCACATTATATTCACTGTTACGCGCATCAATTTAATTTAATTATTGAACGAGCGGCACAATGCAATAAAAATGTAAAAATTTTCTTTGCAAATTTGCAGTCATGTCAATTTTTTTTTCTCGATCGCCAAAACGAACGGTAATTCTTGATGAAATAGTCAAACGTAGATTACCACGCGCTGCTCCTACACGCTGGATTTTCAAAAGTCGAACTGTGAACCATTATTTGAACACCAGGATTCTTTCAAAGAATGTTTAGACAAAATTATTGACGAAGATGGGATGGATTCAGTTACTATTAGTGAAGCAAGTGGTTTATTGAAACATTTGAATTGCCCGGAATTTCTCTACTGGTTGAAAATATTTCATTTCATCATGCCACATGTTGAAATATTATTTAATCAGATTCAAATGCGTGGGATTGATAGTCCTCGACTCAGGCGCGGCTCGTGATGACGTATTTGGGAGTGCAAGTACAATGATGCGAGTGCTTCGTGTATTCTCGTGTACTAACTGTAACGTTTTCTTGGTAAACACCGAAAACACACGAGGCACTCGCATCATTGTACTTGCACTCCCAAATACGTCATCACGAGCCGCGCCTGCCTCAACTGCAAAAGGCAATTAAACAATTCACATTAGAAATTTAAGAAATTCTACTGACAATGACAATCAAGAACGCAATAAAGAAGAACCTGCAAGGGAAAGGCAAAAAACGACAGCTGGAGATAACAGAGCTATTATTTCAAAGGAAGTATGTGACACTATTTGAAGCCAAATTAACGACCGATTTGATTTTAGGGATCACTTAAATGCAGCAAATTTATTTGATTCTCAAAATTTTAAAACTTAGTCATTTATTTCCACAAAAAAAAAATTGATGAAACTGTGAAATCTTATCCTATGTTGAACAGTGTAAAATTGAAGAGTGCACCTTCAGTAATTTATGAGCGCGATGACTTGTGTGACGTAGGTGGCGTCTTAACACTTTTAGAGTTCATAACAGACAACAACCTAAAAAAGGTTTTGACGGAAACAAACAAACTTTTGAATATTATTTGTAAAATGCCCATTTCGACAGCAGAACGATGTTCTTCCACCCTCAAAAGCATTAAAACTTTTCTGAGAAGCACAATGTCCGAAGATAGACTGAACGCATTGGCGGTCCTATCAATAGAAAAGAAGTTCATCCAGTCTATCCCGGATGTTGACAACAATGACATAGATGTCTTTTCCAGCATGAAAAATCGGAGAATGGATTTTATGTACAAAAAAATAGGTAAATTTTTTTTTGTGCCCACCCTCTTTCATAACTCACAAGCCGTTCTAGAACGCTACAATTATTTACCCTTGAGTTCAATCTGTAGTAACCGGTAAAAAATATTTACCGTCTTGGAAACCAGCACGGTAAGTGATCACTAGAGCAGACCAATTTCCGTGAGCGCCATGTGCGCCGATTATTTTTCGTGTGTTTATGCATATTACTTTAATAGCAGAAAACCAAATGTACATATATTTAATTATTTCTGATAGAATAAATATCTCTACTTCTATACTTATATCGGTAACAAGCTCATGCTGCGTCCCTATACTATCGCATATTCTAATATATTACGAATTACACTCCCATACCGGCGCTCATGGCGCGCACGGAAATTGGTCTGCTCTAATGATCACATAGAGTTCAATCACACAAAAAAGTTATAAAAAGGTTTTCAAAAAATCGACTCTCTCCGAGGAAGATAACAGCAATTCGCTAATAAGGAATGTAATATATTTAATTTATTTAAGCCAATTAACAAGAATATATTTTTTATACTCGCTAATTTAAATAATGTGTAAAATTCACAAGCATGTGTGAAAATATTAATATAATATTTCCTTGCGGGAATCAAAGAAAACGCTATAATTCTACAACATATTGTAAAGGAAAATATCTATTAATTTCCGATATCAAAAGTCACAGCAAAGATATATAGTTTATAGGATCTGCAATTACATGTTCCTCTCTGCACTGAATTTTCAAAAAAGAATTTTACACATTACACAATGTTCTAACTGTCCACCAAACGTAGATACTTCTGTTTTTGAATTATTGACTTCATTCTATGACTAAACGAATTTCTATACCAAATAGCTAATATGACTCTGTTGAATAAAAAAGATTATCGAAAAAAGATTTATGACACTTATTCGAAACCATCACCCACCATAAACCACAGATTAAAACAATGAAAAAAAACACGAAGACAGTAAAGAAGGTTTCAAGGAAATCAAATCTCCGAGAGAAAGATAAGAGCAACCCAAATTACAAGGGCTGATTGATATATAAGGTCTCCAAAGACAGCATTAAGTGAGTAACAAAAATTTCTAGTGTCTGACTTTAATATGCAAAGTTTTATTTTCCTGTATACCGTCGTTGAGTAGCAGTCTCATTTATCACGAGTTCGATTTTTGAGAAGAAGCGTACCAAGCAACTATCCCTGAATTTTTAACGCTGTAAAATTGCGCTCATCGAAATTTACAGGTGTTTAGGAGCTATTTTTGGCAACGATTTTATGGGTGCGATGAATGTTCGGCAGAGGATTCGACGTACAAAGCTCGTCATAGATGCGAAATGAAGGTGTTTGGCGAAAAGAGATAAGGTCGACCAGTATGGGTGACGCACAAGAAGAATCAAAAACAAGTGAACGCACTGATTCAAGGAAATCATCGAATTACACAAAAACAAATTACCCGGCAATTAGGCATTAGTCAAGAAAGAATCCAATACATTATTCAGATGTTGAATTATAGAAAAATTTGCGCCAGATGGGTCCCACAACAATTAACGGATGTCATGAAGGAACCAAGAAAAAACATTTGTCAAGAACTTCTTAACTAGTATCGACGTAAAGAAGATTATTTTTGCATGAAAATCACCACCGGGTATGAATCTTGGGTTCATCATTACAACCCCTAAAACAAGCGACAGTCAATGGAATATCTTCGTACTGATTCTCCAAGTGTCCAAAAATTTAACACGGTTCCATCGGCGCTGAAAAAAACACAATACCAAATTATATATTCTAATTTCCATTTGAACTGTTAACATTTGTTACAAAATAGTATGTATATTCAAAAACAAGTGTCATAAGGCACCATTGCCTTATGAAACGAGTTTTTTATACTATTTTTTCTATTTTGCGTTCTTTACATTAATAAATTGCTTAAATTGGAATTATTTAATTTGAAAGTTCAGAGTTTAATTTTTATATAAAGCATGCTGTTGGTCACATTGATACTTGACATTTTCAAATTTAATTATATTACATATTATTTATTAATTTTCGTTAACATTACTTGATATTTCATTTAAAAATATAAACATGAGTGACATAGAAACATATATATGTTGTTGTCAATTTATACAACATACGCTGTTTGTGTAAAATACGGACATATATCATATCTGTCAAATGTACATAAATTCTTAAAATCAAATGACAGCAATGATATTTATTTCTGTATTCGAACAACGCCAACATTGAAAAATGAAAAAAAGTGTATCGAAATGAAGCTCATTTCGATACTGTTTTGGGTTTCATAATGAGTTCATTTCGAACGCAAAATAGAAAAATATTCTTTCAATTTCAATATTAACTCTTTCTGTAACCATTTCTTCTATGAAAGATTTAAACAATTTCCGACCATAGGTGGCGCTTACGCCACCTATCTCAGAGAAGTTGAACAATCTCCCTAAATTTATACAAAAAATGTATTTCAATAGATTCATGCTAAACAATGAACGACTCGTATACCCAAAATATTATTTGATAATGATACCCTCCTCAAGGTTTGCCAAGCCATTCGCCAATAAATTTTCTCTTGTACACTCTGTAGTTAGCGATTTTTCTTACAACGTTGCAAAAGTTAATAAAATTTTTTTTTCGTATATTGCTTTAAAACTTAAAAGTGCGATTTAACTTCCTTCCTCTGTATATGTAAATGAGAGACGTATTATGATTATGATCATATATACTATACGACAAGAGTAGAATATTCATAAATAAGATAAATAATTCAGATTTTGTACGTTTATTTTCGAGATAAAAACCTTCCCTTGTAAATCAGAATTACCTAATTTAATTTAATTTTCATTTTGACTTGTATACTTATATCAAATTACTAGATTAACACTATCGATTATCTCTTGTGTATTTACCTCTAAAAAGTTATATTGCAAGTGTGCAATGTATTATTCATTTCTATTGTTTGCGAAAGTAATATCGTTATTAGAAGTGGCTCAATTCTAAATTGGATACGAGAAGAGCAGTTGGCGCCCTAGAATCAGAATTTGATAATGCGCATTGCGATGATACTTTCAGTAGTAATTGGCAATAGAACGATCAGGGAATGCAGTCGGTTTTACGGCAAAAATTGCATCGCGCTGAAAGCGTCTTAAAAACTAAGCGATCTTGCTATTTGGATGGACCTTATGCTATAATAAAATTTATTATAAATTGATTATGTTAGGGGCTACCAAATAATGTGGAATAATTCTATTCCTAAATATTAATCTATTTTTTATTGTTCGAGGGTGATCCAAATTGACCTGCATTTTATTTTTTTCTGGTCAAATTAATATTATCTATAAACTCCGTTCACAATTTGAAGACGTGCACGTCATCATTGATGTCAAAACAATGTTGCAAAATCCATTAGCCAAATCGATTTGTTAACATTTTAGGTTAGGGTAGTAAACATTTAAGTCAAACGTGCAATATTTACGTTATAAGTGCAATATGCAATTATAGCAAAATTCAAATACGATTTTACTTTTCCCACATATGATAAAGGCATCAACGGTCCATCATTATCGCGTTCTACTTCACATAACGCTTTCGGCACTGCAAACCAAGAGCAAACATACTCAAAACATGACGGAACAATATATGTTAACAATATTCGCACCAACATAAATATACATTCACGGTGATGGTGATATAAATATTATACTTCGTATCAGAATAATTGAAACATACATAAGTAGGCTAACCCCACCAATACACATGCGGTTAGTCCGTAGTATGAGTGAAGACACAAACAAAATGCAGTTTCTAGAGAGATGGCTGTGCCACCTTTGGAAGGGCGTTGTTGCTTCGCATTGGTTATGTGGACGGGGCGAGGTACTTCGGCTGTCTGACAACAGGCAGCACTGAATTTACTTCTACGCTCGGTCTGGATAATTTCTGTGATGTGGCGATGTGGTTCTTTTTTTTTTGTGAATGTGTTTGAGGATATCCTTTCTCGAGCGGGGGCGTACCGTTGAGCCTGTATTAAATCTAAATACGTATCTACGTCTCAGGGGAGGGATATATTCGGACACGTTGACAAAAATATTAATAGTGAACCTGTATTTGTGTTCTTCACACCAGATTTTTAATAATATTTTATATTATTAAAAATACCTTTGTATTATTATACTTCGTTTAGTGTCGTTGTGTTGATGATTCCGAAAATAATGTTAATGACGTGCCCGTCTTCGAATCTTGAACGGCATGATTTTTCTAAGTAACAACCCCCCCCCCCCTAAAATTGTCCCAACGCTCCAGTAGCTTCTGTATTCCCGTCGAAAAAAATTAATTTATTTGAACACGTAGATATTTTTGTATTGCATCCTTCACTTCCTCATTAGAGGTAAATCGCTTGCCTTCCAAGAACTTTTTGAGTAGCCCAAAGAGTCACTCGGGGGCATGTCCGTATTATAGGGAAGGAGTCAGGCAGAATTTCTCAACCCAATATAGTCAATATATTGTTCGTTAGGTGAGCGCTATGTGGGCAAGCGTTATCATGAATTTATTATGAATGAGAATAACGTCCTTGCTCAAGAAACCGCGTATTTTTGTTCGTACGGCCAACATAACCTTTTCAAAAAGCTCACTGTAAAAAGATAAATTGTTTTTCTTTTCTAAAAAAAATCGACGTAAATTGGATCAATAGCGTCCTAGAATATAATCGCCATTACTTTGCCAGCCGACGGTTAAATTTTTTGACGGAGATCAGCTTGAGGAACGCCATGCCATGCTAACATTCTTACTTTCAGGTATATAATATTGTAGTCAGATCTCATCAATTGTTATGATACGTGACAAAAAGTCATCGCCTTCATACTCGTAGCGAAGCCGGAGTTCTTTGCAAATCTGAAGTCGTTTCTGGTATTGTTCTGCGGAAAGTTCTTTTAGAACCCACCTAGCGTTACTTTTGCTAAATTTAACCTTGTTGTGGACAGTCGTGTGAACACTACCAACACTAGTGTTTCCAATCCTAGACGTACCGCTATAAGGTATAAAACAACCCTTCAATGAAGATGTCAATAATGATAATGGCGACTTGTTAGTTGACCTTAATCTAAGAATTAATAGCACATTTTTTAACCATCATTTTAAGTATATAAGTACACCTTTGAGAACGCACAGAGTCATCAATATGTGATAGATCATATCATCACCAACTGACCCTCTGAGATATTGGTGAGAACATTGAATTCGGCAAACATTGGAAGCGATCACTCATTATTACTTTATAAAATAAGAACGAATACTCAATTAAAAAGGAAGACCATGAATACACATATCGAAAAGCTTAATGGTCATTAGAGGACGAGAGTACAAAGATTCTATAGGCAACAAGACTAAGGGACAAACATAAACAAAACACCAATAACAGAAAATGACAATTCAGGCGAAGCAAATTAAAAGCAATATGTTAGAAGCCGCGGAATAAGCTGTAGAAACACGGAAAGTCAGATTATGTCCATTACAAAATAATAAAACACCTGAGGTCAAGGATATAACAGATAAAAATAAAAAAGCAATTCTCATATTTTAAATACATTGTAAAATAATATTAACCTTTTTATATTTGTTAGTTAATAACTTGTCTAATGAAGCCACTGTTTTGGCGAAACAATTGTCGATAACATATACTGACTTCCAAAGAACACCCAGAAGGAATTGATGAATTTTAATAAAATTTATACATAATATTTGTTTAATCAAACTTAACATATTATTACATGCTCAAACTAAAATATTAAAACATAACAATGTTATTTAATAGTGAACGGGTCCGCCACGCTTTCTTATGCATTCGATAACTCTTCGAGACATGCTTAAAATTAAATGGTTTAGGGTATCCCGAGGAATGTCGAATACATAAGAAACCGCGGCGGACCCACTCTTTATGAAATTATATTGTTATTTTTTAATATTCTAGTTTGAAAATGCAATAATTTCTCTTAATTAAACAAACATTATATATACATTTTATTAATTGATCAACTCCTACTGAATGTTCGTTTTTTTTTGAAAGTCAGTATATTAATAAAGTGAAGATTTTAAATATTGGCTTTATTTCTATTTTAAATTACTGATCTTCATCAAGTAAAAGCCTAATCAATCCAATAAGTTAACATATATTTCTAAGAAGGCACCTTCGTCTATGTTTATTTCGAATTGATATCACCTTACGTACTTTTTCCGTATTTTCAATGGCTTAACAAATTTGATAAAATTTATTAAAATCAACTTTGTTTTTAATAAATTTTCGAATTACATTGGAAATGTAAGTATTATACGTATTAGAAGAAACAAAACAAAACTTTTTACAATAATTGTTCAATTTGCCCGCCACCTTGTTCAACACATACCGCACATCTCCTAATTACTCCAAGAATCGCATTTAAACGACAAGCGGCAGGTACTTCTTGACAAGCGTTTGTAATACTTCAAATTCGACCCTCGTATAATTTAGTTCAGCTATATAATACTTACTAATTATCGTACTCTTTAGTTGCTTCAAAATTAGTTTACCTTATTCTGCAATTTGTTCGTTCGTTATTTTTCGATAACTGTTTATTATACTAGGTCTGCTATAATTATTACGACTCTTCGACTGTACAATACCTAAAATTTAATTATATTTATTGTACTGCTTTGATTCATTACTATCTAATTTATTTATATACGTACTACTGTCAGTTATTTGTTACCATTGTAACTTATGCTAACTTATGTTACTCTTTTAAATATCATAAGGCAGTTAGTTGGTTTTATTTTCATTAACATTGCTTTTATAGGAACTTGGTATTTTATCCGAATTTTTTAAGATATAATTTCATTAACAGAGTAATCTATTATTTATTATTGGTGATTTTGTACTAATGTTTGATAGACATACTGCGACCTTTTATTAGTATTTATTTGTGGTTTTGTACGAGATAATTAATGATTAGCGACTTCATAAGTGGAAGTTGACTATTAACCTTCGTTTGTGATCGATTCCTTGTTGGAAATTAATTAAATGTGGAATAATTGGGATTCTCTTTCGAATATGTTTTTTTTTCTATAATGACGTAGATCCAGCTTCATATAAAACTGGACTGGCTTCGCTCTCATATATTGTCCTCTTGTTATTAAGCCTAAGTGGTTGTTCCATGGTGATGGTAAAGAATCATCTTAAAATATAGAATTGGTTAATATAGGGATTCTGTTCGCAAATGCAGGTTTGCAATTCTAACTTTGGGTATAGAAAGTAACGAGATATATTATTATAGTTATTTTCTCGTGTAACTACACGGATTTATGTAGATAAAAATTCTTTCTCATGCGAACACCGGCCTTGTGGTGACTACGCACACGTTTTATAATAGGTGAGTGTTTTCGAGAATATCTGGTAGATTTTATTGTTATTTCGATGAGATTTGGTTCCATTAATTAGTTCGAGTGTTTCATTATTCTTATATATTCTTTTCTCCTCCTATATAATAGGGCAAGCAAGTTCGTACGGGCATGTTAACTCCAAAATTAAGTCAAACACCGTATACTGGAAATGAGGTAGCCTTCCATTTTGTTCCTTCGTCCTGTTGACGCCATAAAAAAGGCAGTAGTCCTTATCGATATAATCAATCGTCAGCGTCACATGGAGTAATAAAAATGTGTATTAATTAATGAGTTTTTTTTTTATATATATATTAAAATTATTTAGTGTCGTTCAATTTAACTAAGATGAATTTGCCATTTTGTTTTTTTTTATTCTCGTAGTGTAAAAATTGTAACTGTGAATTTTATTAAAAACATTGTGTTAGATTTATTTCTACATATACTGTGTGGAAACATAAAATTTATTTAGAATTAATTTTGATCTTATAATTTCTGTAATTATCATCAGAAAAAAAAACTGAACAATTAATTTTTTTATATAAGTACATATCTCCGCATATACAGTGTGGACAAATCTTAATAGATAAATTTTGGTATAAACTTTTACTCAGTGAAATTTTCGCCATTAATTAAGTACTTGTGTGTGTTATATAGGGTATTATTGCATATACAAGGTATGTAAATATCGATGTAAGGTTTATGAAAGATCTTTGATAAATTATTGATGCAATTCTTAGAACTAAAATTTTTAATTAATTTAATTGTTTTTCATTATTACTAACTAGGGCTTGGCTAGGGATAATAATAATGAAATTATTTTATATTAAAGCAATTAATTGGTGTTGGTGATGAAGTTCCTTCAAAGGTCCAGGACGTGCGTGGTATTGGTTAATTAAAATAAATACACAAAAACTTAATAAATAAAATAAAACACAGCGGCGTCCTTAAAGTTTGTATTTATATTTACATAAAAGCAATCGAAATTCGTATATTTAGAAGTAATTAAGCAAAAAGTAATATGTACACGAGGAGCAGTAAGTAATTAATTAAAAATTAACACACAAAAAATACTCTGAAACGAACGTTTAATTGAGCAGTAAATTAAGGGTTAATTGAATACGATTAATATAAAATTACCTGTGAGTGGCGATGATGGTCACGTGGCCTTCGAAGATATACCTTGGTCAAGTATATGTAGAGCGATTTTTGGCCGGAAGAATAAGAAATTAATTAGTTAAATTAATATGGATTCGCTTAAAAGAATAATATATAGAACAATACAGTTTACCTTAGAAGCGGAAGAGGCTGGACGGCGTGGTGAGTTCCAATGTGTACTGGAACAGCACGAGGAGTTGTTTACTTACGAAAGGTTCGAAAGAGAAGAAGGACTGATAGTTTGTGTGGAGATAGAAAGGGGTCTAGAAACGGTCTGTTTTATGATCTATCGAAGAGAGGGTCGATAACTTGAATTATAATTAATAAGAAGCGCGACCTGAAGAGGACTTCTATCGATGTCATAAATATTATTAGAATAACCCTTGTGACATAAGCTTTCTAACGATATCAAACAGAACATATAAAAGCAGAAGTATGTAATATTAATTAAAAGAATTTAAAAATGGAATGTACTAGAAATAAATTCGACAGTAACGTTAGGGTTCTGACACGGTCAGGTAGAAAAGGTCTCGGTCAGTTCAGAATATAACAAAGGAAATGCTTTCTCTTTGGACACGAATATGTACAGTTGTACAAATGTAAAAATGTCTTAAGTTAATATCGAGATATTCAAAGAAGAAATATTACTTAAAATTACATCAAAATATTTCACATGCTAAGCGTAACACCATATTGGTCAAATCAGTTCAAACTTTGACCTTCAAATTTTTGTATATACCATCTAGTGATCTGATTATTTGTTAATTTATCTAAACCACATGCTTTTATGTTCATATAATTAATTTCACATTTATTTCAATTTTATTGTCTGCATTTTCAACTATTTCATTAATATATTATATTGGGTGAGTCTTTTACTCATAACCAGAATTTATTTTGTACTTAGATATCTATCACTATTGTAATGTCAGGATCGCTTTGAGCATATTTAATTATAGTTTGTTTGTTTTTTTATTCATTAAACTTCTTTTTATCCGAGTGAATTGGCGAGAAATATATTTGATTGTGACATTCTGGATACATTATCCTTTTGTCTGTTCATGTTGTTCTGGATTGCAATAAATTCTCATTGTCATTAACTAACAAATCGGAGACTGTCACTTATAAGTGAATAAAATAAAATTAAAAAACCCTTACCACAATAGAATTTAATGATTCTAAATACGTATTTCTACAACCGCGTTGTCATCTTCAGTAGAAAAAACAGTGTAACACTTGAACGCACAAAAACACTCACAGAAGGATTGTTCTGAACGTCTTCTAGTTTAACACTAAAATCTTCAATCTTAAATTATTTAAGATGATTTAAGATTGAAGATTTTAGTGTTAAACTAGAAGACGTTCAGAACAATCCTTCTGCGAGTGTTTTTGTGCGTTCAAGTGTTACACTGTTTTTTCTACTAAAGATGACAACGTGGTTGTAGAAATACGTATTTAGAATCATTAAATTCTATTGTGGTAAGGGTTTTTAATTTTATTTTATTCTCATTGTTGTTGTTTTGATTTGAGTTGTTTTATTCGATTTAACATCGATACTTGTACGTTACCTGAATTTATTCAATTTACTACGGCAGAGTCTGTGTTCTCTGTTGCGGCGAAAGGGATAACATGGTGTCACCCTCCACTCGTCTCTAAACTGAGCTGGTCTTTAGCCGAAAGATCTCCGGGGCAATCATGTATTGAGGTAAATTGGGTAAGTTCCTAAGTAAAGGTAGTATTCTTTGTCTTAAAATGTCAGCATTTTCTGAATTTGTTAAATAAACTCGTTCTTGTAGATAAGCCCACAAGCAAAAATCGAGGGACGTAAACTCCGGTGAACGCGCAGACTCTCGATAGGACCGGGTATTTCCAAATTGAGTGTTCAACCAATAAGTATTTACTCAGGCGTTGTGTGCGGGAGCCCCATGTTGATAAAATATTCTATTTAAATCTGCCAAAGGTAATTCAACTAAAAAGTTTTGGACTCTCTCTTTGGACAAAGCTCTATAATAGATTACTTCCTTCCGAACCAAAAAACAGCATCACTCTTTGAAGATACAAGAATATTCAGAGGAGCAGACATGAACAGTGACCACTACATGCTAGTAGCAAAAATAAAACTACTAACTAGATGGTACAAACAAAAAATAAATGTAGATAACCAAAAACTGAAGGTCTACCTTTTGAAGGAAGATTCGATAAAAACACCCTACCAACAGAGGTCACAAAAATACAATAAAGAAATAAAACCAAACAAGAAAATCAATGACGAATGGAAAAATATCCAAGAGATAAAAAATTAAAAGCAAGAAACTGAAATACTGGAACCAAGAAATCAAAGAAATGCTCACTAAAAAGAAACAAGCATATTTGACATGGACACAGAACAAAACAGAAGAAAATAGAATAGCATATAAGAACATAACAGCTGAAGTGAAGAGAATATGTAGAAAAAATAACCAAGATAGTTGGGACCGATTTATTTCAAATGTAGAAGACGATATACACGGGAGACAGGAGTTCGCTTACAAAATGATGAATCACCTGAATAAAACCGAAAAGATGATGCGAAGATCAACATCATAAATAAGGACGAATGACTGGCATATTATACAAAGCTCTGGACAAAGGAAGAGAAAATGGAAAATCCAGGAAATAGAAACGAAAAAGATGATGAAGAGGATAGAAGTGTAGACCAGATAGAAATGAGAGAACTAGAAGAAGCACTACAAAAAACCGAAAAGCCCCAGGATAAGATAATATAAACCCAGAACTTCTCAAATTTGCCCACATAGAGGTGAAATCAAGATTCTTACAACTACTAAATAAATGCTGGAGAACAAAAACAATACCTGACAGTTGGAAGATCGCGAAGATAATACCAATATTTAAAAAAGGAGACAGATCCAACTGCGAAAACTATAGAGGCATATCCCTGCTAAACACCGCATATAAAATATATTCAAAAAATAGTGACAGCCAGATTAAATAAAATAGCGGAAAATATACTTATGGAGGAATAGACGGGTTTTAGAAGAGGAAGATCTTGCACCGACAATACTTTTACAATTAAGCAAATAATAGAGAAACATCGAGAACATAACAAACAGACACACATTGCAATGGATTTTTCTCGTCAGAAGAAAAAAAATAGCAGAATTAGATTGAACTTTATTTGAAGAACATTTATAAATTTATGTACTTTATTTTGTTGTTTATATTTTATTTCAGACGGGGAACGATAAATTTAAATTTAATTATAATTTTATTGTAATGTATAATTTTTGTACAAGTTTGTAGGTTGAACGAGCGTGGAGTGATATTTGTAGTACGCGCCAAATCGAAGATATGATCAAATATATATAGTTATATATTTTATTCTTAGGTTGCCAGTTTGATTTATATTTTTGTTAGGTGGGAGTAGCTGGCTGTTTCTAGAAAAATTCATCAGAAGAGATTCGATAGAGGTTTTCGAGTTTGGTTGTGTTTTTTGATAAATTAAATAAAACTTAATTTTATTTAATTCTTTTGATAGCTACGGTGTGTTTTTGATTGCATTGTTGTTTTTAAAATTCATTGCGTATATTTTGATGTGTTAAATTTGATATATTTTGCCTATCAGAATCTCTCGTGAAATAGTTTTTGTAACGTACGTGAAAAAGCTAAAAAATGTATGTATTCTAATCTGATATATTTATAGATATAGTTATAATTATTATTCGATTGATATTTGAAGCTTCTTAAATTGATAAATTTAATTTGTAATTGTATTGTAATCATTAGAAATATTTACGAAACGTATTAGTCTGTTTTTGAAGTTAGTTTTTTTATGTTCATTTAATTGACATAATATATTAGATTGGCGGGAAAACTATTTTGTCACAAGCTGATTTTGTGCTTGGGTAATTTGAGTTGCGTGCGAAAAATAGAAAGTTCTATTTTTGACGTTTGATATTTTGTGGGGATAAAGTAGTATATGACAGCTAATAAAGTTTGTTTATATTGTGTTTTGAATTATTGTTCGGGTTTCATTTAGAGTTTTTTTTTTACTCTTATTCGAGTCAATATTTATAAGAGTTTTTTTCTCTTTCATTAAGACGCTATTTAGTCAAATATTCTGCTTTATATTTGGTAAAGTAGTTTTTTTTTTTTTTGCTTTTTTAAAGAAAAAATATATGTCTGTGTTGTTAATGGTAGTTTTATTTCTTGAGTTTAATTTGTATTATTTCTTCGTTTAAAACACGACTTTCGAAAGAAAAAAACCTGACGAGGAAGGAGTTCAAGGAAGGTGCCCACCTGACTGAGTCTAGTTCGGAGATATTGCTGTGCATTGTGAAGATAAGTCATTAAGAAAAATTAAGATAACAATTCAAAAGCACAATTCACTGCATAATTGTTGCGCAATCCAACGTGGGGCCGATATTGTAATTGAGGCTAACCCAACGTGAGTGCGAGAATATCGTATAATTGGCAGAAATAAAGCAACGTAAAAGCGAACGAAGAAAAGTTACAAATAAAATTATAAATAAACAACATAATTTTTAAAATGGAAGATTTAAGTCAAAGAATGGGTAATGCTAGTTACATGCATGAAGGAGGGGGCGACGGAGAAAGCAGTCAAGAGATGCTGGACATGATGTATGCTATGATGCAAATGATGAATAGGATAGAACAACGACAGGAGGATATGGAGAGAAAAATAGAAGAGATAATGGAAAAAAGGGTACCAAGAAACAGTGACAATCAAATAAATAAAGAAAACACAATAAGTAAAAGTAAAATAGTACATGTAGAGGAAAAACAAGCAATAAAGGAAAAGGAATCAATAATAATGGAACAAGAAGAAAAGGAATTGATAATAATGCAACAAGAAGAAAAGGAATCGATAATAATGGAACAAGAAGAAAAGGAGGGAGTAAATAACACAACAAAAGAAAAGGAATCAACGGTTACAAAGGATAATCTAGAGGACGTGCCTGGGGAAGAATCTAAGCCACAGGACAATGGAAATGATTTGGATAGAGAAGTTGGAAGAAGAAACAATCAAATTAGGGTAAGAGAAGAAATTACATTAAATAAAATTAATTTTAAAACTAAGGAGATAATAGAATTAAATATAAGTAAAACAAATTCAAATGTAGAATGTCAAATGAGCAATAATAATGAGAAAAAAATGGTTAATGATATTAATGATAAGCAAACTAAAATTAAAATGAAATTGGTTTCTACAAACGAAATTTATAAGTATTATTTGAATAAACATATAGAAAATAAACGCAAGGATTCCTGTAATGATATTTTAAAAAACAATAGATTTTCAAATTATCAAAATCAAAGTCATGTCAACAATAATTTTATAAAATACAATACTCTGAAAATTAAGAAATATAAGGGTACTAAATTTAAGTTAAATAGACCCACATTTTATATTAAAGTAAAAGTAAAAATGAAATTACAAATTATTTACAGTCGGATATTTTAGATAGGCCCAACATAAAGAAATTTTGTTGTATACTATTAGAATGAATATGCGAGAATTGAGGATTTTTGCTTTTGAAATAATTAATTGGAATGTGATGTAATAAAGGATATATATATAAAATTGGAAAAGTTATAGGATTTGATTTTTGATATTGAGATAAGTTTAAACGTAGATGGATAATTAAAATTAAATTATTATTATAAGAAGAGGAATTAGATGTAAGAAATAAAAAGGTGTTTACAGAATTTCGTCGAGATAAAAAGTTATATGATATTTTGAATATGAAAAAGTTTATAAAATTTCGTCGAGGATATATGAAATGAAATATTGGAAAATGAAATTGTATTTATAAAAAAATTTTCGTCGTTATATTTAAATAAAAGGTCGTCGGTATATGAAAAAAATATTATGATAATAGATATAGATATAGATTATTGAAAATAAAATTATGGTAGTTATGAATTTATAAAAAAGAATTGTTGGCATGTGAAAAGGAAAATGAATATGAGATTTGATAATGATGGGGTATGAATTGCTGATTTAATTGACATGGTAATGATCAGGATTAAGTAAATGGATATATACAGGATGAGTTAGTATAAAATTATTGTTGGGGAAATTAGAAAGAAGTTAAAATTTATTAATTAGAATTATCTACGAATATAAAAATTTTATTAATTATGGGAATTGAGTTGTAAGGAAAAAACTAAAATTATATATAGGAAGAAGAAATTAAGCTTATGATATTATTGTTTTTATTATTATTGTTGATTGGGAATTAATGGTGTTATGAATTTGATTGTTATAATGATTTGGTATATGCGATGGTAATGCTATGTTTTCTTTTATCTATGAAAATTCATTGGAGATGTTCATGTCCAGGAGATCGAGGAAGAGCTCGAATATTCGACGATGATGACTAGAGCTGAGGATCTTTGCGGTACGGCAGGACCGTATGTAGTGCATCCCCACATTTAACTATTTATCTAAATATTCTCTGAAATGATTTGCCGGATCTCATAAATTAATAGAGTGATATTTTAGTATGCACTGGATATTGTTATTATACAAAATCATAATAGCCATTTGTATTTATGGATCATAAATAATAATACGCATGTATTTGTATTTGGTTGTGAATTCAATTTAAACTTAAAACGAATCGTAATATTTTAACGACAAGCCGTCCTTACAATACATGCATTCGAGACAAAGTGTGCAACTCTACGAATAACTTCCATAATTGATCGAAAATGGACATTTTGGAGCTGAAGTAAAGCCCCTATTCTTAGAAAATTTTATTACTGTCGTTAAGAACTATTATTATAAATAAAGACGGCAGACTATGTACCCGAACACTAAGTAAACTAACTGCCTCGGTATACGTATTGATATGATCGTCTCTTTGTTCTTTTCTGCGTTTTTTTTTTTATTTTGCCAACGCCAATAAAAAATTCAAAACATTTTAATAAATACAATTTTATAAATACAATATTTTGAAAATATAAAGCATTTATTAATGCATACATATATATAACAATAACATCATTCGTTTGAAATTCGTTTACGTTAGACAACGTAAATAAACACACATATATGTATGGATGTTTTTATTGATTGTTAAATATTAAAAAAAAACGCAGAAAAGAACAAAGAGACGATCATATAAATACATATACCGAGGCAGTTAGTTTACTTAGTGTTCGGGCACATAGTCTGCCGTCTTTATTTATAATAATAGTTCTTAACGACAGTAATAAAATTTTCTAAGAATAGGGGCTTTACTTCAGCTCCAAAATGTCCATTTTCGATCAATTATGGAAGTTATTCGTAGAGTTGCACACTTTGTCTCGAATGCATGTATTGTAAGGACGGCTTGTCGTTAAAATATTACGATTCGTTTTAAGTTTAAATTGAATTCACAACCAAATACAAATACATGCGTATTATTATTTATGATCCATAAATACAAATGGCTATTATGATTTTGTATAATAACAATATCCAGTGCATACTAAAATATCACTCTATTAATTTATGATATCCGGCAAATCATTTCAGAGAATATTTAGATAAATAGTTAAATGTGGGGATGCACTACATACGGTCCTGCCGTACCGCAAAGATTCTCAGCTCTAATGATGACTGTTACTTCGGCGTGTTCCTTCGTCTATGATGTATGTAACGAAGCCTATTCGAGAATGTCAAGTAAAATGACATTAATTAAATTATGTCAAGCAAAATGACATAAGAAATAAAATGTCTTAAGTCAAATAAGACATTGATATTTATAAAAATTTTATACAGAATGTATATTGAGATGCTGAAACCGTTCGTCACAATACTGCACCAACAGGACGATGACCCTGATATACAACAATGCAACAGGTTAGTGCGGGGAACAAAGACAGAGTGCGACACTGTCTCAAGTGATAGTGCGGAAATTTATCCATGAACAAAGCTTAGGAATGTTCTGACTTTGTTCTCGGATAAATTTGGGGAAGTGCCATGGATTTTTCTCGTCAGAAGAAAAAAAATAGCAGAATTAGATTGAACTTTATTTGAAGAACATTTATAAATTTATGTACTTTATTTTGGTGTTTATATTTTATTTCAGACGGGGAACGATAAATTTAAATTTAATTATAATTTTATTGTAATGTATAATTTTTGTACACGTTTGTAGGTTGAATGAGCGTGGAGTGTTATTTGTAGTACGCGCCAAATCGAAGATATGATCAAATATATATAGTTATATATTTTATTCTTAGGTTGCCAGTTTGATTTATATTTTTGTTAGGTGGGAGTAGCTGGCTGTTTCTAGAAAAATTCATCAGAAGAGATTCGATAGAGGTTTTCGAGTTTGGTTGTGTTTTTTGATAAATTAAATAAAACTTAATTTTATTTAATTCTTTTGATAGCTACGGTGTGTTTTTGATTGCATTGTTGTTTCTAAAATTCATTGCGTATATTTTGATGTGTTAAATTTGATATATTTTGCCTATCAGAATCTCTCGTGAAATAGTTTTTGTAACGTACGTGAAAAAAACTAAAAAATGTATGTATTCTAATCTGATATATTTATAGATATAGTTATAATTATTATTCGATTGATATTTGAAGCTTCTTAAATTGATAAATTTAATTTGTAATTGTATTGTAATCATTAGAAATATTTACGAAACGTATTAGTCTGTTTTTGAAGTTAGTTTTTTTATGTTCATTTAATTGACATAGTATATTAGATTGGCGGGAAAACTATTTTGTCACAAGCTGATTTTGTGCTTGGGTAATTTGAGTTGCGTGCGAAAAATAGAAAGTTCTATTTTTGACGTTTGATATTTTGTGGGGATAAAGTAGTATATGACAGCTACTAAAGTTTGTTTATATTGTGTTTTGAATTATTGTTCGGGTTTCATTTAGAGTTTTTTTTTTACTCTTATTCGAGTCAATATTTATAAGAGTTTTTTTCTCTTTCATTAAGACGCTATTTAGTCAAAAATTCTGCTTTATATTTGGTAAAGTAGTTTTTTTTTTTTTTTTTTTGCTTTTTTAAAGAAAAAATATATGTCTGTGTTGTTAATGGTAGTTTTATTTCTTGAGTTTAATTTGTATTATTTCTTCGTTTAAAACACGACTTTCGAAAGAAAAAACCTGACGAGGAAGGAGTTCAAGGAAGGTGCCCACCTGACTGAGTCTAGTTCGGAGATATTGCTGTGCATTGTGAAGATAAGTCATTAAGAAAAATTAAGATAACAATTCAAAAGCACAATTCACTGCAATATGTTGTTTATAGACTACAAAAAAGCTTTTGATAGAATAGTAAGAGAAAAACTATGGTACATACTGGAAAGACGAAGAATGCCTTTACATTTGATTAAAGTTATTAAGAGTATGTACAAAAACTCGAAGATTACCATAACCGATAGCGAAACGGAAGTGGCAACCGTCAACTTAGGACTACGACAGGGTTGCAGCCTGTCACCTATACTCTTTAATATATATATTGATGACGTGCTACGGGAATGGCTGACAAATACTAAGCACTACACCCATGACCTAAACAGACAAAAATACCTAATGACCATACTCTTCGCCGACGATCAAGCTCTAATAGCCAGTGACGAGGACACACTTCAAAGAGCTGTCTACGACTTAAATAGAATAACCGAGAAATACAATCTAATGATATCAACAGAAAAAAGTAATGGCCTTCAGCGGAAACGAAACAGTGCGATCAAAAATAATAATTAATAATAAGCCAATAGAACAAGTAAAAACATTTAACTTCCTCGGATCCACTATATCGTATTTATACGATGACACGGATATACACACGAAACTAACAAAATTCAACAGAATAAATGGCACCATAGCCAGAACACTAAAAAATAAAGTGAGGAAGGACACGCTGATAAAATTCTATAAAACAATGGCAATCCCATGTGGTATATATGGGAGTGAAAGCTAGACCATTACCAAAGCGAATGAAAGAAGAATCCAAACATCGGAGATGAGGTTCCTAAGAAGAGCAGCGGGCTACACAAGAATGGATAGGAAGAGGAACACAGAAATAAGACAAGAACTTGGAGTTGAAGATGCGAACGAGATGATAAGAGAATACAGACGTAAATGGAGAGAACACGTAGAAAGGATGGAAGATGATAGGATACCCAAACGAATATGGAAATATAAGGCGAAAGGAAGAAGAGCGAAGGGACGCCCACGGAAGAGATGGTCAGACCAAAAATAAAGATCGTAACAGGCTCAAAGCCTAATACGTGAAGTAAGAAGAAGAAGAAGTTTTGGAGATTTTCCTTTATTAAAGTGTCTTATTTTTCTTGATTTATTCAACAATCTATGAAGAATTGCCCAATTAATTAATGGCCCAAAATGCCATACCAAACATTTACGCTGAAACGTCTTTGAAAATTATTATCAATGACAAATCTCGAATTGTCTTGGCTCCATTGTCGATCTATGTTTCTATTAAAAATACCATTGTTGCTAAAAGTACATTCATCACACCAAATGATCATTCTGTAAAAATTCGGATCTTGTTCTAATGCATTTAAATAAAAACGACTAAACTATATTCTTCGGCCAGGATCATTTTAGTCTAATGCATGAACTTTTCGTACTATGTACGGTTTAAGTTTGTGTTTTCTTAAAATACCATGGACTTTAGTATTTGATACACCAATATTATGTGCAATTTTGCGAGTCGAAGTGAATTTTCTTGTACTGCAAGATGAACATCTAATTCCGTATCTACCGAGAATTTACGTCGTTGTGTTTTAGGCTTGTGAAATCATCCATAATTTCTTAAATTCGTTTCCATTCTCTGTAATATTTTCGAATCTGGAACTTCTCTGTCCGAAAAACGAACACTGTAACAACGAACCGCTTGAAGACGATTTTTATTACATTCAAAGAACTTGTAACATGTTCGTTAACTGATTGTTATTTATTTGAACAAAAATACGTTTTTTGCTGTGACTTAACGTTCAAACAGGACAATACAGAAGATTTAATAAACTTACACTGACATTTATTGATGTTTAGCGCATTATTGTTATTTCATGGCACACTCAAAAATTTATAAATAATGGAAATAATGGACAAAGATGAAATTTATTTTGTTTTATTATTTTTTTTTCAGTAAACGTTCATCAAAAATAGACATCGTTGAATTCAGAAAAAAAAATCCAATCTGAATATAGTCAAAAATATATATTATTACAAATTAGGGGGCTGCACCTATTACAAACGGTGTGCTAATAATAATGAAATTATTTGATAGATAATAAAATAATTACGGATGCTGGTGAAGTCTCATCAAAGGGCCAGGACGTGCGTGGTATTGGTTAATTTTAATAAATCTACAACTTACTTAATAAATAAAACACATAAGCGTTGTCCTTAAAGTTTGTATTTATATTTACATAAGAAAGAAATTGAAATTGTTATATTCAAAAGTAATTAAAACAAAAGTAATATATACACGAGGAGCGGTAAATAAGTAATTGAAAATTAACACAAAATACTCTGAAACGAACGTTAAATTGAGCAGTAAATTATGGGTTAATTAATGTATATAAAATAACCTCTGTATAGAACAATACAGAGTTACCTTTGTGTGGCGATGATGGTCACGTGGCCTTCGAAGATATACCTTGGTCAAGTATATGTAGAGCGATGTTTGGCCGGAGGCATAAGAAATTAATTAGTTAAATTAATATGGATTCGCTTAAAATAATAATATATATTGAACAATACAATTTACCTTAGAAGCGAAGAGACACCGGACGGCGTGGCATCGTGAACTTGGACAGCACGATGAGCGATGTGTAACCTTCGAAGGTACTAAAGAGAAGCTCGGACTGATAGTTTTTGTATCGAAAAGAACACTGGTTTTGAAAACGGTCTGTTTTATGATCTGTCGAAGAGAGGGGTCGATATCTTGATTCTAATTAATTAAGCAGCGCGACCTGAAGATGTGATCTATCGATGTCATAAATATTATTAAAATAACCCTTGTGACCTAAGCTTTCTAATGGTATGAAACACCACATATAAAGGAAGATGTATAATTGAATTAAAACAATCTAAAAAAAGAAATGTAAATAGAAACAAATTCCACACTAACGGTTGTTGAGTCAGGTAGAAACTAAGGGTCTCGTCGGTCAGGATATATAACAAAAGAAAAACTTTCTCCTTGTACACGAATACACAGAAAATGTCTTAAGTTAATATCGAGATATTTTAAGAAGAATATTATTTAAAATTACATTAAAATATTCTATATGCTAAGCGTAACAATATGTTGCCATTTAAAATAAAGTTTACATTTTGACATTAATGAAAACAACTGAAAAAAAATAAAACACTGCCATTTTGTAGTATTTTTGATGCTATCAAATTTACTTTTTGTTTCAATAAAATCGGACAATAAATAACGGAATTATGATTGTTGGCGGCTTTATACGGGACAGTCTGTATATGCATATATATATCAAATATGATTAATTATTTCGGTATTGATTTTTAGTTGTATCGGAACACCAGCGAAAAAATCACAATCTTTTTTCATGAAGCATAATGAAGCGAAAAACAATTTTTTTAGCATTTCACAGACAAGCGCCCGACCATCACGCCGTCAATATAAAAGATAAAATTTATTATTTATCAAACACGTCCGGTGGCGATAGTGAAAAAAAGTGTTTAAAACATAAACAAAAGACGGACGCGTATCCTGGATGATTAATAGTCTTGGCGAGATGTACCGGTACGGTGATAAATCCTCCGACGGGATAAAACTCCCAGAACAGGAACAGCGAAAGAACAGAACACATACTGAAAAGATAGGTGACAGTCATTGTGATTCATCAGAGGACCATAAATAATTTTTCTATGTGAAAATATATGGAAGGAAATTTCATGGGGCTTAGATTCAAACCCATAGTTGATTGGATATACAAAACACCTTCACCATCGAGGTTTAGATGCCTCAAAGTACATCATAGAAATAAACGACAAAGCAATTTATTTTGACCTAATATTGAACAACTCAATTATTTCGTAAATCAAGGATCACTGCGTTCCTTTTTCCTAATTCATTTAATTATTCCACTTTCTATAATTGAAAATTAAATGCTCAAAACATTCAATTCTGTAAATAACCGAGAATATATACAATAGACAATGAGAATGAATACACCTACCAACAATACACTTTCATTAAGGGGCTTAAATTTTCAAAGACTTCCTGTTCCTTTAAGCACACGATACTCGTCAAAAGCCCCTTTCCCTTCTCGAAGCAGAGAAAGAGAGAATCTCACTTTCGCCCAACGTTTAAAATATATCCTACTACATCCCCAGAAGAAAGCGTCGAGAACTCGACGAATTCAAATCCGGCATATTCTTTTCGACGAATGCTAAATACTCGGCGAGAATATTTTCTGGGGCGGGACTGTGAGCCGGAGCGTGTCACTCACTCGTATCCGAGTTTAAACGTCAAACGCCTGACAAGAACGGTAAGATTCAATGTAGACATGTCTGGGGAAACGTAAATTGATATTAAATAATAATGCGGTGGGGGGGTAGAATTGTAACTTGACGTAATGTCATGAAGTTGATTATCATTTTTCGACGGAGTATTTTATGCAGGAAAAGGAACTTTTTAAGAAATTTCACGGAGATATAGTATTATTATTTTAGTGGGGTGAAATTTCCGTCTTTAATGTTTCCGATGTCGTTTTTAATAAGATCCGCTGCTATGGTATAAAAATTAAATTTCTTTTCAATAGTTTAAATGAATACTTGGAAACATTATTCTCGAATTTTTATATTAGAATTAATGTCTCCAAAATATTTCTTTGTTAGAAATGGCCATGCTTTTTCATAACGATTGGTAACAGTCTATGCAAGCACTTTGACGGTGTGCAAAAATTCAAAATTCAACTTTATCAAACATTTTTATTGGCTTAGTTAGATTTAAAAGATAATACGAGGGATAAGCTACAATTATTGAGAATAGAAAAATCTAATTACTTATGAAAAGCAAATTGTTGTTTATTAAATAGTGCATTATTTTATCTGTCAAATGCAGTTTAGTTTGTGCATTTGGTTGAATAGTGTCTGAGAAATAACCTATAGAATACGCTTCTGTTATCGAAAAAATGGAATTATCACGAGAGAATTTCAAGAAAGGCTTGAGCGCGTATAAGTGCGAGGAAAGTTTAAAATCGGCATTTGGGGATCTCGCACCATCATTGACTACTGCTTATAGATGGCATAAAGAATTTGAACGAGGTTGTAACCCGGTTGTACACAGAAAAGGAATTCGCCCTGCTTCACCTTCAACTGTTGTTAATCCCAAAAATATTGCTGCAGTGAAGAAGATGGTGGAAGAGGACAACCGCATTACCTATGCAATGATAGAGCCCAAACTGAAGGTTGGATCCTCGCAAGTAAAATCAATATTGCACGAACATTTACATGTATGTATATATATATATATATATATATATATATATATATATATATATAGTAAACCTAATCAGTAGGCGATTAAAGGTCTGTATATTACTTCAAAATATATGTATTTAAAAAACTCTACATGTTTCGGCAGTACGCCTTTATCAAGGGAATACAAAATATAAATGACATTTATATCCTGTCATTTATATTTTGTATTCCCTTGATAAAGGCGTACTGCCGAAACATGTAGAGTAGTTTTTTAAATACATATATTTTGAAGTAATATACAGACCTTTAATCGCCTACTGATTAGGTTTACCATATCATACCAAGGTCACGAAGTTATTATATATATATATATATATATATATATATATATATATATATATATATATGTATATATATATATATATATATAACAATTGATAAATTATTGGAGTTTTTCAGCTTTTATATGAAATATTTACAAATATCAAATTAGTATGTATAAAACTGCAAAGTAAGTGGGGATATAAACATTGCTGTCTACAAATTACAAAGCAAATAATACGCAATTTTCCGGCAAACTGTAGACTTGGGTTCAAGTCCCAACATAGACAATATTTTTCAATTAAAAATTTCGTATAATTTGCTTTGTAATTTGTAGACAGCAATGTTTACATCACCACTTACTTTGCAATTACATACATACTAATTTGATATTTGTAAATATTTCACATAAAAGCCGAAAAACTCCAATAATTTATCAATTATTATATTTAATAAACGACTAAGAAATACTACAAGATTAATTAGAAATAACATTAAATAAATAAGAGTATAAAGCAGTAGTAAAATACTTACAAAATGTAGAGTTGAAAAAAATAATAAAGTGACGTACAAGGACAATAAAATTTATTAGATTTAAAACTTAAAGTAAATATAGATACAAGCCTTTAAAGCCTTTAAAAAAAACATGTATATGTAAAAGTTAAAACATGAAAAATAAAAAATATTAAACGAAACATATAGCAAAAAACTAAAGTCACAAGAATATAAAAAAATAATGCATTATAAATTTAACAATATATGGACCAAATAACAAAACAATTTTTAGATGATCAACTAACCGTCAAACCAAGTATATTAAAATAAATTATACTTAGTCCGTTAGTATCAGATCTATAATTTACGTTATTTGTGTCTCTGTTAATGTGGACCATTTCTAAAAATGTTCTTTTTTTAAGGTTATTTTCAACGTCTAAGATCTTAACGTCGGCATAAAAGTGATGTCCGTCTTGGAAAGAGATCTTGTGCATTGGTGGACCATGCACTTGATCGTGACCATACATTCAATTTTGTTCAAGATCTTAGACGTTGAAAATAACCTTAAAAAAAGAACCTTACGTAAACTAATAAGAGGTACAACCGTTTTAAAAATGGACGCATGTCGGTAGATGATGATGACCGCTCCAGTCGTCCTTCGACGGAAAACACGCCACAAAATGTAGCAAAAAATACGTGATACTATTCTACAAGACCGAAGAATAACAGTCCGTGACATTTGTAACATCATCGGTTTGTCGTGCGACGCAAGCGATGTGCCAAGTGGCGTAACAATTCGTGGATACTGCACCACGACAATGCATCAACCCACACATCACTTTTTGTGCGTAAGTTTCCAGCCTCAACGAAGATGGTGGTAACACCTCACCCTCCCTAAACCCCAGATCCTGTACCTTGTGACTTCTTCTTTTTTCCGAAGTTGAAACTGAAACTCAAGGGGCGTTGTTTTGAGACGATTGAGGAGATCTAGACCGAATTGCAGGCAGTGTTGAACACATTAACAAGCAAAGACTTCCAGTTATGAACAAGTCACTGGCATCGGTGTATTGATGCGGAAGGAGAGTACTTTGAAGGAGATGGTAGTGAATTAGTTGTAGGAAAAATTTATTGTTTCCTTTTTCACATTCCGGGGATTTCTGGATAGCACATTGTAGATATATATATACAGCATCATCTATTTCAGAGTCTGATTTAAGTGGAATTTTCAGATTTAAATTATAATCAAGAAGTGTTCGAAGTTGTTCCCAATTTGCGCGTTGAGAGTACTCAGTGAGATCAAGTATGGAGAATTGTCAGAACAGGAATTTGCAATTAGAAATTATTTCGTAATCCCTATATAGTAACATTAAAATCAACAAGGTTGGGTGATTTGTTTCTATCAGTAGGACAATAAGTATGACTGTTCCTACATAAAGAATATTTTTGATTTTCATAGCTTTATGAAGTTGTATTCACCTTGGATTGAAGAGAGTTGATCGCCAATGTGTTTGGAGTATATCTCCTCCTGCAAGAAATCTATTACTATTAATAAAGTGAAGATCAAAGTATTAGTTTTATTTCCGTTTCGAAGAAAACAAATTTATATGCAATTAAACATTTTGCATTGAAATTCCTTTCATAAATTTCATTTCCATTTTCTATTTTAATACCATCCTCGTACATGGTATTATGTTGCAAATAAATCGACAATCGTTGTTTTGAATTGAATATTCAGATATTGGCACTGAACTAATAAAAGCAAAACAGTATCATCGCAATTTCAATTATGAAGATCAATTAAAATATGGGCATGCACATACATATGATACACAATTAACTTTACTGCGAAAACATGTTTCGATAAATTATTTTTAATTTAATTGTATATTCCTTGTTATTCAATATATTTGGTTAATTAATTAATTTTTAATTAATGTATTTACTCATGAAATATTTATTTTATGATGATCCGAAGTTGGGGGAGACTATGGCTTGTAATCTGAAACAGAAATAAGAAAAGCACCCTAACCACAATATATAACAATAAATACTATATACGTATTTCGGCAACTAAGTTGCCATCTTCAGTAGAATAAGCTTTAAAAAAAAAAAAAAAAAAATTAAACGTAGCGTTTTTTGGGCTAAGATAAACCTTAAAAGATATTACCTTCACCAAATCGCCAGTGGAATAACACACTATTTTATTTTATTATTTATTTTATGATGCTAATTAAAATACAAGTTCAAATAATAAGAATAAAGTTACCTAAGAAAGGAGATATAAAACAGTGCAGAAACTGGATAGATGTGACACTCCTATATCAATATTAATATTATTATTTGATGTTGCAGATACTTGTTGGTGAAACATTTTAGTAACTAACTTAAATTAAATATTGAGAATAAAACACTTGACTATATTTCACAAATTTTATTAGAATAAATCTAACATATGATATCTGGATACGATATAAATTAAGTAGGAAAAATCACCCTCTCCTGTAATAACTAGATGTGGAACATGGTTGGAAGCTACTAGTTTTTATACAGAGAATTTCGATAGTTTACAAAAAGCACCATTAAGAGTAGCTCTTTACAGGGAAAAACTTCCATCTTTGTCACTGCCTCCCTCTCCGGTAATAACTAGATGGGGAACATGGTTGGAAGCTACTGGTTTTTATGCAGAGAATTTCGATAGTTTATAAAATTTTGTTACTTGTTTAAATGACGATGCTCGAAGTATTTCTGAGTACAAGGAACTAATATACAAATTCCAAATTTAAAAATTCATTTGTACTTTGTTCAGGAACACTTTGGAAATTTGACAAAACTAATAACTTATTTTGAAAATCAAAATCTCAAATTAAATGATGGATTAACTACATTAAATGTGGCTATTAATAATTTGAAAAATATTCCAAGTGACTTCGGATGTGGCCTTCGGCAGAAGTTAGACGCAGTTTAATAGAAATCCAGATTTAATTACATTGCAGCAATTATGTATGGAGACAATTCCACAAAATCTAACGGCTAAATATGAAGAAATAAAAGAATATTTTCAGTATGCATCTATAACCAGTTGCGATGTAGAAAGGACGTTTTCTATCTACAAAAATGTATTTCATTCAAAGAGAACAAATTTTACAGAAGAGAACCTTGAGAAAGTATTGCTAGTTAATATTAATACTTTACTCAATTTGAACTAGAAAAAGAACAAATAAAAATGTAATTCGTATTTTATAGATCACCACCCGTTTGTTTTCCAATTATATAAATAAAATTAAAAACTCTCTAAAAATACAAATTTTCTACTACTATTTTTACAAATAGTACGCCCGTGGGCGATGAATCATCGGCCTCTTGTGTCCGGTCCCTAATAATAATACATGAGTACATTATACACATAATAATATACTTACGTTTAGCATGTAAACGCCACGTACACAAGATTTTCTCACTTACAGATTTTAATCAAGAGCTGTGCATCGTTCAATTATTCTTACATTTTTATCTCTCATATTTGATTTTAAGTAAAATACATAGCAATATGTTAATAACATTAATACCCGTTTTGTACGCATGCTCGCTTTTTTTAAACGATGTCACATAGCCAATACAATTTATTTCATCTTCGTTAAGGATTCAATTTTATTTTTATTTATAATCATCGACTTTGTAAATAATTCATGAGACTGCATTTTCCGTTTACTTGTAATTTTCTTTATAATTAAACTAGTGATCGTCATCGTGGCAGTAAATTCCGTCTTCTCGAACAAGTTCCTTGTTGCTTCCAGTTCCGCAAGGTGAAATAGGAACAAAAAAAACGGCATGTACTACCTGGAAAACGTGGAGAGCTCAGCGTGTAGCTTTTCCTTTAATAAAAATATTAAACTGAAAGAGCTTCTTTTCGTGGTTCATTACGGTTTTAAAGGAAGATGTAATTCTCTTAAGTGAATATTATCTCTAATAGTGGATATTTTCATAATATAAATTTATGTATTGGCAACTGCTTATGCAATTTTATAATTTTGCAGTGTTTATTCAGTGTAATAATTAGCCGTAATAATACTATTTCCTACTTTTATTGTTATAATGTGGTTTTAATAACTATAGCGTGACTAGAAATATTGATTTATAAAAAATAACTATTACTTCGTTTTTTGTCACTTTATTAAAACAGATCACGTTACTGTTCAATCCACCTAGTTTGAAGGAAGTTCGGTATGTATCGGCCGAAGTATGAGTTGAAATAATGCAATAGTTTTGGAATAACACTAATATATTTACAAATTTAGTCTTGGAGTTCCGTTAACTTAGTACAAATGCAGTATCTGGTCTTAATACTAAAGACCGAGAAAACCGTCTAATAAATAATATTTGCTCCTATTTAGATCACTGAGTCCTAAACTAGAACTGTAGTTAACTCGAAGAGATGGTACTTGGAACTGTAGTAAGCTCTGAGAGATCTTGTTTGGAAAAGCATATGCTGTACTTTCCAACGTCATCAATGTATTCAAATAAACAATATACGCCGGAAACCCTTAATTATAGAAAAATAAAATACCTCTTAAAATAATAAATATACAATACACAGGAAGTGCGTTAGAGATAACATAATATGTCGCAGAATCGCATCGAAACGAACTATTTAACCTATTATAATAATATAACAATTTATCAATAGCAGGAAATATGTCAATAAAACTTATTCTATTATACATTACATTTACAACTACTAAATGGATGGGTTAACAAGAAGATTGTGCCTGTAATAAAATAAATAGTTTTTATGACCGTAGAAAACAAGACAATGAATTAAGAAATGTAATACCTGACCAGGCCTAGGTAATTGACAACATTAAATATATTCGAACTCCAAGAACATTTTCTATATACACTTTACAATATTTACAATTTAAAACTAGTATTGAATACATTAACATAAATATACCTACATCTGTTTGCTTATATTTAAATGAAACTAGAAATACAAAATTAAATCTATTTTTCCCGAACAGTTACTGTATTTTCAACATATTGCTGTGAACTTTGCTTTCAAATTTAATTTATTTAAATGAATGATTATGTGGGCAGTTACATAAACATATTTTTGTTGACACTCTGTATACGATTTGGGTATCTCAGAGCTGTCTTTTTGGTGAAAAACTAATTAAGCTTACAAAATTTACGGAAATGTGTAAGTAAGTTTTTTTCACACTTCTGTCTTGTGTGAGGACTTAAATATTCTTCTTGAACAAACCGGATCGTCAAGAGCACATGTACTCATGTTACTATGCAAAAAATTTACAAAAACAAAAACACGCACTTTTTTGCAAGATATTTCTTTATGACATTCTTGCTTCTTTTTATACAATTTATGTACAAAAATTTTAGTTTGAAATTGTTTCTATGGCGACAACATTGTTGAAATATTTACTTCTATTTTTGACGTTAAATTTTTGAGATATTGCGTAAAAATTGTTCGTTTCCGCTAATATAAAAAATGGCACATTTATCTGAGCGATAAAGAATCGAAATTTTAATTATGGTTGGGTATGGGGACAGACAAAGAACGCATGCAGAAGCATGCGATTTGTTTAACCATGAACACCCTGATAGACCTCCAATTACCAGGTGTACGGTGACAAAACTAGTTGGAAAGCTTACCGAGACTGTATCCGTTAAAGATCGACCACGGCAAGGTAGACCTCAAGTAGGAGAAGATGTGAAATTAAATGTGCTTTTAGAAGCAGAAGAAAGGCATCATGTTTCCACCAGACAACTTGCGTTAGCCAATCAGGTGCCTCACTCATTTGTCGTCAACTTATTTAAAAAAGAACACTATCGTCCTTACAAAGTTCAACTTGGAAAGGAATTACATGAGGATGACGAAGATCGTCGACTGCAGTTCTGTGAAGACGTAATGTTACGTTGTGACCAAAATCCAAATTTCTTGGAAAACATCGTCTTCTCAGATGAAGCTACGTTCTGCCTAAATGGATCTGTTCACCGCCATAATTGCAGATATTGGTCGCAGAACAAGCCGCATTGGACTCAAGCGTGTCATACTCAGCGCAGAGGAAAAGTTAACGTATGGGTTGGAATGATTGGACGACGCATTTTAGGACCATATTTTTTTGAAGGAAATTTGACTGCTGTGCAACATTTAGAATTTTTAAGATTTGAACTGGTTCCAGCGCTCGCTGTTATTTTCCCAAATCACGAGAATGGTGATGTACCCCATCCAAATATTTGGTTTCAACAAGATGGGGCGCCTCCCCATTATGGTGCAGAGGTTCGCCACTATCTTGACGAAATATTTCCCAATAAATGGATTGGACGGAGAGGCGCCATAGAATGGCCACCTCGTTCTCCTGACCTGACTCCGTTAGACTTTTTTTTGTGGAGTTATTTGAAATCGAAAGTGTATTTTAACAAACCGAACAATTTAGAAGATTTAAAAGAACGAATTCGCGTAGAACTTATACAAATATCCCCAGACATAATTGAGGCGAGTATACGAAGTGTTTACACTCGGCTGGGACAGTGTCAGTTGGTTGGTGGGGTCCATTTTGAAAATTTACGTTATCTGTTACAATAAATTTAAGTTCAGATGTATTTTTTTTAATTTAATTTTAATTTTGTACTAAAATAAAATTTTTGTATTTTTTTCTAAATTTATATCATTTTTTCAAAAAAATTGGGATGCAACATACCAATTGTTTTATATCACTATTTGGTGGATATAAAGATCTACCAAAAACGAGAAAAAAATAATATGGTTGCCATTTAAAGAAAGTATTGATAACGTCATCACTCGAAAACCAATGACGTCATAGAAAAAAATTGTATGTCAAAAGATGGCGTTTTAAGAAATAAAATTTACCTATCCGCGCGTTTTTCCTAAAAATGTAAAATAATGCGGTTATAAGCTTGGTTCCAAACTTTATGACCACACTGTATATATATATATATATATATATATATATATATATATATATATATATATATAATACACTCATGTGTTTATTCACTAAACACTCATAAAACTAAACTAAATTATAAATTAAGAATTAAATAAAAAAGGCATTTATATTAAAACGGAACTTCTATAATCTAGGTCAAAGAGGTAATTATGTTATCGTAGAAGTTTATCAAATAACATTAAATTCATTTCATTCATTTCATTGCTAAAAAGAAGAGTTGAAGTAAAATATCTTACGTACAGATAAATACATTGTATATAATTTATAGTAATGCCTTACAAATTGATTTTGTTAATAGATTGTTACAGTATGAGTTACAGTTAATAGATGTTACATATGAAACATTGTATTTAGTTATATGTACTTAATACAATTTATAAAAACACTTGATAAGTTTTGCTGTTTTATTTTATAGTTTTGAAAATACTGTTTAGGTAATTTCTATCATTCTAAAAGCAGAACTAATTCAACTAAGTGTCGGGGCACACCTTACTATGTAATGTGTCAGTGTATATGGGCTGGCATTTGTGTGTTTAGGTGTACGAGGCGGTATTGATATCTAGTTAGCCTAGGCCATTTTCCTTGAACAAAACAAAATCTTGTTGTAATGGCAAGAAATGATGACATTTTAAAAGTGTCACTGTAAAATCTTATGTCAAGATGTTGAAGTATTGTTGTGTAGTAAATTTTGAAAGAAAGCATGTCGAATGCAAATGTAAAAATCGATATATTGGAGTATCGAGTATCGAGGCATCATTAAATAATGTATTTAATAGGTTAAATGGTTGCGAAGATATGCTTAGCACACTGAGCGATCAATGCCCATCACATGCGACTGTCAAAAATTGGATTGCGTCATTCAAAAGGGGTAACCTTTCCGTTGAAGAAAAGAAGCGACCAGGAAGACTGATTGGTGTCCACCCCAGAAAATATTGACGCAGTTCATGACATTTTGTTATTAGACCGTCGAATTGGACTGAAACATATAGCTGAGGCACTAAAGATTTCATATGAACGCGTCCATCATATAGCTCACGTCGATTTAGATATGAAAAAAATTTCTACAAAATAGATTCCTAAACGCTTGAACGCCGAACACAAACGAGCAAGAGTGAAAGCACCACGGTCAATCTTTGCCGTTTCGAAGGAGATCCAGATCTTTTGAACCATCTTGTGACTATTGATGAAACATGGGTACATTTTTACGACCCAGAAACAAAACAGTAATCGATGGGGTGGAAGCATCATGGTTCTCCAAGGCCTAAGAAGTTTCGCGTTCAAGAATCCGTTGGAAAAATTCTTGCTTCAGTTTTTTGAGATATCCGTTGAATAATTATGATCTATTACCTAAATAAGGGTCAGACCATCACTGGAGATTCTTATTCTAAATTACTAACCACCCTGAGAGAGAAAATTAAGGAAACAAGTAGCGAAAGGCGTGTTGTTTTTGCAAGACAATGCCCCAGCATACAAATCACGCAGTACCACGAATACAATTCGGGATCTAGGGTTCGAATTACTGGACACACGCCCTATTCCCCAGACTTAGCCCTCTCAAACTATTATCTATTCCCTCGATAGAAAAAAGGTTTAAAAGGACGTCAATTTTTGTGTAACAAAGAGGCAATCGAAGCTGTAGAAGGCTGGTTTGCAGACGTAGAAGAATCTTTTTTTTAGAAAGGTTAAAGGCGTTACAGTATCACTGTATTAAGTGTATTAATTTAATAAGAGACTATGTTGAATAATAAAATATTCTCAAAAAAAGTCCCAACTTTAAATTGCTTCAATAGCAGGCTAAAAATATATCAATACCCACTCGTATATGTAAACAATACTTGTAGCGATCTAAAGTGGACAAAAAAAAATGTTGATACGATGACCTACATATATAAGCGACACAAAGTGGAAAAAAAATCGTGAAATTGGATCGGTGCCGGCATATATCAAATGAAGGTGGTCATAAATTAATTAAGAAGCGTATGTATTTAGGTGGCTCTGACGGGATCCGCACATTTTTTTTCACTTTTTCACCACCAACAAACAACAACGGTACTTTAAATGGAACATATTTCACAGTTTATGCGGAATTAGGATGAAGTACGATCCCACGATGAGAGCATATGATACAGCTTTTACTGCGTCTTTAGGCCTCTCTGAAAATGTGTTTTATACATTTCCCGTGTAAATATTGAAAATCGATTAATATTTACAATTTTTGGAAATAATTATATCAGTTTAACTAAAATGGGTTTTCGTATTCTAAAGTACAGTTTCTTTAGTTTTGTTAGCTTAAGATTCATATAAATATTGTACAAAATATCATGCAAAGGTATTTTTAATAATATAAAATATTATTAAAAATCTGGTGTGAAGAACACAAATACAGGTTCACTATTAATATTTTTGTGAACGTGTCCGAACATATCCCTCCCAAGAGACGCAGATACGTATTTCGCCTTTCTACAGGCTCATCGGTACGCCCCTGCTGGAGAAAGGATATCTTCAGACACATTCACAAAAAAGAACCACATCGCCATATCACAGAAATTATCTAGCGCTGCCCGTTGTCAGACAGCCGAAGTACCTCGCCCGGTCCACATAACCACTTCGGCTGTCTGACAACAGGCAGCGCTGAATTTACTTCTGCGCTCGGTCTGGATAATTTCTGTGATATGGCGATGTGGTTCTTCTTTGTGAATGTGTCTGAAGATATCCTTTCTCCAGCAGGGGCGTAGCGATGAGAAATACGTATCTGCGTCTCTGGGGAGGGATATGTTCGGACACGTTCACAAAAAATATTAATAGTGAACCTGTATTTGTGTTCTTCACACCAGATTTTTAATAATATTTTATATTATTAAAAATACCTTTGTTTTATACAAAACTGGTGGGGTTTTACCCACTCATGTATGTTTCAATTATTCTGATACAAAATATCAATAAAATTTTTTGGACAAATAGTTTTCTGAAACTAATAATTAATTTCCCAGGGAGGTATTACACAACAGTTCATGAAATTTGAATCAGGCGCGTAAACGAACGCAGTTATAATCAAACGCCGCTTCTTAGAGTTATCTACATCCTTAAGTCAGTGTCATTGTAAGTGGAAACACGTTGTTGATGAAAATGTTTTCATTATCGTATCAACTCAAGTTTGCCATTTTTCAATGATCAATTTGAGAGAGCAAAGTATCTGTATTAAGTTATGCTTTAGACTCGGTAGGACAGTCACCAAAATACGCAAAATGTTAAAGGAAACATTCAGAGATGGCGCTTCAGGTAAAACAAAACCAAATTCCGACTGGTTTAAAAGCTTCTAAAATAGCTGAACATAATGTTGATGGCAGCAAAACGTTATTGCTGTTCGGAATACAGTTGTAAATTATCGTAGGCAGACGATCCAAGATATCTGTAACGTTGTGAGATTATCTTACGATATAATGCAACGGATTTTATCAAAAGACTTGAACATATAACGGATAGCAGCAAAGGTTGTGCCACGATTGCTACGCGACGAACAGAACAAAATCGTATAGATGTCAGTGGGGAATTGAAAATCTAATTACTAGTATGAGATAATTTCATGAATTTTTAA
The DNA here is from genome assembly GCA_935421215.2 of Melolontha melolontha. Lineage (NCBI taxonomy): Eukaryota > Metazoa > Arthropoda > Insecta > Coleoptera > Scarabaeidae > Melolontha > Melolontha melolontha. The sequence continues at coordinate 120,539,010 of OW285239.1, read as the reverse complement.
ATTTTTAGTGTTAAATTTAAATGATCTTATTATCATTAATTTAGTAATGTTGGCAGTAATGTTGGCTGGTTATAATAATTTTTAGAGGTTTACATTCTCGAGATTTCAAGAACTTTCATTTTCATTTACAACAATTTTAAGTCGTATCTGACAGAAATGTCACTTTTGCCAGGGATTTACACTAGTGTCTTTGTCTTAGATTTTTGCAATGTAAAATGTAACCTTACTGAATTCTTCTGTTGGTCATATTTTAAGTCATCTTTTTAATATCTAAATTGTAGACTAAAAACAGCAGTTTAAAACACGTTTCCCAGAACAACGTGTTTTAAAAAATTTAAAAGACGAAACAAGTAGCAAGAATGGTTTATTAACTATAAATAAGTATAGTCAATAATAGTCAATAATAAAGCAATTACACTACCAAACTTCTCAATGCACAGGTTTTCTTTCACTTTTAAAGAGGACTTCAGCATTGAATAATGCGGCCTAAGTGATGCAGCTGACAACATTTCTTGTTACAAATCAAATTAATATTATAAACTACGTAAATGAAAATGGATAATCCGAGGCTTACGTTCTCGTCTAATAGGCGAGAATTACTTCTTCTGTTACCGCGGAGACTTTATTATTTTCTCGCGAATGACAGAAACTTGAATAAACCCTCTCGTAAGCAGCTTTACACTTCACGCATAACAACTTGCTACCTACTCGCGAAGCTGGCGCAGCGAAGGCGTCTGAAGATGGTCGAGATAAAAAAAAACTGTAGTTGTATCGCACAAAGTATGGGAGCTTTATTTATTATATATGCCCTTAGTCAGTGGAGACGGGTGTGGATGACTAAAATAAAAGTTAGAAGGTAGCGTCACTCAGTTTTGATTACGGAAGCTCAGACTGAAAACTGAGAAGAAAGATTGCGCGATCTTCGGCGCATGCACATACACACTACTCAGACTCACGCTATATATCTAGACTTACTAAGTACCTAGGTACTAACTCCAAAATTGCTGCCGGATACCTGAAAATAAAATTGCTACGGGGAGTGCCAAGGCAAAGAAAAAAACTTATGAACAAATAATTCGTATATTCACGATCAAAGGAAATAAATGATTATAATATAATTAAGTAAATGAATGTTTTATATTTAAGCTTTGACTAAAATCAAATAAAGAAATATTAATCAATTGAAATCTTCACCCTGTATAATTATACCGACTGTATATTAAGGTAAAAAAATATATATAGCTCTATACAAAACTCAAAACTAGATATCGCAAAAAGGTGAACACAGTACGGTAAACATAATACCTCAAAAGTTGAACGTAATAATACTGTTAATAGAAAATGGAAAATAATTACTTAAGTTAATTGTATAGTTTAATCCTGCAATTTTTTTTCTAAAGGTACCATAAATTCACAATAATTTTATAAACAGAAATATCGATAATCAAAATATCCTACTCACAAATACAAATGGTTTAAGTTCTAAATTCTAAATTAAGAAATTACAAAATGCGTCGTCATTTATCGACACCTGCATGTATGGAAAAAAGAACATCTGTGGTCGCGTACGACACGGCAAAATCAATCAATTGTGACCGCAGAATAAATTACTACAAAAGATATCGATATCGGAATATGCTACAAAATTTAGATTTTAATTTCCAATAATTTAATGCTAATAACTAGAGCTGAGGATGTTTGCGGTATAACCATGGTTATACCGCAAACATCCTCAGCTCTACTAATAACTATATTAATATTACAAAAATGAATTTAAGTTATGCGAAAGAAGTTAATTGATTACAGCAAAATATGAAAGCCATATATATAAAAATTATAAGACGAAATTGAAATTACACAAAAACTTTAATACGTAATAATACACAATTACTTGATATCCTGTCCCTGTCCGTCGAAGGTGGTAATTAATTCCTCAGGTCGATCGCTGTTCAGAGAATTAGACGACCATAAATTGCCCGTGAAGTATAGGCTGCAGTGCTCGTGAACTCTTCAACAGGAAGCTATTTTTTCCGTTTACGAAATCGACATGGAACGCCACGCAAAAACCAAGATTGGGTTATATTTTCCTCAAACCTACGTAAGTCGCAAACGGCAATTGGCTGTTCCAAAATTAGAATTCACCCTTTAACATGAACCGTTTATTAACTATCAATTAACTAAAGGTCAAAGATGCGTGTATTAACTTCCATTAAGAAAATGTACACTCGCAATTCTTAAACGCCTTTACACTACCAAGGTCTGTCTGCTAATCCTCGAATCTCAACCGCGTGTAAGCGAAAGGGGTGATATAGTTACCAACCTTTAAACACAGAGCACAATAAGGTATCCGAATGAACATATTTAATATAAAATACCGGGACTCGTCAATAAATAATGAAAACTATTAATCGATATTAAAAACGGAAATTAAAGCGTCACAAATTTTCCCCTTTAAAATATTTTCAGGAACTTCCTTTGACTTTTTCAGTTTCGTTTATAAAATAAACAACTCATAAACAACATATCCATAGCGATTCGTGACCAACGTAGTTGACCAACAGAAAAAATTTTGAATAACACACATGCGAAAACGCTTAAAGTATCTCGGGTGTCTATGCAACTACACTGGGTCTCATTGCATAACAACAACTTCGAACTGTAAGTTCAGGTTTTCGCACTTGTCTTATTAATAACTAGAGCAGACCAATTTCCGTGCGCACCATGTACGCCGATGTGAGGATGATTGTATTGCATCAGAACTAATAAAAAGCATCCCAATTCTATCGCCTATTCTAATATATTACACTCCCATACCGGCGCTCATGGCCCGCACGGAAATTGGTCTGCTCTATTAATAACTATTAAACTTCATCATCACACGTATTTGATTTAGAATTTTTTAATATTCAAAATCGGTCAAAATTTCATTTTTCTTTTCACATATGTAAAATTTTAAAAAATTTCTTATCGGTTTGTAAAATGATGTCGGTTGCTACAAAACTCACTTACATAGTATGTATTAATGTTTTTAAAATATTTGTATGGTATTTACCTTAGTACTTTAAGATCCTGATGAAAATTTAGATATTAAATCGACAGTTTGACTAATTTTTCGAAAAAATTTACCGATTGACTGCTACACCTGTTATTTTCGCCAACACTGGTGGTTGAGTATTTTGCTCAGTGCTGTACTTGCGTAAAAGTGCGAACAAATTTCATAGTATAAACCCTTCTCCCCTCTAAACCATTCGATGAGGCCGCGTCTACTTTAGGAAACTTAGATTTCGTATTCCGATCAGATAGCGCGTATCTGTGTAGTCACTTTTAGTGTCGTAAGTTTTTGTGAATTTTGAAAATTACACCGATTCGGTGGACGATGTGACCGCACTTGGATTGTTTAATCACCAAGAAAGAAACTTGAATTATTACACGTTGTTTGGGATAGTAATTTTATGAACGCTTGACCATCTAAAAGGTGACAGAGGTGACGCCGTTTATTTTTCCTTTATGCAGCATTTATGTTCATCGTTTCCATATTCTGTTTTGTAATATAAAAGTATCGTAGGGTCCTTGTCTCCGCCGATTAATTACTGATGACTAGAGCTGAGGATGTTTGCGGTATAACCATGGTTATATCATGTAACCATAGTAATTTACTATGGTTACATGATATAACGATAGTAATTTACTGTAACCATAGTAATTTACTATGGTTACATGATATAACCATGGTTATACCGCAAACATCCTCAGCTCTACTGATGACGTTACTAACAACCGTTGGCCGTCAAACATAGCGTCAGATAACGAAGGACGGAGGAAAGAAAGAGATGGAAAGAGACGCCGTCGGTACCAATAAATTATAAGGGCCAGGTTTTTGTTTATACTTATATCGTTGAAGTAGCTAGATACTTGTGTAACATCTTCATTTAGATTACACTTAGGAGTATATTTCAAAATATTAATTAGTCAGTTTCAATCTCATTAACTGTTATTTCGTTTTAGAACCTTCAATTATCAACATTAATTAGGATAACGTTTTTCTGAAACTTATTTAGCATAATATTCTTGTTGGAATATTAAGTTCTATTGTGCCTAGAATTTGTTATATTTTATTGTAAATGCTTCTGAGATCTCGTAAACGTAAATATATTATTTTATTGTTGTGAAAGTATGTAATATACAGTGTGTTCACAGATTCATTCTCAACATGGGGATCTCGCTTATTATGAGAGATAGAGATTTGGTTAAATGGGATCAAATACTCCAGAGGTAAAGTTGTACCAAACCCTATACACTAGCTTTTAATATTTGACGTACTTCGGGCGCTATTGCAAAAAAAAAGTGAATTTTTGTTTTTTCGATTTTCTTTAATAACTCACTTATTTTTAAAGTAAGACAAATTTCGCTTGCACTTCCTTAAGGCAATTTTTTAATGGGAATCTGGTGGTGTATTTAGATTTTTGAATACTGATATAGTAGTTGAGCTACAATGGTCAAGTTTCATTTTTCTTATGGGGGTCATAGTTGGCTATGACACCATTGAAAACAATTTTTTTTTCCCTTTTCAAAAATGTATAATTTGTTATACCTGATGCCAAAATTAATTTCAAAAAAAAAAAAAAATATTGTTACATTAGCAGGTTAGAACGGTTGTGAAATTTGACAATAGGAAACCTTGGAAACACAAAACAATCTAAGATACAACTGTCATTGTTAGTGTTTGTTTATAGTTGACATTTAGTTTATGTTCTGTGAAAATTAACAAATCGAATAGCATAATAAATACCTAGCATAATAAAATAACGTGTGTTCATTTGAAAAGTCAATCAAGGTTATTTTGAAATTTTGATAGAATAAGACGCATATATATTAGTATGTGTTTGTTGTTCCGTAAACGTAAATCCAAATGACATTTGATTATGCCAATCACATTTGTTATTTATTTGTATGTATGAAACTGTCAAAATATACGACTTCGTAGGTTAAGTAGTAAATTTTAATTTACGACACACTTCAAAATGTTATCAGTAAATCACATGCTATTAGATTGACTTTTCAAATGAACACCAGTTATAAAGTACCATTTAAATAATGATTATTATTAAATAATTTTGCTGTCATGGAGCCGTTTAGTAATAGTGACAAATTTGATATGTTGTCCTGTTACATTCTGTGTCACAAAAATTTAACGAGAGCTGCCGAAATATTCATAAACCAGTATTCAGAACGCAGACAACCTCATCTTTTTACTTACAGAAATTTAAAGGTAAATTTAATACATCATGGATCATTTACTAAGCCATATACAAAACCGCAGCGCATGTAATCAAACTAAAACTAATATTTTACAAGCAGTTGTTGAAAATCCAAACACATCAGTTCGGGAAATTCATTATAACACCGGCGTTCCCAAATCTACTGCTCATAAGATTTTGCCCTCCCACAAATATCATCCATATAAATAAAATGTATGTCAATCTTTAAGACCAGGGGATAATGAAAGACGAAGGAAATTTTGTGAATGGTACACTAGGCAATGCGATGATAATGACCTTTTTTCTTCTCAAATATTATGGTCCGATGAAGCTAGATTCACAAGCAATGGTTTATTCAATAGACAAAATTTACGATTTTGGTCTACAGAAAACCCTCATGTAATCAGACCTGCTCGACATCAAGTGCGTTTTGGATTTAATGTCTGGTGTGGCATAGTAGGACCACGATTAATTGGTCCAATAATTTTTAATGAAACACTAATGTCCGACGTTAATTTGCATTTACTGCAAAATAATTTTGAAGACTTGCTGGGTGAATTACCTTTACAAGAGGCTCATAATTGTTGGTTTCATCAGGACGGTGCTCCAACACATAATTCCAGAATTGTAACCAGCTTCCTCAGTCAGCGGTTTAGTAAGAGGTGGATCGGAACTCGTGGACCAGTGGCATGGCCACCAAGATCTCCTGATCTGACGCCGCTCGACTTCTATTTGTGGGGTTACATTAAAGACAAAGTGTATGCCCGCAGCTACAATAACGTAAATGAACTTCGTGAAAGCGTGGTTCACGAATGTCGAGCTATTCCAAGGCGTATTTTACATAAAGTTGTTAAATCTACTATTTGTAGATCCTACTTATATTTGAAAAATGGTCAACTGTTTGAACATTTTTTATAATTTGTTATTATCATTTTTTTTTAATAATATCTAAGTATTTTTTGAGCTGCCTATGTTTTTAATTTAATAAATAATTGCAAAATAAAGTTTTCTTCCTTTCTTTGTTTGCAAAACCTTCTATTGTCAAATGTCAACCGCTCTAATCTGCTAATGTAATAATATGTTGTTTTCTTAAATTTTTGAAATTAGTTTTGGTATCAGGTATAACAAATTATACATTTTTGAAAAGGGAATGAAATATTCTTTTCGATGATGTCATAGCCAACTATGACCCCCATAAGAAAAATGAAACTTGACCATTGTAGCTCAACTACTATAGCATTATTCAAAAATCTAAATTCACCACCAGATTCCTATTAAAAAAAGTGCCTTAAGAAGTGCAAACGAAATTTGTATTATTTTAGAAATAGATGAGTTATTAAAGAAAATCGAAAAAACAAAAATTCACTTTTTCTGCAATAGCACCCGAAGTACGTTAAATATTAAAAGCTAGTGTATAGGGTTTGGTACAACTTTACCTCGGCAGTATTTGATCTCATTTAACCAAATCTCTATCTCTCATAATAAGCGAGATCCCCATGTTGAGAATGAATCTGTGAACACACTGTATAAGCACGGTAAAAAAAATAGACCGTACGTTAATCCAACTTTTAACTTACAATTTTCTGTTTTTGTGCATTTGTTTATATATCATCATTTAAATATGTGTTCATGACAATATTCTATTTTGCGCTTGATATATTTTTCACTTGTTTATATTTTTTCACGTAAACGTTTATAATAAATATTGTAAATTTTATTTGTTTGTCGTTTCGTTTTCTTTGCCTTTGTCTGGAATTTGGAGAGCCTTTAGCATATTTAGCTTCCTTGGATACCACCTGGATCAGCGTCGGTACGTTATCGCATGTACGTCCCCCGTGTAGCGTATATTCACTTATACAAGTAGCCATAAAACGCTGTGGCGCCCTTTTTATATTTAAATCAGTAGCGTTAACAAATGTTTCGTCAAGAACCGCACGTCGTCTTCACTCGCGCTGTAGCCGTGGTACTGTCTAGTGACTTGTATTTTTAAGAGCAACCCGCCCCCCTAAGGTAAGTCCAAGGAGGGCTATTGAATTTAGGTAAAATTTAGAAAGACCAGTTGTTGCTTGCACGAGGCAGGTAGCACTGTCTTTAAATCTGACCAGTCACGGATTAATACCACACACACACGCGCGCATATATATATATATATATATATATATATATATATATATTGATGTAGGTCAAGCCTACACATAAGAATGCCTTAGATAGCAAGAGACAGAATTTTAATGTGTATATGTAATCTTTAGAATAATTATAAAATATTGAAACTGAATTCTTCTTATGTAATATCAATAAAGTTGATTTTGCGTTTTTAATTGTTTAAAATTCATTCTCACATTTATTTATTTTTATCTTTTCATTTGCATTAGTCATTATATTCCGATATCTTGTATTTCCAAAGATATTTCAACTTAATTGATCGATAATAAATGACGCCAATTATTTAGGCGAGACTGTACTAATTTAAAATAACTACAGCGGGAATTATCCCAACCATAAAATGAGCATTATGTACAATTATCAACATTCACACGTCAATTATTCGGTTACAAAAATAAAATATATAATTTATATTAAGCATATGTATATTTAGAATGATTAAATTGTCATTTTCATTATAATAAAATGTCGAGATTATAGAAATACATACAGTTGGACGAATCAGAAGTTAGGATTCAGAACAAATGAGAGTTGGCGTCACTGGGTAAAAATCTCCATTAAACACCTCGACGTATTTAAGTGCCTCTCTGGAAATTAAAAGAAAAAGCATTAATAAATTTAGAAAACCTATACATCGAACCTAGTCAAACCTTACCAGTATATCCAGTTCCTGTTTAACGCATTTTGCGAGTCCAGACGATAACCGTGGTCCAAGAAAACGAAAATTACATTTCACCGGGAAAGCCTGCCGTTAGATCGAAAACCAAGCGGGGGGACGCCATCCGATTGCCCGTTCAAACTTGTATCCTGCATTCACGGATCTACCAGCCAAGTCCAGAATTACCAATTCCTGTCTATGTCCACATAAGTATTCTTTAAACATCCTACGAGTTTTTGAAAATGATAAATTAATTCACTTCCACAAAATAAAATCACAATCAAATTATTTTTAGTAATTATAACCTATGTTGCATTTTAATATTAACATAATTTAAGTTAAGTCTGGAAGAATACAGTTTCCTGTACAATATAATTAAATTTAATAAAAGAATTATTTATGCATTTAGCTTTACTCATGTCACGTTCATTTAGTTGTTTTGTTTAACCTAGAATTTATTTCATGTTTAGTTTATCACGTGACCTGATACATTTTAAATATCCATATTTTAATTAATTTATTCACTTACCTGTTTTTCAATAACTTCATTAAAGTCCTTTACATTATTCCTTATCTCACTCGTTTTATTTAGTAGATTTGAATACAAAAAATACCATTATTTATTGCATTGGCTTCAGCTGATTCTGTAAGTGTTCTATTGCAGTCACCGAACCTACAATTAAAAGGGTATTTTTCTATGCCCACACAAGAGTCTATTTGTTCTTCAAAGCCGGACACGTAACACAAATTTTAGCCCACCCGAATATACTTATAAGAAGTTATATACATGAACAGCTGTTTAGGTTAAGTATACTTCGTTATTAACAATTATGTATCTTAGCATCATACGCAAGTAACAGATTTAATGTTATACAACCCCATCTATGTGTAACATTTGACAGCATATTTAATATAGAGATTTATAATTCACATTTTAAAAATTTATCTTACCAGTTTATTTAAACATTAAATTTTGCATATATATATATTTCATTCAGCCTTTTGGCGTTATTTAAATATATATATATATATATATATATATATATATATATATTGTAATAATACCGATAGGCTGAGCAATAATGATGAATGTAAAATAAAATGAAACAACAAAATGGCTAGCTCAAAATCTTAGATATAAAAAAATAATAATTGCAAGAAAACTACTTAATCTCTAGGGTCTCGAAGCAAGTTCTAGATACACAGACAAACACTTACAAATACATGAAATAAAACTAAAAAGTCATATTTATGTATCAAAATATATTTAAATAATATTGTACCGATTATCACAAGATACAAGAAACATTTAGTTAGACATTAAGAATTCAAAATAAAGTTTGTAATATAATACGATTATATGCTATCCTTCGTTCAATAATAAGATGTATTGCCTATTCAAATACTAGGCAAACTAAATGTATGACAAGATCTATATTATACAAGTTTCAAGATTTACAAATATAACTATCAAATCTGACATTTAAAAGCAATGTGATATGACATTTGAAATAACGTGAGCAAATAATATTTAGATATGAGTCTGCAAGTAATGTTATATCTTTTACAAACATATAAGTTACAATTTTCACTAAAATATCTGATGGATACGTTAAATTTTGAGAATCACAATTTCATCATGTCCTTTGGGACGAGATTCACAGGAATATTTCCAACTGGAGCGTCAAGGTTGGTTGTCAGATGTTTGATTTGATTACTGGTTAATATCCTAGTCGCCGAGATGCTTATGATCCTATTTTGTAAAGTATACCACAAGGTTATGTTCTAAGTAAGAATCTTGATAAGGTGTTCTTATTTCAAAGAAAAACTCTAACCAGGGATCCAGAACCTTCCTTATGAGCGTTGCATAGACGTAAAATAATTGTTCCGTTGTCGCATATATCTATAATCTTCTTATATGGTAAATATATTCAATGTATTCTATTATAATGCTTCTTTGTGATTAATGTATGCCCATAAACATTTTAAAATTTGAATATAATTGGAATATTTATAAAAATGACTATATTTATATAATGCAGATAAAAATCTTTTCTAATCAATCAAATAAAAATAATCAATCCTCTTGTTTTTCGTCGTCAAGACTCCCATAAGAAATTTTGTAATAGTATAAATCAGATATTCTAAGGAATTTAAACAAAGGTTTCTAAAATAATATTAAAGATAATATATTAATAAATATTCACCAACGTAATCTCAATTACAAATTCTGAATATGATGTTCGCAGAAGTCATAAAAATAACAAAGCTTACAGTAATTTGTTCACAAATGAAATAAAACATAGTTGGTTTTATAAATCCAAAATCTTCGCGGAAATAAATTAAAGTTAATTTATTAATTAGCAATACATTAGAATAGATTAAATATAACATACAATATTAAACGGTATCATGATTTCAAAAACCAATTATGAATTTATAACAAAATTCTTACTATAAAGTAATATTTCACAAATCTGAATGTTCTAGATATAACATTCTTGAAACCGATATCTTATTAGTAAAAGAATTAATTAAGGAAGGCAGTTGACTCACAACAATATATATATATATATATATATATATATATATATATATATATATTATTGCAATGTATAAGGCAAGGCAAGCATTTTGAATGTAAGGTGCTATTTATTTTTTCAAATGAAATATTTATTTATAAATAGAATCAACCTTACCTCGTCTAAATTACAGATCTTATATCTGTATTTATCGGGTTCTTTGTATTTGTTGCTTCGGGTTCTGTTATCTTCTAGCTCGTGGGTCTGCAATGTGTGTTTGCTCTCAACAACAGGCGGGGGCTAATGTATGTAAGCCTTGTATACTTTAATTAATTGTTAACATACGTGCTCAGGAATTCAGTTAATGACTTGATTGTTATTACTTTTTATTTAAACAATTTTAGTGCTGTAGGTGCGTTCTCAAGATAAGCAAGTGAATATGATACTAACTTAATACTTTATTAAACAAATAAACTTTAGGTACAATCATGAAAAGTGTTCAATTTAATGGACACGTTTTATTTATTCAAACAAATGTCATGACTGTCATTTAACTAAGAATTAAATATCTCATCAACTAATTTAAAATATAACAAACTAATATCTTTTTCTACTTCTAGTAAACGATCAACGCTGGTTGTCGAAATTAGTATGTATGTGGTAAATATATGAAATGTTATTGGGCACTGTTAAAAAAATATTGACCTTAAATATCATTATAAAGCTTTTCAAAAGGTGCGTGCCTCACATGTATTTAGTAACACTAATGATCATAATTTCTAATTTGATTTCTCTTTTTTTTTTATTTGAAAATAATTTCAATTTTATTTATGTACCTGACAAATACTGTTTTTATTAGGGTAACTAATAAATTTTCCCTCGCAATCGTTGTAGGTCGATGCTGTTTCCTTATTAGTTGCCGCTTCCTTGACTCTGGTTGGCTGCTTTCAAACTCGGAATGCCGTTTAAAACAAATGCTTCGTGAATTCTTGGCGTGCTTTTTCTTTCTGAATTCTATTTCAATTTGCAACATAAAATTCACTGATATTAAAACCATTATTTATTCATTTAACTTATTAAATATCAATAAATTATGTTGAAATAACCTTAGAAGTGCTGTACAATTCAAATAATTTTTCGAGAAGTACAATAACATTAAGAAATGAAAAATACATATTTGTAAAATCAATTCTTTAATTTAGAAGTATGCCGAAATAATTTAAATGATTAAACTATCCATATTAAAGAATATGTTTATAATAAAATTTCACCTAAAAATTATACGAAAACCCAGCTTGAAAAAAAACAAGCGACGAAGAGCGTCTTTTCCACATATTCTACAAGAACGCAGCTTTATTTTTGATTTCCAGTTTAAAATTAAAATACATCGTAATTACCAAGAATAAATACCTGAATTTAATATTTCCGGAGAAAGTAAGTTAAACTGTTCCTGTAGAAACCAAAATTGAACTCTGGTATCGAATTTTGGGGTTAGAAAATTAAACCTATCGAAACCTATTCTGGCTAAACTGGACCTGGCCCAGCTCAAGAAAAGACAAGATCACCAAACATCCAAACAATCCTGTCCACGTTATATTGTAAGCGCAAGTGTTAAACCACTGTGTAATTCAGAGCTATTTAATATTAACTGAAATAAAAAGCATTAATCACAGAATTAATTCAGTATACAATCAAATATATCGTTATATTTACAATCAACATAATATAGCTTACCTGTTTGTTTGGCCTATCTGTACATCTAAGCCACTAATTAATCTATCCTCACTATTTATTTATACGTAATAAACAGCCCGTTTATTTGTAACGTAAATGCAATTGCCTATATTAAATAAAATAAAGAACATCTCTAATACCTCCAATGTTCCTTTATTTATGAACAGTATTCATCGAATTTGTATATTCTTACTAATAAGTAAGTCGTGTTAACTATACGTTTGAACCGATTTAGATCCTGAACATACATATTAATTCTACAACTGCGAAAACCCTGAGAAACGCATGTTACAATGTACGAACATTTATTAGAATTAACGGGTGTTCATTTGAAAAGTCAATCTAGTAGCATGTGATTTACTGAGAACATTTTGAAGTATGTCGTAAATTAAAATTTACTACTTAACCTACGAAGTCGTATATTTTGACCGTTTCATACATACAAATAAATAACAAATGTGCTTGACATTTGGACTACTACTAATATATATGCGTCTTATTCTATCAAAATTTCAAAGTAACCTAGATTGACTTTTCAAATGAACACACGTTATATACCATTTATAGATAATCTTGTATTCATAAAATTATTAATGTAAATTACTATATGAAGGTAATTTAACAATATATATCAGTACTCTCTTACTAGTCACTTAATGAAAATTACTTGAACATCCCCATGTTTATATCATTAAGATGTATTTTTCTACGGAATGCTTCTTTTAAGTCCAAAAGTTTATGTAAGAAGCGAACTTTCCCCTTCATCGACATGAGAAACTTTCTCAATTCGTATTTTATCCTTATTTTAGTGCGGCCATTATCATAAAATTTGCCTAAATATTTTCAGTCTGCTCGTATATTTTTACATCTACCATTAAACAAAATTAAAAAACCGTCTTTTTCTACGTGAATTTACGAAAAATCAAGTCGCTAAAATGAAAATAAACGAAATAGTGAAATATATCTAAGATGAAATGCCATAAATAAAAACTTTGTATAAAGAATTATTGGATTAGTGGGAAAAACACGGCGATTTTTCTTTTAATATTATAACCCAACTAATCGAGTTCAAACAAAAATTTTATCAGCAAAAAGTATTTCAGAAAATATTTCCACTATGATAACTATCGGAGAAAGTGACTTATTAAGTCAGTATTTATTCAACTTAATTATGAATAAAGCTATAGATCGCAACGACAAGTTAAAAAGATGAAAATCAAGCTCGACTCACGCACATATTCTTTATGCGGACAACACAAAATCCCTTACTAACGAAGAAGATGATCTATAACGGTTACGACGGTTACGAAATAATTACTGGGTTAATAACCGGACATTGTCCTTTAAGGAAGCATATGTACAGCATGGGCTTTGTTAGCGAGCCCTGGTGTAGGAGATGTGAAAAACAGGAGGAAACTAGCCTTCATGTAATATGCACGTGTGAGGAACTGAAGGAACTCAGATAGAAATATTTCGGGAGAGATCTATTGGATCCTTCGAGTATACTCAAACTTCCCCTGAGGAGGATAGTGGCTTTTATCGAAGACACAAGACTAACAGAGTGGGTCTGAGAGATCTATTGGGGATAGAACAAAGGGCAGTGTGCTCAAATTCCTGGACGTGGTGGCGTCCAACCCAAAACAGAGAGGAAGAAGAAGAACGGTTACGACATCATTTCCACGCATACAAACAGTAACATATATGCAGCATGGGTCAAACCAAAAACAATAGCGACTACTTAAGAAACCCACCCTATTGGTAAAGTAATTTCCTGAAATATTATCATTACTATAGTATAAAATTCCAAGAAGAGTACCCATTGTTCTGTGCCGATTTCGACAACTATATTTTCAGGATAGCACATAATTATTGTAAACCGTTTGCTCTAATTTAATTCTTAAAAATTATCCTACCTGTAGATCTTTTTTGCTCGTCCAATAATTTTGCCTGTCTATGACAGTCAAAGCAGTAGACATAGCGGTATTTACAATTTATAAGTAATTGTTCTCCTTACATGTAAGATCGTTCTGATTGGATTAACATTTTCTACACAATTATGAAGGACCTATTTTATAACGTATTCTTTGATTTTTACTATCTGTGTTATTCACAGTTCTATTGTTTCTTTTATAGTTAATTTTTGATAGATACCTTGAATAATATATGGTATCTCTAGCACATGATTTAAATATCCAATTTGTCCTTTAATTTCTTAATTTATGTTCTTAAATATCTTCTAATTACGATTTTAATTCACAGCATAAATCTGGGGTTTATCTTTTCTTTACATCGTTTATATCTTGCGTTAGTTATCTACAATATATTGTTAACTATAAAATAGGCTGGATATTGCCTTCTAAATTACCATCAATTCTATTCGAAATTTTGTACGGTTCATAGTTAATAAAGACATTGTATTCGGTTATGTTGATTGTTTACAATTCTCTTTAAGTTAGATAAGTGACAGTAAGTGACGTATGCGCTTTGGGTAGTCACACGAACATGTGAATTGAGCATGTGTGAGTATCTTCGGCAAACAAAATGGCGGATTATCATATTATTTTCGTAATTATGTTATTTTTATTAAAATGCTATATTTTGGATGCCGTTTCATTATATTATTTTTTATTTTAATCACTCGAATTTTCCCAGATCTTAACTTCTTTTGTCAGTTCGAAAATTTCGACTGTGATGTAGTAGAATAAGTACGACATCTTTGAGTAATTAGTTGGTATATAGCTTAGGCTGTTAATTGGCAATTTGCCCTTTATTAATGATATTTAATTGAGACTTTTAGTAATTTCAGAAATGTTTCCATCTTAGTTCTTCTATTTAGTTTTGATAGTAGTTTAATACTCCGGTAATTAAGAGATTCATTAGTATCTTTCTCTTAATAGGTGTTCCCTCTATAGTTCAGTTATTGCACGAACCATACAATGGACCATATGAAAGTGAGAACACGGGCTGTTTCGTTCTTATTTCACTCGTTCAAATTAGGGTTGGTGGATAAGACTCCAACAGTCCATGTATCGTTAATTAATTTTGCTGATATACTTAATTAAAGTATGTTAATTATTCGCAATTCCGGATTAAAGTTGTACTGGTTAATGTAAGACAATGAGGAAATTAGTTCCTAAAGTTGTTTTTGTCGTTGGATGCAACGGATTTAAAAAGATATAATTCTCGACCACATGTACTGAGATTCTATTTTTGGTTCATCCGAATTTACTTGTCCGAGATGAGTAATTATACATGATGTTCTTGTGTAAAGGCATTGTTTCATTATTATTTTGTGCTGTTCCTTATATTGGTTTTCTTCTTTGAATTTATTAGAGAACTTAGCCAGGGCTATACAATACTTAGAAAGGTCTATCAAGGAGGTAGCCAGAGCGTGTCCAAATTAAGCAATCACGTGAGCAATTATTCCACACGAGGTTCGATTTTTTTTTTTTAAACTACATGAACCCATAAGGTAGGAACTACTTGGTTGTACATTTAATGAAGACTGCAATTAGTTGCATTTGACGTCTCACAAGGAAAAAGACAAGTGTAAATTTTGTAGATAAATTATATATAGATTCGTTCATTAATTTTTTCTGTATTAAAATGCCTAACTTAAGTACATTTTTTATATAAATTCAGAAACGTTACGTCCTAGATATATGGTGGTCGAACACTTCATGTTACTCTACAGGCATGCTAAATTTGGTAATTGTCATTTAATTATCTTTAAATTCATTTATTACATTTTTATATATATAAATTCAGAGCATTTAGTATAAAGATATTGATTACAGAATAGAATGTCATAAGAATTCATTATAGATTTACTTTGTGCCATTTTCTTTGATAAAAAGTTAAACTATTGAATATTTAATTGTGTGTATATTTTAATAATTTTTGCATAAATATATGGTGTCTACCAAAATCTCTATGTGAGGTTTATCCAAGATCTTAGATAAATTATTTATGCAATTTTTAATTTAAGCTTCCTATTTAATTCAGTTCTGCTATAATTATTATTATCATTTCAAAACGGCGATCTTATTTTTTTTAATTAAATCTTATGAAGTACTTTTTTAGAATTTATCTAAAAAACAGTGATATTCTGTGCATATATTTCACTTAATTTAACGTATTAGTCAATTTACCAAATTTATAATAAGTAATAAAATAATTTTCATTTCTTCTTCTGTTTCTTGTTTCTAATCGTAGGAGTGAACGTCCTACGCCAACGAACCAAGGACAGCATCGCCAGTCCTTGGTTCGTTGGAACTTTTCGGCGATGCTGGTCCGGTCGGCTCCTGGGAAATCTCGATGATTTCTGTTTTTTGCAGATTTTGTGAAACTAAGTGTAAAAACATACGACTTTTATTTGCACTAAAAGCCTTTTCACCATCCTACTGACTACGCCATTTATGTTTCTCAAATAAAAAAAAATATTTTATTCAAAAACATGCGAGTTATTGCAAAGACGATTCAAGTAACACTAAAACTAATTAAATTAATTTACATAAAGGATCTTTCCTTTGCTTATCAGCATTATAAGAATTTATAAGCACAACAAATGTATTATCTTAAGAATGTGCACATATAGCGAATGTGTATATGTAACACGAGCGAAACGAGTAGCGCAAATCACCCGTGTGAATAATAGTCATTATATGCGAGTAGAATACTATACTTTGTCCACGACCCTTAAATAATACTTTGTAAAATAATCACAATTTTTTATCTCTACATGTAAGTAACATTGAATCAAAACATTGAATTTCTATATAACTAATTGAATGAAAAATTCAATTATTTATTGATATTAATAGTAACATTTGTATTTACACAATGTTCAAAATTGATTGAAGGCATTGAGTTTGAACTTATATTAATGCTTTTGTTATTTATAGACGAACTTGTAGATATGGTTTTATTTTGTTGGATGTTGGATTCTGTATCGTGTTCGAGATTTTCTCAGCTGTTCCGATTTTATTTCTTATGGAATCATCAATGTAGTCTTCTTCAACCGTCGTGGATTTCAAACCACCAAGCCTCTTCAAAGCTCTTAAATCCACGCCCGGATCTACAAGTATATGGTTGTCACATTAAAGTTTGATAGACCAGTAAATTATGATCTCATTATACTAGTGGTTAATGGATATCATAATGCTTGAGGAAACACATGCATTATTAATATTTTATATAATAATTGTGGACAAAGGGAATTAAATGTGTAATCTGTCATTTGAAAATGATTTACAAAATCTGAAAGAAGTATTCTAGTTAATTAATTACCTCGCACACATAGTTCGCTACCTCGGCTAGAGCCTCGCCCGTGAACTACATGCTCGGCTATAATAAGAGCTTTCTCTACCTGATCTATAATACAAGGGAAACGTTTTATATTTTTACAATCGACCACTAGATGGTGCTTTTGACATATGTAATCACTATATTCTTAAAGTTTGACATTTTTCAATGAGAAATCCGCGATAGCTTAGAAATTGAGTAAGTAGTTTGTTGACAGCGACAGTTTTAAGACAATTTGTAAAATAGTGGAGATTACTAGTGAAGGTTTTCTTTGGATGATTTTTTACGATTATAAAAAGGCCTAACTCCCTAAGAATGCATTATATCGCTTCGGTCAACTTTTGGTAATGAACCATCAGAGAAGACAGTTTACAATTGGTTTGCAGAATTTCGTCGTGCCTCAGTGAGTAATGAATCACGTAAAGATCGACCAAAAACTATTGTGATTCCAAAGAACATCTATGCTGTGCGGAAAATGATAGAACACAATCGACATGTGACTTACAGTGAGGTAGAGGTATCTCTTGGCATATCTCAGACTGCAATTAATTCGATTTTACATGAACATTCATTTGTAAAAAAAATATGTACTAGATGGATTCCACATAACTTGACTGAAGCACAGAAAGCAGCTCGTGTCAATTGGTGTAAAGAGATGCGCAAAAAATTCGACGTAGAAACGCAAAATCAGTATCATCACAGGTGACAAAACATGGATATATGCGCATGAACCGGAAACCAAGCAACAATCTACTGAAGAAAATTATTGCTTGTTTCTTCGGCTGTACAGGACACATCGCAACAATTCCTTTAGAGGATCGAAAAACTGTTAACGCTGAATTGTACACAGTAAATTGTTTGCCAAAAGTTATAGACGAAATCAGGAAGAACAACTTCCCAGAGTTGGTAAAAATATAAAAGGTAACCCTCGTATACTATTTCATTACACTGAATAACGGAGGCAACATAACGATAGCAACTAAAATAGTACCATTACCTAATTAATATTTCCATCAAACTACGAGTAAATCAAAAGAGATATAATCATATTAATTATATAAATATGATATAATTATTGTAAATGTAATAAATTTATGTATTAAATATGAACATGTGTAATAAATTTTAGAAATGAAGTCATTAAATTTATAATATTTTAATCAACTAGAATATAAAATCGCAAATCCGCGTACCACGAAATAATTAATTAATAATTCTATAAGCTAATCTATGTATGTATATCGCCCGATATATCTCGTCAAATATATTTTTTTGAAAAACACGTACCCTAAAATAAAAAATACAACATAACTTTCTTACAAATACAATATATTTGAGAAAGTACACATTTCATCAACATAATCTATAAGTTTCTTGTAGTGTTCCTTCGAACAACAGGACAATACTCAGAGTGCCATGCATGTGTGACGTTGTTAAAGAAACTTCGCTGTGCTTGGGAAAAATTTTATTTAAAGTTTTCCATCACGTTCCATTCGTCCAGCGTAAGTTTCTTATGCACGAATTTCATTAAAAATTCATCTCGGCACGGAATGTACATAGAGGTACGTTATATGTGTTGAAAGCGCGATTTAAAACTACTAGAAAACTCAATTTGATTCGCGTGAAAGGATTCAAGAAAGGCACTGAACCAAAATAAAGAACGCTGCGCTTTTAGATACCTATTTAAAATAACATATATTTCTTATCCTTAAATAAGAAATAAATTGCGTATATTATTCGAAAAAATCTGTTGATATCTAGTTAGCCTAGGCTATTTTCCTTCAACAAAATAAAATCTTGTTATAATGGCAAGAAATAGTGACATCTTAAAAGTGTCACTGCAAAATCGTTAAGAAGTTGATGTATTGCAATGCAATAAATTTTTAAAGAAAGCATGTCGAATACAAATATGAAAATCAATAAATTGGATTATCGAGGCATCATCAAATACTTGTATTTGAAGAGGTTAAGTGATAAGTAAATTTATGAAGATATGCTTAACACACTTAGCGATCAATGTGACTGTCAAAAACTGGATTGCGTCATTCAAAAGTGGAAAACTTTCGGTTGAAGATGAGAAGTGACCAGGAAGACCGATTTTTGTGTCCACTCCCAAAAATATTGACGCAGTTCATGACATGATATTATCAGACCGTCAAATTGGGCTGAATCATATAGCTAAGGTACAATAGATTCATATGAACGCGTCCATCATATATTTCACGTCGATTTAGATATGAGAAAATTTCTTCAAAAATGGATTCCTAAATGCTTGAACGCCGAACACAAACGAGCAAGAGTGAAAGCATTATGGTCAATCTGTGCCTGCTTTGAAGGCGATACAGATTTTTTTAACCGTTTTGTGACTATGGATGAAACATGTATCCATTTTTACGATCCAGAAACAAAACAGTTATCAATGGAGTGGAAGCATCATGGTTCTCCAAGGCCTAAGAAATTTCGAGTTCAAAAATCCGCTGGAAAAGTGCTTACTTCAGTTTTTTTGGGATATCCGTGGAATAATTATGATCGATTACTTAAAAAAGGGTCAGACCATTACTGGAGATTCTTATTCTAAATTACTAACCACCCCGAGAGAGAAAATTAAGAAAATAAGACGTGGCATGCTAGCGAAAGGTGTATTGTTTTTGCCGGACAATGCCCTGCACACAAATCGCATCTTCTTCTTCTTCTTCTGTTTTGGGTTGGACGCCAGAACGTCCAGGCACTTGAGCACACTGCTCTTTGTACTATCAACAATAGATCTCTCAGTTCCACTCTGTTAGTCTTGTGTCCTCGATAAAAGTCACTATCCTCCTCAGGGGAAGTTTGAGTACACTCGAAGGATCCAATAGATCTCTCCTGAAATATTTCTGTCTGAGTTCCTTCAGTTCCTCACACGTGCATATTACATGAAGGCCAGTTTTCTCCTGTTTTTCATATCTCCTACACCAGGGCTCACTAACCAAGCCCATGCTGTACATATTCTTCCTTAAAGGACAATGTCCGGTTATTAACCTGGTAATTATTTTAATTTCTTTTTTGTCACTACGAATTAGGTTGGCTGAAAACTTTCCGTCCAGCTCCCTTAGTAGTGTTTTGGTATGGAGTTGACCTTCCGTTAACCTCCATTTATTTTTATGTTCTTTTTCTAGCCATAACCAGATCTCCCTTTTAGCGGAATCCTTAGCAATTGCACATACAGGTTCTGGTCCTATGAAGTTGTCTTGTGCCAGTTTATTGAGGACCTGTTTACAATATTTCACCAGCTTAGACCTGGTAGATGGATTCATAATGGCTTTAATAGCTGCCTGACAATCAGTCATTATGTTGATTTTTTTGTTTGCGCAGCCAGCTTCCCGAATATCATCGGCGAAGGCTACGACTGTGTTTCCCCAGACATATCGATATCTTCCTTCTAGGGCACCTTCCGCATATGCCTGCACCTGCCCCCTGACTAGATTGTGATCCATCATTGTACCAGGTGTCGGCACCATAATCGCTTGAGCGACGTTTTGCATGTTCCCTGGTCGGTATAAATATCTTCAGCTTAGATGTAAACATAATCTCAGGTGCCATACTGTCCGCCGGCATTTGAAATAGGACACCATACGTCATTGGCCTTCAGCCTCAGAATCGCAGCCATTGCCTCCGCCTTTACAAATAGTTCCAGCGGAGGGAGACCCACGATGGCCTCCATGGAAGCGGTTCCCTTGCTGTTCATAGCTCCAGTGACTCCCAACAGAGCCTGTCGCTGGAGAGTCGTGAGGAGCCTCACCAACGACATACGCTCCGTCCTCCTGCACCAGACAACTGCTCCATAGGTAATCGTTGGTCTTACTACTGCTGCGTCCAACCAGTGTACGACATTTGGTTTTAGTCTCCAGGTCTTGCCAACAGCTCTTCTGCATCTACAGAAGAGCTGCGTCATCCTATCTGCCACTTTGACTAGGTGTCTGCTCCAATTCAGTTTCGCATCAAGTGCTATGCCTAGATACTTTACTTCATTGGTTAGTTCTAACTCTTGTCCAAATATCCTTACGCTGCCCAGATCATTTAGTTTTCTCATGTTGGTGAAGGCTACCAACTTGGTTTTTTGAGGATCGACAGTTAATCCCTCCTCAAGGCACCATCTTTCCACAATTCCGCAGAGCATTTCGCATGATGCTCGCTACTGTCCCCGGGAATGTTCCCCTGGGACACTACGACAATGTCATCGGCGAACCCCTGCGTTCATATTCCCTGGTTTATTAATATAATGTCCTGAGGAGATTATCCACTACTAGACTCCATAGTAGCGGTGACAATACGCCTCCTTGAAGACACCGTTTTGTTGTCCTCATGGAGATCGTTTCGTTTTGTATTTGGGCATGAACTACTCTGCTACGCAGCATGTTATGAACCCTGTTGCATGTGGTGCTTTTTATTTTTCGATCTCTTAAAGATCGAATAATGGAAGACGTCGAGGTGTTATCGAAAGCTCCCTCTACTGTACTGTAGGCTCCTTTCAAGCCCTCTTATCCAGATCTATCCAGAGGCCCTTCTTTAATATTTAAATATATCATTTTTTCCATAGTCTTCAACATAAAAGAGGTAATACTAATTGGTCTAAATGATTTAGGGTGGGTATATGTTCCTTTTCCGGGCTTCGGAATAAACACTACCCTAGTTTCTCTCCATGCCCTAGAGATCTAACCCATAGCATGGCTAGACCTGAATATCTCCAATAGAGGACCCATAATTTCCCCAATTCCCTCTTGAAGGAGCTTGGGAAACACTCCGTCTGGTCCTGCGGATTCCTATGGTTCAAACGATCCTTTTCCTATCTAATTGAATGGGGCTTGAAGATCTTGTTTGATATCTCCCAATCATTCCTAGACGCTCTCCAAGAGGTGACAACTTGATTGGTATCACAATCATCCTTACGCTCCGAACCTGGAAAGTGTACCCCTAGAAGATACTCTAAACTCTCTTTCACGGTACTGGTACACCTCCCGTCCAATTTTTGTATAAATCTAATTACGTTGGAAGGATCTTTTTTGAGAATTCTGTTAATTCTGGCCATGTCAGGAACACTTTCGATGTTCTCACAGAATTTTCTCTAAGCCTTCCTTTTGCTCTCTTTGATTTTATCATTGTATTTATTGAGCAGAGCCTTGTGTTTTCTTCGCCCTATTAAATGACCGGCGACTTTCTTTCCTTAAATTGGTTAACTCTGTATTCCACCAGGCAGCCTGCCAAGCTATACGGCGCTGCCTAAGGGGACAGTTATTTTCATAGCAGGAAAGAATGGTCCGTTGCAACCATGCAACAGACAACTCCAGCTCTTCCACATTCCCTATTCTAACAGGGATGTTTCGGGTTGCACTTAACAGGTCTTCCTTGTAAGAGCACCAGTCTGTTCTCTTGGGATCCCTGTATCGCACCTTACCATGAATACAATTCGAGATCTAGGGTTCGAATTACTGGAACACCCGCCCTATTCCCCAAACTTAGCTCCCTCAGACTATTATCTGTTCCCTCGACTGAAAACAAGTTTAAAAGGACGTCAATTTTTGTGTAACGACGAGGTAATAGAAGCTGTGGAGGGCTGGTTCGCAGACCAAGAAGAATCTTTTTTTTTAGAAGGTGTATTAAGTCCCAACTTTAAATTATTTCAATAGTAGGCTAATAATATGTTAATAGTCCCTCGTTCATATTCTGAACCCCTCCTCCCCCAAACCAAAAAAAAAACAGAATTGCTCTATTTTAACGAAATTTGTGTCTCCATATACAGTATGCGCCAAAATATACTGTACTAGATTTCGCACCGTTCTTATGGGCATGTCTGCTTATCGACGTATTATTGTATCAGCGTTATGTGTTCGTAGAAGTGCAAAGAGCATTGTGATGTGAGGTTAGAGTTGAAAATGGGTCTAACGACGGAGGAAAAAGTGTTTATTGAAACAGCTATCGGGATGGACCGAGTTTGAAGTTAATGGCGGAACAATATCAGGAACAATTTCATAAAGTGGCACCAAGCAACGCAGTTATGCTTTCCATTTTTAAAAAATTTCGTGATTCAAATGAGAGAACAAATGAGAATCATGGACTTGTCGTCAATCAGGTTTTGGAGTCACCTGAGCAAAGTCTTCGACGAACGACCTTGAAATTGAATATTAGGAAGACGGCGCTTCGGCGATTGTTTAAAGACGTGGGTGGATTTCCATTCTGAATTCAGGTTGCACAACGATTGACAAACCACTTGTGGACGAATTTTGGCTATGGTGTACGAGGATCCAGATTTTTTGCATAATGTGTGGTTCTCTGATGAATGTCACGTTCACTTAGAGGGTTACATCAATAAGCAAACAACTCGCTTCTTTGGTTTTTAGAGGCCAGATTATCATCCAGAAATCGCTACACAATGAGCGCGTGACGATATGGTCTGTACTGTCAGCACAAGGTGTACTTGATCCGTACATTGAGGATGATAATGGTATACCTCTTAATGTTACTCAGGAACGTTATAGGAACATTGTGTTCAGGCCATTTATTCGATGTCAGAAGGTTTTATCATGGCAGGAACCTCCGGATGGAAAGACAGGGTTTCAGTAGGACTGGGCGACCAGCAAACTTTTCAAGGACGAATCGTATCCCGCAGGACTGACTTCAACTACCCATCATATTCCTCTGATCTTACACCGCCGAAAACCTACCTATGGAAAATGTTAGAGGAGAAAGTGTTCAGCGGCGCAGACCTACCCAGAACTGTGAATGCATTACGTGAGAAGATCGTCTCGTTTTTCAGGAATCTGCAGCAACATGTATTCTTAAATATGTTTGAAAATATGCGTAACCGTTATGAACAGTGTCTACAGTGCAATGGCGCACATTTTCAACTTATATACTACAGAAATAAAAATGTATAAGTAATAAGTAATATATGTATTGCACCAATACTGTATATTGAAAAATATTCGGCGCATTGGGTGCCACCGTTACTCACACCGGAACAAAAACTGAATCGTTTGAGTGTTTCTCGCAACTTTTGACACGTTTTCGCCGCAATCAGAAGGACTTGTACGCCATTTCATTACCATCGATAAAACCTGAGTCCACCATTATTACACTTCCAAACCAAAGAATAATCCAAACAATGGACAAAAAACGGTTCTCCGGCACCAAACAAGGCAAAAACGGTTTTGTCAGCAGAAAATGTTATGGCAACTGTTTTTTAGGATTCTCATGGAATTATCTTGGCCGACTACTTAGAAAAAGGGAAAACAATAAATGGAGAGTATTATGCCAATTTGTTGCAACAATTAAGCGACAACCTCAAAGAGAAACGGCCTCATTTGGCAAAGCAGAAAGTGCCTTTCCATATGGATAACGCACCTGCCCATTAATCTGCGATTGCAATGGCAAAAATTCATGAAATAAGATTTATTATGATTTAGTGCCGCATTCGCACTTTTCCCCAAATTTGACTACCAGCGATTATCATCTCTTTCCGAACCTGAAAAAATGGCTCGACGGTAAGAGATTTTCGTGTAATTCCGAGGTAATCGCTGCTGTAAATAGCTATTCTAGGACTTGGATTCATCGACCTACAGTGAATGCATTACTAATTTGGAATATCGTTGGAATAGGTGTGTTGAGCGAGCAGGAGACTATATTGAAAAATAAAATGTTTATTGTTAAAAATACTTGCGTTTTCTTTGTTGGCCCACGTAGTTTCTGAACCACCCTCGCACAACGCTCTCTCCTTCTTCTTCTACGCCTTTTTGAAGAAGCGCTTAATAAGAATCCGTCATAGTTAGACTTTAATTATTTGCCAATAAAATTTTATTCATACTAAAATTACAAAGACAATTGTAACACTAGCATTGACCATTTACAATTTATAGTAATAACATATTATAAAAACAGATATCATTGTATCATATTGTAGCTCCAAATACTGCAGTAGTAAGTGTCCACACATTCCCATCTACATTTTTTCCTCTCTGCTCTTAATATTAAAATTTAAAATTGTGATTACTTTTAACACAAGAATTAAAGAACACATGAGGTCCTTTCATAACAAAAAAACAGATTCTCATTATGCCAAATATTTGTTAGAATGTAAACATGACTTTAACCCCAATTTCAAAATTTTGCATCCACAGAGTAAAAGTGTTCTCTTAGATAATTTAGTAGCTTTAGAAATGAATAAATTTAAAAACGCAAACGTACAATTAAATATATTCAACTCCCCACCTCTATATTTATTCATTATAGATAAATACCACCCCCACTTAAGTCAGTCAGACACTAATATTGTAAATTCAATTAGCACCTAAGTTTAGTTAGTATTATATATATATATATATATATATATATGCCGGTTTAGAACGTTTTTCTTCGTTGTCCGACACCTAACTTCCATCCTCTTCTATCGTCACACTCCTCTGGTGTGAGGTTTCTTTCACTCATGGATCTTTGTATGCTCTTCTGCCATTCCAGTTTCGGTCTTCCCCGTTTCCTTCTCCCTCTTGGGTGCCAGTGCATTATTATTTTGGGCCACCTGTTATTTTGCATTCGTTCTACGTGTCCGTACCAAGTAAGTTGTTTCTTTTCGATGTCTTGAACTATCGTGCCTTCTATTCCCATTTGTTGCTTTATATAGTCATTCCTTATTCTCTCTCTTCGTGAAATTCGCAAGGATCTTCTAATGGCATCCATTTCAACCGCCTCAACCTTCAAGTTTCTGCTCCATATAGAAGGCTGCTCTTTACCATAGTCTCGTATATATTAAATTTTCTCTTCTTTGTTATTTCCTTACTCCATAGAATTCCATTCAGGCATCCGATCACTTTTTTTGCTTTGACTATACGTTTTTCGATCTCTCTCACATCTGTTCCGGTGTTGTCGAAAGTTATGCCCAGATATTCATATTCCTGACATTGCATTATTTCTTGACCATTGTCGACTTCCAGATTTCCGTCCTGGTTGCCAATACACAGATATTTTGTTTTGTTTATATTGACTGTCAAGCCCCATTTTCGATATTCTTCCATCATTTTCCTCACCATGTATTGCATGTCCTCCTTGTCATTGGCCACTATGACCTGGTCGTCAGCAAACTGAAGGGTAAATAAGCACCTGTCATTTATCTCTATACCCATTCTCGTGACCTTCCTCTTCCAATCTCTTAGTGCCACCGCTACATATATCTTAAAGAGTGTTGGAGAAATACAGCATCCTTGGCGCAGTCCTTTATTTACCGTAAATGCATCTGTTAGTTCTTTACCCATCTTAATTCTTGATGTGGAGTCTTTATACAATTCTTTAAGAGCCGTTATATAGTTGTAATTGATGTTAGATTGTTCTAATACCTTCCATAATCTTGACACTGGGACTGTGTCATATGCTTTTTGTAGGTCCACGAACGTGAGGTGGGTTTCCAGCTGTCTAGCAGATCTTTTTTCTATATATATTTTCTATATATATATGATCTTCCTGCTCTAAAACCACATTGCTCTTCCTCTTCTTTGTCTTGGTAATCTTCTTCAATGAGGTCACGCAGGATTCTACCGTACAGTCTGCTTAGTGTGCTTGTGACAGATATGCCCCTATAGTTATTGCAGTCCAGCTTATTTCCTTTTTTATGAATGGATGATATAAAAGCCGTTTTCCAGTCTTGCGGAACAGAATGTCCATTTAGGCATTTATTGATAATTACTGTGAGACTTTTGTAGAGCCTTTCTGTTCCATATTTGAGCATTTCGGAGTATATCCCTTCCGGGCCGCTGGCCCTGCCTGTCTTAAGATTCCTGACAGTCTTCTTTATTGTTTCTTCAGATATCTCAACTTCTTCCCCTTGTACTACAAACTGTCTGGGGGATTCTATTATATACTCTTGTCTATCTTCTTGTAGCAGGCCTTTGTAGTGTTTTAGCCACTGTTCCGGTTTGATTATTCGGATGTTAGCACTGTTCCTTCCTGGGGTTTTAACATTTGATATAAATCTCCACACCTCCGAGCACTTCCTACCTCCCATGTAGTTGTTAATTTCTTCGCATTTCTTATCCCATGACTCGTTTTTAGCTATAGAGATGCTCGTTCTAAGTTGTCTTTTCGTATCTTTGTAGTCGTCAAAGTCCTGTTCACTTTTTGTCGTCAGCCATTTCAGATATTTCTGCTTCTTTTCTTTGACTAATTGTTCTATTTCCTCGTTCCACCAGTATTTCTTGTTGTTATTGTTCTTCTTTTTGACTCCTACAGCTTCTTGGGTGGCTTCTATTAGACTACTTAAAACGTTATCGTAGAGTTTGTTAAAGGTACACCCTTCCGGGTTCAGTAGTTTGCTGTCGAGTCGTCTCTGATATAGAAATACAGTGCTTTCGTCCTTAAAACTGTCAAAATTATATTGGGTTGTATCCACCGCGTTTGTGAGTGTCGTCCTGCCGTCTTGTACATCTTGGGTCTTGTTTCCTTTCCTAAATTGCATTCTTATTTTGGCTCTCACCAAAAAATGATCCGACCCGCAAGTTATTCCCCTTAGGACTCTTACGTCGTTTATCTCTATGTTTGTTTCTTGTCTACTTATTACATAGTCAATAATGGTTTTTAGATTACGGGTGTTCTGCATCCATGTGTAGCGATGGATGTCTTTGTGTTTGAAGAATCCGTTGTTTATTCTAAGATCGTGGGTCTCGCAGAGATTTATGAGTCTTCGGCCATTATCATTGATTATTTCTTCACCAAATGGTCCCACTACTGGGCTATTGTTTGCCCTTCCTGTTCTTCCATTGAAATCTCCCATCATTATGACTTCTCTCTTCCTTCCAATACCTATTAGGATTTCGTCCAATTTGTCTAGGAATTCCTGCTTAATGCCGACTCTTTCGTCATCTGACGGTGCGTAGGCCGCTATAATGGTGATGTTATATCCATGTAGTTTCAAGTTGACCATCAGAATATTCTCATCCACTGCTTCCCAGTTGTTAATTTTGTTCTTCCAGTCTTTCCTTATTAGTATGGATACCCCTCTAGCTGCTCTCATCTCCTTCGACACCCCAGTAAACAGGTGAACGTATTCTCCGACATTCTCGGTGCCACTTCCCTTTTTCTTGGTTTCTGTCAGCGCCATCAAATCGATGTTCAATTTCTTAATCTCTGATGCAATAATATCCGTTTTCAGTCTAATACCCTGTACATTCCACGTAGCAAAATTCATAATCCATCTTCTTTGCCGTTTTCGTTGTCTCAAAGATCCGTCCATTGTTCCGAGGCTTCGCTTAGGTTTTTTGGTATTTGTATATTTTTTCCGAGTATTAGAGAACCAGTCTAATGCCTCAACCCCCAACCTGGAGGTTAGTATTATACAGGATGTAAATGAAATATTTCGACGTACGCTAGTATACAATAGATACCTAAAACAACAATTCTATAGAAAAAAAATTATTCTATCGAAATTAATTTTTGCAGAAATTTAGAAGCACAAACTTTTCAAATACGGTCCTGTATTCAGATTGAATCTAAATAAAAAG
The DNA here is from genome assembly GCA_935421215.2 of Melolontha melolontha. NCBI lineage: Eukaryota > Metazoa > Arthropoda > Insecta > Coleoptera > Scarabaeidae > Melolontha > Melolontha melolontha. The sequence goes on along the minus strand of OW285239.1, from coordinate 120,509,852 downwards.
AAATTATATATTTATATGTTGTCGATTCAACAAGCATATAGACATTTATTTATTTAAGTTCTCCAAAAAATCCGTTTCACATTTCAATAATGTAAGGAATCTTTATGTGAAAAGTTTTTGTATTCATTCATACCCTAGATCTAAATTTTCTTAAGCATCAGCTGTTGTCTTATTATTTATTAGTAGATCAATGGCCTGACCATTGTAATATCCAAACAAAAAATAAAATATCCAGTTTCTTTAAAAATTTTGAACGGTATAAGAATTTTGTGGTGATATGGAATTTGCAATTTAATTGTCTTATTATTAAATTCACGCTGAGAAAAAATACTCGTAAAAGTACACTTATCGGTAAATAACACCCTTGAGGCAAAGCGCATCTGTTGTGTAAGTGTCCGACTGACCCGTCTACAAAATTTAATTGAGAAAGGCAATCGGCTTCCGCAAGTTTTTGGTCACGTTGCACGTTGTAGGGTTGTAACAAATCCGTTCCAAGTACGTTATGGACTGTTGTGTGGGCAAAAACTACCTCTCTCGCAGCCGCTGGGGAACTTATGTTTGGATTTTCATTTTCAATATCCAAAATTTGTTCCTCCGCATCTACTACCCCACATGTTTTTTCACGGCCACGGCCTTCATAACTTGGATGCAATGTACCGCAATCTCTCAATCTATACACGATTGTAAAATTAAATCATTTGATGGACATCTTCGATTCGTCTAGTGCGTCTAGTAACTATAACATTTCCATCCGTATGGTAAGACGATATCTGTTAATTCGTGATTTGACTAAGCCATAATCTATGGAAATTGATAACAGAGTTAATACATCATCGCATCTATTACTCCCACCATTACGGTTCAGTAGGGGCAGCGCTGCAGTTATAAAGGAATACTAAATTTACCAGAGTCGGCTCGAGCCACGCGCATTTATTAATTTTTCTTTTCTTTGATCTCGTTCGAGACAGACTTTTCATGTATTAGTATTTTATGCTTAATATTATTACAGCTATTACATATATATATAAATGACGAATAACTCAGATCTGTCTTTACTTTCACGAATACAAGAAAACGTGTTTTCGTTTTCGTTAAACTTTAGTTGCCCAAAACGATCGAAGCAATCCGATACTATAAAATCGAAAGGATCACGTGTCCTTTCCTTTTGCCTCGCTTATATACATATATATATATATATTTATATATATATATATATATATATATATATATATATATATATACGTATACTAGCTTTGCCACGCTGCTGTTAACGGCGAGGGGTGATTTGTCAGTGGAGAGCTCCCGTACGAAAATCCGGACAAAGAGTACCAGACAACAATCCTGTGATTGTCATTTTTTAGGTCACTGCATTTGTTACGGAGACATCGTCCGTTCAAAATCCCGACTTTAAAGAGAAACGTGATCTATGTACGTTTGTTTAAAAAAAAAGAGACGAGGGAAGAAAGGCGATTCGTGATTATCAAAACGTCCTTGGCAATAGTGTGATTTCGTCCATTCTCCAATCTGCCCCACATGACGCTCGACATTTTGTTAATTAAAATCAAGGAGTGCCATTGATTTAAAAAAAATAAACAAAGGAAAATGCAAAAAATCACAATAATAGGGATTGTTGAAATTGCAAAAAAAACTTGATTGTATGCACACATGTAGAGAGTTCGTTCACGAAACAAAATGAACAACTTTCTGATTTTCATTCTAATTATATTATAGGCTTGAACCACACACATATTATTTTGTTATTCATTTATTTGTTTGAATCTGATCAATTCTACAAAAAACATAGGATTTAAAAAATACTGTACTGATGTTTAATGAATAAAAATTTTTTTTTCGAATTTTCTAATTGATAATGATTGCGGAGTAATGATGAATTTTTGGTTCATTGTCCTTAAAGTAAAGTAAAAGTAGTAATCAGTCGAATGGTCTGTTTGTGTACTCTAAACCATAGGTCTTGTAAATGGCATAACGCTTTTCTTACCGTGTGGCCAGCTCCTAAGAGAAACAGCATAGCGTGCGCTGCAATTCTCGAAGCCCATGGCTTGTCTTGATGTTCAATGGTTAACCCAAAATAGTGAAAATATCAGTTTTCTATTAAAATTCTAATATTCCGCTAATGCTGGCGGGTAGTGATTTCTCCACAAACATAACAGAAACTGCTTGGATTATTTACACAAGTATAGCAAACGCCAATTAAGTTGGCGCGAGGAGGGGTAAGTTCACGCAGGATTAAAAGTAGTGGGGAGATTTGGTTTTACATCAAATGTCAGATAATTCTAACCTCTGAGCGTGTATCACTTTATGATCCCCTAGCAAAGACATTATGTTCCGTCAAACGTCAATGACAAATGTATTCTGACAATTACTTGAGTAGTTGGGGTGGACGTTTTTAAAAACGGCTTCTGCGCACCCCCTCCTCGCGCCAACTTAATTGGTGCAAGTATACGCGACATTATAAAAGAAAAACACGTTCAGCTATCACAAACCGACTTAGATTGAATCTAAAGAGCCGTGTGTATGTCAGTGTCGCCACCTAAATTTTTGTGCGATAATAAAATGTATTAAGGTAATAGATAGGTACTAATAGACAGGTATTAAAGTAATAAATTGACAATAAAGTTCAGTTATATTTGTGGCAAAAAACTATATTTATTACAAAAATATAAATTTAAAACAGATTTAGCAGAATTTCATTTATAGCATGCAACGCCCTTAAGCAACTCTTTGCCGCTTTATAACGCGTTACATGTTGAAATATATAATATTACAAGTTTTCGTTTTGATTAAAGTTAATTGCTCTTTCCGCTGCGGTAGACGAATATGGTAAAGTAATTATACAATTAATGATTTTCGTTAAATTAGGTAATATATATTCATTGCACATATTTTTTGAATTACCATTTATACAATCATTCGTGCTTCGTCAAAGCACTAGTTCTGCGCCTACATACACAGTAATACCTACTTGATTTACTAACTTACCCCAATAGCACGATTACCCCGGAGATATTCGGCTGAGAGTCCAGTTCAGTTAAGAGGCGAGCTAGGTGAGGTTCTTTATAATAAGCGGCACAGTGTGTATACTGTTGAGCCGGTACAGTGAATACAGACACCGCCGACAGTAAGTTAAATCGCAGGTAAATACGTGGAAAATTGTTACCATAATAATAAAACACCAAGTAATATAACAATACAAGAAATAGTTTCTTAACATTCAACAAGAAAACAAAACAGGAAAAAAAAATCAATAAGCACATAAGTGAACAAATTAAATTCAAAGGGCAAATAGGTGCAAAAAAAACTAATTAAGGCTCACAAGCCACAATAAAATAATTAAATATAATTCAACAATATCATTGAATAACTTGTTTAATGAATACATAAAAAAATATGAATTAAAGTAAATAGTGACCCCCAAAAAATGGCTCACCTAGTATAATAATTTGTTATATTATAATAAAAATAAATTCATGCATATTTAATATGTATTAAAAGCAAACAGCTACTGACGTCAACTTGAAATAACAGTTTGGTATATAAGTTGGAAAGTTTGGAAATAAGTTGATACAACATAAGCACATAGATTCCAGTGTATATATCATTAATCCATAAATGGTAATCTTAGTCTAAATAATAAAGTGGTGGTTAATTTATCTAAAGATCTTTCGATAAATCTCACATTGAGATTCATTCAATATACTAATTAGTTCATTAAATATCATAAAAAAGCAAATCAATCTACACTTTAAGATTGCAATAAAAAAAATGAAACAACGCAATTATGATAGAAAAATTGACACTATGTTGCACTCAATCATTTACAAGTTATAATTAACTATTAAGCTTTAGAAAGTTTTTGTAAAATTACGAATAATAATTCACAAAACAAAATCGGGCATAACCCTAGTATGACGCAGTACATTCGATTACTCTGTATACATAAAGTTAGGGGTTTTTATTACTTAAATTTTACTATATGAAATATATTTTAAAAAAATGAAAAATGAATTACTCTAAATTTATAATAAGCTTATTCAATAGACACTAACGATTCTGTCGAAAAAAGTTGCTTTTGGACTGCCTGTAGTCTTCCGAAAAAAATATATACACAATTTATACTTTGTGGGTTGCAGAAAGATTCACTACCTTACGATTTCGATGGTAATAACACCTTGGAGAAACAATCACCAGACTATTGAACTAATGGTTGCTTACCGCAAAGAAACGCCATGTGCTCGAATGATTCCAAGTAAAAAAAAGTACCACGTGGTTGGGAAGAACAGACTTAAATTTTAAAATAAAGACCATTGATCCAGTCCAACACGGAGTCAGTGGCTTCAAAGAAGTCACTCATCTCACTTTCACTTTGTAGGGGGGCAGGCACTCAGCTGTAATATGGAAAATAATCTGGCGAGTTTCTCCGTATTCGCAAGCCTGTGTCTCAGTTCCCATTAGTGACGAGGCAGCTCCATCACTGGTATAAGTACGGTAGGATCGGCGATATGGCGGGTCTCAAGGCTTCCCAATACTCTCTCCAGCTGTCATTTGGGTTGAAATGTTCTGCTATAAGTTGTTCTGCAAGCAGTCGTGGAGGAGACTTCAGTCTCGACAGACCGGCATCAGCTAGGTCACTGGGTACTGTAAGGTGGTGATTGAATATTAAATTATTATATTCTCTAACCAGGCTTTCCTGTGTCCGGATAGTTGGAGGTGCAATATGACTTAGAATGAGAGCCAGGGTAGAAGTTCATTTTTTAAACAACCGCTAATTATTCTGGTGTCATTTCGATCATCTTTGCGTGGCAGCTGTTCAGCCAGCCTGAGGCGCAGTATTCAGCTACCGAGTAAACAAGGCTAAGAATTGACGTTTTAAGGGTGGATGAGTTTTCGCTCCAAGCTATACTTCAGAGTTTGTGGATTATGTTATTTCTAGGGTTTATTTTAGCCGGGCTGTTCTCAAAATGCTTTTTATATAAGAATATTCAATCCATTGTTACTTCTAGATATTTTGGATAAGGATTATAATGTAACCAGTTGTTATTGAAGTACACTTGCGGCTCTAAACGAGCTTACTGTGTATTACTGAGATGAAAGCACGACTCTTCTGTTTTATTTATATTCGGGATTAGTCTCCAGTCGGCGAAGTATTTTCTCAATACGGACAAATCCTCTGAAAGTTTGTTATTAGCTGTCTCTATGATTTTACTACATTGAGAAATTTGTAGAGATCTCCAGACCATGTTATATGCCGCAGTCAGGCCACCATACACCACATTTGCCTTCAACTGTTTTTGAAACCCTGCCTCAATGTGCATTGTTAAGCTGAGCACCTGGTCAACACAACTGCAGTTGGGTCTGAACTCAGTCTGTTCAATGGAAACATGTTCCAATATTAATGGGCTAAGTTGGTTTAATAGTAATCGTTCCAGAAGCTTATAACGTGAACTTAATAGTGCTTTCCAATATATATAAATTTTCAGGCAGGTTCTTGGATTTGTTCAGTTTCAGAACTGCAGTTATTTTAGATTTCTTGAGCTCTGTTGGAATATGTCCTATTAATACGATGTCCGAATCAATGTTGTAACACAACAAAATGTCCGGTTCCAAAGGTACGTTTGCGCGGCACACCGCCAAAGTCGCTCCGATCAGGTTGAAACTTGCACGCATTTTAGATGCGCACATGTACTGCATAGGTGGCTATTGTCATAGCCTTAGGTTGAGTGCATCGTGTGCAGTGACAGCCGCACAATGTCAATTCCGATCGAAACATACTCCAAGTTTGAAGTGCGATCGGTCATTCGTTTCTTGCATGCAAATAATGAAACACCTACCGAAATTCACAAAAAAAAATACTGAAGACTTACGGAGAAGGCGTTATGAGTCGAAAACAAGTTAGTGTTTGGTGTAAACAGTTCAAAAGTGGACGCACTGCTCTGAACGATGATCCCGAAAGTGTGCGAAAAGAACCATCAACAACGAAAACGGATGAGAATCTATTAAAAGTCGATACGCTGAATCAAGAAGATCGTCGATTGAAAATACGGAAAATTGTTCTACTGACCGGCATTCCTAGCTCTGTTCATCGTATCTGAATTACGCTATCGAAAAGTGTCCGCGAGATGGGTACTAAAACTGTTGACCGACCAACACAAAATGCATCGAATGGTGGCGGCAATGGAACTTTTAGCGCGCTATCGTCAGGAAAATGGATTTCTAGAGTCTATAGTTACAGGAGACAAAAAGTGGGTGTACCACCATAGCCCCGAATCAAAAAAAGACTCGATGACATGGATGCATCCGAGTACACCAACACCAAAAAGTTCAGCAGTCTGCAAAAAAGACAAAGGTAACTGTGTTCTGGGATATACAAGGCATTTTGCTCATAGAGTTTTTACCACTGAAAACGATGCAAGACCGCGCACCCCAAATCAGGCGAAGGTTTAGCTTCATAAACACAATTAGGAAGTTATTTTCCATCTGCCCAAAAGTCCAGACCTGGCTCCTTCTGGTTTTCATATTTTTGAGGCTCATTTGTCGAGTGAAGACGACTACGTTGTAAGATGAAGTACGGCAGTATTTTAGAAATTTTGAATCGCACCGTTTACGAAAAGGGCTTGTGCATCGCTCGGATAAGTGCCTTAACATTGGCGGCGATTATGTTGAAAAGTAGCTAGCAGTTCACGCTTTTACTTAGTTTATGTTTGATTTCTATAAATAAAGTAGTCTGCCTATAATTCATAAATGTACCTTAGTAACCGGATATCCCTCGTACACGTGATTGCGCAGCTGTGTTAATTGGGCCCGCATCAGCATCAATTATTTCCTGACAATTTTCTAATTATCTTATTTCTTGTTTTCAGTTTTGTCTATTTCTTTAATGTTAGGAGCTCATCGAGTGTTATGTCCAGATATTTCTAATTACAATTATATCTCAATTACTTCTGATAAAAGACAACACTCAGTTCTTTAACATAACGATTACTTAATTGAAACGAACAAACTAAATCTGTTACTGATTAAAACTTAAACTGTTTCTGTAACAAAAAATATTTCTAGGCACTGTGAAACAAATAACTATAGTCAAGAAACGCCGTATTACCTAAAGAAAACTTAATTACTATAAGTTCGAAAGTGCCGTGACCGTTAACAATTACAGATTTATAAGAGGTTTTATTCTGAGCGTGTGTATTGTATACGGAACAATTTCGAAAACAATAGAAAATAAATTCGACTGCCATTCATCATTTCTCGGCCAGCGCGCTAATGATTAAAGTTGTCGTGCTGTGTTTTTATATATTCTTTGAATTTTGGAACAGAAACGAGTGGCGAGATGTGACAAAACAAATACACGACAAATTGCCGAGATAAAAGTGTTATTAATAGTGGGACTCCGGGTCAAATTAATTAAATTTCCATGAAAGGAAGGAAACAAGCACGTTCCTATTTTATGAATTGCATATGCGTGCTTACGCCTCTTATAATTTATTAAAGTGTTTTAATACAGTTTCCAATTTAATTGATGCTCGCTAGCAGTTGAAGCGTAGGTATAAGCTTAATATTATAGTAGAAAGTCAACCAATAATTATAATCACAGTGTCGTTATTGTGTCACGAAACATTGTGGCGTCTAACTTCTCAATTATTCTTAAATTTCTTCAAAAGGTACGTTAGGATTGAGTTTCATTAAACGGATAAAATTGTTTTATTTTTATTAAAATTGAGAAAACTGCAAAATACATGAAAATTTTGAATCGAAGTAGCCTTTACTTGATGTAAATTCATAACTAATGAAATAAAAATGAAAAAGCAATATTACTTAATTTCCGTAAAATCCCATTACAATTGTTTCGACACACAGTGTTTTCGTCGGACGGAGTTTTATTGCAAACTAAACCTAAAGGATGATGACACATTTAAACTTAAACATAATTATACTCAGAAGGATGGCACAATAATTGGCACTTTCTATTCAAGATGTAAACTTTATTACACAAAGGCACCAAAATTTACCGAGTACCAACATAAAAACGGAAAACCCGAAATAAATAACAGAATCAGTTGTAAAATAGGCCTAATAAAGGAGAATTGCTGAAATGTATATAATTGTTGAGTAAAAGGTCTCTATTTATATACTTATTTAAAAATTTCCATAATTTCAAGTAAATTTAATTTTTGCAATTTATTTTCTGTGTGTAAAATTTTAAAGTTATAATTAAAATTGTGGGCTTCTTCCCTCAGATGTATTGCATAATGTGAGTCATTCTTGTTATTAATATAACTCGTTCATGGTCTTTGATTCTTTTAGAAAAGGATTTAACCTGTCTGGCCTATATAAAATTTAGAGCATGAACTACATTCAAGTTTGTAAACTCCCGATTTATTGTTTTTATCTATTTTTTGTTTGTTGTTTTTAATAATTGAACCTAAAAAGTTATTGTTTTGAAAGCCTATTATATATCGGTTAAAGTGTCCAAAAAACTTATTATTGTTTTACAATTTTATTGTAACGTTAAACCTAAATATAGCATTCTAAATTCATATAAACTAATAGATAAGATCAAACAACTTAACCTTCCACATAATAGTAAATTGATTTCTTTTGATGTACAAAATCTGTGTCCTTCTATTCCACCTGAAGATGTCGTAAAATTAGTAGAAGAATTTTTAACAAAAATTAAAGTAAATTTTATCATTATACAAGATATTTTAAATTTATTACATGTATGCTTAAACCAAAATTATTTTTATATCGATAATGTATACTATATGTCAAAGAATGGTTTAACCCAATAAGTCACTTTCTAGCTGAAACTTTATTAGATAATTTAGAAAAGAAAATTCTTGAACATTCACCTTGCAAACATTTTATTTATTGGCATAGATACGTAGACAATGTCTTAGATTGTTTTACGGATACAGACAGACAATTAAACCTTTTTATCATGTTAATATACTAATATTATTAATAATATTAATAATATGTTAATATATTATTAACAATCTCCACCATAACATTAAGTTCACTGTTGAAATAGAAATAAATAAACCATCAATTTCCTAGATTTAAAGATTTTAAATAAAAACAATAAGCATAATTTTTCTATATACCATAAACCGTCACATACTGATACAGTAATTCACAATAAATCCACACATCAATACTCGCATAAAATGGCTTCGTTCAATTCTTTAATTCATAAACTTATTAGTACTCCCTTATAGTAAAGAGCTTAACTACATTAAATAAATAGCCTATAACAATGGATATAAAACAGATATTATTTACAGTATTCTGAATAAACAAAGTTACAAGAAAGCTATTAAATTATTATACCCTAAGTCGTGATATGAATAATAAAATAAATAAATTCTTAAAGAGAAAAAATTATAACATAGCTTTCAATACCGACAACTCTTTCGGTTCAATTATTAAAAACAATAAACAAAAAATAGATAAAAACAGTAAATCGGGAGTTTTCAAATTTGAATGTAGTTCATGTCCTAAATTTTATATAGGCCAGACAGGTAGCTCCTTCCAAGGAACTGCTTTAATCGCTTCTATATCTAGCATTCCTGGTTTTCGGACAAACGAGAGAATACATCAGCTAATACTAATACATCGTTTAGTGATTGCTTTCCTCGATGCTAACAGTTTTCTCGGATACTCTGAATTTGCTGGCAGTAATTTTGATGGCACCACGCTTTAGCTTGCCGTTGTTACTGAGTTCTAACAATGAATGGTAGAGAGCTTGCCGCAAGCTTGAAGCCAAATTAGGTTTCTTTTTTAAAATTGCAACTAAAACATTGATTGATTTGTCCATATTTGAGACAAAACCAATTTGAAATTTTTCATTAAAAAACTCTTAACTTCACTTTTAACATCAAATCTGACATTTACTTAGCAGCAGTCAAGGTATACTTTTCTTAATTTTTCATTAAATCTCAAATCGGACACTTATTTCTGAACAGAGGGAGTAGTAGATTATATAATTCGTTGTCATATCGTTATCGTGTAAAATTTTTTAACTCTCAGCTTGTTTTCAACTATTGTTTGCGTAATTTGTTGTTGTTGTGTTATTATTTTGTTATATTGTTATTTAATAATAAATAATTATTTGAAAATTGATATGTTGCAAGTATTCGCAGTGTCGAGTGCTACAAGAATTCTGTTAAGCGATCTTTAAGCCACTTGTTTTCAGAATAGACAAGCCGTCAGAAATTTAGAAGACCAACAAAATTTAAGAAACAAAAATTAAGAAACTTAAATGCTTAAGAAATTAAGCGTTTAAAACCCTTTAAGAAAGCAACCGCAATTTAATGAAAATGTCGAGTTAGATGTCGTCTGGCACTTTTAGGAAAATTAAAGTTCAGGGCAGTTGTAGAATTTTAAAGCCATTTTTTTCTTGTTTTTTTATATCACTCAAATCCGATCGCAATTAACAAAGCAATAACCCGGTGCATTTTTTATATGACATCCTGTATATATTAGTTGCAGTCCATACTTTTGAAATAAGCCTACTGAATACATTTACGTCAAAATGTATTTTAATAATCTTATTAATAAAAGCGTAAAATATGCATACATAGACCTGAACTTTGTTTCACATTGGTTTCGTAAAGCATGTGTTAGCGTTGGAGGTCAGATTTTGTTGTCGGAAAATCTCATGCACGGCATTAGAGGTTCGCTTTAATTAAACCTTGTTTGCTATAAGCAGCGACTCATTTTATAAGCTGAATATATCTGCTGATGTACACGTATAGTTATGCACAAGTACTGTCAGCTGCATCTAATTCAGAGCTTGTACCTCGCTGTCTCAGCATCACTTTGAATTTGAATTATGGCATGGATTATCACGACCGTTCACATTTTAATTGAAGATATATTTTGCGTTAATGTGAAAAAAGAAGGAAATTATCTCATGCAAATTGCGAGATTTTAACTAACTATTGGATTTTATTGTACAATGTGATTAGAAATTAACAAAAAATTAAAATAAACGAATTAGGAACAATATAGCACTTGTTAAATACTTGAACATAAGATTTTATTTAAATCTTGGTTAATGTTACAGAAGAAATAATAGTAAAAGTAGTAGCAACAGTGGCGGCGCGTGAGCATTGATTACACTGGCCAATAATTCAATTTTTTTCTGCTGACTATGATCTGACACTTGTTTTTAGTTAATATTGGTACGCTAATGCCAAATATGAAACCTATTTGTCCCTATCACGTCAAGTTTTCTTTCTATGGTACTTCTTGTTTGCCGATTTCAAAATTCTTGAAAATGGTTAAGTAAATGTAGCAAATCATTAATCGTTCAAAGAATTGAACGACATTCTAAATACATTTATCTCATTAACATAATGTACACTTATACCTGACAATATTTAAGAACTTAATAAACTAATTAAGTAATAAACAATTATAAAGAAATGCAAGTCTATTAAGCTAATCCTGTTCATTAAGTCAGCATATTATAATTTAATGAGATTTTATTATAAAGTATTGATTACTTAAGACTGTTTAAAAGTAAACAAGGGTGATAATAAAACGTTAGTTACATGTTAGCTCTTAAGGAAGAAACTACATCATGTCTACTACTCGAAAATTTGTAAATACTGCCGATTCGTTCTGCTATATTTGTGGCAGCTTCACCGTTCCCAGTCCAAAGATAACTATTACTGCTTTCGTTAAGAAAATGTATTTGGCTTATTTTGACGTAAAACTTGCTGATCAGGACATGTCATGGGCTCAAGTATGTAAACCATGTGTGGAAAATTTGCGGCAGTGGAGCAAGGAAAACGCCAGAAATTAACTTTTGGCGTTGCAATGATATGGCGTGAACCGAAAAACCACGTACATGATGGCTATTTTTGTTTAGTTCAGACCTCCGGTCATAATAAAAAGAATAAGAATAAAATTGTATATCCTAAAATCGACTCCGCGATTTGACAACTGCCTCATTCCGATGAAATATTCGTGCCAATTTATGAAAAGCTTCCTTCACTTGCGTACTCGTATGTTGAAGACATGGCAGATGTTATTGAGAAACAAGATTCGGATTTAGATTGTGACTATGGAGATATAATTTCTAATGATGGACCACAATGTTTTACTCAAGCAGAATTGAATGATTTAGTGTAAGGGATAGCGTAAGGGATTTGGGTCTATTAAAGGAATCATCGGAACTACTAGCTTCAAGATTAAATGAAAAGAACTTATTCGAGCAAAGTACGAAAATAACTTTATATCGTAGCAGGGAAAGTAATCTTATGCAATATTTTAAAGAAGAGTATGAATTTGTTTATTGTAACAATGTGCCAGGTTTCCTAACTAAAATGGGCGTTGCACAATATGACCCAAGTGAGGGCGTTTGTTTATCGACAGTGCAACCAGAAGCCTCAAATATGTCCTACTGCACAACGGGAATGTTTTCAGTTCAATGCCTATTGAATATTCTGTTCAATTAAAGGAAACATATGACGACATTGAGAAGGTTACAAAGTTACTGAACTATACAGACCATAATTGAGTCTTCTGTGTGGATCTCAAAATGGTAAACTTTTTACTTGGCTTTCAAAGAGGATATACAAAATTTCCGTGCTTTTTGTGCCTCTGAGATAGTCGAGCTAAAAACCAACACTGGTTTCAGAAACATGGGCCTCCCAGAACATCCTTAGATGTTGGAGAAAAGAACATTATAAGTCAACCTTTAGTCGACAAAGAAGAAGTAGTTTTTCCACCTCTTCGTATAAATTGGTTCTTATGAAGCAATATGTTAAAGCTCTAGATTTGCAAGGTAACTGCTTCCGCTTCATATTGCTGTTAACTTTGCTCTTAAAAATGAATTTAATTAACGGAATGATTGGGTATATTTTTACACAGGCAGAATTTTGTTGAGACTCTGTATATTCTGTGTATATCTCAGGGTAATCTTTTGGTTCTGCACAACTAGGCCTAGCGTCCAAAGTAAATACAAAGAAATAACACAACAAGCAGTATTTGTTTAAAAATATTTTATTGCCTATTAGTATTTTTACATTTCATTGTTATTGTCTTAAAATATTTCATTCTTAACCTATTCTTAATCTTGTAATGAAACTTTTATATACAAATATTCTCTTATAAACTCTACACAGATAATTTTGGAGATTTGATTCAGATTCAAATGAATCTCACAAGCAAAAACTTTTGATGATTTCTCTCACAAAAGAGGGTATGTGTCCTCCTAATGATGAGACTAATACTCACAGTCTGTATATTCTGGAAATGTGGATCTCTAGTCTATACTGATAAATTCTGACAAAGCGAGGGCCTATTTAAGTGGTAGATGTATCCTTACAGAATAGAACCCTTGTCTTCACACTGTATAAGCATTTCTTACTTTCCACGCCTATCTCTGAATGTTTTGAAATTTTAAAAATTTCAATGGGACATATATTTTGAGAATTTTCAGGGAATCCTACTTCCCCTTTATCAGACTCAAGTATCTGGCCTGACATACACTTTAATCGTGTATTTATAGTTACTTAATAGTTTAAAATAACAATCCACATATACAAAGGTATTTTTAATAATATAAAATATTATTAAAAATCTGGTGTGAAGAACACAATGTGTCTGAATGTGAATATGTCTGAAGATATCCTTTCTCCAGCAGGGGCGTACCGATGAGCCTGTAGAAATGCGAAATACGTATCTACGTCTCTGGGGAGGGATATGTTCGGACACGTTCACAAAAATATTAATAGTGAACCTGTTGCTACTATCACTAGACGTAGTTGGAAAAAAAAAACTATCAAAAAAAGAAAAAACGCTCCTCGGAGCAGACCCAGTCCCGATTGACTAAAACCGCCACTGCCCGTTCTTGCCAACGTCCAACGGCCCACCCGGCTTCTGAGGCTGCTTCAGCTCAGGGGGGGTGGGGAGAAACTTGATGAAACAGTATCAATAAAAAAAGAAAAGGCAAGTTGCGTGGGCAGAGGGCCGGTTCCAAGATCGAGACTCGCCCCACTCTCGAGGTTCGGGAGACAAGGGAAAGGTAAAAAAAAGTCGTCGCTTCAACTAACAGTAATTATTGTACCAGTCCGTTCATAAATAATTCACAATCCCTGTATAAAAAATTAATGAATAACCCCGGTATCTGAATTATTAACTAACCCCAGTATATAAACTTATTAAATAACCCCTGTATATGATTTATTAAATGACCCCAGTATATAACTTATTAACTAACCCCAGTATATAACTTATTAACTAACCCCGGTATAGAAACTTATTAAGTAACCCCTGTATATGGATTATTAAATAAAACTGCTTCAGGAATATGCGGCTGAAGGCCCGTCACAAGTAAAGAAACAGATAAATCAAAACAAAGTGATGTGTAATTTAAATGACTTGACTAATTAAAATTTATAGTGCGGCTGATAGCCTCATACGCCTAAAAAAAACAATACGTATTCTTTCTTATTAGTTCACAAAACTGTTACATATTCAACAATATGTTGAAATCAAACGATCTTTAGCTAGAACGTTTCTTGTTCTTAAAATGTACAATTAAGATTCCGCAAGATATGTAATTTGCGTATAAAATAAACTATTCTAAGTAATTAGCAAAAATGGTGAAAATTCAAAATATAAACGTGAAAAAAAAAATTCTAAGTAATTAGCAACAATGTGAAAATTCAAACAAGTGCGGTGAAACAAAAGTATTCAAGTAATTAGCAAAAATGAGAAAATTCTCAATTAAAGGGTTATTGAACGTATACTATTAATTAATATAAATATGAAATTCCTAAATATGTGTTAAATAAAAAAAAAATTACGTTTAAAATTACAAAATTAAATTGAACGACCAGATAAAAAAAAACAAGTTCGTAAAAAACAAAAAAACGAAGGTCAAGCAGGTTTTTCGTTAAGATAAAACACCTGAGTTATTGAATGACGCGAGATTAATTTTTGACAAATAACTAGATCTATGAAATTTTACAAATAATAAATTGTAAATTAATACAAATGAATATAATAAAAGCTTAGCTGTAGTTCTAACGTCGATCGGCCTTTATTTTCCTTCCAGGAAGAAGAACGTCGCTGGCGGGAAAACTCAGGCGATGGTACTAGATGTTTAGTCGTCTAATAACGGTGTTTTTTTTCCTGCCTGTCGGTCACACCATCTAATTAAATAAGGGAACACAACGGCAATAAGAGAAAAGAAAGTTACAGAAATAGCTCTATACGTACCAAGTTAGCGCTCGATGGTGATAAAACAATTAAAGCGTCGATTGAGAAACGTATTACAGACGGAATACTTTACCTAACACTCTTTAGATCCTCCCAAGGAGTTATCGCTTAAAGCGAATAATTGTAGAAATATTCGGTCGATTAAAATCCCCATACAGGGCCGTAATTACAACAAGTAAAAAAGTACGGCTACAACGATCGAACTTAGTGTTAGGTAAAGAACGTTTCTCGTTCAAAGTTCGATAGCGAATAATTCAAAATGTAAAGAGCCACATTCGTACGTTCTTAGCAACGCAAAAAAAAAGCAGGCACTAAAGGTCAAGAGAATAAAAAGAAAAAGAGCTTGAAGAAATTGAATATAAATTTAAATTGCAAATACGATACCTATACAGGTAGATTCGTTGAAAATGAAACGAAATATATTAAAGAGATTATTAATAAATCATGAAATGAAACAATATACGTTGAGCGTTACGGACACGTAACACTGTAATTGTGTTCTTTACACCAGATTTTTAATAATATTTTATATTATTAAAATACCTTTGTATTATACAAAACTGGTGGGGTTTACCTACTCATGTATGTTTCAATTACTCTGATACATCCACATATACCTTTATCAAATTTCGTTAACTCTATATACTCCAAAATTTATCTTGTATAAAATTTTACGTATTCGGATTCGAATTCTGCATATAAACTTTCAAACTCCTCTTTGTACATTGGTTCTCCCAAACTGGTGAGGAGATTAAATGACTTTTTATTTCTTTAATTATTTAAACAAATTGCCCAGAGACTTTAACTTCGAAATTTATTAATTATGTGTACGTTAAAAAAAGTTTGTCAATGTTGAGAATATCTTTGTGAATAATCTTCTTCCTCGGTGATTTTCCCTTATATAGTACGCATTCTCTCTTTCTATGAATTTCTTCCCTACTCCAAACCATTTCATTTTATTTTAACTAATTTTCATGCTTATTTAACGTTTTCACCCCTGTGCCTGGACGTGTCATGTTTACGCATCTGTTTTGGCAAGGTTATATTTATAACAATAGAGTGAATTGAAGTTACATGTGGCTACTAACGTTGTTAATGTACAAAGCAAAATGTATTTCGTATCCTTTTTAATATTTCTGGCAGGTAATGCATGTTTTATTACTTTACTTAGATATTAAGCATTTAAAAATCAAACTAACCTAAAATTTATTGACATGAAGTCTCTTATTTACACATTAATTCTTGGAATTATACATCTAAAATTTTAATACTATATTTAGACACAGTATACGAGGTGCATTTAAAATACACAACCTCAGCTGATATCCTTTTAATTTACTTTTAATTTACTACTAACCTACAAACACTTGTAGGTTACTTTTTTTTAATACTAATGATAAAACGCTTGGCAGAAATCTTTAATGTTGTCCTCGCCTCATTCTTATTTGGTGGGATTTTGTTTTTCTTGCGTCTTTTTTCTTGAGTAGACCTTGCTTTGTAGCTGAGTAGATGGTGGTCCTTATGATTTCTCCATTATTCAACATTATGTTGATCTTCTGATTATTCTCTCCTCTTGTTTTGGTGGGTATCCCTGACTCTTCTAGGTATACCCTCCTTAAACACGCCTCGTCTTTTCCTTAAAATCCGGGCATGTTGGAAGATCAAAGCTGACCCGGGGGTCAGCTTTGATCTCCCAGCATGACCGGAACCAACAGGAAACAAAGGACGGGTCCTTCGTTTCCTGTTGATGCAGATTTCTTTATCTCTAGAGAACTACTTATTATGCTTTGCCTCAATCCTACGTATTCTACTTATTTTAGTGAATTTCATAGCAATACGTGAAAAATTTCCGCGACTAAGTTACGAACAAATTTAAGCTGGGGTATTTGATGGACCTCAAATTAAACAAGAAAGCCTGCAATTATAAAGATTTAGTACAATAAATGCTTAAAAAATTTCACCGCCTAGGTTGTAACATGAGCATAAATCTTCATTTCCTTCATAGTCATCTTGATAGGTTTCCCGAAAATTTAGGTGCTGTAAGTGATGAACAAGGCCTGAGATTTCAACAAGATTTAAAAATCATGGAAACTCGGTACCAAGGAAGATGGGATCCTCACATGATGGCCGACTACTGTTGCAGTGTTCAAAGGGACTGCCAAACCAAAATACACAGCAGAAAGTGCTACAAACGAACATTTATTCTCTGATTGTTGTTTTCCCTTTTACAAATACTCTTGTAATTTTTTAATGATTATTGTGTAAATACTTGCACTTTACTCGTGACTAAAATTGTCTAAAATTGTATTGAAATAAATCAATGAATTATTAAATTTTATAGTTTCTTTATATCGTAACAGGTCTTAGCCGCTTAGCCTACTTAGCCGCTTTTACTTACAACGCATTTACATGTTTTCCCGGCGCTACCAGGATGTGTTTAAGATTTTCTTTCAATCTTTGTATAATTATTATTATGTAATAATGTATAATAATAATAATTATATTTGAGTTCCTTCCTTATTTTCCGCGGATGCCTCATAATCAATACCAAGAAATTAATAATTCAAAACGACAAGAAAAGTAACTTTACTAATATCAAGTTAAAAATACAATTTCCTTCTCGACAAAATATAAGTGACACGATGTCTAAAATTTCTCCTGGGGTCTCATTAGAAGTTGAATAAAAATTTCCAAGTTTTGTAATTTGTCAATCAATCAATTGATGAAGCCTACATTTGGCCTGTACACGGCAAAGTGCGATAAACATCTTTTACAGTACAGAATTACGAGAGATGCTCGCTTAATATTGAATATCTCAAGAGTAGATAGTGTTTTATTAATATAAATGTCACTCTAATATTTTCACTTCATTTTTTGCTGGTTTAAAAGAAGTGACAGATCGAAAAAAACATTGTGGCGTTTTGAAGTTATCGCAGTTTGTATCGAACGTTTTTACGAAAAAATGTGAAATTTAATAACATTAAAAAGCGATAATTTTCTATAAATGCGTAAATTACGCCGGCAAGAAAATTTCGATAAAGTAAAGATATTTTATAATGAGACAGTTCATTAGATACTGAACTTTCTTTTGACTGGAGATCTTTTAAAGATTAGCTTCGTTAAGGGTATATACTTAAAAAACGTATAGAACCTCTTAGCGCATTAACATTCGTATCCTCTGTACGTGTTCCGATAACTAAGTTGTCATTTTCAGTAAGAAGAAACAACAGTATGTTGCATGCTAGTATGGTAATATTCCCAGGCTATCTATAGTGTCGCAATAAATAAAGAAATATTATTTTCTGGTGATCTTTTTGCACAAAACACAAGGCGTAAATATTGAATTAAAGGATTAAACACAGATGTAAATGAAATTAATAATAATTAAAGTACTTTATTTAAACGATATTAAAATAATGAGAAACAATATAAAGTAAATAAAAATTATATTGAAAGTATAGAGGTAGGTAATCTTCCTGTTAAAGTTAAACTAAACAAAAAGAAATGAAATATGTTTATTCTGAGTTTGGCTAAAACTGGCTAAAGTTCACTTCTGGGTGATTGATTTATTCGTACAACTAATAAATTGCGAGAAAAGTATTAAAATTGGGTAACAAGTGTACTGAGCTTTGTGGTTGCATCGCACGTGGCTGATTCGTGGAGATGCGAGAGCTGCAAGTGATGTGTGAGATGTCAAAGTATAGTTCATAACGTATTTCTTTTCAGTCGAATGCCAAATCTAAGGCGTAAGAATATCTTAAAATGACTAACGTGTGTAGTATTACAGCACGTATTTATGTGTGTTAGAAAAAGATGAAGTATAATTTGCGGTTAGTACTTTCAGCAGTGCAAACTGCAAAGAAATACTTTATCAACTGTAAAAGCGTGTCCACCGCTGTGGCAACTTATACATAACCAAATGGGGGTGTAGTGTCCCCATCGGGTCCGCAGACCAATGAGACGCTGCCGACAGATTCAGTATTATTAAAATCCCGATGCGCGAGCGAGATCGCCGTATCGATCAAGATTAATACATAACCGAGGTTTGTGATGAAAAGCAGATTAGAATGACACCTCGCAGCAAGTAGTTCGGCGCGTGTATAAGAAAGTTAGCGTGACCAGGTAAACCGTAATCACAGTTAAGACCAGGTAAACAGTAATTTTTAATAATATAAAAATATTATTAAATATGGGGTGTGAAGAACACAATACAAGTTCATTTATGTATTTTTGAATGTATCTTCTCCAAAGACGTAAATACGTATTTCACATTTCTACATGTTCGTCGGTACGCCCCTGTTGGAGAAGAGACACATTCAAAACAAACATAACTACGTTACTATCTAGCCGAAATTATTCAGACAGAGCGTGAAGGAATATTCAGCGCTGTCTACATAATAACAGCCGAAGTAGACGGTATAGTCGGTAACCACCGTATCTATAAAAAAACTGTATTCTCGTGTCTTCACTACTTGTCGGCGTGAGCCGAATGTGTATACAACAACATAATTTGAAACATACTTGAGTGGGTAAAACCTCACTAAATTTGTATAATACAAAAGTATTTTTAATAATATAAAAATATTATTAAAAATGGGGTGTGAAGAACACAATACAAGTTCATTTATGTATTTTTGAATGTATCTTCTCCAAAGACGTAGATACGTATTTCACATTTCTACATGTTCGTCGGTACGCCCCTGTTGGAGAAGAGACACGTTCAAAACAAACATAACTACGTTACTATCTAGCCGAAATTATTCAGACAGAGCGTGAAGGAATATTCAGCGCTGTCTACATAATAGCAGCCGAAGTAGACGTGTTTTTTATAGTCGGTAACCACATTATATATATATATATATGTATATATATATATACATTCGGCTCACGCCGACAAGTAGTGAAGGCACGAGAATACAGTTTTTTATAGATACGGTGGTTACCGACTATAAAAAACACGTCTACTTCGGCTGTTATTATGTAGACAGCGCTGAATATTCCTTGACGCTCTGTCTCAATAATTTCGGCTAGATAGTAACGTAGTTATGTTTGTTTTGAAGGTGTCTCTTCTCCAACAGGGGCGTACCGACGAACATGTAGAAATGTGAAATACGTATCTACGTCTTTGGAGAAGATACATTCAAAAATACATAAATGAACTTGTATTGTGTTCTTCACACCCCATTTTTAATAATATTTTTATATTATTAAAAATACTTTTGTATTATACAAATTTAGTGAGGTTTTACCCACTCAAGTATGTTTCAAATTATGTTGTTATAAACAGTAATTATCTCACATTGGCTACAACCTAAATGTACGAGATTTTTTCACTTTATGCTAAAATGTCGCACACCGCTTGTAACTGAATACTAATTAGAACGCGTAGGTAAATTTCTTTTGAAATAAAAACCATTATTAAATGTTACAGCTTCTAAGAGGTGGCGAATCTTTTCGCGCGTATCACACGAGTAGGCAGATATTTCCTAGAACTAAGTGTAACCAGATGAATTATATGTACGAGTATATAAGCACCAATTTTGTAAAAAGAATTGATATTTATCATCACCTGCTGAAGCCACAGTGAGGCTTCATGTAGAGTTCTATGTATATATGTATAATTCTAACGCCGAAGAAATTATATATTATTTATATAATGTGTATTCACAAAATTTGGTCATGTGTATAATAATCAAAATATGCAATAATAGTTTCATATAAAGTATTAAAGCATTAGAAATAATAACAATTTTGTATAAATACTATACAGCGGCGTATATATTATGTTTACAAATAATTCATTAAATTAGATTATCGAAAAACACAGGACATTATTACTTCACCCTCCTAACACGATTAAGTGATTCTGTGTAGTTATTCCACAATTGAATTTTAAATAAAAATTTTCTTAAGGGTTTAGATGATTTTTAATAGTTTTCTAATTACTCTGCCATATGCAGTTCCCAAGTCGTTTTCCTGGATATATTTTAATCCTCAGCAAACGCATTCTACTATTATCACATCCAAAAGCTGACTAATAGTAATGAAATGTATTATTAATGTTTTAGTAATTAAAATAAAATTACATCATAGATTGGTTAACACAATAGGATATCTTATCGCCCTCATCGGTTACATACAGCTTCCTATGTAATTATTTTACTAATTAACAATCTCAGTTTACTTCATAAAAAAATAAAATACGTCTATTAACTCTTAAAAACTCCAATACTACTGCTTCAGACCCAAAAAGGTTGTTTAAATATAATATACAGACTTCTCTGTCTCGTTAAGACTATTGAACTAGTCCTCGTAGATGTTATGTAACATTACGACATGAAGAATTAAATTTAAAATTTTGTACTGGAATATGATATACGAGATGACGCTAAGTATATATCAAATAATAATAAGTTCAACAAATTCGCGGATAAACGTAGAAAATGTAATATTTATGTATATATCATTCAAGAAGCTAGCGCATTAAGCAGAAATATTTTTCATATTCAAAATGCAACTATTCCTACTTTCAAGAGCGTTTTATGTCTGTGCGATTTGTAATAATTTGTTTTTAAAATACCAATATGTTTTATTTGTTTAAAACTAAAAAGAATACTTTTCTGGTCGAACATAGTTTTGTGGGTAGATTTAAACTTAATATGCAAAAGAAATATACAGGCTGTCTTTGAAGTATAAAAGCAACGTATGAAAAATAGAAAGATGTAATTATATAGAATATAAATCCAAAATATTTTGAGTCAATTACGACACGAACCCCAAAATTAAAAATCCTTAAAAATTGTATCATGTTCCGCCTATGAATTCAAAATATTTAGAATGTGTATAAATAATAAATAACTCTATTGAAGTTACAAACACACACACACACACACAGCATATATTTACATAGGTAACAACTGCTATTTATAACAACTGATGTTATTAAAACTATATTATTTTCGTATGCTAAGGTCATTAACTTCGTACAAAATCAGCTGTTTATATATTCGAGTGATTTATTAAGAATTAAGATGCATAATTTACAAACCCATTTTAAAAATCATACTAAAAACAATTTGTGGAATTTTAGAACTAACATTTCATGCGTATTACGCGAATGTTTTTTTTTATTACGAGAATTAAGAAATATAAAATATTATCGATTCAGAATGCCGCTGTTGAATTTACAGGCTGCAATATTTATATTCATAAAAACGCTAGAAGATAACAGTGTGTATAAGTTTTGTATGGTAAGGATTCGATAAGCTGGTACAAAAGTCAGCAGTTAAAAATTTGTGTGAATTTTTAAAGACAGTGTTTTAAAAGAACACATAAAATGTGTGTTCTACGGGAATTTAACGTCCTATTTGGTAACGATCTATCTTTAATCGAAAAATCAATCGAACGTCTTTTTTTTATAACAAGTACACCCAGTATATGAACAGATAAATATAATAAAACAAAGTATCTTCATTTTAACAAACTAAATATAGTACTTATAACTAGAGCTGAGGATGTTTGCGGTACGGCAGGACCGTATGTAGTGCATCCCCACATTTAACTATTTATCTAAATATTCTCTGAAATGATTTGCCGGATCTCATAAATTAATAGAGTGATATTTTAGTATGCACTGGATATTGTTATTATACAAAATCATAATAGCCATTTGTATTTATGGATCATAAATAATAATACGCATGTATTTGTATTTGGTTGTGAATTCAATTTAAACTTAAAACGAATCGTAATATTTTAACGACAAGCCGTCCTTACAATACATGCATTCGAGACAAAGTGTGCAACTCTACGAATAACTTCCATAATTGATCGAAAATGGACATTTTGGAGCTGAAGTAAAGCCCCTATTCTTAGAAAATTTTATTACTGTCGTTAAGAACTATTATTATAAACAACAAAGGCCTTTTATTAGTGTTGAAGTTTTAGTTTCATTGAATTTCCATGTTGTAAGTAGTCAATTGTAAAGTGTTCATTCACAATATTCTAAAACAAGGTGTAAATTTAACTAAAATCCAGAAAAACACACAGTTAGAAGTTATAAGTTATAACTTCTAACTTCATTCACCTAGTTCAAGTAGGTAATATATATAAAATATATGCAAAATATGTGCTGCCAGGCTTTGAAAGGCTGTGTGACAAGATTTTAATAAATCGAGGTTTCTTTTGTTTTCGTAGCTTTTATTGCATTTGGTTATAAAAATAATATAATAAATAGTAATAAACACAGCTTCTAATCTAGTAATATATTATCAGAATGTGTTTTTCTGGATTTTAGTTAAATTTACACCTTGTTTTAGAATATTGTGAATGAACACTTTACAATTGACTACTTACAACATGGAAATTCAATGAAACTAAAACTTCAACACTAATAAAAGGCCTTTGTTGTTTATAATAATAGTTCTTAACGACAGTAATAAAATTTTCTAAGAATAGGGGCTTTACTTCAGCTCCAAAATGTCCATTTTCGATCAATTATGGAAGTTATTCGTAGAGTTGCACACTTTGTCTCGAATGCATGTATTGTAAGGACGGCTTGTCGTTAAAATATTACGATTCGTTTTAAGTTTAAATTGAATTCACAACCAAATAACAAATACATGCGTATTATTATTTATGATCCATAAATACAAATGGCTATTATGATTTTGTATAATAACAATATCCAGTGCATATCACTCTAAAATATCACTCTATTAATTTATGAGATCCGGCAAATCATTTCAGAGAATATTTAGATAAATAGTTAAATGTGGGGATGCACTACATACGGTCCTGCCGTACCGCAAACATCCTCAGCTCTACTTATAACGAAAGTAAAATATACAATTATTAAATGCATATCTATGTACACTGGTGTTCCAAAAGTTGGAATATTTCATCTTCAATTAGTGAGCATACGAGTACCCATTTGCACCTTGTCGCACTATGAATGATAAACAATTACATAGGAAAATATTTCTGTATACAAAATAATTAAAACTAGCTTTGTGTGAATTGCCATTGACAGATATAACATTTTTGTTTATTCTCCAGCTAAACAACAAATCAATGATATTTTATTATAATCAATCTATTAGTCTAATGCCTTTGGATACACAATATTTCTTTATTTATTACCCAAATTATAATTCAATTTACAGAATAAAATCAAAACAAAATTGTAAATCACAAACATAACAACAAGTACTATTAGAAACAAAAAAAGTGTTATAAAGACAACTTCCTAAATATAAAAAATATAAAGAAACCCAGAATAATATACGATATTCAAGCTAATAATTAGAGGTCAGATTATATACAGTTTGCATAAATGTACATATTTGCATAATATATGCATTTTGTATATTATTTGCATATTTTGTAGTAATTTAGAAGTTTTGCATATTTTTAAGTAACTGATTTTTTTAATTTACTAAATCAAATTTTGTATAGGCATTACTAAAAATATGTCGTGGATGTAACAAAGAAATAAAAATTAAACAGCCCTCATTAAATTAAAAATAGCATTTTATTAAGCCTCTTCCCGCTACTTTTCCGACAAGCGTCTCCAAGAATTTATTATTTCTCTTCCCATACGTCTAGGCCGAGACAAAATTCCAGGAAAAGCTAATATCTTAAAAATTCTAAATAAATACAAAAATACATTTTACCAGAAAATTAGAAATATATGTGTTTCTTTGCTATTCGGAGAAATTTATTCCCGTATTGGAAAGTAATTTTATTTTAAATGTCATTTTATGTTGGCACTTCGAAGTATAAACTTGTGAGTTGTGATATATAATGGCAAAAATGCCGAAAATAGCGACTGTGCCTGGATGGATTGCACCTTATTCAGAATTGCGTATGGACGGAGAAAAAGTGTTTTTCGTAGCATGCTGCAAGATTGTGTGTAAAATTTTAAGTTTATTTCCTCTTATTAATTAATTAATTAAGTTTTTAATTATTTCTTTATCTTTTACTAACATTTATTTTATAAGAAAACAACCGATGATGTGATATTATTATCTATTGTGGTAGTATAGTACTTATAAAAGTTGAATTACTTGTGTAAATAACCTTGGACAAAATAGATATGAAAGCATATATGGAAATTTACAAAGTTATTATTTATACGAGACCGTTCGTTTTGGTAAGCATGACATTAAATATATAACTCTAGATTTTTAACTAAATAGTTACGGTACTATAAATAGGTTATGTAGATATAAAGATGTATGTTTGAAATGAGAAATTAAATTTAATAAATACTTGTAGTTTAATGGTTGAGGATAAGGTACAGGAAATATTCTGGAACGTTTTAAATGGCTGGAAGGCTGGGTTAAGGTTTCTTATTAGGAGTCTTGTTATAGGAAAGGACGCCAGCGGTTTTTTAAGGATTTAACCGTAAATGTCAGGTATGCAGTTCCCCTTTTTGGTTCTAAAGATGCGTTATTGCTTTCTTCTTATTTTGATATCACTTATATGTAAGTATATTATGATTTTTCCATTTTTTATAATATTTAAAATTTTAACTTTATTTACTGACGCGGTTTATTCACAACCACCCAAACGACGCTCTCTATCTATTGTTTCTTTTCTCGGCCTCCGTATGATCCATTTTGAATTTTTACAAGTATTTAATTTTAACTCTTACCTTTTAGACTTACTTTATATCACATACGTGTTAATAAAGTTTTCACAAAGATTAATATTAATTATGAAATGAAAATGAAGTTCCATTAAATGTCTATTCATTTCATATGCGCACAAGATAAAATACATGATTCCCGCGGAAAGTTAATTCAAAACAAAAAATACTATTGTCGATAAAATAGATTTCCATATGAAATTAATATTATCAATCACGTTAATTATTTTCGAATTTTCAATTAAGTTAATGAATATTAATAATGAAAAACGATCTAAATAAATAATAAAAATAATTCAACATAAATTTTTCAATTAAATTCACGGTATTAACTTGTTTAATAACTTACACTATTAATGTACGGTCTTCGTTTGCAAATGCTTAATCTAAGGTTAATTTCTAACCTTTTCGTTCTTTCTCTTCCAGTTTCTGTTGCCAAAGTGAACCACATCAATTATATATATATATTGATATAGGGCAAGCCTATCCATAAGAATGCCTCAGTGGACAAAAGATTGTATTTAAATGTATATATGTAAGTTCTAGGATAATTTAGAAGTTTAGAACTTGAATTCTTCATATGAAAAATCAATAAAGTTGAATTCGCGTAATTAATGGTCTTAAATTTAATTTCACATTTATTTATTTGTATCTTTTAATTTGTATCAGTCACTTCATTTCGATATTATACTTTTCTAATGATATTTCAACTTAATTGATAAATAATTATAGACGCCATAAATTTAGGCAAAACTGTACTTTTTTTTAAAAAAAGGTTATCGCGGGAATGTTTCCCACAATAAAATTAGCTTTAATAACAATAATTATTATTCAAGCATGAAATATATATTCACTAAAATAAACTAAATAATTAATATTAAGTATATGTATTTTCAAAATGTTTAAATTGTCATTTTAATTATTATAAAACACCGCGATTAAAATGATACATACAATTAGACGAATCAGGATGAGGGATGAGAAAAAAAAGATAGTTAGCGTAACGAGAAGTCGGCCATTAAAAACATCTCGACGTATTTGAAGTGCTTCTCTAAAAATTAAATGAAAAACATTAATAATACTAATAAAACCATACGTCTACTCTAGTAAAAATCTTACCTATATATCCAGCTCCAGTTTGACCTATTTTACAAGTCCAGAAGGTGACCGGGGTCCTGATAAACAGCAATTGAATTTCACCACGAAGCTTGGCCGATTGGACCGGACTACAGCTAAGGTGACGCCAACAGATTGCCGCAAGACGCAGACCCACTTTTATGGACCTGTTTTGCAGATTCCAAACACCTTAAATCCTATCCTGATTCACTTAAGTATTATTTAAAATACCTACGAATTTTTAAGAAAACGAATAATTAATTCATCATGCACAAATAAAATATCATATTTCTATGATTCATTGAGTAATAATTACTTATATTATTTTTAATAGATTGAGATATTTATATTACTGTTACGAAGAATACAAGTTAAAGTTCAATTCAATTTTAGTTTTAATCTTGTTGATATTTTAAGATGTATCATAGATTTCACTCATAATAATTATTTTATTCATGTCACACTAAGTTTGTTTATTTTTATTAACCTAGTTTAATCGCCATATTAATTTCATCACGTGACATGTTAGATATTTATTGATCATAATTAATGTATATCTCACTTACCTGTTAATTTTGGCATTCATTTCATTAAAGTTGTTAATCAATAATCCATATCTCGATCGTTTTATTTTATAGTTTTAAGAATAAATAAATTCTATTTGTCTGTTGCATGGCCATTAGCCGATATTGTAAGTGTTCGATATGGTGTCACCGAACTTACTATATTAAGGGGCACTTAATTATGTCCCATAACAAGAGTTTATATTGTTCAATTGACTAGCCGGAACCACAAAACACTAAACATTACGCCCACTCAAAACACTTATAAGAAGTTTTATGTACATCTGAACAGCTGTTTTTAAGGTTAAGTATATGTTGTTATGTGCAAGTATGCGTTTTTGCATTGTGCGCAAATAATTATTGTAACATCATTCAACTCCATCTATATGTTATATTTGATAACGTATTTGAATAATAGAAATTTATAATGCACATTTTCTAAATAATCATTCCAGTTTATTTAAATTTTTAAATATCAGCTTTTAATACGCTCATTAAGACGGGGACCGTTGCAATATATATATTATAATAAAATGTTAATTGATTTATAGAAGACAATAGCTTTTATTTGTTACATCTGTTATTGGAATTTCTTACAAGGTTGGAAGTCTATTATCTTTGTATTGTTTTCTAAATTTAGAGTGTCAAATCTATAATTAAATTTCAAAGTATATGACTTCCCTACATTTACCAAAACTATAAAATATGTAAATCTAGTTAATTTTGAATTTTTCGAAAGGTTATGTGTGAAGGAAAATTTATTTATAAACCAATAAGTTCATAATATCATTTAAGAATCATAATTATTGTAAATATCAAATATTTTGGAAATTCTATAACTAAGCGACCAATGAGCTTAGAGAACAGAAAAACTGTTGGGTTGCCATAGAGAGTTATTGAAACAATTAGAGAGAATAATTTTTTGCATTTTTTTTAGAAAAGTTTAGTTATGTTTTAAAAGAGAATTTTTTTTTAAAAAAAAACGTTTAATTTGAAAAATTAAAATAACAAATGGTAAATCTACTTACTTCCTTATAAAATCAAATAATTAACTGGAAAAATAGTAATACAATAAATATTTGGGAAATGGAAGAACATATCATCGCTTGTACGGGGAGAATCTCAGAAGATAGCCCGTTATAATCCTTTTTGTCGTCCATTATATGTGTTCACATATTCTGTGGTGTTTAAGTTATAATTTCACATTTTTTACTTTGCATGAAAACATTTATCCGTATTTAATCTAATGGTATTGGATCACCCTGAATCAACAATGGTTTAAATGGGACAATCTCTAGAAACCAAATTATCGAATATGAAGATTATCCATTATTAAAAAGGAGACAGTATACCTTGTTTTGCTGGAGAACTCAACGCTTGAGGGATTTGGTTAGGTTCGTGACCGGATTTCCCTGTTTGGCACAATATTCAACTGTACATCAGGTGGACCAAGATTGATCGCAGAGATTAGGTGTCCTTAGACGAGAATCTTGAAGATAGAAAGGAAATGTTGAGCTAAGTTTGCATTATACGATTCACTTCCAAAAATTTAACTTAATAAGTAAACAGACTAATATATATACTTACCGGAAGTAGATTAAAATTCTAATAATAATCATTTTTAATTACGTAAATAGGGAAGTTATATCAATTTTTAAGCGTGGTTTGATTTACCAGAGCCTATTTTGTGTCAATATCCAAATATTTGTTATATATCTGCTGATTCATTTAATTCCTCTTATAAAAAGAAATTCCACATAACCTATAAATTTTAAGATTAAGTTTTCATTAAAAATTAATTATTGATCTATTGTTAATCCTGTAAGTTATGTTTAATATTACCGAATCAAATATTTTTTTTACTATAATAAGATGTTCATTTTAAATAAACGGTATTTAAGAACCTAGACAAGTTGTTTGAAATTAATTAGCTTATCATATTAATACTGAGCTAAGATACCTTTTAGTTTTCTTTGTCAGACAGAATCTTTCACGACCCTGAAGATATTAGAGTTCTCATGCACGTTTTTCTTCAAAACTAGTTTAAATATCGAACTTTCCTTACATCAAAACTTTATTTGGATATACATGTTAGGATTGCTAACAGCTACCATTTTGTATTCAATGATTGGGCCTGCGCAGAAGTATATCTGAATGCGGGGGTAAAAATTCGAATTTTAAATTCATATTTCAGTTGGAAAGTTTAATATTTTGACTTAAAGAACGTGTGTATCAAAGAATATTTATTTTTTTTTGTACTCCAACGTTTGACTAGACTCTAAGTTTATTACATTTTGACGGTCCAACGTAGGGCTGCTTAAATATATTACATTTTAGCGACTAACAACGTGGGGCTGCTAAATTATTCAATATTTTGGCTGTTCCCAGCGTTTGACTCGCATAAATATATTACATTTTGGCACCCATAACGTCTGGCAAAGAAAAGGTTCTTAAAAACAGTTAATTAAATACTGAAAGGGAATTAC
Organism: Melolontha melolontha; assembly: GCA_935421215.2. NCBI lineage: Eukaryota > Metazoa > Arthropoda > Insecta > Coleoptera > Scarabaeidae > Melolontha > Melolontha melolontha. The sequence continues at coordinate 120,479,778 of OW285239.1, read as the reverse complement.
CTTAGAAAATATATCGGTATTTGTGTATAAAATTTATTTTTCTTAGATATAGGATATTTAGGGAATAAAGGTGGTAGGAGAACAGATTATAACGATTAATAATAGACTTATAACATATACCTAAGTATGGATACAAGGGGAACGAGACGTTCAAGGAGTCAAGGAAGAAATGTTGATAGGGGAGACGACGTACTCGAGTTACTATTACGGAAGATGGAGGATATGCAAACAGGCTTACAAAAACAGTTAGAAAACACTAATACTAACATAACACAGATAAATAACCAACAAACAAATATAAAAGCAGATATTCAAAGCATTCACACTGATCTAAAAGATCAAAAAACAGAAATACAAAACATACAATCGCAGATAAAAGATCAAAAAACAGAACTTCAAACTAACTTACAACTAATACAAACAGAATTACAACAACAAAACGAAAGACATACACAAGAGTTACAAAGCATTTTACAATTAACCAACACAAAATACCAAGAATTACATACAGAAATTCAACAACAAAAAACACAATTATCAACAGAGATATATAATACTAATAATGTTCTGGCTGAAAAGATTGACCAAGATCTTAATAAAATAAATAATAAATTAAATACTGACATACATAAAAATCATGTTGATATAGGTACCATTAAGCAGAATGTTAATCTGTTACATGAAAAGATCTCTACAACTAATGTCGATAAGACCAGTAAATCAAGTCCCACACTTTCAAGAATTACACATCAAGAAGTAATAACATCTACCAAATGTATGGCGAACAAAAACTTAATTAATAATACCCACAACAAAAATTATAACAATCCGCTGAGATACACTTCGATAAAAGGCCACCGCATAAATAATTATTTATATGACAAAACTTACACTAATTTTTTAACACTAAATGAAGAATATTGCAACAAAATAAGTTCTAATTATTGGGAGGAAGGTAAGAATAATAATTATAACAATTCAAACTTGAGCATGTCCATAATGAATAGAGCAGATTATAATAATTTAACTAATTATCAAGATATACTTAAAACAACTTCCAAATTTATCAATTTAAAAGACTTAAATGTTGTGAACTTTGACGAAAACCATTCCATTATTTTAAATCATTTACAAATAATTTTCTTATACACCAATACTAAAATTAACCACATTTATACAAATATCCCAACTATTCAAATAATCTATACTAATTTGCATAATACTAGAGGCAGGGGTAGTAAAATGTCTTTTTGCCGGAGTAGTATGTTTGGACTACCTAAAAGGCGTCGACGGAAAATTAATTTTTGAATATTTGCGACAGAAAATCGAAATTCTGAATATTAATTGAAGATGACAACAGGAATATGACAAGGGACAATGTTTAAATTAAATAAACCATAACTAATAAGACAATAACAATAATCAATACTATTTTGTTAGACAACATATATTACACCGGAGTAATAATATAACATACCAAACACATTAGAAATGGATATGTAAAGAAGTTATTTTAATACCATCTAAGGAATAAGTTTATGAAAGAATTAGAACAAAATAAAATATTTACTGGGGAAATCAAATAGCAAACTAATTAAAAAGCATATATTATAATTACGATTATGTTGAAATTATATCTAACAGTACGTAACTTACATAGAGTGGAAGAGATATAAATATGTTATTAATATGAAATGTAATGTATTATAAATAAAGGTGTGAACGATAAGCAAAACAAGTATGGATTTGAATAGAGATTTTAAAGGAATGAGATGGAAACAAAGTATATATTATGGGAAAGACTTAAGGATTGAAGATATGGAAAGAATGGCTAGTTGATCAAACTAAAGAATTATTTATCTATAAAGAAATTACTTATTAAAACAATTTAAACAAAGAAGAAAGCATAGAAAACAAGTTATTTACAATAAATATAGACATATGCAGAGATACAGTCAACACATCGAAAAATAAGAACCTCAAATAAATAAACCAATATATAAGAAACAAAACTTTATTCAAATAACATAAAGATTACAATAATACTTATTACCTAGATAGTTCTGATTCAAATGATAACAAAATAATACAAATGTTTTTAAGCTTTGATACATATAATATAAGATATAATATAAGATAAAATATAAAGAATATAAAATAGGTGATAAAGTATTAATAAAATCATTAAAAGTAACGGACTCAAAGAGAAAACTGGTGGCTAAATTAACAAAACCACAAATAGGACCATATATAGTAGTTAAGAAAATAGGAAACTCCACCTATGAATTGGAAGACCCTGAAACATTACAAATTAAGGGAAGATATCATATAAATCTGATATATGATTATATAGAAGATTTATCGTAAAACAGATGAATAAATATTTTAGATAAATACCTATATTCTATAAAGAAAATTTAAAAATTTTAACCATTACATATATTATAATGATTAGGCAACACATGTTACATGCATATTCTATAGACTTATAATTTACTTTTATTTTTCTTAAAATTTAAATAAACAAAATGAAATAAACAGAGGAATAACAATAAATTCAAAAATAATTTATTACAATTCTTTCCATAAATTATTTTTAATGAGAGAGAGAAGGTAAATATAATAAAATGTTAATTGATTTATAGAAGACAATAGCTTTTATTTGTTACATCTGTTATTGGAATTTCTTACAAGGTTGGAAGTCTATTATCTTTGTATTGTTTTCTAAATTTAGAGTGTCAAATCTATAATTAAATTTCAAAGTATATGACTTCCCTACATTTACCAAAACTATAAAATATGTAAATCTAGTTAATTTTGAATTTTTCGAAAGGTTATGTGTGAAGGAAAATTTATTTATAAACCAATAAGTTCATAATATCATTTAAGAATCATAATTATTGTAAATATCAAATATTTTGGAAATTCTATAACTAAGCGACCAATGAGCTTAGAGAACAGAAAAACTGTTGGGTTGCCATAGAGAGTTATTGAAACAATTAGAGAGAATAATTTTTTGCATTTTTTTAGAAAAGTTTAGTTATGTTTTAAAAGAGAATTTTTTTTAAAAAAAAAACGTTTAATTTGAAAAATTAAAATAACAAATGGTAAATCTACTTACTTCCTTATAAAATCATATAATTAACTGGAAAAATAGTAATACAATAAATATTTGGGAAATTGAAGAACATATCATCGCTTGTACGGGGAGAATCTCAGAAGATAGCCCGTTATAATCCTTTTTGTCGTCCATTATATGTGTTCACATATTCTGTGGTGTTTAAGTTATAATTTCACATTTTTTACTTTGCATGAAAACATTTATCCGTATTTAATCTAATGGTATTGGATCACCCTGAATCAACAATGGTTTAAATGGGACAATCTCTAGAAACCAAATTATCGAATATGAAGATTATCCATTATTAAAAAGGAGACAGTATACCTTGTTTTGCTGGAGAACTCAACGCTTGAGGGATTTGGTTAGGTTCGTGACCGGATTTCCCTGTTTGGCACAATATTCAACTGTACATCAGGTGGACCAAGATTGATCGCAGAGATTAGGTGTCCTTAGACGAGAATCTTGAAGATAGAAAGGAAATGTTGAGCTAAGTTTGCATTATACGATTCACTTCCAAAAATTTAACTTAATAAGTAAACAGACTAATATATATACTTACCAGAAGTAGATTAAAATTCTAATAATAATCATTTTTAATTATGTAAATAGGGAAGTTATATCAATTTTTAAGCTTGGTTTGATTTACCAGAGCCTATTTTGTGTCAATATCCAAATATTTGTTATATATCTGCTGATTCATTTAATTCCTCTTATAAAAAGAAATTCCACATAACCTATAAATTTTAAGATTAAGTTTTCATTAAAAATTAATTATTGATCTATTGTTAATCCTGTAAGTTATGTTTAATATTACCGAATCAAATATTTTTTTTACTATAATAAGATGTTCATTTTAAATAAACGGTATTTAAGAACCTAGACAAGTTGTTTGAAATTAATTAGCTTATCATATTAATACTGAGCTAAGATACCTTTTAGTTTTCTTTGTCAGACAGAATCTTTCACGACCCTGAAGATATTAGAGTTCTCATGCACGTTTTTCTTCAAAACTAGTTTAAATATCGAACTTTCCTTACATCAAAACTTTATTTGGATATACATGTTAGGATTGCTAACAGCTACCATTTTGTATTCAATGATTGGGCCTGCGCAGAAGTATATCTGAATGCGGGGGTAAAAATTCGAATTTTAAATTCATATTTCAGTTGGAAAGTTTAATATTTTGACTTAAAGAACGTGTGTATCAAAGAATATTTATTTTTTTTTGTACTCCAACGTTTGACTAGACTCTAAGTTTATTACATTTTGACGGTCCAACGTAGGGCTGCTTAAATATATTACATTTTAGCGACTAACAACGTGGGGCTGCTAAATTATTCAATATTTTGGCTGTTCCCAGCGTTTGACTCGCATAAATATATTACAATATATATATATATATATACACTGCGGCTCAAGCGGTTGCATTATTGCAACAAGGCCATAATCAACGGGAAGTCGCTCGTGTGCTGCACATGAGTCAGTCTGCCGTGTCAAAAGTTTACCGAAGATACCAGGAGAATGGTAGCTTTCATCGAAGAAGAGGTTCCGGCAGAAAGCGGTGCACAGTAATGAGAGATGACCGTTTCATTGTCCAGAGCTCTTTAAGAAATCAGGCTCTCACCGGCGTACAAATTCAACGGGAGCTCAGAGAAACGCGGCGAGTGGCTGTTAGTCGGTGGACAGTCAGAAGACGACTCAAGGCAGCTGACCTTAGTCCAAAAAGGCCAGCTACGGGTCCAAAATTGACCCCAGCCCATCGAGCAGCTCGTCTCCGTTTCGCAAGAGAGCATGTTGATTAGACAAACGAGCAATCGCGCTCTGTACTGTTCTCGGATGAAAGCAGGATGTGTTTGCACGGCAGTGACAGAAGAGGAAAAGTATACAGAAGGCCGGGAGAAAGATTCGCACAATGCTGCATTACAGAAAAGGTGGCTTTTGGAGGAGGTTCCTGTATGGTGTGGGCTGGCATTTCTATGGACGCAAAAACCGAGCTGGTTTTTATTGAAACCGGCGGCCGAGCAGGAGGTTTGACTGCGAACCGATACATCCAAGAAATTCTAGAGAACCATGTCGTTCCTTTCGTTGGTTTCATCGGGGAAACCTTCATTCTCATGCAAGATAATGCCCGTCCACACAGTGCAGTTTCCGTAAGGCATTACTTGCAAGAACTTGAAATACGAGTTATGGACTGGCCGGCGCGCAGCCCGGACTTGAATCCTATTGAACACCTGTGGGATGAACTCAAAAGGAAAATTCGGGCTAGAAATCCTGCACCAGTTACGAGAGCTGAACTTCAAGCAGCACTTACCGAAGAATGGGACGCTATCCCGCAAGACAGCGCGATTAAACTTATTCATTCCATGAAGAACCGTTTACAAGCGGTAATTAGGGCTAGGGGCGGTAACACTAAATATTGATAATGTTTTTTGAAAATTAATATAAAAATGTACTTGATATTACCTAGTCTATTCTTTTAAGTTTTCCGCGTCTGTTTTGAAGTTTTAGCATCCTAAAACATAAGTTTATTTTTTCAAAGAAAAAGAAATGTAACTTAGAAGAATATGCACCCATTTTTATGTTAAGATCTTGAACATAAAGGTTTGAAAAGCAAAACTGGAATTTATATTATATTTTTTGTGCCAGGGACATTTTACTGCGAGAGTGCGGTCTGAGTCGATTTTTTTGCTCCCGAGTTTATATATAGTAAATTCAATCAGTTGGCGATTAAAGGTCTGGCTTTACTTCAAAGTATATATATATTTAAAACAACCCTAATGTTTCGGCAATGATGCCTTTATCAAGGCTATAAAATATAAATGACAGTATACAAATGTCAAATAGCAACTCAATTATTTGACATTTGGCGTTCAGCTGTTGGGAATGTTAGGTCATGAATTATTATTATTTGAATTTAATGTAAAATGTATTTATGAATATGTATTTCTCACCATGACTTTATCCCATATAACTTTGACATTAATATACTGTCATTTATAATTCTTTGATAAAGGTAATATTTACCGAAACATGTAAGAGATTATTTTAAATATATATATATATATATATATATATATATATATATATTAAAGTAAACAGACCTTAAATCGCCGAATATCTAAATCTACTATATATATATATATATATATATATATAATATTTTCGTGACCTTGGTATGATAAGGTAAACTTAATAAGTCAGCGATTAAAGGTCTGGTTTATTACTTCAAAGTATATATATTTAAAACAACCCTACATGTTTCGGCAATGATGCCTTTGTCAAGGATATAAAAAATATAAATGACAGAATATAATTTATATTCTGTCATTTATATTTTTTATATCCTTGAAAAGACATCATTGCCGAAACATGTAGGGTTGTTTTAAATATATATACTTTGAAGTAATCAACCAGACCTTTAATCGCCGACTTATTAAGTTTACCTTATATATATATATATATATATATATATATTGTTAAAAGACTTAAAGGCTTTAAGTAAATACAAAGCCAAATTGTAAAATATAGTGAAGCTGGTAAGGTAATATTTAAAATGAATTATAAATATCTATTTAAATATGGTTATAAATATTACATATAGATGGAGTGGTTTAGAATATTTTATCTGTTACATGCGTATAATTCAAATGATAAATATTCGTTTAAAAACGAAGTATACTTAACCTCAACAGCTGTACATGTGAATAACTTCTTATTGTATATTTTCTGGAGGGCTTTAATTTGTGTTAAATGTCCGGATTATAAGAACAATGAGACTATTTTTGTTGTGCATGGAAAAATAAACTCAAAATGCAGGTTCGGTGCTTCAATAAGAATACGTACAAAATTAAATGGTGAACAACACAATTAATAATGGTATTTTTTCATTTAAATTCTACTAAATGAAACGAGTGAGTAAGGAATAATGTAAAGGCTTTAATGGAAGTGTTAATTAACAGGTAAGTGATAGATATAATAAAATTAGGATAAATCAAAATGAATCAAGTCACGTGATAATATCAACATAAAATAAATTCAAGGTTAAGCACATAGAATAAATGAAAGTGAATTTAATTAAACTAAAATACATAAATGCTTCTATTAGAATTTAACAATTGTAAACAGGGAACTGTATTCTTCTAGCTTTAAATTAAATAATTCTAATACTAAATGTACCCATAAGGTATATCTATTCTAAAAAATCTTTGATAGAGGTTTTATTTTGTGAAATGAATTAATTCAACATTTTCAAAATTTGTAGGAGATTGAAATAATACTTATGTAGAAATAGACGGGAATGGGTTAGTCTGGAGTCTTCTGTGCATCCGAAAAGGCAGGATTCAGGTTTAGGCGGGTACTCGGACGGCGTCACCGATTAGCTTCTATCTAGCTGCATGCTATTCCCGGTGAAATGGAATTTTCGGTTTATGCGGCACTGGTTGAAGTCTGGACACGCAAAATGCGTCAAAAAGTAGCTGGGTAAACAGGTAATGTTTTTCTAGGTTCGTAGTATAGGTTTTCTAATTTATTTAATGATTTTTCGTTTTATTTCCAGAGAGGCACTTAAATACGTCGATGTGTTTTTTGGAGTTTTTTCTACCTAGTCACGCTAACTCTCGTTTGTTCCGAATGCTAGCTTCTTATTCGTCTAATTTGTATGTATTAATATTATCTCGCAGATTAATTTTAATGAAAATGATAATTTAATCACGCAAATTATATATATGCTTAACAAAAATTACATATTTTATTTTAGTAAATAAATAATTGTCATGTGAATGTTAATAATTTTATATTATGCTAATTTATGGTTGGGATATTTCCCGCTGTATTTATTTCAAATAAGTACAGTTTTCCCTAAAATAATTCGTGTCATTTATGATTGATCAATTAAGTTGAAATATCTTCGGAAATACAAGATATTGAAATAAAATGACTAAGGCAAATGAAAAGATAAAAATAAATAAATATGAGAATTAATTTTGAACAATTAAAAACGCGAAATCAACTTTATTGATATGTCAGATGAAGAATTCAGTTCCAATAATTTCTTATTTTCTAATATGTACATACAAACGTTAACGATCTGTATCTTACAAACTAAGGCATTCTTATGTGTAGGCTTGACCTACCACAAATTCCCCAATAATTTGGACAAGGCGTAATTGTCTTGACAAGAAGGCTTGTGCAATTATTCATCAAATCTCAATGAAATAAAAATTCTGCCATTCAAAATAATATGAATGTACTAAATTGAATTGTCAAATATTATAAATTATTCATAATAAGTGTCTTTAATTAATCTTTTGTTTTATAACTGGGCTCGTGTATAAACTTTGCTTTCGTGTATATATGTTTGTCTAACTGTAACATTATAAGTCATATAATCATAATTATTTTGTTTGTTTAAATATTGTCCTTTCTTTTATATTCTCATTGTATTGTGTTTTTTTTTTCGAACTGTGAACATTATTATTCATATATTCATAGTTGTTGTATTTGTTTACATATAGTTTTTCTTTTTATTCTCATGGTGTTATATTTTTCGAACTGTTAACTAGTTTTTTAACTGGGCTGTTGTCTGTATTCTTAACTTGTTATTTATATTCTGGTGTTAGATATTCTGTTAATGGTTAAGTTGTTTTGTTTGGGTTTATTTTATTTATATCTTATGTTGATGGTACATGCTTAATATTCCTTATATAATTTGCTATTCTTAATCTTTGTTTATACATCATATATTAATATAAGCTTTAGCTTCCATAATAAATAATACTTTCGTTTTAATACATAACCTTACTTTACAATTCTTTACTCTATTCTAATAAATTCCATTCCTTTTAATATATATTTAAATTCCCTATAATAAGACATTTGTCTATATTTCAATATTTTCATAATAATAATAATAATAATTCATATTTAATTCTATACATCCCCATATAATATATTAATTCCTTCTACCTTTTTTTTAATCTATACCTTTCCCATATCTATTAACATTTCAACACTCCTTTATTTATTCTTGTAATACTATCTCTTAATATATACTACATTTAAGACTTTCATTTTATTTAACTTTTAGCATGTTTATAATTGTTTCGTTTCCCCATTAATAAGTTTTATATTTGTTATATAAGATCATATTAGTAAATTATTATTCTTTCTAAGTTCATTTTTACCATTTTAATACATTATGTGATGTTACTTTTTATGTCGCAGAATATTTAGTATCTTAATAATTGTTTGAGAATTGTTGCTATCTAAGCTCCAGTTATGTTAATTTTCCTATTTATTGTTATAATTATTTGTTTTGTTTATTATACAACAGTTATCTTTGTTTGGTAATGTGTTCTTTTTCTTTGTTAAATTCGATTGTGTTTAGCATATCTTTGTTTATATTTAATATTCGTGTACTTAGTTTAGTTATTAGTAGTTTATAATCGTATCCCCATCTTTGCTTGGGTCGTCTTTATAATTTTAGAACACCGAGATTCTATTATCATTATTTATATATTAATTTTTCTTCGACGCACCTTAGGTGTGTTCATATTGTTATTATTATATGAATGGAACATATTACCTCTGCCTTGTGTGATATGCATGTTTTTAATAATCAGTGTATTCGTAGCTTCAGTTTTTATATAGGTTGGTGTATAAGATTTGATTTGTGTGTTACGGATGGTATTCAAGAAATTGTTGGTATCAAAATATTCATATGTAATGGAATTGTGTGTTGTTCCTTGTATATTTATTGAGTTATACATCTTAGCATGTATAGTTCTGTTTTCTAAAATTAAAGTAGTGTCCTGAAAATAAATTTTCTTAGCTTGTGTGTTGTTGGTTGCATAATTGTAAGGTATATTTTTGGTTGCAAATGTGTTTATGTTTATTTCATTTCTCCCCATTATTAGTGTTATAAGATTATTATTTTCTTTAGCCATGTTAATTAAAAAATTCTGATACGCTTTATCTTTTATTTGGCATTGGTTGTGTGAATTAATTTTATTTTTGCATCTAAGCGATTCGTAAGGCTTTTGATCAGATAATATTTTGATTGTGGTTTTGTTACATGCATTGTTGGTACTTGTGTTTCCTAACAGATCTTTGTGTTCCGGCATAAGTTGATCTATTTTTATGTCATTAATGATCTCGAATTTTTGATTTATGCTTGTTGTTAATTTTTCATTAAAAGTATCTCTTTTTTGTGTTAAATTTGTTATTAAATTTTCATTAAAAGCGTCTATTTTTTGTATAATCCTTTCTTCCATTTTCGTCTGGCTCTCCTTTAATCCTTTCATTTTATTTCTCTCTTAATTTCCTCTTTATCCTGTTTAAGTTGATCTAATTTTTGATTTAATTTTTCGTTATTTGTTTCTATATTTTTATTATTGTCTGCTATAAATTGTTTTAGATTAGCTTCTTGTTTTTTATTATTAATGTCTAATTTTTGGTTTAATTTTTGGGTTAAATTAGTTTCTATAGTTTCTATTTTTCGGTGATTAGCATCTAATTTTTCGTTATTTTCTGCCATGATTTGTTTAAAATTTTCATTATTTCCGTCATGGTTTGTTTAAAATTTTCCTTATTTTCCGTCATGGTTTGTTGTAGATTCATTATTAAAGCTGTTAAAGTATTAAGATTTATTGATACCTTTTCTTTTTTGGTGCTTCTGGTTGTGCAGTAACTGTGATAGTGTCACCCTGCTCTGTTTCTTCCCCTCTACCTTCAATGTTTTCCCTTGATTTGCTTCTGGTGCGTTTATCCATTTTGTTATTGTAATTGTAAATATTTATATTATAAGATTATTATTATATTTTTAGTTAATCTTGTATAAATAAATTGTTATCTTGAAATATTGTATTTGTTTTGATTCTTGACTTGTTATTTCAGAGTTAATTATAACAATTACCCTTTGTAAAAATTGACTTACAATCCTGTTCCTGAGTATAAATGAGCGTCCTGGCACATAAGAAAAACCACAGAATAGCAAAATACAGACTCACAAGTATAAAAAATGTTATGTATCTTAAATAAACATAAATTGAGTACAGTTCCCCTTGTTTTTTTAATTTTTATATCCTCTCTCGTTTTATTTTTCAAATTATATTCTATTGAGCACGTTTTACAAATGCACCGCAGTTGAGGCGCCAATTTGTTAAAAGACTTAAAGGCTTTAAGTAAATACAAAGCCAAAATGTAAAATATAGTGAAGCTGGTAAGGTAATTTTTAAAATGAATTATAAATATCTATTTAAATATGGTTACAAATATTACATATAGATGGAGTGGTTTAAAATATTTTATCTGTTACATGCGTATAATTCAAATGATAAATATTCGTTTAAAAACGAAGTATACTTAACCTCAACAGCTGTACATGTGAATAACTTCTTATTGTATATTTTCTGGAGGGCTTTAATTTGTGTTAAATGTCCGGATTATAAGAACAATGAGACTCTTATTGTTGTGCATGGAAAAATACACTCAAAATGCAGGTTCGGTGCTTCAATAAGAATACGTACAAAATTAAATGGTGAACAACACAATGAATAATGGTATTTTTTCATTCAAATTCTACTAAATGAAACGAGTGAGTAAGGAATAATGTAAAGGCTTTAATGGAAGTGTTAATTAACAGGTAAGTGATAGATATAATAAAATTAGGATAAATCAAAATGAATCATGTCACGTGATAATATCAACATAAAATAAATTCAAGGTTAAGCACATAGAATAAATGAAAGTGAATTTAATTAAACTAAAATACATAAATGCTTCTATTAGAATTTAACAATTGTAAACAGGGAACTGTATTCTTCTAGCTTTAAATTAAATAATTCTAATACTAAATGTACCCATAAGGTATATCTATTCTAAAAAATCTTTGATAGAGGTTTTATTTTGTGAAATGAATTAATTCAACATTTTCAAAATTTGTAGGAGATTGAAATAATACTTATGTAGAAATAGACGGGAATGGGTTAGTCTGAAGTCTTCTATGCATCCGAAAAGGCAGGATTCAGGTTTAGGCGGGTACTCGGACGGCGTCACCGATTAGCTTCTATCTAGCTGCATGCTATTCCCGGTGAAATGGAATTTTCGGTTTATGCGGCACTGGTTGAAGTCTGGACACGCAAAATGCGTCAAAAAGGAGCTGGATAAACAGGTAATGTTTTTCTAGGTTCGTAGTATAGGTTTTCTAATTTATTTAATGATTTTTCTTTTTATTTCCAGAGAGGCACTTAAATACGTCGATGTGTTTTTTTGGAGTTTTTTCTACCTAGTCACGCTAACTCTCGTTTGTTCCGAATGCTAGCTTCTTATTCGTCTAATTTGTATGTATTAATATTATCTCGCAGATTAATTTTAATGAAAATGATAATTTAATCACGCAAATTATATATATGCTTAACAAAAATTACATATTTTATTTTAGTAAATAAATAATTGTCATGTGAATGTTAAAAATTTTATATTATGCTAATTTATAGTTGGGATATTTCCCGCTGTATTTATTTCAAATAAGTACAGTTTTCCCTAAAATAATTCGTGTCATTTATGATTGATCAATTAAGTTGAAATATCTTCGGAAATACAAGATATTGAAATAAAATGACTAAGGCAAAAGAAAAGATAAAAATAAATAAATATGAGAATTAATTTTGAACAATTAAAAACGCGAAATCAACTTTATTGATATGTCAGATGAAGAATTCAGTTCCAATAATTTCTTATTTTCTAATATGTACATACAAACGTTAACGATCTGTATCTTACAAACTAAGGTATTCTTATGTGTAGGCTTGACCTACCACAATATATATATATTTTATATTTATTATTATATATTTATATTTAACGTTTATCAGTTGTACCAATAGACTTGTTTCAATTGAATGGAGAATTTGACAGAAATACATTATACCATTATAACTTTTCGAAACTTAAGCGTTATGTTTTTAATTATGGTCATATTCTTATTTTACGTTCTCTTTATAAATAAAATGAAAAGATAACATTATGTTAAATAAAAGACGCGTCAACGTTAAAATAACCTAATTTGATTGATATTCATTCAAACAAATAAATGGAGTTCTATTTAGTAGCTTACTCTTCGAATTAACATTAATGGTGTTTACATAATTCTGGCCTTTGATTGTTAATTTCGTGCAAATGCTACTCTTCTACGTGCTACTACATAGACAAAACAATAGTACACTAGATAATCAACGAAATAGCTGCTTTGATTAATCTCCTAAATTAATCTATATAAAATCTGTTTTATGCAGAATGCATCTGGGGTCCAATGCGCTATTTACTGAGGTTTTCGCAAACACAATGACATTGCAAATCTATTCGCAATTCCCAATGTAAATCCGCATACACATTTGGCCAGCGAGCATATGATATTTGTCATTGGCAATTAATTAGGAAAGAATAAAAATGTGTGTCCCAAAATATTTCAAATATGAATTTCATAAAATTAATTATGCTAAAATATTACACGCATTTGTTTCGAGAGAGTTTAATTTCTTTTTTTCGTTCACCCGAACATTATTTTAATGGCAATTTATTTCGAACAAAACCGCAGGATGTGCGGTATCGATTGTACACCCTATAGTCGAGTCCCAATTGTTACAATTAACGGTCTCTTCTACCGTGAAATATACGCACAATATCTCGTTTAATTTAATGAATTAAATTTTCACCAAACAAAACTGAAATAGTAAATTAATGTTGACTTAAATTGGAAGGTTTTTTTTTACGAAAAGTATCTGACAAAGCCCCTAAATGGTTTTGATTTAGGACAAGAGAATATCCACATCGAATACGTGTGTACTTGCTATGTATATATTAAAACAAAGCATTTTATTTTTGAGAATAATAGGTTATACTTCCTGTGGTTTTTTACGTTATTTACAATGAGCAAATACAATTTGCAATTTTTTATATGAAGAGGTATATTTTTTTATAAAAAAAAACACAATGAAATTATTAGGTTGAGATATATGAAATGATGGATTTGTGCGCAATATTGTACAATATTTGTAACGAAAAGAATAATTTGTAATTTAAATGAGTCAGTCTTTGTGGTGTATAAAATTACAACTATGTATATTCATTCAAGTATTCATTTATTCATATTAGGGTGGCCCATTTTTTTTAAATTTTTCATTGTAAAATTTTAATTTTAAAAATAATAAAACAAAAAATGTTATGAGCATTGAAAATCAAAAAGTAAGATATAAAATAAAAACAGCGTTGGAAGACACACAGTATGGATTCAGGAAAAATAGAAGTACACAAGATCTTACATTGATGAACTTGCTACAAAACTGTCTAGATTTTGTTATGCCTTAAACATAATAACGAGTAGCGTAAGCGTTGTTATGGTGTTATCTTCCGGGGTTGTGCGTTGGATATAAAACGCATTTTTATTCTACAAAAATCGTTATAAAAACTATTTTTAAATTAAACCACCGAGATTCTTGCAAACCAATATTTATAGATAAGAAAATACTCACGTTGCCATCAATGTATGTGTTAGACAAGCAAGGGAAAATTTAATTAATAAGAACAAGGAAATGCAAAGTGTTACAAACAAATTGAGTAAATAAGAAGATAATGAAAGTAATAAAAGACATGTACAGTCTGCGCCCTAGAAATCTGGATACTGAAGTTGTGTTATAATTATAGCTGTCGGTAAGCATTGATAAACTTTTAATTTTATGTGATACCGATATATGCTTATATATATAGGGACTGGTTTGGATGCAATAATAATGAACTGTTTAGAGCTGCGGTTTCAAAAGTAAGAATTGCTATGATAATTGCCAACCTTCGAAGCGGAGACGGCACCTAAAGAAGAAGAAGATATATGCTTGACAGGTAATACTACAACGATAAATAAAAAATAACAAAGGTATAACAAAGGTATTTCAATAATATAAAATATTATTAAAAATCTGGTGTGAAGAACACAAATACAGGTTCACTATTAATATTTTTGTGAACGTGTCCGAACATATCCCTCCCCAGAGACGTAGATACGTATTTCGCCTTTCTACAGGCTCGTCGGTACGCCCCTGTTGGAGAAAGGATATCTTCAGACACATTCACAAAAAAGAACCACATCGCCACATCACAGAAATTATCCAGACCGAGCGTAGAAGCAAATTGAGCGCTACCTGTTGTCAGACAGCCGAAGTACCTCGCCCCGTCCACATAACCAATGTGAAGTAACGACGCCCTTCCAAAGGTGACACAGCCATCTCTCTAGAAACTGCATTTTGTTTGTGTCTTCACTCATACTACGGACTAACCGCATGTGCAATATATCAGA
Source organism: Melolontha melolontha (assembly GCA_935421215.2). Classification (NCBI taxonomy): domain Eukaryota; kingdom Metazoa; phylum Arthropoda; class Insecta; order Coleoptera; family Scarabaeidae; genus Melolontha; species Melolontha melolontha. The sequence continues at coordinate 120,464,311 of OW285239.1, read as the reverse complement.
ATAATTGAAACATTGAAACGGTACTTCACATTGGTTATATGGACGGGGCGAGGTACTTCGGCTGTCTGACAACAGGCAGCGCTGAATTTACTTCTACGCTCGGTCTGGATAATTTCTGTGATGTGGCGATGTGGTTCGTTTTTGTGAATGTGTCTGAAGATATCCTTTCTCCAGCAGGGGCGTACCGACGAGCCTGTAGAAAGGCGAAATACGTATCTACGTCTCTGGGGAGGGATATGTTCGGACACGTTCACAAAAATATTAATAGTGAACCTGTATTTTTGTTGTTCACATCAGATTTTTAATAATATTTTATATTATTGAAAATACCTTTGTATTATACAAAACTGGTGGGGTTTACCTACTCATGTATGTTTCAATTATTCTGAAATAAAAAATATGGCTGCGTCTAAATTTGATGATTGGTTTTATCCTAGAAGTAACGAGAAGAAACAAAATAGGCAAATGATAAAAATTTTTACTCGAAGACAAAAATGTTTATTATATAACACAAACAAGAAATAAGGTAGGCAAATTTAAAAAGTATTTAATATCTCGTTATTGCTCCATTTTTAACAATTACTGCCTCTAATCGCTGTGGCATAGAATATATTACATTTGCTACAATATTAATAATAATAATAAAAAGTTTATTTTCTTTTTCCTTAACATCGATAATATAACGAGAATAAACAGTAAAAAAAAATTAAATAATAATAAAAAAACAAATTCACAGCTAATAGAAAAAAAAAGTAGAGAAAAGAAAACCACAGGGTTAAGTTTGGCTTTGAGTGTAAAACACCACAACCATTCCTCCACTTAACCTTGTAATACAAGTAAACTTACAACATAGTTTAATGCCTAATCTAATTTAAATCTAAAATTCTATGATGGCGGAAAAATAAAACAAAAATGAAAATGTAGAAATCACTGTAAGATGGCGCAACACACGTTCAGAGAAGGACAATCCCTAGTTGCTGATGATCAAATAAATATTGGCGCAAGTGCTTTTTAAATGTAGAACATGGCAACTCTTTCAGGTTGCGAGGAAAAGCGTTATATATTTTATATATATTAAATGTAAACGAGCGCTCGAATAGTGATGTTTTATGCAATGGTGGCGTAATCAATCCCTGCGATCTAATGTAGATGTGATGCACGTCCGTTCGGCAAGTTATTTTATTATAAAGGTATGATGGAACCCTGCTTATAATAATTGCGTGATACAGACAGACAACCCGTAGTACAGCTCGATTTTTCATATTCAACCACTTACAGAAAGACAAAGTGTGCGAAATATGTTCATATTTCTTAATGCCGTACGCAAATCGCAAAGACGAATTTTGTGCTCTTTAAATTCTTTTTTGATCATTAACATCCACGCATGGACCATACACACAGGAGCAATACATAAAAGGAGATAATACTAAGGCGTTGCACAAAGACAATTTAGTAGTTATGGACAGATAAAACCTATGCTGGTAGAGAAGTCTCAAATTTCCATACGCCTGTTTAATATAATTTGATAACTGCTTTCTATATCTGAACGTGGTGTTTATAAATAGCGCAAGGTTTTTGGGTTCAGTCACTACAAGCAAGATCTCACCAGCCATTGATAAACGAAAATTACGTGTCAACTCGTCGCAAGTCGGCACGTTACCAAAAAACATAACATCGGATTTCGAGGAATTAATACGCAACGAATGAAGTGAAGATATATCGGAGATCACATCCAAATTGCATTGAACAACATTAAGAGCCTCTCTAAAGGAATGCTTTGGAAATGAATAGTATACTTGCGTATCATCCGCATCATGCGCATCATCATCATATTGCTATGAACTGTGGTTTCTATATTTGCTGTACCACCGTTCACGACAAATCTATCCAACTAGGATATACAGTCGGTTTATTTCAAAAATATGGGACTGCTTTCCTCTCAGGGTTCCAATCGGAAACGTGGTTGACTCTTCTACAAAAATTTTTTAAGGCACCAGTAAAAGAGTATTGACAAATGTAATAATTATAATATCTTTAAGTTACTTATAAAACTCGTAATGGAAGGATGATTAAATTAAAGATCACAATATAAAATTTAAAATGAAAATTTAATACAAAATCAAAAAAAAGAAAAAAAACAATCTTTATAGAGTATAAAGATTAATATTGCATCATTAAACAATATTTTTAAAAGGAAAAATAACGCACGGAAATGACAGCTACGTGCATTAAAAAAAAACCTAAGTGAACACCGAACAACTTCAAAATAAACTAAATCAAAGAATATTTCTAAATTCTCCCCAGAGGACAATATAAATAAACAAACTTGACACCTCGACCAAAAATCTGACGCATGTGCATACATCACACATGAAAAAAAGTGCCCTTGAAATACCCAACGTATAAACTTTTACATTTACAGGATTTTACTTAGAAATGTTAAAAATCCTCTTTGTTATTTAAATCAATTAACTACGATTAAATCTCAATACAACAATATTAAATACAAGTGAAATACAATATTCAACTCGTTTAAATATAATAAAATATCTTTTAAAAAATATATATATTTTTACTTACATAACAATGTGAGACACATTAACGAGAATCGTTACTAAAGATATAATAAATCAAAATTACGAGACTAACAATTAAGCTCAAAACAACCCGAATTTACAATAGATAATTATCTATCTTAAATAAAAATGTACGCTCTCGTCAACTGCCAACCCCTGTCTAACCTCGCTTTCGCATAAATCCGTCCTTCAAACATACAAGTTCTTTGCATACACATAAATACATACGGATATACACAGATATCCAAAATAAGATTACATTCATTTTTAAATAAATTTGTACTATTTATTGGGGAAAAATTCATAGCAACATGTATATTGCAAGATTTTACCGATTCAAAAAGGGCACTAGTATATATAGAAAAGAAAATTGGGCCCAAGATAGAGCCTTGAGGCACACCAGATGCCAGACAAATACGTTCAGATATCCGACCATCAACCCGAACCGATTCGCATCTAGATTTTCCCAATGAGGTAAAACGTTATCACGAAGTTTGTTATAATTTCTCAAATAAAAATTATTTTTATCCATTTTCTTCACCAATAACCCCCAAATACTTTCCATAGGGTTTAGACCTGGACTCCTGCAGGGTCATTTTAAAACACTAACATCATTATTTGATAACCAAGCCCGGACCACATTGACAGCATGGAGTGTTATCATGCTGAAAAGTGAAGTCTCGATATAATAGTTGTACTAACGGTAGCATTATATTTCCCAAAACGTGAACGTTAACTGTTGCAGTTAATCGCTCCCCAATTTCCCAACAAATTCCAGAACCCATGGAACTGATTCACGCCTACATATTGACTTCAAAAAGACCGCTTCTCCGTACTTCATACACGTCTCTCTCATCATAACGCCTATTCATTGATCGATAAACTCTAACACGGCCACTATGAAACGACGAAATATATTTTCATTACAGTATTCCAAATTGCAGCATCTCTATTAATAAATTTGTTTGCAAATTCTAACCTCTTTTGCCCGTTTTGCTCTGTTAAGAAAAGTTTAATCTTTTTTGTGCAGTTCTAACTCTACCAGCAAAATTCACTACCTCTAATTCACTGCTTGCGATATCGCATGGATTGTTTCCTATAAAATTTACAAGCGCTTCATCCTTCTGCGGTGTAATAAAACTACGGTCTGTTCTTAATTGTCTAATTAATGTATGCTGCTGTCTCCATGTTTGTAATATTTTATGTATAATACTTTTGCCTCTGTTAAACTCAATGGCTAATTATCATGTAGACCATCCATCTTTAAGTTCCTGAAGTATTATTGCCTTCGTTATTTAATTAGCGTGATGTGCCATGATAAATTCTAAGAAACACTGATAGTGAGTAACGTACACTCAATACTGACATATAATACTATAAATATACTAAAAACCATAACAACAGTATGTTTATACGATAGAAAATATACCAAATCATGTTATACCACTTGTCCCGAGTTCTTGGGCGCCGACTGTACAAAGGAAATACGAATATAGTAAAAACAAATAACATAGAACGTAGGTTTCCGCAGTCGCTTTCTACATGTAGATCTCGGTTTCCGAGTTGGAACCGCGTAGAGTTAGGCATAATTGCCAACGTTTCGTCCACTGTTACAAGGGACATCGTTAAGGCTATACGTAGATATTCATCGCTTCGCAGTAGCTTGAAGAATGCTAGGACCGTTTTTATGAGTCCTTTTGAGTTTGTTAGGTGGTCGGAGTTGCCTCCATTTCCACTCCAATTTCATTACCCGGGTTTGTGTATGTTTTGTGTTATTGTGTGTCGTTGTGTGTTTGTGTGTTACGATTGTTTTATCCTGTATGGAATGCTGTGTGTTTTGCTACATTTTTGTGTGTTTGTGTTGACTCTGTTTATTTGTTAATTTTTGATTTTTTTCGCGGCTAATTGGATATCGTTATCCTCTGCGCGTCTTTTAATTTGTTTAAGTCCGTCTTTTTTAATTAGTCTCCGTTTTGGGTTTATTATTTTCCTTATTGTGGGGTTTTCGTGTGACTGTATTGTTTCTATTGTCTTTAGTGTTCGTTTGCATATTATTGTTTCCAGTGTTTCGAGTTTCGTCTCTTTATGTATCTGCGCGTTTGTCATGTATCGCGGTGCATTTATCGCGAGTCTAATAACCTTGTTTATTTTCCCTTGTACCGATTGTCTTTGCTTTTCGCTGGCTTGATGCCATATTTCTCCGGCATATGTTGCGCCCGCGAGTATTATCGTTTTTATTATTAAAATTTTATTTTCCAGTGTTAGTTTGCTTTTGCCGTTTAGTATCGGGTACAGTGCGTGTGTTGTGAACCCTATTTTTCGTTTTATTTCTTTAATATGTGCCGTGTATGTTAGTTGCGAGTCCATTGTGACCCCGAGATATTTAACTTTTTCCTGCCAGTGTATTGTGTGACCTTCGAGTTTGACTTCGTCCGGCCTTTTGTGTCGTTTTCTGTGTTGGAAGTAAATTGCCGCGGTTTTTAATGGGTTAATTTTAATTTTCCATTTGTCGTACCAGTCTTTTAGGAGGACTAGATTGTTTTGTAACTGCTTGTGTATGTACGATGTTCGTCTGCTGCCTATGTATATAGCGGTGTCGTCTGCGTATTGTGCGATATTACATTTTTCTATTGTGGGAATATCCGAAGTGTATATGTTATACAGGAGCGGTCCGAGAACGGATCCTTGTGGTACTCTTGCTGCTATGTGTTCGATTGTCGATTTTTCGTTTCCGATTGTGACATTAAATGTACGGTTCTTTAGATAGTTGTCGGTTATTTTTATTAATGCTAGGACCGAGACCGGCACAACTTATATAGGGGACTGGGTCAGATAGTGGCCTGCTATTGGCTGGAGACAATGAGTTAATCGCATGGATCATATGAGCGTGGGATTTCATAGTTAAATGCAATAGAATTTGCCACGTTGGATGTAACGTGTAGCCATCGTCTCTATTAAAATTGCGGGGATGTTTGTCAATTTCAATTGATTCACGGATTTTCCTAGGGAGGTAATGCGATTCACGGGACAGAAGCTTGACAGCTTTGAATGGAATTTGATTTGAATTTATATATAATCTTTATGTTATTACAAACCTTTATTAAAAATAAGAAATTTCCCCTCAGCTGCTCAGTCGTTTATATTTATAGGATTGATTATTTTTTTAAATAAAATAAACTATATAAATACTGACTTTGTATGTCCAATTATTGAGGACATCTATCTCTGAAATATTTTAATAATAGTTTTCGGGATACAGTTATCTATTTTTATTTTGTTGCCTGCTAATGGTCAAATAGGAAATTTATGAAATTAAGATTTACCTGTTTATTTTAGAGGTTAAGTTTAAAGTGGTATATTGATTTACTATTTACAATCAAAGATAGATTTGAAATAAATCAATCAGTTTATTAAACACACTTAAATATACAAATATCGAGGATTATATAATATAGTCTTGAATATGTGAATGAAACTATCTGGTATAATACTTCCAAATGATTATACTAATGTACAAGTAGCAAAAAAGAATATATAGCGCTCCTTTATGTATTTAATTGTTTTATGTCTAATAAATTTTGCTTTTAGGTAATTGGACAACTTAATATATGTAAATACAAATGGATTTAATATTTATTTTGGTTTCGGAGAAAACTTATGTTGTTATGAATATATCGAAGGATAATAAATTTCTAAATGTTATATTTTTCATTTAATGAGCATTTATTTTTAAAGATAGTTAATAATTAAACCCGGGTTTGCCTTGTCTTGAACTGTGACTTGTTATGTGGCCAGCTCGAATACTTTGTGACTGGTTTCTCAAGAAGTGGCCCCGATGATCCGAATAGTGCTTCCGATTACTCTTAGATGTTATTATTTTCTAGACCTGATGATGTGCAATCGATCTGGATACTGTTCTTTAGCTTGAACAGGAACTTATGGCTGCTACCCGCTGGATATTTCTTCCTTCTCCTTCGAAGCCTCTCGAAAAGAATAATAAAGGTAAAATTAATTATTATATTTTCTTTAAAGGGTAATCTCCTTCAAATTGATTGTTCCTTTTTTAAATTAGAAGACCTTTCTTTCTTCTTAATAACCAAAACTCCTTCTTGGTTCCACAAATTTTCTCATAAAATGTATACTTTCATAAATCTTGATACTAATTTGCTGCTCCAATATATATATTACTTATTTTCTTCCTTTATTAATTTTTATAAATACTTTAATTCGCCTTTTAAATGCTTTTTTTCTATTTTTTCCAGGAATGCTTATATAATTTCGAATATGGCGCCTAGAAAATTACACCAACTCGCACGTCCGTTCCCTTTCGAAGCTGGGACGCGTCTTCATTCAGATTTTCCAATACAAGGCAACTACTTATTTAATTATTCATAATACCAACATATTTTCAAAAAGTATACAAATATTTGTGAGTATTTAATTTTGAATTTTAAAAGATAAATTTAATTCATTTAAATGTAACAACTGTCATTCATTTAAATATCTTCTTTCTTTTAATAGAAGAAGTGCTTTATATTTTACATTTGAATTCTCATTTATAAATAACATTTCTTATTATAATACTTAATCTAAACTTATTCTATATGCTCAACATTCTTTCTTGTAATACTTTTCAAATGATTTATATATAATATCCAATACTTCAATAATTATTAATTGAACATAAATAGACTATATTAATATATATATATATATATATATATATATATATATATATATATATATAAATATAATAACTTCGTGACCTTGGTATGATATGGTAAACCTAATCAGTAGGCGATTAAAGGTCTGTATATTACTTCAAAATATATGTATTTAAAAAACTCTACATGTTTCGGCTGTGTACGCCTTTATCAAGAGAATACAAAATATGAATGACAGGATATAAATGTCAAGTAGTTAAGTTGCCGCGCAATGCACACACCACTAGGACCGGTCCTAGGCGGCAACCTGGCTAGGCTGCCGTTAACAGCACACACACGTTCGACGTGTGTGCTATGCCCCCGCTTCGGCGGAAAACGTTAAGATGGCACAAGTGTGACCATCGTCGACCGAGGTAGCCACTAAGAGTGTTCCCTTAGTTGCGATGAGCAACCCCGTACAGGGTGCGCTTCGCCTGTCTGCGCCTTGCCTCGTTGGGGCGGGGGTCAGACCGTCGAAGTACTGCACGGAATTGTAAAGAAGTTGTCGGGAAAGGGTTGGCGGCCCTACGCAACGGCTGGTTATCCGACCTCTCTAAATTCATGCGACCGATCACTAAACTCACGCACGAACGCACCGACATACAAAACCCTACACTTACGCTCTCACACAAAACCACACACCCATAGAGAGACGCAAGCTGCCAGCAGCAACCAACACACAAGTTCATACCCAGAAGGAGACACAAATTGCTAGCAGCGAACAACACATATGTTCACACCTTGTTATCTATTTTTTGGAATACTAAGGCATGATTTATTATTATTACTTGTATGTATCTTTGAATAATTTAAACCATAGCAACTTAATTACTTGACATTTATATCCTGTCATTCATATTTTGTATTCTCTTGATAAAGGCGTACACAGCCGAAACATGTAGAGTTTTTTAAATACATATATTTTGAAGTAATATACAGACCTTTAATCGCCTACTGATTAGGTTTACCATATATATATATATATATATATATATATATATATATATATATATATATATATTGATATATAACTGAGCCTCTCGTTGGGCTGCTAAACGATGAATAGCTGAGGAGGTGATAATAAATATAATGAAAGAGTTCAAAAAATATTAATTTTGAAATTAAAAGATGGGCGCCTTTATATAACTCCTCAAACTGCTCTATCTGTGTTCTAAATTGCCAACTAGTCGGATCGCATGAAACTAAATTAAAAAGCTTAATTAAATGTGAAATCTCAGGCTCTTCGTTAGTAATAAGTAGTTGCTTCCAAAAAAGTAAACTATTAATGTTAAGGCTTAAAGAAATAACTCCTACAAGTAAATATAGACAAATAAAAGATTGATATGATAATAAAACTATTATGTTTATTGCTATAAAAAGAAAACTGTAATAAAATAACATGTATTGCAAAGGGTGAAATTAAAGAAACTACATATAAGATAGACAACAAGGTGTTACTTAAGAAAATAAGGTGGTTATGTGTGTTTTAACTTATAAAAATGTGGATAACAATATAAATAATCTTTTAACGATAATGGTGAGTACCTTTTAATTACTATTTCTACGTTTAAATTGGTTGTTTATTAAATTTTAATACAAGTATAGGACGTTTAGGTTAGGTAAACAAAATCGAGAATTTTATTGGTTTATAAGTTTAAAGAATTAAAAATTTTGAAAAATAAATACGTTTTATCTGTAACCTGTGTTTATCATAATCCTGATGTTTATTTTGTAGAACGTACGCATCAAATGGGATGATTCTCGGCGATCGAAAAAAGTCCGATTGCTGTTCGAATTGTTGGCGGCGTGGGTGGCTGTTTCTAATGACGCTTTCGAAGATTTTCTTCGGTCTTGGTCTCTGATGCCTAATTTCTCCCTGCGTTCTTATCTAGCTGTTGGATTACAGGTATCGATGTAGATGAACGATAATCAATTCCGTAGATGTTCTGTGACTGTTTCTTGACAATATTTCTTTTTGATTTCTTGCGATAATAGTGAAATTACATCTATGACGCCTGGTTGTACGTAAATACGTTAAAAATCGAAATTTCTTGAAGAATTTCTCTCGTCGATCGGGTTTATTTAAAGGCAGGATACTTTTAATTACTTTTTACTAAATTAGCGATTTTAATTAATGATATATAAAAATTTCTAAGGATCGGTCAAAAAAATGCGTCTACTATTTTATAAATTTCAAAAGATGATGCCGATAGCGCTTGTCTGTTTTACCAAACTTAGCTATCTAATGATGCCAAAAAGTCTCGATGTTTTACCTTATCAACATATTTAAATAGATGGAATTTGACTAATTTTACTATTCTTACAGATTTTAAAAATTATTTAATAAATTAACAAGTTAGGTTAATGTAAAACTTAATGTTACAAATTGAGTACTGCGCACGATAAATATTTACATTTGCGAGATGTCAATTTGTAGGCGTGGCTTACTAGCGTCGATATAAATTAAAGATGCATATGAATTTGAATATGTGTTTTTCGCGCAAATATTTGAAATTTGAATTAGAAATAATAAAAAAGAAATTAATGAAAGAAATATAAATATAGAAATTTAAGAAAATAATGATATCGTTATTAAAATTCGTATTCACTTCGACACTACTAATACTTAATAATATCACTTACATAACCTTTTATTACCCTTTTCTTACTTTGTATATCTTATTTTTCCCATTTCAGATGCAGCTCAATGTGTATGCCTTGCATCATTACAATATATATATATATATATATATATATATATATATATATATATACATATATAATATTAAAATAATAACATTAATATAAAAAATAAAATAAATATACAGGCACTGTAGAAAAACACCAGCAAGTTTCTGTTATTTAAAAATGAGAATAAATTATATTTAAAGAATATCTTCTCTTCATCATCTACAAATTTATTTATTTATACTCTATAATAGTTTTCCTTTGTGGATAATGAAATACATTGTGCATTATCAAATGGATTTATGACTATCGGTCTACAACTCACAAGCATTGACTTAATTGTAAATTAGCAAATTACTTAGCGATACCCCGCAAAGGTAATCTTCAATTATAACATATTAGGGTAGTAGTGCAATTACCTAATGAACTCAATTACATATATGTACACCTAATAACATATATATAGTTAATTTACAAGTGGCCAATGCGTAAATTAACACAAAATGCTGCTTTGGATTCAGGCTTATTTCAAATGTTACCTGTATTAGGATAATACTATCTCATAATATTATATACGACTTTGCTAGGGATGTTACCACTGGGAATTTACAGCACCATCGAAATATAAATTATTACAAACTCTATCACTATATTTATTTTCCGGTTTGTCATTTTTTTTCTCTCAAATATTACATTTTATCCTAATTAATAATAAGTTTTGATAAGTTTCTCTTATAACATAATTTAATACAATAACAGAGAACGAAGAATTGGCATACTTTTGTCATATATCAGAACAAGAAAATTGCTGAAAAAGATATTTCCAGGACACATCAGAAGTACATGGATAGAATACCGAAATCAAAATAAAAATTATCATGGTGAGCACTGTAAATATACAAAATTCTAGACAAAAACATTACAGATTCTTTGCAACCTAAAGAATATAACAATCCACAAATTGTCGATGGCTTTTTCTGATGTTTATCTTAGAAAATCGAATTTTCTCTAAAAGAATAGAAAGATTCCCGGTAAGAACACTTAGCATCTTGACGTTTCGATAAACTTTTTTCATCTTCTTCGGAGGTAGGAGGAATACAATGAGCTGGATTGCAACCTTCTTCGAATTCTTTATATAGTAATCGTTTTTATGAAGTGAAGGGCTACGTGTGCTTGTTCAGTATCGAGGTTCGTGTTCTGTGTACTGTTCGTGTATTCTGTAGCTATGCTGTTTCATCGTATCATTATTACACATCTGGGAAGTTCTTGATATGCGCCCCTTTAATAGAACAGGTTTCCATATTCTCGACAGTCGATAGACATAATCTATTTTATTAACACTATTCGGCTGTTTATCGATCTCAACCGCTTCTTCCATTGTTTTAACCATTCAATTCATGTTTGTTCTGTCTCTATTATATGCTTCACCAGCTACGACACCTTCTCCTTTTTCGCTACGGAGTTTATGGGTTTGTTCTTGCATAGGAAAATTCAATTATGTAAAATCCATGTATGACTGCGAAACTAATTCAAGATAGTTTATATAAACCAAATAAATGAAGTCCAAGTTTCATAACGTAGACAATATTCAAATTGTCCAATATTTTAGGGAAATTTATTAATTAACTGTTGCGTTTTTAGCAAAGAGAAAACTGCAAGATTATAGATTAAATAACTTATGTAAAGGGTAGATCTTATAAATCATTCGAAATTAAATTGCTTAGAACAGAAATTAATTTACAGCGAATAAACGATGTAAGAATATTTCGAAATTTACTACACACAATTCAGTGGTTCTCCAAACTTTTTGGAGTCTCAACGTCCTTGGAGTATCCAAAAAGCTTTGTTAAATTCCAAGTATACTTTGCAAAATAGGTACTAATATTTTTGAATAAAGTGTTAAAACCACTAGCACTAATTAGTGCTAGTGGTTAGAGTGGCTAGATATGAAAATGTAATTACATTTTCATCTCTAGACAATGACATGTTTGAACCTATCAACCAATTGCAACTAATAAAATCGTTTACATTCCAAAGTGATAACGGTTCTAAACATATGTTAATAAGTTTTTAAAATGAGGTTCAGTTGCTACAAGGTCTTGCATAATATCTAGTTCTGAATTCCAATGAATGCTAGCCAAAAGAAGTTGATCGCAAATATCCCACAATAAAAACATTTATATTCCAAAAATCAGTTTCACCATCATGAGTTTGAAAATAGACTTCGAAACTTAATTGTAAAAGTTTTACTTCACTATCTCATTAACTAAAATTAATAACTGTTGTAATAGTGAATCCTAATTTTTCTAGTAGAGTGTCAGCTTACACTACACGCCCAACTATGCTACACCTTTGATATTAATCTCTTACCAGAGGATATTGTTTCAATAAATTCAAGCTTCAATACTCTATTTGAGTTTTCCATTGATCATTGCTTAAAGATGAGGTGAACCATTCAAAGTCACAGGCACTATTATTTTCTGACCATAAATATGTGGCTGTGCACGGACTGAATACAAGAACGGACTACAGAGTCAGTAAAAAAGATTTGGACTTCATAGTTGACATAATTTAAGTTTTGAAACTCCTGTTCATTAACTTACTCAAAAGTCCATTGCGATATTAAAGTGGCTATATAGTAACAGTAAAATTATGAATACTAATCTTGGAGCTATGCTCTGTAATTCTTTGATCTTGTCTTGTTTCGACTACTCCAAACGAATATAAACGAATATAAAAATAATAAAGTTCAGAGAAATACAAAATTCATGTATTCGATTTATTTACGGTTTAGGATGATATGATCACATATTCTTTATTGAATGAATTTGTGTGATTTAGTATGCAGAAATGAGGACAGTTGCATCTTTGTTCGCTGGCCCATAAAACGCTAAATCCTTCTAGCTGGCAGAAGGGCAATACCTTCTAGACAGCTTCGATTTTGTAATAACTTTACGGTATCGCATCACTACTCCACAATGTTTGAGAGAACTTTTTCTCCGACTCATTATAATATCCTTCGAGATTATCTCAAGTCTTGTCCCAGTACAAATCCTTTTAAAAGTAAACAAATTATTACTTACACAGAAAGCTTGACAAAAAAAAATGGCACATAAAAACTGATCTAAAAAACCAAGGAAGGAGTAACTCAATTTTATTATATATATATATATATATATATATATATATATATATATATATATATATATTGTTGTGGTTCAACCAGCACACTTATTCCAGCACTACAATAAGAAATGCAGATTACAACATGTAATAAACCCCTGTATAAATATTGAATTGGTGGACGTAATTTGTGAAATTAGTTTCGAGATGTATATAAATTAATACGACGATAACTTTAAAATTGATAATTAACTTATTTTGATTTTTAAACTTACTTTTTATATTAATATTTTTCCATTTCAAATTCAAATCACACGCGTAAAATTACAGGTATTTAATTTATCCACATCAAGATTTATATCGAAGCGAGTTAACCACGCCCACTAATTTAAAATTGTCTCGAACCCCGCGAATGCGATTTTTACGGTGCATTTTCAAACTAATCTAATATTGAAAACCACATTATAAACTTTTGTAAATTATTTAATTAATTTTTCTATTATGTTAAAATGAAAACATTATGAAAATTCATATTATATTAGATGCAAATAAAGCATAAACTTAGAGGCTTTTGCCGATATTTAATACAGGCTATGGAAAACAAAAGCCGAAGTAAGCGTCTGATACTAAAATTTTACAACGAATGGCCGCATTTTCTCTACCACAAAAAGTTTAATAAAAATTACTACTTAAAAATCGAGTATATCCTACGAAATCAGTATACATTTAATACCTTGAAATCAGGCCGAACTTTTGAGAGAATAATTGGACCAGCATCACGTCGAATATAATAAATATCGAACGAAGCATCTTTTCGGAACTGGAACTACATCGTACCGATAACTCCAGCATTGGACCGCTACCAACGCAGGGACTTCAATAGGAGCAGACGAACTCTGATCTATTCCTACAATTGCGAGCCCAGAAGATATACCAGAGCCTAGACACAGAAAAAAACAGGTTCCTTCCCAGTTATTTCCATAAAACCTAAAACATCATTTAAAAGTTAATATTAAATTTATATCACAACACAATATCAACATTGTTTGCATCAAAATATAATACATGAATTTCTACATTTCTAAACATCTATTTAAATATATACAATCATTCATTCATTCATAATCTTTAAAAAAAACAACTTATATATAACTTACCTTTGTGTGTCTAATTTTAAGTAACTTTTAATATTTATTTGCACTGTTGTATCATTCTTAACCTAAACGATAGTTAGTAACACATGTGCACAATTGCATAAAGTATATGTACAGTTTCCTTATTCGCACGTAATAATTGTTACAGTTATCTGTTTTTATTCTAATAAATTTTATTACTTTGATTTAGATTTGATCTTTTATTTGAATTGTTTGAATGTTGAGTTTGTGTTTAATTAATATACCATTTACATTGCACTTACGGGATATACAAACAACCGACTTTGAGCCCTGAGATATAAATAAAAACATAAGTACTCAAGCTCTACCGCAACTAGTGGGTTATTTAACAGATAGCGTTGGATCTACTAAGTACGTTAAAACTTGGCACCCAATTTTTAAATTCGAATCTTCTAAGTTTAACTTATATTCTTCATTTATTTCTTATTCTTATATTTATATTTACTAAGTACTCAGTACACTCCTTCGTATCGCTTCAATATATATATATGGAAAACCTAATCAGTAGGCGATTAAATAAATATATATATATATATATATATATATATATATATATATATATATATATATTATTATAACAGATTAGGAAAAAATTTGGCACGAGACAATTCACTTCTTTGAGATAAGCATTGGACGTTATGACAGTCCAACAGGCTCATGTAATAAATACCACGAATCGAATAAGCTCCAGTAGTTTTAAAAGATAAATATTTTAAAAATCTCACCTCTATCCGTTCAACTGTCAGGTGATGATACACGTAATGGGGATAGAGGACTAGAACAGCATATTCTAATTTGCCACAAACAAGAGTGTAATACAGAGTTTTAATCATGCAGATATTGGAAAAATTACGCGCGAATCTTATATGGAACTCTAAAGATTTGAAGCTGAAAGGCGGATTGGGATTATTTGTTCCGAGAAAGTAAATTTTGAGTAAAAAAAGTATGCTTAAATCCCTTCTTTCATCCCTTCTTGCAAGAGTCTTGTAAATCCATTCCTGGTACGGTAGAATCGGTGATATGGGCCACTTGAACGGGTTTCAAGGCATCCCAATGATCTCTTCATCTATCATTTTGGTCAATTTTTTTCGCTATAAGTTGTTATTCTAGCTCTTGTCTTTCTCTTCCGTTTATTTTTGATATTTTTTAAGCATGTGTTATTTTTCTTATATGAGACATACATGTTAGCGTAAGTTAAATTACTATTTAATTTAGTTATCTTATATTAAATATATGTTAACTACTGGTGGATGAGTAGAACAGCTTGGCTAGACTTCGCCAAATAAAGTCCTTTAATATTATTATTATGGCATCGAGTTATCTCACACTTCCTCAGCCTAATATAATGAAGGATATTATACATACGCCTTTGTATTTCCAGGTACGCTGAGGTTCCATCTTCGGTGGTGCATATTTTTCAGTTTCGTCTGAGTGTTTGCTCTTAGTGTTATTGTCTGCTGGTATAGCTGTGTCTATTAAGTTTGTGATGTGTTCTACTTTATCTTGAAGTATAATGTCTTTTTTATTTGCTGAAACTTGTTTGTCTGTTGTTACGATTAGTTATCAAACAACCTCGTATACTTGGTCTTGCCATATACTGCGATCGTTTTCGACCATTGCGAGACGCGGAATCTGCTTAGCACTGTGAGAGTGCGCATTAGGATTTTGCAGGGAAGGAACAAAGAGAAAGCGTTCGCTAGATTGTGCTTCCCTCTGAGATATTGAATAGGCTATTCGTGTTATATATTTAGATAATTTAGTATTTTGTACAGTGTGTCGTAATAGTTACAATTTAAAATCACTTTCTAGGGTGGATATTGGTCATAAACCTAATGCTGAATCTTTCGGCAACAACTTGTAGCTTACATCCAGTCGTCGCTATAAGCCCGCTATCATCTAAGTCGGTAAGAGACGTTAATTCTATTCATATATTTATTATTCCTATCTCCTAATACACGTTATATACATCGTAGGTTCAGGGAACCAGCCCGGAGCTAAAATAAATTTGGTGCTGGCCTGGATGTTTGAGAATTTAAGTCCTACTGAAGATACGCAGTAGATGATCGTCCAATTGGTCAGATTCTTCGCTTGATAAAATAGGTGTGCAAGTATTGATTAGTAGGTGTGTCAACTATTATTACGTCAGTCACTCAATAACGTTTAGATAGAACCCTCGCCATCTTCACTGAGCTTAGTCAGCTTGGCTTAGTTGAATTGTACCTTTACTATCAACACACTCCCACATAGGTAAGTCTTTGGGCCAATGCAGTGTATCTAATAGAGTTTGTATCTTTTGTTTTCACGAATTGTGGTAGGTGTATATTTCTAGTAGAGTACAGATAGATCATTAATGAGGTTCTAGTTTTGTGCTATTGTTTGGTTTTGTATTTTAGCTACTAGTATATTTTATTCCTGTTAGTGTTTTACACCCTGCGGTAATGTTGTCTATGGTTTCAGGATGTAAATTATATCTCCTGCAGCTATTTTTCTGAATTATTGTGTCTTTAATGTTGTTTTTTATACATATTACTTGATTTGGTATTGCTGAGATAAAACTATCCGTCTCTGGGGAAAATTGTCAACTTTCTAGTCATTTAAAATAGAAATAAAACTAATGGTTAAAATCGTCACTTTTTTAATACGTAAACGTAAAAAGACAATTGTTGCGCCAGCACAGTGACTTCATCAGGTATTTACAGCGAAAGAGCACGTTACAATCTAAATTAAAAGTATAAAATCAACATGGTTAGTATTATTTTACGTTTTTTTAAATAATATAAGAATTTACACAAAAATTGAAGGTAGTGAGAAAATGTGGCCCATCTGGACGACCCTATAGGATAACAAACATGTTCACGCATAGAATTTGTTTTAATAAACTAAATGTACATTTTCATTATCGTCTAAACAGTTTTGAAATTAATAAATTTAACAAAGGCGAGTTACTTAAATCTAAGTGATCATTAAGTAAAATTTGTGATTGCTTTAATTTATTGATTTCTAAACTTTCCAGTAAATTTAAAGATTAATTAAATTAAAAGATGAATCAATTCAATTATTTCTAGTCATTTGTAACACTTATGTTTTCTCTTGGGAGCAATATGTCCTTAATAGATACGGTGGTTACCGACTATAAAAACACGATGCTAGTTCTGCGGTTATTATATAGACAGCGCTGAATATTTCTTCACGCTCTGTCTTAATAATTTCTGCGGGATAGCAACGTAGTTATGGAGTTTTGTTGAATGTGTCTCTTCTTCAACAGGGGCGTACCGACGATCATGTAGAAATGTGAAATACGTATCTACGTCTTTGGAGAAGATACATTCAAAAATACGTATATGAACTTGTATTGTATTCTTCACACCCCATTTTTAATAAGATTTTTTATATTATTAAAAATACTTTTGTATTATACAAAATTGGTAAGGTTTTACCTACTCAAGTATGTTTCAAATTACGTTGTTATGTAGCAATATGTTCCATGGATTTTTTTCTCTTCCAATATATTTTTCTTCATTTGAACGTACGTTAAATCGTTATCTGAATTATGTGTTTTTTAGTGCTAGGTTTAACGATGCGTAGTTTTGATCTGCTTTTATTATTGCGATGTGTAGGTTATCGTATTTGTCGGAAAAGTGTTATCGAAGGTTTGTCTATTTTCGCATGGAGTGTGAAACAAATACACAATTACTATAATTATTATTATTATTATTATTATTATTATTATTATTAATCCATAACAGGCAGTTCTTCCCAAGCTTCTACAAAGTTAACCGATTGTTATTATCATTAAAGTAAGATATACGGCTTGTATCAAAGGAGTAAATTTCATGGACCTTTCATACGCAACAGGACGAACGTTAACTTTTAGCAAATTACATTTTCCGAAACGTTTTATGTTGTTAAGAGACTAGAATCTGCACGTACTGTGAAGAGTACAGCATTTGTAGTAAAATGTGTTTTATTACTCACCCTATTTAAAGTTTAATTGTTCTACACTTTGAAACAAATTGTCGCAAAAGCGTACTTAAATTCTAGGATTAGATGAATTTTGTATTTAAAATATTTTCTCTTTTATGTATGTACGTGCATGTGGTTACAAAGAAGGAAAACTAGTATATTATACGTTTAATGGAAAAGTTGTTATTCATCTAAATACGATATTTTATGCTCTTGTGATACATACCGTGAGTTTTTTTATATCACTGAACATAACACATGCATACACCTATGTTCAGTTTTAAAATAAATGCTTCAATGCATGGAAGCGTTATGCAACCCACAATGCGAGTGTCATCACTTATCGTAATAAGGCATTTTAGTTGTCAGTGTCAACAAAGTGTGAAAATGATTTATTTAACATTTAATTTACACAAACAATACTAAAATTAATTTTTCCTATTTTGCTTTCGAAATGAACTCATTATGACACCCAAAGCAGTATCGAAATGAGCTTCATTTCAATACGCTTTTTTTTTCATTTTTCAATGTTGGCGATGTTCGAACACATAAATAAATATCATTGCTGTCGTTTTATTTTAGAATTAAGAATTTAAGTACATTTGACAGATATGATATATGTACGTATTCTACACAAACAACGTATATTGTATACAATTGACAACAAGATATATTAGTTTCTCTGTCACTCATGTTTATACAGATTGGCCCAAAATGACCGAAGGGGTTTGAGTTCATTATAACTTCTTATTTAAGACATAATTATTAAATTTTTTTATTTTAAAAACAGTATATTAATGGAGAATATTTTTAATTTAATTATGAAAAATTATATCTCGCAATGACCGAAGGGGTTTGAGTTCATTATAACTTCTTATTTAAGGCATAATTATTATTTTTTTTTAATTTTAAATATTAATGGAGAATATTTTTAAAAAAATTATATCTCGCAATGGATCGTTGATTTGAGAAATAAAGGTCAACGATTTTGGCACGTTGTTCAATTGTGTACTGTTCCATTTTAAATTCCCGAAGTCTTCTTTACAAAATACTGAAAACAAAACAAAAAAATTATAATAAAAAAGTTATAAGGAATTAAAACCCCTTCGGTCATTTCGGGCCACCCTGTATTTCTAAACAAAATATCAAGTAATGTTAACGAAAATTAATAAATAATATATAATATAATATACTTGGCGGATAGCAAGATTTAAATTTGAAAATGTGAAGCATCAATGTGACCAGCTGCATGCTTTATATAAAAATAAGACTTTCAAATTAAATAATTCCAATTTAGTCATGTAAAAAATGCAAAATAGAAAAAATACTATAAAAACTCGTTTCATAAGTAGAAAACACACATATCTAAAGCTGGTACACGTCTTTTGTGGCTCATTAATTGATAGCGGAGTATAAGATGAAAACAGTTCAGATCTTGGTAATATAAATTATACTTGTTTTTTTTTATATATTTTTTTAAAAAATCCAATTCATTCAAGTGCAAAAATTCTTCTCTCAAATTGTTTCAATAACTCGCTATGGCAACCCAACAGCTTTTTCTCTTTTTAAGCTCATTGGTCGCTTTAGTTATACATCATTTTCCAAAATATTTGACATTTATACTATAATTTTGATCCTTGATTAATATTATGAACTTATTGGTTTACAATTAAATTTTCCTTCACACATAACCTTTGACATTACCAAACATTAACAATAGTATACAAAATTAACTAAATTTACATAGTTCTATAATTTTGGTAAATGTAAGAAAGTCATATACTTTTGAAATTTAATTATAGATTTGACACTCTAAATTAAGAAAACAATACAAATATAATAGACTTCCACCTTCTAAGAAATCCCAATAACAGAAATGTAACAAATTAAAACTAGTGTTTTCAATAAGTTTATTAACATTTTTATTATATTTACCTTCTCTCCCTCATAAAAAAATAATTTGTGGAAAGAATTGTGATAAATTATTTTTGAATTAATTGTTATAGTTAATCCTCTGTTTATTTTATTTTGTTTATTTAATTTTTTTTTAAGAAAAATAAAAGTAAATTATAAGCCTATAGAATATTTATGTAACATGTGTTGCCTAATCATTATAATATATGTAACGGTTTAAATATTTAAATTTTCTTTATAGTGTATCATTGTAGTATATTAACATTATTTATATTATTTCGTTTAAGATGAATCTTCTATTTTGTCTTATATTATGTATCAAAGTTTAAAAACATTTGTATTAGTTTATTATCATTTGAATCAGAACTATCTAGGTAATAAGTATTATTGTAATCAATGATTTATCTTACAATGGGGTAAATGTAAAATGTTTAGTGTGCAATATATATATATAATATATAAACCATTTAACAAAATTAAATTTGCAACGCCACGTGCATAGCGCAAGACATAAAAATAGAGACACTGGTGCCGATACAAAATACGCCTCTGCTTTCGCTCCGAATTGGTCCACTCTACTTATGAAACTTGTTTTTTAATATACTATTGTGGTAAATTGAAAAAAGTTTGTTTTTATTTATAATTCTTTAACTTTTGTTCATAAATGTTCGAAACATCCCATACAATATGCGAATCGATTATGAAATTCCTGCAAAGAGTGTGGTAAAAAATTCGGTTTGGTTTGTAATTCGTCGCAAGCTGTACTTATGTGTGCTTTTAAATCTTCAATATTAGTGAATATTACATTATCATAAATTTTAGATTTAAGGTATCCCCAAAGATAAGTAATTTGTAAGATTTGTATTTGTACTGTTTGAGAATCTTAAATACAGACTTCAAATATTAAATTGTTGTGCTATTTTACTTAATGGTGTTTTAGGGCATTCTTCAATATAACATAACACATTTAATTTTAAGTCTTCTGAAAGAATGTGGGGGTTTTAATTTTTTTTCGGTGTGTATTTATTATGCAGCCATCAGAATTAAATTACCTAGTAATTGCCTGAATTTTTTCGATAGATGGTATGGGCCTGTCAAGATATTTTATAGAAAATAGACCCCGCACTTTCCTTAAACTGTTTCCAGCTTTATACCCGTTCAAAATTTCTATTTTTTCATCTTTTACATATATATTTTTTAAATTAGGTGAATACAAATGTCAAATGCTAAAATATGTAAAATGTTATTTCGTTTATGCACATTACTGACCTTGATTTTGACATTTGTATAAATACATAATCGCGAAATGTTGGTTGCATAACATTTTCATGCATTGAGGTATTCTTTTTTAAATTGAACATAGGCTATGTATAGAGATAAGGAAAACTCACGGTATAATACCATATAAACTAATAATTTATATTAAAATTATAAACAATAACTCACTTAATTTTCTATGTGCGACATATTTTGCCATTTCACAGTTCATTCATTTCATCTGAGTCTAATAAAATTTGTTTTAATTTGGGGATCTTGTACTCGGGATTTCAGTCGGGCTTTAGACCAAACCACAACACAGCGAGAGCCTTTGTCATGATCATCAATGATGCAATCTCTGGTTGGTACAGGGATTCCACCATGGAATGATGATTGCAAAACTTAGCTACTTTGATTTTAATGTAGATACCTGCAAATGGGCGTCAGGGTTTGTATCAATAATACTTAATCAATCACCTTAATCACCTTGGGTGTGCCACAGAGTTCGATAATCACACCATTAGTTTTCATTTTATATACTGCTGATTTTTCTAGTACTTTTAGGTACTGTACACCACACTTATATGCGGATGACATTCAACTATACTGCACTTGATACTCTATTGCGGTTACCAGTGAATATTGCTTAAGATTGAATCATTTTAAGTTACGGGTATTAGTATTTTAACATAAACGTGTGGCCGTGCACGGACTGAATGTTGATAGGCATAATCTTCCGATTGCTTAGACTGTATGAAAACTTTAACCTGATTTTTGAAACAAATTTAAGGCTTTACTCAATTAGTTGAGTAAACTCTTTGAGAATGGTCGAATGGACCGAAACAATTGTTAGAAGAACTAAACATTCAACCTTTTTTCTCACTGTGTAGAATTAATGTATTATTCAAATCCGGAGAAAGACGTCCTGTTTCTAAAATATGGTTCATGAAAGCAGAATCCGGTTTATTAGTTTTAAATGAACGTAAATATTCTTTACATCTAATTTAAATAAAACGGTTAATTTGACCTGTGAAAAGCCATCACAGTCTAGGCAAGTCAACTTATAGCCAGACAAACAAATTGTTTGAAACAAGTGATGATTGGCATCACAGGTCTAGGACATGTGTAATATGCTGAAAGAAAGTTATTAAATAAAAGAAAACACATCAAAGTTGTCCTAATATTTACATAAAAGGAATAAAGCTTTGAAATACATTAAAATTATTAAATTAAAGCTACATGTACAGGTAACTACGAATAAGTATTTACAAACCGAAAATAAATTAATGGCTTTGCAAATGTGATTAAAATAATATAATTAAGAAATAATAGGTTTATTTGCTACGTGCAAAGAAACACTAGGCAGCAGAGAGTGTTCTCTTGCCGTTTTCTAGATAACTGCTCGCACTAAAAGTGGGTTTTATGATTTAGTTTATGGATAACCAATCGTATTGAAAATAGCGATGTCTGAAGAATTAAGAGTTAATTAAAGACGCTATCTAAAGCGTTGTGACGTCAATGAAATTAATATTATTAAAATATTCCTTAAAAGAAATATTTTGAAATCATGCGTCACACAATATGGTTCACATAAACTTTACACTAGTGATTTAAATGCGGCTATTAAAATTATGTCAATTTATATCCGGTCGATATAATTTTGACATGAAAAAACTAGCTCGATAATAAATAAAAATTTTATTTAATAAATAATTAGAATATAAATTGTACGTAATTAATAACTAAATTAAAATGTACAGTACAAATATGAAAGGAATGTTCGAAATTATTAAATGCCCGAGTTTGCCGTTCGGTGGATACGAGGAAATATCAGAAAATAACATGACTGGTGCTGTAGTACAAAAATCAAACATTTATTTAGAAAACTTCAAAGTACTCTAAATTCTGTGCAATACACTTCTCCCATCGTTTTGTCCACTTGTCATAAACATCTGAGGAACCAGTTTTTGAGAGTATATTTAGTATACGCATCACCGCGATGTTGAGCTCTAAATTCGACTCAAATTTTCGACTTCTCAATTTTTTTTGGACTTCAGGAAACAAATAGAAGTCACGTGGAGCAAGGTCAGGTGAATAGGGAGGGTGAACCATAATTTTCATCCCCAATTCTTCAAGTGCATTGTCATGATGCAGGATGCAATCAACATCTTGATAAAGCGGCCTTTTTTTCTTTAATTTTGCCTTTAGAGTTCCTCAAGGTACTCTCCAGTTACTGTATGTTTTCTAGGTACAATGTGATCAAAAATAACACCCCATTTATCAAAAAAAATTAAGTGGGTCAACTTACCGGCATTTTTCACAGTTTTCACCTTCTACAGTCTTGGACTGCCTTTGTGCTTCCATTGCATACTTTGAGACTTTAATTCAAGGTCGTAACTGTTTAAAACCTGTGGATTATGGACAAATTGTTACTGTTTTTGTTCATCGGTCATCACTTTTGGAATTTATTTTGCAGTTGCCTTTTTCACTACCGACAAATTGTCACTGTTTTTGTTCATCGGTCATCACTTTTGGAATTCATTTTGCCACGACCTTTCGCTGCCCTAAATCTACATACATTTTTGATTGGAACCGTAAAGCAAATTGACAATGTCAGAAATTCGATATATGCCGAGCCGACGATCATTTCGGATCAAATCGTTAATTTCTGCATTTTTGAAAAAATCCGTGCAGTTGCTTGTCGCCCACGTTGAGGTGCATCTTCCACTGATTCACAACCGTCTTTAAATTTCTTATGCCACTCAAACACTCTACATCGTGATAAACTATCATCTGGGTATTCAGTTTCAATCATCTCAAAAGTTTCAGTTAATTTTACCCAACCGAACACAAAATTTTATCGCATATTTTTGCTCCACTATCATTTTTTCGATGGGTACGTCAAACACTGACAATTCAGTAATTAATTTGTAATAAACGTCAAAAGTTAAATCAAAGCCTACTTGAAGATAAGTACATTAGAAATGGGGGTTGCATGTTCTATTTTTGTGTTATAAAATTCTAATTGTGAAAGAAGTTCACCAGTTTCATTATATTTTGATATACGCTCGTAGATTCTTGGAAGGCTATCGTTTATGGCCAGTTCAATGATACAAAGGAAAGGCTTTCTCTTAAAAATATGAACAAAATGCCACAAAATGCTTTATATTTTTTTTGAACATTTTCAAATTTGATTTATTACTGAAAAATACAACTTCAATCGCAACTAAAAAATTCTTGATTTACATGCTGTATTTGAAATAAAGGGACAATGTATGATAAATGGAAAGATGTACTTATATAGAACATAAATCTAAAATATTGCGAGTAAATTACAACGCGAACACCGAAATTAAAAGCATCCTGAAATTTGTATTACGTGGCGCCTATGAATTCAAAATATTCAGAATATGTACAAATTACAAATACCTCATACAGACATACGCTACAGCGTATATTTACATAACGTGTGTTCATTTTAAAAGTCAATCTAGGTTACTTTGAAATTTTGATAGATTAAGACGCATATATATTAGTATGTGTTTGTTGTTCCGTAAATGTAAATCCAAATGACATTTGATAATGTCAATCACATTTGTTATTTATTTGTATGTATGAAACTGTCAAAATATACAACTTCGTAGGTTAAGTAGTAAATTTTAATTTACGACATACTTCAAAATGTTCTCTTAAATCACATGCTACTAGATTGATTTTTCAAATGAACACCCGTTACGTAACAGCTGGATAAAATGGACAATAACAAAACTATTATTTTTGTTATTGTCAACTTTTATATATCGTCTGTTATAATATAGTCGATCGCATAGTGCCGGGACAAAAAATGTTTAAATATCTTTGTTATTTTTTTTTCTCGCTTGTGTTAGATTTATATTCTATATAATTACATCTTTCCATTTTCTATACGTCGTCTTTTTATTTCAAGGACAGCCGGTATATGCGAAATGTAACAAAATGAATGGTAAATTTTACACCAAAAAAAGAACAAAATAAAAACTATGGAATTTAATTCAGAATAAAAGAATAAATTAACGTCTGTTTCCGATAAATTCCACAATGCAATTAAAAAGATACTTTCGCAGAATGGAGTGTAAATTATGTAATACTCAAATAGCTTTGTAGTTGCACTTTAATAACATTGTTTCATTAATAAGACGTCAACAACGGGGTTAGTTTGATGTTCGAAATGATAAAAAAGCATTTCATGCGAACTAATTTGTACCTCATTTATGGATAAAATAACCGGAAGTAGTAAGGATATTAATACCCGTGTAAAAACGCGATGTTACATAGACCGAAATATTAAAAAATGGGCCACCGGATAGCCGACGCCATCAATGACAGGAGAAATAAATGAAAACACGGAGGATTTCTGCTCCCATCACGGAGGAAAACCCTGCAACAAATAGCGGAAACATGAAAGGTTGGCGTGTTTTTTTCATTTTATATTTTTTCTTCTCTATCTCGGACATACTATTTATTTTTTCCTTTTTGTTTTCTTTACTTTTTTTTTTGATATCCATCTCCGAGTTTCGTGCAATTCTAATTAAATGGTAGCCCCATGGCAAAAATATTAGCGAGAGTAAGGGGAAAAGGAAAGCGCAGTAGAACGGAAATGGAACGACGTAAATTTTAATTGTGAATTTTTTCTCGTCTATTTTTCGGCCAGATCTTCTTAAATAAGCAACAGATTTGAATAACAGGATGTCCTAATTATTAAATACGTGTTTATCTCAACAAATCCAACTGATTGCTCGTAATATAAACGAGAAAAGCTTCTCTTGCGTCATCCGTCGTTGAGGATTGTATATCATTTCTTTTGTTTGACATTTTATTCTTCACTAGGTAAATATCCTACATAATATGAACAATGTATTAGATATGTTTCCCGATAATGTTTTGATAAAAGTTTTTTCTTTATTTTTATTAAATTAATCTAGACTCATTTCTGAAATTTTACGACTCGTTTTTTACTGTCTCTACTGTTTTTACCTCCTTTCTTTGTTTACTCGTTTTTTTTTGTCGTTTAACAATCCTCCTGCTTCTTTCCAATTTATTTTCTTTTTATTTAGAATCTCAGCCACGTCTCCATCCCAAGTCTTTGTTGGCCTTCCTCTTTGTGTTTGACTTACTTGTGTTTGCTCACCATCTTAATTGCTACCTCTGTATATATTTTCGTATTGATTTAATTTTGCAAATTATTTCTTACTTTATTCAGCTTACTTTATTCAGCTGTATTGTGTTGGGGTGATGTACCAATGTTATAGTTGTATCCAATTTCAGGCGATGATCCTTCAACGTCAGCTACTAGAATCACAACCCCTATGTTAATTCACCGTGCATAGGTTGTAAGACTGTATACACTTCACTTTTTAAATCTTCGGTGACTATGCGGTGACTTGCACTATACACATTTATTTTGGATCTACAGCAACTTATACTAACATAAACTTCTCTTGAGACTGGTGTCTCTTGTTATAAAATGATTGTTATGATATTACGAAAAAGACTGTGTGTAAGGCAAGAATTATTATTTGGTGGATATAGAGTTGGTAATAACGAAACAAGAGAGGCCTATGTCATGAAGAGGTACTCCATATTAAAATATTTGACCCCAAAGATAAATGAATTTGATTTGGTTTCACAATTAGTTAGACATTTTGATTTTGAAGTCAACCAGGCAGTAGCTATGCATAACATCACTGATGTGCAACAGTTTCTTGAGTTATTAAAAAGGTTAGATAATGCAGAGCGTGGCAGTCGATATAATAATAATTGTTATTCAGAAAATAATATAAAGAGAAATAATCCAGGAAATCAATATTCAAGAGTTAATTTGCACAACATGCCTCTGAGATCTGAAAGACCTATGTTTAATGATCATACTCAAATTAAAAAAAAAATGGCTTCCCCAAACAGAGAAATACATGGTTCAGATAGAATAATAAATCAAAATAAATATACAGGTACGAGATATAAAGATACAAGGCCTAATTTTAATGCAGAGCCAGTAAAAGTAGACCAAAAGAACAAATCAGAACTTGCTTGTAGTAAGGATTTTTGTTATGGCCAACCAAAAAGAATAAATGTTATGCATTGTTATATGATAAGTCAGATAGCGCGATTAATACTAGTTTGCCACATATTAAGGTTAAGATAGGAAAAAGGGAATGTTATTGGTAAATTGATTCGGGTAGTGAAGCGTCATTTTTAGAAGAAAAAGTCGTTGAAGAGTTAATAAAGAATAAGGAAGGGAAATTTGTACCTACAAATAAATTACAATTGTATCAGCTACTAAAAAGATAATTGCTGTAGTTAATAAAATTTATGTTATGGAGTTTGAAGTAGAGAACCATAAATTTATGGGAGAATTTATTGTAATCAAAGGTTTAGGAAGAGATGGGATATTGGGAATAGACTTGTTAGAAAAAATTAAATCAATAATAGATATAAATAAAATGAAGATAATAATCAATAATAAAAATGTATCGTGGATCCAGGAGGCTGGAGAGGAAGAAAAAATAATAAATTGTATGCAGAAAATGAATTGTATTAATAAAATGAATAATATAAATAAAATGAAGATTGAAGAAAATTAAGTTGAAGAAGGAATATTTGAAGAAAAGGAGCTAATGGTTTTAGAAGAATTGGATAAAGAAAATGATGTAGAAGTGGAAATTCCGGAAGATATTGATTCGTTAAAATAGATTGTGATGAAAAATATGAAGAAGAAGTTAAATTGATAATTAAGAATAATATTGAGTTAGTAAACAAGTTTCCCAGTATAGCCCGAAATTATCGACATTCATTAGAAGTAGATGATACAAAACCTTTCAAAGTTAAAAATTATCTTATTCCAAAGAATATGCAACAACAAGTTGAAGAAGAAGTGAAGAAGATGTTACGAGATGGTGTAATAGAATGAGGCAAAACTAGATATGTGAATACGTTAGTAGTGGTAAAGAAGAAGTCAGGAGACGTCAGATTATGTTTGGATGCGCGCAGACTTAATGAGAGAACAAAAGCTCAATTTGAAACTCCGATTACGATTGAAGCATTACTGTCAAGATGTAGCAATGCAAAAGTGTATAGTAAGTTGGATTTGAGGAGTGCTTTTTGGTTGGTACCGTTAGAAAGGAATCGAGGAAGTATTGTGGTTTTATGGTAAATGGCAAGGTATATCAGTTTAGGACTGTACCATATGGATTAAACAGTTCTGCTGCTGCGTTGATTAGGGCAATGCAACAAATATTGGAACCATATGAAGATTATGTAGTACATTACATAGATGATATTTTAATATACAGTACAAACTATCAGGATCATTTGGAGCATGTACGAAACATAATGGAAATATTGGTAAGAAAAGGTTTAAAATTAAATATTAAGAAGTGTGAATTTTTTAAGAGTGAAATAAAGTTTCTAAGTTATAATATAAGCCCTAGATATGTCAGTGTGGATCAAAGTAGGCTGAAGCTGATTAAAGAGTATCCACGTCCTAAAAATGTAAGAATGTTGAGAGGGTTCTTAGGTATAATTAATTATTATAAACGTTTTATTCCGTACCTGGCACCTGGCAGACAAGTGCACCACTGTATTAAATGTTGAAAAAGAATGTTAAATTTAGTTTGAATGAAGAAAGAATGAAAGCTTTCGAGAAATTAATGAATGAATTTTATAATCAGTTAGTTTTGATATTGCCAGATTTTGATAAACAATTTGTATTAAGAGTAGATGCTAGTGATGTCGCCAAGTGAATAATGAAGGTATAGAAGAACCTATTTGTTTTATAACTCGAATCTTAAAAATCTATGAAATTAAATATACTATTTCTGAGAAAGAAATGTTGGCTGTAGTACATGCGGTTCAAAAGCTAAGATTTTATTTATTGGGCAAGAACTTCCTAGTAGAGACAGATCATGCTGCGTTGACATCACTAATGAGTACAAGATTTGCAAATAATAGAGTGTATCATTGGTCCTTATTACTGTCAGAGTACAAGTTTGAAATTCGCCATATAAAGGCAGCCCTAAATGTTACTGCCGATGCGTTATCTAGAATGTATAACAGTAAAAGTAATTTTAATTATATAGAACTAAATGCGTATAATAGAGATTATGCTGAGTATGATGTGATCCTTCAGGTCCAACAGAATGAAAGTTTTGATAATTTAAGAGAGGCTTTAAGAAATCAAGAAAATTATAAAAATTTTGTTGTGCACGACGGTTTGATAATGAAAATATTTAGAGATCAAAGTTATGTGGTAGTTGATGTCTATGCTCGACAATGTTACAAATACATGAGAGGTTTGGACATATAGGTGGATATAAAGTATGGCTCACGTTCAGAGAGGCATTCTACACAAAGAAAGATCGACCTATTGCTAAAGAAATAGTTAGAAATTGTATAACGTGTCGGTTAGGTAAACATAAAAACCGCACGTGCAAATTTGAGGTAAAGAGTATAGTGGCACAAGCTAAATTAGAATTAGTCGCTATTGATTATTTAGGAAATCTTATTCCTGGGGAGTTCGAATATAGAAATATTTTAGTTATGGTAGATATATTCTCTAAATACGAGAAACTGTTTCCTACCTCCCAATATAATACTGAAACCACATTACAGTGTATAGATTCTTGGATTACCCACCAAGGGAAAATTAATCGTATTCTTGCAGACAATGCAACTTATTTTCATAATGCCGGATTTATAAATACCTTACAAAATCGAAACATTAATATTTCTTTCTCTTCCATACGCGGAAATCCATGTGAGAGATACAACAAGGAGATTATCAAGTTCCTGCGAATCAAGACTCACGGCAACCATGAAGGATGGGTGACACATGTCCAGGAGGTTGAAGATAATATCAACCATTCTCCGAATACTGTTACTCTGGAGTGTCCTTCGACTGTGATGTATGGGATAAAGCCTGCCAGACCCTGGAATCAACAACAAGAAAGGGTAGAAAACATCGAGCAAATTTCAACCCAAGTGGGAAGAAGACTTGCTGATAAAGAGCTAACGTATGTCAACACACAAAATGACAAAATTACAAGCAGAACCAGATTCGAAGTTGGCGACTCCGTTATTGTAAGAAGCTATCGTCTTGGTAGACGTCGCCAAGGTAAATGCCAAAAGCTCGATCTTCCATATATTGGACCCTATCGTATCACCAGAAGATTTAATGATGTTACTTTGGCTACTAAACTATTTTATTTAGGTTTTGGAAATTAACCCGTGCTATTCCTGAATCCATGTCTCGTCCTGTCTGCTCGAGATTTCGGCAGTCTTACCATTGCCATTTTCGGAGAGTAGTTCTGCTTCTCGTTGTAGTTTGAGTCAAGCGGATTGAAGCAGAACTACCTCCTGACGATAACTACTTATACCTAAAGATGAACACCAATTAATAACTAATGAAAAGAAATTAAAATTGATTTTTATTAATACTCTTGCGTCTCGTCTAAAAATATATATCGAAAGAGTCATCTTTTATCAGTTTATAATCGCTCCTTTACTAACATATTATACAGCCGGAAAAAAACAATTTAACATCTTTTTGTTACTTCATCGCGTATACAGTCGAAGACAGAACATTAGGAGTTAAACGCACGAACGTGTCGCGGTGAAATGGAGTCATTAGGCAAACGTAGGAAAACGGAGGGGACTTCCCTCGCGATTTTTTTTCTTTACGCGCGCGACACACGATAAGACGAATTTGTCGACGTAGATTAATCGGTTGATATTTAGTATATCAGAGCGGGGGAATCTGATTGTGCGTAAATTCCATTCCGCGCGCCTCAGAATATTTATGGACGCAGGTGCGTGCGCGCCCCGCAAAAAATCTACCGGATTTGCTTTATTACAGGGAAGATATTTCTTATCCGCATAACGGGTTCCGCCGCTTCTCGCAAGGAAGGAAAACTCCACATCCAACGTAATGTAGGCGATTTTTCGGCGACGGAATGTATAAGAATACCTTTCGGCGTCTTGGAATGCCTGCCTTGATGTTTTGCCAAGGATCAGAGAAAATTTGTGTCATTTCTCATTTCTCTTGTTCCGTATACACAGTATGTATATTTGGCAAATAAGAGCAGTTTTTATTTTAAATTCGTGTAGACGCCATCTGTGGATAAATAGCAAAAAATATGTGCACCTAACATGAATTTTAAAACTCGTGATCGCCAAAATTCTAAAGTACAATTCTTATTTTTTATAAATACCAAATTTGTATTAACACTTCACAAATTTTGTTTTAATAGATATAGAAATAATCGAATCAATGGGGAAGAAGGAAAAGGTCAGTGCCGTAGAGCGGGGTGAAATTGACATCTGGGTGCGAAATTGATAATCATATCCATGTCAACTGTTTTTAAATCTGGCGCCTATATTGTTAGTATCTAAAACCTACGCCGTTTTAATATTGCTGGTTTGGTGAACAATCGACAGACCAGAGTGCTTTTTTCAAGTAAATATTGTGCTTGAGTGCCTCAAAATTTAGAGTAAAGTTGGAAAGAAATTAAACGCACATTTATACACTGGAAACTTTGAACGGTAGGTTTTATATAATATCTGTTTCGTTAAACTAGCCAAAGAAGGTACAATAGGAACTTCATAGGACCAGAACCTACATGTGGAAGCGCTAAGGATTCCGGTAAAAGGGTCTAGTTATGGCTAGAAAGAGAACTTAAAAAGAAATGGACGTTAACGGAAGGCCAACTCCATACTAAAACACTACTAAGATAGCTGGACGGAAGGTATTCATCCAATCTATTTCGTAGTAACAAAAAAGAAATTAAAATTAGTACCGAGTTAATAACCGGACATTCTCCTTTAAGGAAACATATTGCTATGGATTTTTTCTAAAATAATATTTAAAAATAATTTAAAATAAATTTACATATTTTGTGAGATAAGTTGTATATTTTTGAAAATGTTATTTAAATGTGCGAATATAAAAACTGGTTTTTTTTCGAGGCCAATGTGTTTGAGAGGCCTAGAGATAAATTCTAGGAGACGAATTTAATATCTCGTACTAGAAGGTAGCTTGGTGTAATATAATTAATTATATTGATTTAAATCGGTTAATTATTTGTTTGATAAGTGTTTTTATTGATGTATTAGAGAGTTGTAAAAGTTAAATTCTCGTTTGCTAATTGTTGATTAATAGAAAAAGCACTTTCTTTGTTTGTCTCCAGTATTTTAGTAAGTAGATTTTTTTTATGATATCATAAAGAATATTTAAAATTATAAAATATTTCTATTGTATCCAAGTTTGTTAATTAAGATATTTTATTTTTGAAATATAAATAATAAAGATTATTATTAACATTTCTTGGTAATAATTAAAATTGAAAAGTTTGTCCGTTTGGATTCAGATTTTTTTTACATGTTGATTGCGCATGTGTAGATTTTGATCGTGTATCAGTATTTTTATACAGTCTGGTTCTCTGGGGAGAAATTAAAAATAAACTTTATTATTTTAGATAAGTTTGATCGGAGTAATTAAGAGGAAGTTTTTCATTCACTCAGCTGTCAATATTACAGTGAATATATTTTACCTCATGTATTATTGTAAAATACAGAATCTTTATGCTTTATAAAGATAGATTTTTTTTTTTTATTTTTGTATTAAATATTCAGTTTAAATTTTTATCCTGCTTTTGTTTTATTTGCCATACTTATATTACTGTTCAAGCTCAATATATATAGTAAGTAAATAAAATATTTGTGTGAACTTTTCACTGGCGCCAGACTTATTTTAGAAATAACACTACTTTCCGAATTGGAACCCGAGAAGATAGAAGTCTCATTTTTGAAAATTCTCCGGCTGATGAACCTAGTTGGGAAAACTAGTTGTGGATAGCGGCGTACTAAAATCTACAAACCACTATTCATAGCAATATGTATAGCATGGAATTGATTAGCGAACCTAGTGTAGGAGATGTGAAAAACAAGAGGAAACTACCCTTCATGTAATATGTACGTGTGAGAAACTGAAGGAACTCAGACAGAAACATTTCGGAAGAGATCTATTGAGTGTACTCAAACTTCCGCCGAGCAGTATGCTCAAGTGCCTGGACATGCTGGCGTCCAACCCAAAACAGAAGAAGGAGAACTGTTTCATTGTTGGCAACTGAATACTAACGCGCGTATTTTAAATTTTATTCAATAGCGCGAAATTGATCACGTGTATGGGGCGAAGTTCCTCTTTCATCTACTTAATAAATTTGATGGTTAACATTAAAGTTTATGAGTTCCCTGCAACTGACTTTAAACCATTGAAATGATAATTATTTTGTTTTATTTCAGGTGTCCAGTTATGGTCCGACACTATAAAGAAACACTTGGAACCAGACATAAAAATTATTCTACGCAGACAAGAGCTAAGAAACTAGAGGGCCACAATATATTACTAGATGATAATTTGTCTTCTCATTTCACAAACGAAGTGGCAACTTTGTGAAGTAAATAACTTCCGTATGTCTCTCAAAAAATATCTACACACGTTACCCAACCTTTAGACGTTGGTTTTTTCCGGCCGTTTAAACTGGCTTGTAGAACAATTCTAACAAACTGGAAAATAATGCATAAATTATCAACGTTAATTGATAAAAAAGATTTTCCTTCTTTGCTTGCTGCAACTTTAACTGAAATTAATAAAAAAGTTGATCAGAGCGCCATAAGAAAGACTTCCATCATTTAAATCAACTGGAATTATGCCTTTGGATCCAGAGTGTGTTTTGCGGAAAATTCCATCTATAGCTAACCTGAAAAATACTATAAATAACGCTCTGGTTAAATATTTGCAGCAACAGAGATTTAGTGCACTTCCAGCAAGGAGATGTATCATAGACACCATTATAAACATCATCTACCCACCACCTCGGCACAAAACTGGGTATATAAGTTACACTGTTCCGTGGATTAAGTTAGTTGTAAGAAAGTCTTTGAGAATGGCATAACAGCCGAAACATATATGTTAGAGAAATATAATAAAATTTGTGAAATATAGCCAAGTACATCAATAACTATTATTTTTGTACCCTTATATTCGCGAATTCAATGTTCGCGGTGTTTCCGTGGAACGCAACCTCCGCGAATAGCGGAGGTCCATTGTATTACGTTTTGAACAATAATATTGCACCTTTTGAATGTGCGTTTTATGCAATATGACCCAACGATATGCAAATTTCCACTCCAGTTACTCGATATCGGCGTGCGCGTCTCCTTCTTTGCCCCCTGCGACAGCTTGGAACCATTTGGGGCTGCATGTCGAGAGAAGTTTAAGCTTTATCGCTTCTTCGGTGGTAAAACTTCAACCCCTTAAGCGGGTTAAAAATTTAGAATGTCCCACAATTATTATTGTGGATAATGCGAGCTATCATACTACAATAATAAATAAATCAGCTACTTTATCTTGAACAAAATACCAAGTTCAGGAATAGTTACCCAACAATGAAATCAACTTTAACAACACCATTTTAAAAATATAATTACCAGAGTTGGTTAGATTGTTAGTACATAAAATATATACTAAATAACGTTCAAACAGATAATCATTTTTATTTAAAGGTATAAACCGTCACCTACTTATAAAGCTGATGAATTAACAGAGCAATATGGCCACACAGTTGACAAACTAGAGTAACCCAAATTTTTCGGCACTTACTCATATAAATAAGTGCCAAAAAATTTGAAAAATTTTTCTTGTAAACAAGAATCAAAATAAAAGCTAGAAAAAGGTATACATCATTGTTTAGGAGTGATATTGAAAATTCATAATATACGAATAGTGGTTTTAAATTTATAAGTTACGACTGCCTCTTTACATAGATTTATCTATGAATTCTTTTGTTCGAGTGAAAATATTTGAGAAATTATAAGAGAAAAATATATGGTATAGTGTTTTGAATTTAATATCTGTTTGACTTTATATTACACCACATTGATATGTTTTAAAGGTACATTACGAATCCACTGTAAAATCTCAACCGGATAAAAGTACCATAATGCCTAATATCTGCTTGGCAAGAGTACTTCGAATACAACACTAATTATTACCTGTGCCCAACAGAAACTCGTGCTAAAAACTAAAAAATATATTGCGTAACGTAATAGGTTAGTAGTAATTTTTAACGTATTTTATTTTTTTGTAGATTAACGATGCCTTTGCGCCAAAAACTTTATTAGAATTAATTAATTCGCCAAAGGTCTTCTAAATGTCCCAATAATTATTTTTTCGAAAATCGGATGCAGACTTGATCTCTACTATACCCACATCTTAAAACTGTTGGTTATCCACTGGATTTGCCCTTATAAAAACAATTTTCATGTTGAGACCGATGCACCATCCTATGTCTACCTAAAAACACTTTTTTTGAAACAATGTAGTCACTAGGGCTGGGCGATACCGGCGTTTTCGGTATCGGGTACCCGATACCAATCGAGGTATCGATACTTAGCGATGTATCGGGTCTGTGCACGGTATCGATTCTGAGTACTGGAATCGGTAAAGTATCGATACCTTGGAATCGATACCTTGGAATCGATACCTTGGAATCGATACCTTGGAATCGATACCTTGGAATCGATACCTTGGAATCGATACCTTGGAATCGATACCTTGGAATCGATACCTTGGAATCGATACCTTGGAATCGATACCTTGGAATCGATACCTTGGAATCGATACCTTGGAATCGATACCTTGGAATCGATACCTTGAATCGATACCTTGGAATCGATACCTTGATTCGATACCTAGGAATCAGTATTCATAACCCGTTTTCTAGGTGTCGATTGTTTGATATCGGTTTCAAGAGATGTAAAATTAATTTACCGATTCTACCATAACTACGGTATGAAATTTGCAATATTGTGATATTTTGTTTTTTTTGTTAGTAATAATTAAAGTTATGTCATAATATGGAATTTGCTACGCATAATAACCAACGTCTTTAAAATATATATTATGCATACATACTTAAAAATTCTTTACTTGAAAAGTTATTTTTATATACATTTAAAAAACGCAGAAAGATATAATAATATAGGCAAATATGCGTGCTATTACAAAATTATACAAAAAGCCTAAAATATTAATTTCAAAATTGAAACAAACCAAGCACGTTTTATACCTACAATAGCTTGATAAGAATTCTTGACCCAACTTTTTTTACCTTATTATATTAATTAATACTACATATTTATATTATATTTTGTTTATTTTAGTTCCAATTTACAGTCGTGTATTGTGTATTGTGCATTCTATAGAACAGGAAAGTGTTTTATATTTATATGAATATGAATATCACCTATATTTCTCTCAACACTGCTTTATACAAATTATGTGTCAACAAATTTTTGCTGTTCCCTAGTTTTGATTTATTATAATTCCTACCTTTATTCGTCGTCTAAAGTTTAATATAAGCACTTATATTTCATATCATTTTAAGCTTCATCACTTTGTTCTTATATCTTGGTGTAATAAGTGGATACGTACGTACCAAAATGTCGAAAAAAAATAGTGTAGTTTGGAAATACTTTGATAAAATTAACGACCAGGGCGTGAGTTGTAATGTATGTAAAAAATAATATAAGTATACTGGCAATACTACAAATATGCTAAAGCATATAAAATGTGTTCATCCTTTTACATATTTTCATATTAATATTATTGAAAAGAAAGACAAAAGAGACGGTGATAGTGAAGTTACTGACGTTGAAATATTGGCCTCCGAAAGGTAAAATTATAATTATACTAGCTGCAGACTTATGTATGTAGTTCTTTTTTAATCCTTGCATGAAAAATAAGAAAATTCAAAATTGTCATTTTGCATAAAACAACAACTTATATACCTATGATGTACGCATACTCATTTAAAAAAATGCAGAAAGGTAAGCTACCCGATACATGGCTACCCGATACATCGCTACCCGATGCATCGATACTTAGCGAGTACTGGAATCGCTAAAGTATCGATAGGTATCGATGCTTTGGAATCGATACCTCGCTACCCGATACCTCGCTACCCGATACATCGATACTTAGCGAGTACCGGAATCGGAATAGGTATCGATGCTTTGGAATCGATACCTCGCTACCCGATACATCGATACTTAGCGAGCACTGGAATCGGTAAAGTATCGATGCTTTGGAATCGATACCTTGGAATCGATACCTTGGAATCGATACCCTGGAATCGATACCCTGGAATCGATACCTTGGAATCGATGCTTTGGAATCGATACCTAAGAATCGATACCTTCGTTATATGAGGTATCGGGTATTGGACGATGTATCGATACTTCGCCCAGCCCTAAGTAGTCACGATAATGTTCACGAAATTGCTCTTGCAGGAGTGTAATAAATATGACCATTGACCATCCTCTCTACGAGTCGCACTGCGGTAATATGCTTTTAGAATGAAGACATTCTGCTTATCCGTAAAAGCCATACTGCTAAAATTCTTTGAAAATAATGACAATTATTTTAATTGTATTTGTTTTTATTAAACTAACTAATGAAAAACAAAAAACAGTAGTTCTGATAAGAATAGTTTTTAATATAAAAGCATTGAAAAATAAGAGAATACAACAAAAATCAAATAATGTACTTAACGTAATTTAACATAATAGCCAACTTCAATATATGAAATACGCTAAAAGCGACGGCGGCCTGCGAATTTGCCCGTCAACAATAGTTTTGACTATCACTAGACAATCCTCATTTTTCAAACCCCATTCCATACCGGAACACTTTAACTTAGGAATGTAGAGGGCACATTAGGGACCGGACACGAGAGGCCGATGACCCATCACCCACGGGCGTACTATTGAAATTTTGTATTTTTAAAGAGTTTTTAATTTTATTTATATAATTGGAAAACAAACGGGTGGTGATCTATAAAATATATTTTCATTTGTTCATTTTGTAGTTCAAGTTGAGTAAAGGAGTATTAATATTAACTAGCAATTCTTTCTCAAAGTTCTCTTCTGTAAAATCTATTCTCTTTTAATGAAATACATCCTAGATATAAAGCGTCCTTTCTATATCGCAATTGGTTATAGGTGCATACTGGAAATATTCTTTTATTTCAGCGTATTTAGAAGTTAGATTCTGAGGCATTGTCCCCATGCACAATTGCCGCAATGTTATTAAATCTGGATTTCTATTAAAAACTGCGTCTAGCTTTTACCGAAGGTCACATCGGAAGTCACTTAAAATATTTTTCAAATGATTAATAGCCACATCTAATGTGGTTAATCCATCATTTAATTTGAGATTTTCTGTTTCAAAATAAGTGATTAGTTTGGGCAAATTTGCAATTTCTTCAGGAAGAAAGTACAACTGATTTTTTAATTTGGATTTTGTATTAGTTCCTTGCACTTAGAAATACTTCGAGCATTGTGCTTTAAACATGTACGAAATTTTGCAAACTATCGTAATTCTCTGCATAAAAACTAGTAGCGTTCAACCATGTTCCCCATCTAGTTATTACTGGAGAGGGAGGTAGTGACAAAGATGGAAGTTTTTCCCTGTAAAGATCTACTCCCAAGATTGTTAAGTTTATTTAATGAAATATTTGCCGACATTAAAGTTTCACAGAGTTCTTCGTTAAAATTGTCAGATTCCAACGAGTTTAATTTCTGTGTATGTGTTTGTGATGCTAAGTGACGTTTTACGTGCTATTTGGAATTTGTTAACAATATTTTACAGACTTTGCAATAAATTTCGGAATCACTGGTAATGGATATATAATCAGTTTGACCCTTAATCCAACTCGCCATTGTTTCACAATACCATTCTCGACTTTGTTCCACATCATGTCTGAAAAAGTAACTAAACAATGTTCTAGATCTAAATAAAGGAAAATTAAAAATGTATGCGTAAGTTATTGAAACTTAACGAAATTCACCGGACACTTAGTTAAAACAATGAAAAAAAAGAAACTAACTCACCGACTTTATTTATCTTACGAAATATAAACTAATAAATAAAATAAATTATAAAAACTCCTCCCGCTTCTATCTACGCCCATGAAGAAAGGAATTTTACTGCAAAATTGAAGTAATTGCGTCACAATTCAGCGACAAAAAACAGATGTGCGGTTAACCGAATGAATAGTGCTATTCAATAACTGCGTGTTGTACTTAGCGATGTTATAGACTATTTATAACAAATGTTCATTTGAAAAGTCAATCTAGTAGCATGTGATTTACTGAGAACATTTTGAAGTATGTCGTAAATTAAAATTTACTAACGGGTGTTCAGAAACATTCGAAGTCAAAGTAGTCCTTGAAAATATGAAGTCATGTCTGAGATAGATTGATACATTTACTTAATACAATTTTATAGGTTATCAAATTAGTATCTTCGATATTAGATTCTGACAATTTTTGACAGACAACAGTTGACATTTAATAATTATTACAAATCAGACACTTAAGTAAAGATATACGATTTTTTGTTCAGGGCCCACTTGACTTCGAATGTTTCTGAACACCCGTTACTTAACCTACGAAATCGTATATTTTGACAGTTTCATACATACAAATAAATAACAAATAATAGGTATTTATTCAAAACTATAACAAATGTTGAAAATGTTGTCCTTCAAGATCAATGCACTTCTCCTTAAAATCCTCCATTCAAAATTTCTGATGATATTCTGCAACATTACTGGATTGTTATTAATTTCCATGCATTTCTGTTCGATTCTCTGTAGCATATCATTCAAATTCAATATAGGTGTTAGAAATATGTCATTTTTTACTCAACTTGAAATTCTACCATGCTATCTTGAACTGAATAAACCCATAAACCATCAATTTTATTAACACTTCGAAAATAAGCCTGGACTAAAAAAATTTTATGCTCTAAAGTGAAAGTCATTTTAAAACTGAGAAGCAATTTATTTAAACCATAATCGACGCACGATTATTTTATGCACTAACTGATATTTGTGATTGACATTATCAAATGTCATTTGGATTTACGTTTACGGAACAACAAACACATACTAATATACAGAGAATTTCACTTAAGATGCAATATACAAACATGTATAGGTTTTTTATTTCCATAGAAACTAGGTAATACATTCTTATATTGTCCCACGTAAAATGCAACATATCAATATAATTTGACATTAGTTAAGTCAAAAGTAGCAGTATTTCTATTTCGATATTAGCTTAGTATCAATCTTAAATGATATACACAAAGGAAGAGAGAACTCAGTTAGTGACATGGTATCTTTCGGGATTCAATTCAATAAACGATATTTATCGGAAATGTAGTTTTAATCCA
The DNA here is from genome assembly GCA_935421215.2 of Melolontha melolontha. Lineage (NCBI taxonomy): Eukaryota > Metazoa > Arthropoda > Insecta > Coleoptera > Scarabaeidae > Melolontha > Melolontha melolontha. Next base: position 120,423,579 of record OW285239.1, on the reverse strand, counting down.
AAAACACTACATTGAATTAAATAGGCTTTACTGTCAATAATTTGACAAAACAACCATGAAAGATATCATATCGATCATAACTAGAGCTGAGGATGTTTGCGGTATAACCATGGTTATATCATGTAACCATAGTAATTTACTATTGTTACATGATATAACCATGGTTATACCGCAAACATCCTCAGCTCTAATCATAACTATTACATATTGCATTTTATGTGGGACAGTGCAAGTGCATAGTATTTTCGTATCTATGGTTACTACATTCATATATTACAAGTTACATGAAATTCTCTGTATATGCGTCTTATTCTATCAAAATTTCAAAGTAACCTAGATTGACTTTTCAAATGAACACACGTTATAGTCAACCGTAATTTCGGCCTCTCGTGTCCGGTCCTTAGTTACATACATTAGAATACGGTTCAAAAAGTCTCCCTTCAATTGACACCGATTCAAGAGTCTCTGAAAAATTTTACAGTGTCCGTTTTTTTAATTTGCATTTAGCATGCAATCCACCAAGAATAATTTTTTGAACTTTCAAATCTTATGCGCACTTGGTAATGCTCATTCACAAAACTCCACGAATGAGGTCCCCAATACATACGCTGATTATATTATTGTTCGGCGTTCGACTATTGCGCAGACGACGAGGATGAGTTAGTTTTTCTACTACATCGCGGCCACCACAAGATGACTATCGTTTTGAACACTTTAGCCTGCGATAACTTTTCATTACTGAACTGCTTATGCAATCACCACATAATTTCATTTGCTTGAACATGTTTTTTAACAAAAATTTAATAATACGTTGCACTATGATACTGGTACTTCTGTTTCACTTATGTTGACAACTACTTATTTGACGTTTACGCATGTAAATTTTCAATACGATACTGTGCCCACTCAATGATCAATGACGTCTCGGTGTCGCGCGCTAAAGAGTAGTACTGCAGTACAGAAAGTGACCTTCATATTTGAACCAGCCTCGTAAATTAAATTCTATCTTTTGAGCTTATGTACTAATTCGAAATGAACCAAGATATAGAAACTAAAGAGATCCGTAAATTGCATCATCTCCATGAATACCGATCACCATTGGGGAGTAATTTTTTAACGTCAAGTCTCGGACACATTCATTGGCCACAAAACTAATTCAACCCTTGCAGCCGTCGAATATGTAAATGGGAGGTTATGGAGAAAAGACCGGACGCCGTGCTGCAGGCTTCTCCGCAATTCACTACCGCATATATTATACTCTCTTAAAATTCACACACGTACCTATTTGTTTAACCCTCGAGTTTTCTCTCATCGTAGACTCTAGTGTACACTTATCGGGTTCATTTTACCTCATCCCGTCGCCCGAGCTTCAGAAAATTTTGCTATCATTCACCGTTGACTTCGTATTCACGAAAATGTATGAAATATGAAAACAGCTCTTATTTTGAACATAATGAAAGTCACATGTTATTTTAAACGTATTTTAGGGTATGAAACTATTATTTTTGGCTCCTAAAAATTATCAGATACAAACGATATATTTTGCATTCGAAGGAGAAAACAGCTCTTTACCAACTTTTTGTTTATATTATTATAGCAACGTATCGACACAGAATAACAGAAATGACAAAATTACAAAATTTTGATTTCCCTTTTAAATGCCACGAATAGAATCGGCTATTTTGTAAATATGTTCACAAATGCTTAGAATTTTATTTGCTATTGTGGTTATTGTTCATTTCAAATAATAAAGGAGCGTTGGGAAAGATAGGGCTTAAAATAAAAGCTCGTGATTGATTAAAAGAGAAGGCGAATTTAGGCAGGGAAAATCAAAATTTTTACTTTGTTCTGTCAAATTTTCTTTTACTGTCAGTACTGCTCAGTGCTATCGACATGCGTGTTTAGTTGTTTATTGTGCTACTTATTATTAATATTCATTAAAAATAGTTCTTAGAGATCATAAGATGAAATACTTTCTTTTTTATTTACTGAAGATATTTTATCATTTTTATTAATTTTGATTAATATAATCAGAGCATGGATGTCCATAAAAAAATCCTAAAGGGAAATATGTAAAAAGTGGACAGTGGTAGATGACCTATAATGTGTATTTTAAACATAAAGCTAATATGTCCAAAACAACTGCTGTTCGGCAAATATCAACGAAAGTAGGGATTAGCAAGCATACTGTATTTGACATTATCTAAGAAAGTGAAATATTTGGAGTTTCACATTCTCCTCGAAATTCTCTGCATTAATAGCTTCCAACCATGTTCTCCATCTAGTTATTACTGGAGAGGGAGGCAGTGACTCTATGGTGCTTTTCTGAATTTTTTTTTAAAAGCGGATACAAGTCTACACACACAGATTCCGTGGAGAGCATGTGCTACACAAGTAATATGCAGCATATTAGGATATGTTTCCTTTAATAGTGTAACTATTTCTTTCATATATGCGGCACTGTCACTGACAAATAAAAGTATTTTTTCTTTGTACCTGTCGTCCGAATGAAGCATTTGGTGCATATTCTCGTAAATGGTCTTAGCCACTGTTTCCGCATCAACTGTATTTATAACTTTTGTTGCTATTACATATGCGTTATATGGGATAGTTGGATGTAGTACACCAGCTACAACATTTACCACACAGCGTTCTAATATATCGACAGTTTCGTCGGCACTTATCCATAGGTACTGATTTGAGAGATGGCTTCTAATGCGTTCTACTGCTTTCGTCTAACACTTAGGAACATAATATTTGCGAAAGGTGAATTCATCAGGAACATTTCGACCAGTTTATTTTTGGAGAAATGTTTTGAAGGTGGGATTGTTAAGTTTATTTATTGGAATATTTGCCGCCATTAAAGTTTCACAGAGTCTTTCGTTAAAATTGTTAGATTCCAACGGGTCTAATTTCTGTGTATGTGTTTGCGATGCTAAGTGACGTTTTACGTGCGATCTCTTACGAAGTATGTAATTAGCAGTTAAACTCACCGTACTTTATTTATCTTACGATATATAAACTAATAATTAAAATAAATTATAAAAACTCCTCACGCTTCTATCTACGCCCATGAAGAAAGGAATTTCACTGTAATATAGAAGTAATTGCGTCACAATTAAACGACAAAAAACATATGTGCGGTTAACCGAATGAATAGTGCTATTTAATAACTGCGTGTTATAGACTATTTATATGGTCCATCGTAATTTCGGCCTGATGTGTCCGGTCTCTAATGATTATCATCTCGAGAATAATACTTTAACAACAAAAATTACAACTGGAACAATACGGAATGTATCAGATAACATTCTGCCAAACTTCTTTTTATTCCCGTGTTTTACACGTGTATAAGGCCAACATTTTCTATATATATATATAACATTTCTTCGATAGTACTTATACATAACCTATTTACACCAAATTCTTTACTACTTGGTTCTAAAAGACGTTTTAAGAAATAACATTACTTCCCTATGTTCCATCTGCAACTAGCTCTTAATACAGTATTTCTCAAGGAACGTGTGTACCTACCAGGGGAAATAAGTGCAAAACCGGGTACCCGACTGATATCATTCACGCTTAAGACTCAGCATTGCGCGACGTTCTTTGCATTTCATGCATTTCGCGTATTTTTAATGCCACGTGTGTGGAAAAACAAAAGAACGAATATGAAAAGCGAAAAAGAAACGAAGGAGATGGTATGCGAATTTTAAGCGATCGTTATAAAGGAAAAATATCTCTTCGTCACTGATGTTACATCTATTTGACAGGGAAAAATTGTACGAGACAAAATACAAATTATGTTTCTTTTTTATTTCCTATTGGCGAGGAAATCGTCAATTATTACTTTTTTCTAGATCTATTGTGGTCCTTATCCTTCGTTACAGTATTTCCTCTAGTTATGTTCTTTTAATTAAGCTTAGCAGCTTCGAAAGCGGTTCTTTTAGATATAATTCCGCTTTAGGATATTGGCGTTCTTGTTAAACCTTCGCATTGGCGTAGTACAAAAATCACAGTTTCCTTTTCCTCTTGGACTGTTTTTTACGTGAAGCTCATATTATTCATATGTCTGCTGTGTAGTTTGATTTTAAATTGGGCTCTAATTATATTAAAATGTAAATCGTTACACAACGCATATATATTGTTCGACACTTTTAGTATGTATTGTTCTTAGGATTAATTTTCGGGTTCTTTGTAACTAGGCCTAACATCCAATGTAAAAGATAAAGAAATGAGACGCCAATATACCAAATTAAATACATTTATTGTTCATATTTCGTTATGTACTCATGAATAATGAACTAACTAGTGAAATAACCTTGAAATCCTTATTCAGATTTTATAAATCTTGCAATTAGCACGCTTGCGTATTATTTTAGCTTCGAAAATGTAATACCCTCCAAATACCAAGCTATGACAGAACGTGTTCTGTTTAATTTACAATATGTTGAAGCTTTATGAATTTTTAATTTTACTGACATTGTTATGTTTCAAAAGTGTGCTATTCAATATTAGCTTGGTGAGAAATAATCCCTACTACATGAGATATTTTTCTTCACACTATCAAATTTAATTTTACTCTTAATTAATGAATCTTTAATTACAAATGAAACACAGATATCTTTAGATACTTGTGAGACTATATTTCTACGTGTTCTCTAAAGTATCTTGCGTATAATTAATTTACTACTAATTAATTATAATTAGGGACCGGACACGATAGGCCCATGACTCATCGCCCACAGGCATACTATTGAAAATTTGTATATTTGAAGAGTTTTTAATTTTATTTATATAATTGAAAATCAAACGGGTGATGATCTATAAAATCCTCTTCTTATCCTCAGACTATTTCTTTTTAAGATTAAAATACATTTTTCTATTTTGGATTCGTAATGAACTCATTATGACACCCAAAACAGTATCGAAATGAGCATCATTTAGTTGTTCGCGCGTTGTTCGCACACAGAAATTGCTGTTTAATTTTAAGAATTTAAATACATTCGACACGTAACTGGGGTAAAGTACAACATGTATTAGTTTCTATGTCACACATATTTATATTTTTAAATAAAATCTCAAGTAATGTTAACGAAAGTTAATAAATAATATTTTCCCACTGCCCTTATAGTAAGCATACCATTAATACATTGTTTCTATAGACGTAAGGTGATGACTGTGATTGTTATGACAACGGGGCGTAAGTAATTTACTTACGTCCTTTAGGGAAAAAAAGTGCATCAAAACACGTGTTCTATTAATTTATATTTATGGTAATAGTACAGTTTGTACAATTAGTAACATTATTAACAAAATTGGGATATTTATTTATATTTCTTGATAATTCAATGTTATTATCACCTACTTTATCAGCAACACTTAATTCCGTGGTTTCATTTGACACTATCATCGCCGAAGATGCTTCAGTATAATTTGTACCCTGATTATCATATAAAACCTTATTAGCAATCGCTTTTTTGTTAGCAATAGAATCGGCTACGTAGGTTTCCGCAATACTACTAGACTTCCAACCCCCGCGCCTCTTTAGTGTGAGAACTTCTACTCCAGTATTCGCTAATAATGTTGTTGACGTTCTTCTGAACGAATGACCTGTATAGCAAATCCAAACAAGCCTCTTTCGCTTCGTCTTCTACATTGGGAACACTTATTTTTAAACCACAATTAACACAACTGAATTGTCAAATTTCGTTTTATTTGTGTTTATAAACAATTGTATGTAGGAACTGCCTAGTAACGTTTCAGATGTGTCTAATTTATTAAATTCCGATGTTGTTCACCGTTACTGTTTATCATGGTTACATTTAATTTTTGAGGATTTTATTGTCTGGGGAGTGGGAAAAATGTTATAAGTAGAGCTGAGGATGTTTGCGGTACGGCAGGACCGTATGTAGTGCATCATGCGCATTTTGTTTTTCTATATTTATTTTTTTCATTTTTTAGTGTATGTAAATTAAATATTATTAAATAAATTACTTCAAAGAATTGTGCTGTTTTTATTTGTTTGTGTAAGTAACGCTAATGCGTTACGTAATATTATGAAAATTACAATAACAATATTCTTTCCACTTATAAGTCCAAATACATCAATGAAATTTCCCTATATTTAGTCCTAATTATCTGGCTATACAATTTTTAACGAAACTGTTCTGCTTTTAGAAAATCTTATAATCAGCTACTGTGACTATTACCTTCAGTTAGCCTTGAGAAAGGTGTTAAAGTCGTAAAATAGAAATAATAAGTATGTTTATTTCAGACAACCCTACATTTGATAAAGTTTTCCTCCACAAAGAATACTAATCTAAAACTCCCAAAGAGCTGCCTCTGTTTGAGTTTAAAAATAAATACCTGCAATCGATGAGTTGCTTTCATTAGCTTCTTTGGAATTGAAGCATCATCGTTTTCACTTTTTTTCACCCTAGACATTTCTCTACTATAGATAATTTTAAGCACTGGAAGTTACTGCACCAGACTGAATAATGAAACTAATGAAATGATGTTGAATCTTTACAAACCAGAGCAATTTGTTGTTAGGAGATTCACATACGTGTGTTGCGGGATTTACAACAGAAAATTGCACTGAGGTGATTCACATAAATTCGAATCACGAAAATTCACCAATTTTATACTGCCAATGTAAGCGACATCTGTTATATATTCTAACAAATTTTTTCAGACATCTTCCCTTACGAAAAATATTTAAATAAAATTATATTTAAAAAAACACATATTTTTTTGGAAAATAGTTTATTATTGAAATTACCGTATTTTTACGTACGGTAATGGCAACTGGACCGTACAACGTACATTTATCAAAAAACCGCACATATACGGTAATTACCGTACGTCTGGCAACACTGGGTAGAGCACATCTTGTATTTGATGGAATAGGCCGTGGATATGACTAACCTATAAGTTATAGGTTTTTTGATAAATGTACGGTGTACGGTCCAGTTGCCATTACCGTACGTGAAAATACGGTAATTTCAATAATAAACTATTTTCCAAAAAAAATATGTGTTTTTTTAAATATAATTTTATTTAAATATTTTTCGTAAGGGAAGATGTCTGAAAAAATTTGTTAGAATATATAACAGATGTCGCTTACATTGGTAGTATAAAATTGGTGAATTTTCGTGATTCGAATTTATGTGAATCACCTTAGTACAATTTTCTGTTGTAAATCCCCGCAACACACGTATGTGAATCTCCTAACAACAAATTGCTCTGGTTTGTAAAGATTCAACATCATTTCATTAGTTTCATTATTCAGTCTGGTGCAGTAACTTCCAGTGCTTAAAATTATCTATAGTAGAGAAATGTCTAGGGTGAAAAAAAGTGAAAACGATGATGCTTCAATTCCAAAGAAGCTAATGAAAGCAACTCATCGATTGCAGGTATTTATTTTTAAACTCAAAGAGAGGCAGCTCTTTGGGAGTTTTAGATTAGTATTCTTTCTGGAGGAAAACTTTATCAAATGTAGCGTTGTCGGAAATAAACATACTTATTATTTCTATTTTACGACTTTAACACCTTTCTCAAGGCTAACTGAAGGTAATAGTCACAGTAGCTGATTATAAGATTTTCTAAAAGCAGAACAGTTTCGTTAAAAATTGTAAAGCCAGATAATTAGGACTAAATATAGGGAAATTTCATTGATGTATTTGGACTTATAAGTGGAAAAAATATTGTTTTTGTAATTTACATAATATTACGTAACGCACTAGCGTTACTTACACAAACAAATAAAAACAGCACAATTCTTTGAAGTAATTTATTTAATAATATTTAATTTACATACACTAAAAAATGAAAAAAATAAATATAGAAAAACAAAATGCACATGATGCACTACATACGGTCCTGCCGTACCGCAAACATCCTCAGCTCTAGTTATAAGCAATTCGGGAGGTAACATTTACCAGTCTCGAACTCTATTGCAAGTCCTCGGGTAAGCCCTCGGACGCAAACTAGTCCTCGACTAGTAAATGTTACTTACCTCCCTTATTACTTAAATAACTATTTGCGGATAGCAATAATTTAATTTGAAAATGTCAAGTATCAATGTGACCAACCGCATATTTTATATAAAAGTAAAACTCTGAACTTTCTGAATCTCTGAATTAAATAATTTCAAGTCATTTATGGAAAATAGAAAAAATAGTATAAAAAACTCGTTTCATAAGGCCTTTTATCGCACTCGTTCTTTAGAAAACTCGCCGCTATTGCGGCTCGTTTTTCGAACACAGATGTAAATATCTTACTGCTGTCATTTGATTTTAATAATTTAAGTACGTTTGACAGAATGATATACGTAGAAAAGAAAAATGCTACACAAACAACGTATATTGAATACAATCGACAACAAGATATATTAGTTTCTGTCACTACGTTTATATTTTTAAATAAAATATCAAGAAATGTTAACGAAAATAAATAAATAATATTTGGCGGTACATTTAAATTTGAAACATTATATAAAAATAAAACCCTGAACTTTCTGAATCTCTGAATTAAATAATTTAAATTTATTAATTTAAAAAATGCAAAACGGAAAAAATAATATAAAAAACTCGTTTCATAAGGCCTTTTGTCGCATTTGTTCACTCGTGCCACAAAATGGTGCCTTATGAAACTTGTGTTCTAATATACCTACTATTTTCTATTTTACGCTCGCAATGAACTCATTATAAAACCCAAAACAGTATCGAAATGAGCTTCATTCTGATACGCTTTTTTTCATTTTTCGATGTTGGCATTGTTCAAACACAGAAATAAATATCTCATATTTTTGTCAGCTGCATCATGTAACTGGGGTGGAGTACAATATATATTAGTTTATGTGTCGCTCATGTTTATATTCTTAAATAAAATGTCAAGTAATGATAGCGAAAATTAATAAATAATATTTCTTGGATAACAGTATTTAAATTTGAAATTGTCAAGTATCAATGTGATTAACTGCATACTTTATATAAGAATAAAACTCTGAGCTTTCAAATTAAATAATTTCAATTTATTAATGTAAAAAAATGTAAAATAGAAAAAATAGTATAAAAAACTTGTTTCATAAGGCCTTTTGTAGCACCCGTTCTTTAGAAAAATGGTCGCTATCGCGGCTCGTTTTCTAAATATGAACTCGTGCGACAAAATGGTGCCTAATGAAACTTGTATTTTAATATACAACGTGTCTCAAAGAGAATTACATCAAGTCAATGAATTTCTCCTGTAAATTATGATGTTCTGTATTATTGAAATACAGTTATAGATTAAATAGTATGAAGGTTATCTACATGAGACTGTCAAAATTTATCATCGAAAGAAATTAATAACAAGTTGAATTAGATTATTAATTTATTTAATAAAAAAACTTTAAAGATGGGATATTAATCAAACCACCAAGGTAAATAACTAATTTGTAGAAATTTTAATTATTATAATTTATAACAAGTGTTCACAATGGTCACCATTCTGTTGAATGCATAATGCAATACGATGTTCCATGTTGTCAAATATATTCTGCCATGTATTTGGTGTTATTTCATTACATTTAATTGTAATTGTATTCATCAAGTCATTTAAGTTATTCATTCTTGTCTTATATACTTCATTTTTTACTTTAGCAATCCGAAAATAGAAAAATCTAACGGAGTAAGATCTAATGACCTTGCTTATAACTCGATGATGGAAGTAATATTCTAAAAGCGCTAAATTTTAACAAGTTGTATGTGCAGTAGCCCCATCTTGCTAGAAGTAACCCTCATTGAATTCATCTTGTTCCACTTGAGTTAAAAATGTTGTTAATAACTGTTCTCAGTATTCTCAGTGTTCTCTTAATATTACTGTGAAAAAATATTGGTCCTATTTTTTTACGACAGCTAACTATACTCCGACTTTAACAGGATGTAACGGAACTTCGATGTGATTGTTTAGATTGTTTACAGATCATGTTTTGTAATTTTGTTTATTTACAAACCCGCTCAAATGAAACCATGATTCATCAGTAAAAAAAACTTAAGATCAAGAATTTCGTGATTATATAAATTTTCTTGAAAGAAGTTGCAATAATTCAGCCTACTAGCGTGATCTCTAGGTAAGATCTGTTGAACAGATCGTAAACGACGCTTAAAAATTCTATGAACGGTACTAGAAGATCGTTTGAACTGATAAACGGCGAGCTGATGTATGTGGGTTTTCTCCAACAAGATTTTCTACATGTTCAACAATATTTTGCTGTGTGCGTGGTCTACCAGAACTTTGCCTTTTAACACAGATCCTTTAGCACGAAACTTCCCCACGACTAGACGAGTGTGATGATGTAAAGCTTGACCACAACTCTATTAGGAAACTGCAAGTGAAACTGTCGCTTACATTCCGCGTAGGAATATTGCCATTTTGCGTTAAGAAATTTGCACTTCGGAAATATGCTTCAACAATAATAGTATATTGTGTAACGAGTGACGAGTGACGAAAGTAACATTTTTTTAAGCGAGAGAGCAGTTTTCTGTTCGCGAGCTTAAAAACATGATTTCGACGAGTTAAACACTATACTTTTTCTGCGACCTCACCTATGGTATTGTAACAAACTTAAAAAAATTATGTAAACAAATAGTTTTTCAATTAAAAATTACAAAACTATAGATCATATTTAAGTTAGATATAATTTAAACGTTGATACATATAATATGTAGACCATAAGGTCGATGGCTTCAAATTTTCCCACAATTTTGCAAAATATGCAAGCAGGACAATGAATTCACGCTATTATCAGCCCTCTATTCAATTCATTTTACATAGGTTTTTCAGCTTGATTTACTACTTCTGGTGGTGTATTGGGAATATCTAAATCACTTTTGAATCAGAAATCGTGATAAAGCTACGTGATTTGAAAATGACGCGATATAGCAACAGCAGGCGACTAGACGCAGGTGAAAATTAATAGGTAATTTTCGTCACTAGGGATGAAAGTTAACGTTATGAGATTCTCTCTCACTAGTGACGAAAATCAAATTTTCGCTGCAGTATTCGGTGACGAAAAATGTCTTTTTATAAAGGGTCGTAGACAAAAATATTTTTTGCAATATGTATGGTAAGGTGCATTGTCCATCACTATTAGAGCCGGTTCTTCCAAATTTGGTATTCTTCGATCTATTTCTTAAACATTTCTCCATTTATTTCACCATGATAATCTTCTATTTGTGATTTGCTTGCAAACAATAAAGAAGCATTTGGCACAAAACCTAATTTTGAACCACAATCTAATACAACATATCGCTTGCCCTCGTAACCCTCAGGTTTACGAACACTCTGCACAGATCATTATCTTGCCAGGTCTCATCAAGCAATACCACTTCTCTCTGAACAGAACAATTCAAATTCTTTATGTAATTCCTAAGAAATGTCAATCTCATCTCTGCAATGTTGGATCGTTCCACTAATGCTCTACGATTATCCTTTTTATATTTAAATCCAATATTGTGAAGTACACTATTTAAACTGCTGCTACTTATTAAAATGTGATTTTCTGCAATTTCTGCATTTAACGCTTGTATTGTAACATGTTTTTCTAAAATTAAGAATATTAATATAATAAAAATAAAAAATTATAATGTCTTACTCTGTAAATACATAGAGCATAACGTATTTCTGATACTCATTTTAGAACAGTCTGCCAAATCATCAGTTTTCGGCTTTTTACGAGACCTTTTCTTTCCCAGACTAGATATAACAGGATTGTTTAATGACTGAGCTTTGATGCGTTTTACTGTAGCTAATCCCAAGCCTAATGCATCTACCACTCGCTAAACAAAAGATTTATTAAAATCTAAATATATTATTTGCACATGTAATAGGTATTAACACCACCATGTTTTCTTCTCTCGTTCAAAATATTGCAACAAATTTAAAACAAGTTGTCGCGATTGTGAATGTAATGTTCTGCCATTATAGTTTTGAAAAAATAAATTTCAAAAAATATCTATTTATAAGAAGAAAATAACAATTCGATCAAATATCAACGAAAATGTGCTGTCAAATGTCAACGAGTGATGAGTGATGAGATGAGTGTGATGACACTGATGACTACTAAGCGGAAATGTGTGTATTTATTACGGAGTAGGTAATAATCCCGTCTTTGTCTTACTCAAGTAAATTGCCTGAGCCGTATGTCTATGCTAGGCGAAGCTTCAAAATACATACTTTCGTTCAAGCTATTCTTGTCATACAATTAGGTACCGTTTGTTATTTGGATGTGGAGATTATTCTTTAAATGTCGTTGATAGGAATATAGATCAGTGACGCAGGGATCATCTTTGGTGATTTGGAGTTTGGAGTATTGTTTATTAAGTAAAAAAATATTTGCATGAAAAAATTATATTGCGACACAAAATGATAAATGTCAAAATGACATTAGATAAATAGTTATAAATAAAATGCAAGTTGCTTATAATAATTTTCAAGTACTAGTTACTCAGTGCATAGTGAGATGAAGTTCTTTTTGAAACACGTTGTACTATTCTGCGCTGGTGTCTCCAGTTTTTGCCCAGACTTTGCGCGAGATGTTTAATCTTGCAAATAATAAATTGACGTATGGACACATTACGAAAAAAACTAAAAAGAACATAAAGTAGAGTAAAAAGTACGAAAACTACCAGAAAAGATGAAAAAAAACATAAGAAAACAAGTACCAAACATAATTATGAAAGCGATATCGGTACCCAAGAATAACCATAAGTATACCAAGCGCCGATTAAGTTGGCGCGAGGAGGGGGTGCGCAGAAGCCGTTTTTAAAAACGTCCACTCCCACTACTCAAGTAATTGTCAGAATACATTTGTCATTGATGTTTGACGGAATATAATGTCTTCGCTAGGGAATCATAAAGTGATACACGCTCAGAGGTTAGAATTATCTGACATTTGATGTAAAACCAAATATAAATCTCCCCATTACTTCTAATCCTGCGCGAACTTATCCCTCCTCGCGCCAACTTAATTGGCGTTTGCTATAGTTATAAATTTATCAGACATGAATTTACCTACGAGAAAGAAGCATTATTTTACTAATGCATTTTTTATTTAATATTTTCATATTTATACTTACAACCTTATATTTCTCGAACGACGACAAAAACATTATTCATAAAGAAAAATATTCGCTTAACATGACCTGAATTTTCATGCCTGCCTTTTTGTTACCTTAATTGTTCATTTACTTCCGTAATTTTATGTTCCTTGAACATAACAATATAAAATACGGGTTTTACATGTAGCTCTAGAGTGTTTATATACGAGCACGGAAGAATTACTTTTTTTAAGTGCTACCTAGTAAAGTCTCTTTGATCTTTGTAGGCAAAAGCCTTTTAGTAATTAAGTTTTCGGACTAAAAAATGAAAATAAATTTTTATTTTACTGCGTCTTTTATTATTCTATCAAAAGAATGGGGTACTACTAAGAAAACTGTATAAGAGAATTTAATTATAAAAGAAATAATTTACAAATAAATATTAATATAGTGAAGTTATTACATAGTTATTGTTGTGTCATCTGTGTTTACTTGGAATCACTATTAACGCTTTTTACAGATTTCTGTAGCATAAAGTCAAATAATCAAATTCTCATTTAGTTTAGCTACTATATTCGATATTAGATGGCGGCACAGAACAAAATAATTTTTAAAAATTCAGTATAATGAACCAATTTAAATAAATGCTATTTATTTCTTCAATTCTAAGAAAATTACTACAAATCTACCGACAACACAATATAACTAAAAACCAAATTTTAAATTTATTTATTTAGAGGTAAATTGTCTTTTCTTTTACGTAGAGTGGTTTTAGTCGAATATAATAATTGTAACCTATATTATTATTAAAATCAAATATTAAATTAAAAGTGGGTAGCCTTAATTTCTTAAAATGAATCCCCAAATAATTGCGAATTGTATAGAAATTTGCACTAAGTGGCGCTATAGACTTATGTAGTCACCAAATACATATATAAGCAAAAAAATCGGGACAGTGTCAAAATCGTTATGTCAATTTCATTTATTTTTTAACGTTGTAATTTTGACGATATTTGATTAACTTACAAACTCAACGTCAAATTATATCATAGTTGCTAATTCAAAATGGAAAATGCCGCAAAATGCCGCGAAAACAATAAAGCCAGACTTACTACTAGTTTGAAAAATGGGAAATCATTAAGAAGTGTATCGGTTCAATTCAATGTTGGTAAAAGTTCAGCCGCAAGAATATATAAAAAAATGGAGGGAAGAGGATAATTTAAATCCGAAAATAATTTCCGGACGTAACAAAATTTCGAATACGCAGGAAGACAAAAATTACTTACTGAGATTAGGCACAACCCTTTTAAAACATTAAAGCTATAAGAACAACATAATTTCCTGTCTCATCTTATAGCAATGGTTACAAGAGAATGAAATTTAAACTTGAGATATCCAGCCCTACAGTCATTATCTAAATCCCATCGAAAATGTATGGGGATTAATGAGATAGAGCTTCTACCCAGAAAGAAAATTTGGGAGATTGTTCAAAATGCTTGGCATCAAATTTCTATAAATGTTGTACAAAATATTGTCACTTCAATATCTAAAAGATTAGATGCAGTTAATAATAACGGTGGAATGACGAAATACTAATTATTTTAATGTAATAATTATTTTAATTTAATAAATAATCTTTCTCTATCGTTTTTAGTAATTTTTATTTACATTTATTTTAAAAATGTTTAATAAATGTCAATAAGACACACATTTTTGACAATTTCTGACTTACTATTAAGACTAAAGATAGCCACTTAAGTAGTCACAATTTAAACCCACGCAGAAACAGTGTCCCGTTTTTTTTGCTCACGAGAGTACCTAAAGTACTGCAATAAGTAACGAACTTGTGTTAGAGACAGAAGTACATTTTGCACGCAAAATGGCGATTATTATAATGAATTGAAATATGTAATGGTCTTATTGTTGCATAGATACATTTTTTAAGCGATCAGTTTGAAGAGAAACGGAAAAGCAACCATAAATTATTGCGTCTTAATGGAATACTTGATCTACAAACAACACACGAGAAAATGTATGCTGTAAAAATGTTACAGAAGAAGTGCACTATCTGAAGCCAACAACTGGTGGCATCCAATAAACGAATGCGACAAAATATATCATACGAAAATGATCACGATTACTTATCATGTGGACTCAAAATGGCAGTATATTGCGCAGTGTTGCCAACCAGCGTTAACGTTACATCGGTAGATTTGTCGACAAATTTCGGTAGATTCCGTAAAAAATTGGTAGATTTAAAATTTTTATAATTTTATTCCCTATGCATGCTGCTGTCTATTGTCAATAAGTAAGATATAGGTAGATGTATCTATATAAGCTTTATTAAATAATAATAAATAATTACTTATAGACCAAAGAAATTTGCGTACATCAATACGTTATGCACGCATTACGCATTTGTTGCAAATGCAGCAAACCGTCTGGAAACGTGGTAAGTTAACGGCGGAGACGTCGTTAACTTACCACGCAACAGTCTCGCAGCGGTGTCGTTAATTTACCACGTTTCCAGACGGTATATGCATTACACACATCTGTATCTGTACACATGGGCATACACCTCGTATTTTCCAACATTTACTTCTGCCAAAGACACGTGTTTCTGTCACAACAATAGACTTCGTCAGTTTGATTAGTTTAGTAAGGTGTGATGGTACGCCTCATAGATATTGCAAATTTTGTCCTATCAGGTGGCACGAGATAATCTGGTGATATTTGACGGACGAAAGAGGCTATGCCAAAAATAGCGATTTTCTCTTGTCCAGCTTACACCTATATACATCCTTTTTTTCTCTTTTGTACCAGCATAACTGGACGAGGGAAAATTGCTAATTTCAGCATAGTCTCTTTTGTCCATCAGATATCACCAGATTATCTGGTGCCACCTAATAGGGCAAAATTTGCTATACCTATGAGGCGTTCCATCAGACTTTACTTAACTAGCCAAACTGACGAAGTCTATCGTTGTGACAGAAACACGTATCTTTGGCAGAAGTAAATGTTGGGAAATAAGGTGTATGTCCATGTGAAGAGATACGGATGTGTGTAATGCATATCTGTTTAATTTGTAATTACTTATAGGTTTCTACATACATAATATTTTATATTTATATTTTATAATATTTTCAGTTTCCTTTACTTACTTAAATAACTACATATAAGTCTAGCAGAACTATAGTATATACAATATTTCAGAGGTGACAAGAAAACAAAATTATAAAGGAAAAAAATCAAAATTAATTTGATTCAAATTAAACAAATACAAATAAAGTATTACACTAACTAAAGAGAATGTTTTCTAAAATATATATAAACATAATTTATATCCTACTCAGTGAGATATAAAGTATGATTATTCATTTTTTTCTTCAATTGAAAAATCCTAACAAAAAATTTGTATTCTGATATATGAATGAATACACATTGTCGATTGACAATAAAAACATTTATATATTATTTTATTTAATATTTATACAAATTAGATAAACAGCTTGGTAATTCTGATTTTTTTCGGTAGAATTATGTTGAAAATCGGTAGATCGGTAGAAATCATCCGAAATCGGTAGATCTACTGAAAAATCGGTAGGGCTGGCAACACTGATTTATTGCGGTACTTTCACATACATATAAATGAATATACCGTTCATAATCCACTGCGCATTTATACGGAGTTTGGAATAAAAGGAGAATTTGACGACATTTTTACGTACTTCCTGCTGTTTAGGCAACCCAGTCATTGCCGTTGTATATAAACACCTTTGATAATAGTGTTTACTGTTTATTTATATATGTAACGTATTTTTTAGTTCCATTAATTGAGATATATCCACGTTATATTGTGTTCATTGTAGCTTAAAATATTATTAATTGTGTTTTACTCTAAAATATTTTTATATTTATATTAAATATTATATAACTGTGCCGATGTATGTATATGATTTAATATATATATTTTCTTTTAATAATTTTATTGAATATAAGTTTCGATTTCAAATAATAAAACTCTTATTTAATAGCGTGTGTCCGTTTTTCTTATAATTCCGGGGAAAACAAAAAAAAACGCTATTTTACTAACTAAAATTGTTGTAATCGCAAACGGGAGAAACATTTAAGTTGAAGTGCAAACAATCCTTTTAATTTTACATATATTGGGTTCGTTTTTAAAAATAAAAATTAATTGGTGTTTGCCAATATTTAAATATCAAAATAGTATATTAAAAAACAAGTTTCATAAGGCACCATTTTGCCGCACGAGATCAGTTTAGAAAACGAGCCGCGATAGCGGCGAGTTTTCTAAAGAGCGAGTGCGGCAAAAGGCCTTATGAAACGAGTTTTTTATACTATTTTTTCTATTTTGCATTTTTTACATTAATAAATTGGAATTATTTAATTTGGAAGTCCAGAGTTCAATTTTTATATAAAGCATGCAGTTGGTCACATTGATACTTGACATTGTCAAATTTAAATCTTGCTATTCGCGATGTATATTATATTACATATTATTTATTAATTTTCGTTAACATTACTTGATATTTTATTTAAAAACATAAACATGAGTGACTTAGAAACTAATATATCTTGTTGTCAATTGTATACAATATACGTTGTTTGTGTAGAGTACGAATATATATCATATCTGTCAAATGTACGGTCGCGGTCACATAAAAGCGACCGGCACTTTTTCCTATTGTATACATCATGTCACTTAATAATGAAAAAAGTCAAATATGATTTAATTTGCCATTAGTGGCATTACTTACAAAGCCAAAATTTATGAAAAAAAACACAAAATGTCAAATTAGTGGTCGCTTTTATGTAACCGCGACCGTACTATCGTGAGCAATTGAAAGTAAACGCACTATTATAGCTGCGTAAATTTTACCAAATTGTCAAGCTAATGTCATTTATGTTATGATTAAATGCTGACACTGACACTTCAAAAGTACTGTATACATTAGATCAATTTTGAAATTTCGACATGCCAACATAATAAAGTGTGCACTTTCATTTGCTCACGATAGTACTTAAATTCTAAAAATGAAATGACAGCAATATTTATTTCTGTGTTCGAACAACGCCAATATTGAAAAATTAAAAAAACTTTCGGCATTTGAAACAAAGAGTAAACAAACACACGTAAAATATGACATCAACATCGGACATTCACACCAACATAAATATGCATTTGCAATGATATTGATATATAAATAACGAGCAATCATTAAAATTTTCACTCGTAGCTGGCCGTGTATATAAAAATTATGTCGTAGCTTTAGACATTAAGATGTTATTTCAAACATCTGTCAGTGTCAAATATATAATTTAAAGTTTCATCAAAAGAAAAAGTAATGGCCTTTAATGATATGCATAAAGCGTTTATGGTAGAATGTTACTTCCTGACATCTCAAAAAATTGATGGTATTTGGCAGCATTCAATAGAAAATTGCCTTGCGGAGTTTGAAGAGAGATATCCAAATACTGTTCCTAGCTATAAAACTTTCCGTGATACGCTAATGCATTGTGTAAATATTTTTCGTCAAACAGGCAGTATTTTAAGGAAAAAGGGAAGCGGTCCTCCTCTCAAGAGAAGTCGCGGCGTAATTGAAAATGTCAGACAAATTATTAACGAATCTCCTCAAACATCTATTCGCAGAGTTTCGCAACAAGTAGGGCTTTCGTATGGAACATGTCAAAAAATTTTAAAAAAGGACTTGCACATGTATCCATATAAATTAACTTCTGTACAAAATCTATTACCTACGGATTATGAAAAAAGAACACAATTTTGCCAATGGTTTATTCAAACAATGACAGACAATATTTTAAATAATACTTTTTTCACCGATGAAGCTTGGTTTTATTTGAAAGGTTATGTTAATTCGCAAAATATGCGTATGTGGTCCAGTGAAAATCCTCTTCTACAGAGAAGTTCCTCTACATCCAGAAAAAATAGGCGCATGGGTAGGTATGAGTCGTCACCGATTAGTAGGACCAATATTCTTTGAGGGCACGATAACATCGGAGAAATATCGTAACGAAATTCTCAGTGTTTTTACTAATCAATTGACTAATTATGAACTCCAGGTCGGATATTTTCAACAGGATGGGGCTACATCTCACGTTACACTTGAAAATATTAAGTTTTTGCAACAATTTTATGGCGATAGGATAATAAGTAGAAATACAGCGATTCCATATCCACCACGATCGTGTGATTTAACAGTCATGGATTTTTTTGTGTGGCCATATATAAAGAATATTATTTATGAAACACCAATTAATAATCTACAAGAGCTAAGACATAAAATCATAGAAAAATGTGAACACATCAATAACTCACCGCAAATACCTACTGATCAATGTTTTCAATGCTCTACGAAATAGAGTGCGATTATGCTTGGTGGAGAATGGTCAACATTTTTTATAATATCCTATTACTTTGTATAAAAATTATAAATATATTTAATATAAAAGTCAGCATTTCAAATTATTTTTTAACAATCATGACGTTTGAAATTATAATGACAGATCTCCTCTAATAACTTAAGTTAGGACATACTTTTTGTGTACATGGCTTACTTGAGCGAAAATTTTAATGATCACTCGTTATTATAGTTCGTTTATTGTTTTTGTGATGATGATTCCGAAAATACTGTTAATGACAGCACGTCTTCGAATACGCTTTCGGCCCGAAAGCGTTTTGCTGCCAATGTAAGCAACTTGTTGCATCCGCTATTGAAAACTGTGAAGCGGAAAGCGATAATGATGGACCGTTACTGCCTTTATCAGCTGCCCACAGCTGATAAAGGCAAATACAAGTACGATTTTACTTCCCCCAAGAAGTAAAATCGTATTTGTATTTTGCTATAATTTCATATTACATATTGCACTTTTTTTTGTAGCATGCAACCATGGTGTAGTATAGCAAACGCCAATTAAGTTGGCGCGAGGAGGGGTAAGTTCGCGCAGGATTAGAAGTAGTGGAGAGATTTGTATTTGGTTTTACATCAAATGTCAGATAATTCTAACCTCTGAGCGTATATCACTTTATGATCCCCTAGCAAAGACATTATGTTCCGTCAAACGTCAATGACAAATGTATTCTGACAATTACTTGAGTAGTGGGGGTAGACGTTTTTAAAAACGTTTTCTGCGCACCCCCTCCTCGCGCCAACTTAATTGGCGCTTGCTATACATATGGATAGCGCACATCTAACCAAAGCAATGCATTCATTCAATTGACTCCAACATTAGAGAGAAAAAATACCGAGTGAGATAGAGCTAGTACTGGCAAGAAAAGGCGCGTTCCCTATTAAAATACATGGGCGATCGACCGTGACAGGTAAATATACATGCGGCATATATCGTATGATCAAAAAGTCTTTGGATCGCTATTGCCGTGGAATTTACGAGATATCTATGAAATTATTTATTTCAATTAGTTTTGACATTTACTTGACAACTTTCAAGTCAGCTGGTTATAAAATATTCATAAAATGCAACTAATTACCATAACCTAAAATCTATTTTATTTGTTACTTATGTGTACTTCAAAGTACAGAAGTAAATAATTCTATAGATGGTTTTTTACACTTCATGACTATCGCGATCCAAAGACTTTTTGATCATATATTACTTACCTGGCTGTTTAACTGTAATACATTTACCAATGTACTTTAAAATATATTCGTGGATTTGTTTGTATCTTTATAAAATAAATATTTTGTTACTGAATTTACAATTTTAATTTATTTAAAGATGCGGTATACGGAATATACAGAGAACAGCTTTAAAAAATCCGAATGAGTATGAATTAAATGCACATGTTTTTATATACCGCCTAATTCTGAGCAAACGTAACGATGCGAATGTATGAATATTTCTCCCGCTTCGAATACAAATCCCCTGAACGCGTTTAGCCAATCACAAAACAGTCTGTCGCGCAACGATTTGACAATTAATGTCACAAATTAGTGTCACCACTGTCACCCTATACGGAGTCTCTTAAGCGTTTGAATAGTGATAATGCCGCTTTATACACTAGAAGAGAAAGCCGAAATGATGAAATGGTACCGCGCTGATAATTCTTATCAAAAAATATGTGACTTATTTGCCGGAGTTCCTAATGATACGTTCATTTTAGTATGCGCTGCAATAGAACTAAATTCAAATTTGACACAGCGATATTTCCAACGATTTAGGCATATGCTGCTCTTCCGTTAACCCCATACTAAAATTAAATGGTTTTTGTAATTATAAATATTCCAAACATCATCAATTATTTTACGGTGATGAGTTTAAACGGATGAATTTCCGTTATTATATAATTAATTTCTCATTATGAACAATTTATTTTATTATCTGTAAGAGTAAATTTTTCTTTACATTACTAGAATTTAATTTAGTTTTTATTTATTTCTGAAGTTTATTTAGTTTACTATGAATAGTTTTTGTTACCTTTATTATTAAAATTTAATTTATTAAATCTCTTGATGCCTTATTTGCAATTTTCTTAACCGCCTATTAATAATTTTATTACGCTTTGTGTGACCATCGTCAGTATAACGTATTGCAATTTATTTATTATAAAATCATTACAATAACACAGGACTAAACAATTTATAGTCCTTTAATAGTAAGTAATTTGGTAATCAGATAATTTTTCTTACGCGGCTCCATAATATGTATGTATGACATATGACATCGATGTTGACACGCCTACAGCATTCAGGGGAATTCTATTTGGAGCGGGAGAAATAATCATACATTCGCATCGTTGCGTTTGCTCAGAATTAGGCGGTATAGCAAGCGCCAATTAAGTTGGCGCGAGGAGGGGATGCGCGGAAGCCGATTTTAAAAACGTCCACCCCCACTACTCAAGTACTTGTCAGAATACAATTGTCATTGACGTTTGACGGAACATAATGTCTATGCTAGGGGATCAT
The DNA here is from genome assembly GCA_935421215.2 of Melolontha melolontha. Classification (NCBI taxonomy): domain Eukaryota; kingdom Metazoa; phylum Arthropoda; class Insecta; order Coleoptera; family Scarabaeidae; genus Melolontha; species Melolontha melolontha. Next base: position 120,401,534 of record OW285239.1, on the reverse strand, counting down.
AAAGTGATACACTCTCAGAGGTTAGAATTATCTGACATTTGATGTAAAACCAAATACAAATCCCCCCACTACTTCTAATCCTGCGCGAACTTACCCCTCCTCGCGCCAACTTAATTGGCGTTTGCTATACTTAGTAATAGATGGGCAATACAAAACACAACTAGATTTAATAACGTTTTAATTTTATTTTTCATTCTTCTTGTTTTTGTTTCAAAGTATTTAACTTTGTGTTTCAGATGCAAATTAATTGCATTTTTGCGAAGTAATGTAAATGTAAATATTGCTTTCTACATTTTACGACGCCAATTATTCGAATTTTTTAATAGAAAAAATTTCGCCCGGGCGAATTTTTTCAATTAATAATTAGTGTCGTAAAATGTGGAAATCAATATTTACATTTATGTTTCAGTGTTTTAACTAGTTTCTGAGATGCTAACCAATATTGTTTTCTTTGTATGAGATCCTCTAAATGTTGTGTCCCTCATAATCTATAAAGTAGTGTCGTTCTGTTCTTTTCCTACAATATAAGGTTTATATTTTGTATAATTGATAATATATTTACTTGTTACCTTTTCCTCTCATTAAAATTTTTCGTTTAGATAAATTGGGAGCTTGAAGCCTCAATAACCAATTCTTCCACAGGTGCTTAAAATCATATATTTTGTGTTTCTTCTTTCTCTATTGTGTAGCTCTTGAATTTCGTTTCCACTTTTTGTATTTGAAGTGCGTACAATGACTCGTCTAGAATTAAAATTTGTTGGTATAGAACCTTTCTTCAAGATACTATTGCCATGGACATTTATTTCGTAATCATTTGCACTAAAATGGGTACTACAACTACCAATTACTGCTGTTTTTGAAGGTTCAAAGATTTTCTTTTTAATGCTATAATTTACTTTTTCCGTAACTGTGGATTACAAGGGAATCTACAAATTTAAAATATACGCTAATATGATAGAAAAATGTAAAAATAAGTACACTTACCTATGGTATTTTATGTTACTATTTTTAACAAAACGGTTTGTGCAACCGTAAGCGGAACACGAAATGACCATCTTTTACACAAACTATAACGCAAAATAAAACTACTACTGTTTATATTAATGATAGATACAAACAGTTGTAACTGTACTTAATGCAATTTCACCACTGATTAAAACTGATATAAAACTGATAAAAATAAAACTGATTTAATTATTCAAAATAATTCACTATGAGAATACGAACTCGGAATGTTTTGCCAGTACTAGCTCTATCTCGCTTACAATTTTCTCTCTCTAATGTTGGAGTCAATTCGTAATACGCATAGGCAATCCATATACAGTACAAATCTCTTCCATATATACTAGAATCGCTGAGCGGATTCAGTAATAAAAGTGCGTGATCACCTCGTGAGCAAGACAAAAATGCATACTATTGGTCGGCGGCCACGACCGTTTACATTAGGCGATTCGGCAAACTAAATTGTTTGCCACAGTCATAGATAATTATAACAAGCCACTATGGCCACAGTATTGCACAGTATCACAGATCAATCACGGATGGCAGATTTTTATTTATTTTTACGTTTGTGTTTGCGTTAATTCTGTTTTGTCTGCATTTATTCTGTTTTCTTTTGGATATTTTGATCAGTATTCTTAAATACGCACGTAAGTAACTAGTAAACCGAAATGTAACGAATTATAAGTAATTCTATCTTCTAGGTTAGAATTCGACAGGAATTCAAATATTACTTCAATTTCTTTGTTTCGAGCTAAGTTATACGTGTTAAGCTATGGAATATTCACCTCCAAGAAAGAGGCCAGCAAAACACTTCTCAGTGGAAGAAAAAAACGTGGTTTTGAATATATTTAAAACCAGTCTTGACCAGCCAGGTACATCAAAAGTTGATAGTGTTGAAACGACTGCAAAAGCGGCAGGTAGCCATTATTTTTGTTATAAGAAATTATAACAAACTGATATTATTTTTATCATATTTATAGGAATTACCACCCGCAGTGTTTATAATATATTGAAAGAACATAATACTGAGCAACAATTTAATCCACCCAAAAAATATCAGAGGAAAAGGGGTGTTTTGGGTACTGTTGAAGAAACGAAAAACAGAATTCGTAGAATTGTTCATTCATTCTATTTTAAAAACGAATCACCAAGTGTGCAAAAAATTCTCGCAGCTGTAAATGAAACAGAAGATCTGCCTAATTTTAAAATAACGACATTCAGGATGATCTTAAAGGAACTAAATTTTCGGTAAACTAAGTTCTGTAACCTGAACTTTACTACATAAATATTATTTATATTAGGTATTACGTGTTTCATAGTAGTTTATGTTATATTTCTAGGTATGAAAAGAGAAAGCGCAATAGCATCTTGAAAGAAAAAGAAGAAATTATTGCTTGGAGAAGAAGATACCTACGTCAAATTATTCAATTTCGTATAGAAGGAAGGCCTATATATTATTTAGATGAAACATGGGTGAATGCTGGGCATACTGTAAAGAAAGTATGGACTGATAAATCTGTTCTGACTGCAAGGCAAGCATTCATAGAAGGGTTGTCTACAGGCCTTAAAAACCCCTCCGGAAAAGGAAAACGACTTATTATATAATAATAATAATAAAAATATTTCATTTATTTAACGTACTTGAATTTGTTTTATGATTATAGCCACTTTGAGTGTTCATATGTTTTTATCGTTTTTAAACAACTGAGAAAATTATTTAAAATAACAGTTTTTTCATGTGCAAAATAGTTTATTCGTTCATATTGAGGATTACTACGTGTTAATTTATAGAGACAATACAATTGTGTAAAAGTTCTCATCAATAATAAAAATATTTCATTTATTTAAAGTACTTGGATTTGTTTTATGATTATAGCCACTTTGAGTGTTCATATGTTTTTATCGTTTTTAAACAACTGAGAAAAATTATTTAAAATAACACAGTTTTTTCATCTGCAAAATAGTTTATTCGTTCATATTGGGGATTACTACGTGTTAATTTATAGAGACAATACAATTGTAAAACGTTTTGATAGAAAACATTTGAATATGCACAATTTCTTATATCAAATATTACGGCGATAACTATTTTACCGACATTGATACTTGAATGATTCCATGTGCCTTTGTGCATACGGTTTTGGCGTGATCACGTGAACCCAACGTGATTACTGAATCTGGTCAGCGATTTGAGTATAGTCACCTACAAACGTGTATTACGTATGTGTGCGTTCAAGAAGCGAGGAGTGGGGACGCACGAAGCGATGCATACATGCCATTAGTTACAGTTTACTTGTGAAGTTGGATGGTTTGCTCAACTTTTGCGAATAGTCCGTATTCACGATGGATATTTTTACCCTTGAACAAAAAAAATATGTCGTAAAACAGTATCATCTTGGTCGCAGCATAAGAGAAATTGCACGGGTATTTCAAATTAACTTTCAACGTACCATTGCGTTTGAAACGATAATTACGGGCGAAAATAGTTGAATCTATCCTAAATATTCAACCGCAAACGATTTTAAATGTTCAGAGAAACTTTTATGACAGATTAGGACATTGCTTGTTTGCATTAGGAGACCGTTTTGAGCATACAATACATTAAATAGTTTACTTTTTATTTTTTTAATTCTAGTTTTATTTATTATGTATAGAATATAGAAGTTATTATGATTTACCGCTTTATTTATTGTTATTGTTATAGGTAGATCTGGCATTGTTTTAAACGTTAAAAATATTAAAATCTTCCAAAAAGTCCACACTTATTTGTGTTTATTATTACATAAAGTCCCTATTATTGACGGTAGTTCCACATTCATCGACGTTTATACTATGTATGTGCTTACTGCTTACATCCAAATTGATCTACAGTACATACATACATACATGCTATGTGCGTCCCCACTCCTCGCTTCACGAACGCACACATACGTAATACACGTTTGCAGGTGACTATAGGGAAGAGATTTGTACTACTACATCCATGCATGCAACAAAAGTTTTAGGAGTAAACAAGATATCTGTCAGCAGAATTTCCTAGTAAATACAAAAAGGACATGCAATTTACAGCCCCAAACGGAAACATGAAACAAAGAAACCTATAGTGGAGATTAATTACTTTGCTAAAGGTGCTACAAGGAATGTTGCCTACGAGATGTACAGAAATAGTAAGATTTCTGAAAAAATTGACTGTATTATTATATAATTATGGTATAATTATAGAACAACATATTACCCTAACATCTTTAAATACTATACTTGTTGAAAGAGATATTTTTATGAGTGGTAAATCATCTTTATGGAATATGTTACAGAACATTAGGTTCCATTATAAAAAAAAGGATGATCCAAGAAGAGCATACATACTATATTGGGGCATGGTGTTCTTCATATTCGTGGTTATAATTCTCTTTACGAATAGATCTGCACCGATCTATTAAATTGATAATCTGGCCCATCAGTATGGCCACGTTGTTCTCCATCTGCCACCGTACCATTGCAAATTTAATGCGATGGCGAATTTATTATTAATCTTGGCGAAGACTATGAGAATGACGTCGACTTATTTTAAGATTAATGTGTCACTTATTTTTAAGTTGTTGGTTTATAATGCCTGGTACTTTTCATTTTCTTTCAACATATTTACTGATGTAACGCAAATGTCTTTAGTATTCTATTTATTATTAAACAGGTATAAAGTTTTCACCTGTTTTTATTGTTTAATTGCTTTGTAAGAGAATTCATAAATTCGGTTATTTATAAATTAAAACCTAAATATTCCAAATTTGATATACGCGTTTACTACCCTATCCTAAAATGTAAACAAATCCATTTTTCGAATGGATTTTGCAAATGATTTTGCAACATTGTTTTGACATCATTGATGACGTGCACGTCTTCGAATCGTGAACGGCGTTTAGAAGTCTGCTAGCGAATTGCCAACCCAATCAGGCTTTTTTGATCGAACTCTGTAAGACTTGATGTATCTAGAATAATAGAAAATTATATCTTGTAGACATTAATCGCGGATGTGCCAAAGAAAAAAAATTCAAAAAAGGTGTTTGTTCTCTAAAACATAATAAATATGAGAGTATAATGGCGTTTTATGCGAATTAAATAATAAAAATTTATAATTATTATTTTCTACAAATTTTGTTTAAATATTATTGAATTCAACTAATTAAATTAATTATACATATTTCCTATATCACATGTAGTACATATTAAATAATACCAACAATAATTTAGACGATCAGAGTCTTTGTCAATTCTTCCAATTTATTTATTAGTTCCTCAACTTGTTCTAAATTCATTTCAAAATTAATATTTCTTTTCACTTCATTTGACACTGCACAATGTAAATCAATTTGTAACAAGGATTCACTAATTGTAGCCAACGATGAACTGCCAATAATCCATTTTAACTTCCAATCAATATTTTCAACTAAGGGTATATTTCTGGATAATATATTTTCCTTGATTAAATATTGTCGAATTTCATCCCTTCTTAGCTCGTAACATTTTTTCATGACGTTTTGCAAATTTTCACTCACACTATCAAACGCAAAACGAAATATACCATCGTTATTTAAAATGTTGTTTTTAAAATTTGCTTGAATCAAAAGTTGTGCCTTTTTTAACTCATCCCTCGTCCATTCGATGTCACTGTTATACTTCTCAAAATTAACCTGGTTCCCAATCATATCATCCACACATAAATGCAGAAACTAAAAATACTGTTGTAATTAATTTTACACCAAATAATTTCGTACTTAAAGTATATACCTTGGAAAACTCTTGTGTGTCTCCTATTTTTAATAAGCAATTAACATCGGCAACCGCCATTATTATCCTATTACAGAAACCAAAATCACTACAATGAAGTTATATCTAATTTTTTTAAATATATATGTAAATTAGAATATATTGATGCTATTACTATCAATATGATAATTAAAAGTATTAAAGTCAACTAGAGCGCCAATCATAGAAAAATAATACCCCAACTTAAAGGTATGTTGTTATTAAATGTATCAAACTTCATTCTCATCTTCTTGTTGATGATGTTTGTCCGCCATTATTTGTAGTTTTAAGGTTTTGTTTAATTTTTGTAGTCAAAAGAATGGCTGAATATCTCGCTTCAATTTTCGGCACAGAAAAGGACAAGTAAGTGCAATTATTTATTAGTTAAAAAGAAGTTGCTTACCTTTTTTTTTTAGGGTAAATTGTTCATTTTACTTTAAAATCGGAGCTTGTCGACATGGAGATAGGTGCTCCCGCATTCATAATAAACCAACATTTTCGCAAACATGTTTATTACAAAACCTTTATGTAAATCCTCAGAATTCAGCAAAATCTGCTGATGGTAGTCATCGTAAGTAACAACATAATATTAAGCATACAGTTCACTTTTAACTTGTTAACATTGCAGTTGTTGCTAATGTATCTGATGAAGAAATGCAAGAACATTATGATAACTTTTTTGAAGATGTATTTGTAGAGTGTGAAGACAAATATGGAGAAATTGAAGAAATGAATGTTTGTGACAATTTAGGAGACCATCTAGTCGGCAATGTCTATATAAAGGCAGGTTTCATTAAAGAAGATGGTCTTCATAAATAATTAATTTGTATGAATTTATAGTTTCGCAGAGAGGAAGATGCTGATCGAGCAGTTAACGATTTGAATAATCGTTGGTTTGGTGGCCGACCTGTATATGCTGAACTGAGTCCAGTAACAGATTTTCGAGAAGCTTGTTGCCGCCAATATGAAATGGGAGAATGCACACGTTCTGGATTTTGTAATTTTATGCACTTAAAACCAATTTCACGTGAATTAAGGAGGTACAACTTATAAATATTTTTTTAAATTAAGTTATAATGACATTATATTTTTAGGTACTTGTATTCTCGTCGTAAAGCAAGTCGTAGGAGATCACGTTCTAGATCACCACGAAGACGTTCACGATCAAGAGAAAGACGTTCTCGATCACCTCGCCATAGATCAGGTCGCAGTGGTAGGTATTGAATATCATCAATGTAAAACATTATATACCAGAATAACATGTGGAACGTTAATATACACTTATTTTCCGGATAGATATTAGATGTATTTTGTAAACCGTCTGATTTAAATATATGATACAATTTGAATGTGTTTCATTTCTATCTATTACTATTTACATCTTATAAATATATTCGTCTATTTTTCTCTGGATTGTTAACATTTAGATTTATTAGAAACTTAATATTTCTTAAATGTATAAAAAACATTTTTAATAATATTAAAAATCATTAAAATATTTAATACTTTAGATAATACAAGGGATAAACATTATATATATCAAGGAAAAAAATTTAATTCTAGAATAAAATGTGTACTGATGAACAAAAATGCTGAATCAAATTAAAATCATATAAAATTAATACTATAATAGGTTCATTCGCAACAAAGTTTATATGTACAGTACTGTGCAATAAAATCTGGGACAACTCGTTATGCCGATATCTAGTTGAGTTGTGCAAAAAAAGTTGGTACATGTATCGTAAATCTTGTTTTCAACGCTATCATGTTAAAAGTGCCACAACAACAAGGCATTATGCAAGGAAAATAGTAGTAGATAATATTTGCGCTACTGGATTTGAGAAACTCATAATTCTGTTAGTACTAGGTATATGAGAATTTGACTATATAGTAAACCAAAAATTTAAATTCAATTCCAAAACATTGTTTTTATAACAGGACAGGATAAAGACATTAAATAAAAGCAAGCAATGAATATATTTGATTATATCGCCATTTACGGTAATAACTTGGGTTAATCTCCTTGGCATTGAACGAATTAAACTTCTTAGGTGTTCAATCTCACTTAGCGCCTGCCATTCTTGTTCTATGACCTCACAATTCTACCGCATTGCGGAGATGAATATTTATTTATAAATATTTTTTACCATCAAGTCCCTATACATTAGATTTGGAGTTTTTGAAGACCGTGGCAAAACTTTTATATGGTGATTCTGGAACCACTATCCAACAACACGGGCTGTATGGATTGATTGCACTGAATTATGTAATTATTGTCTGGAAACGTTTGTGCTATAGATGAAAGCATTACAGGCTCCAATATGTACTGGCAGCAAAAGGTCTATCGATATTCCAGCATCCAGTCGAACTCATCCAAGCCCATGCGTTTACCGAAAATTTTCCAGATTTCTGTGAGCGGTAAATATAATTTTCATAAAGTCGAGAACGCAGTGGTCTATTTACTTGCACTTTTCTGCTGTAGGGCGATTGAAAGCATTTTTCATCCGGAAATATTCTGTTCCAGTAGTTCTCCCCGTTATTGTTATTATTTAAAACGAATAGTAATCGCGACTGCTTATTTTCGTCGATTAATAAAATCTTTGAAGGGCAATAGAATTTTTTAAATTGAAAATACGTGTTCTTTGGCAAGTTGTAGATCTAGAAGTTGGAAAAAATGTTTCTGTAACTGCTTTCCTCGCTGTAGTAAAGGGATTCATTCTTATACAATTTATCAAAGCCGCATCATCAGCGTTAATGCTGCTTCTAGGACGTCCAGAACCGATTTTCCTTGCTAAAGACCCATCCTGCATCCACCGCTTCTTTACATCAAATACGGTATTTTTATTTAAATTAAAAAACGTTGCTACTTTTCGAATTGACCAACCATCTATTTTTGACACAATCCTGGCTTTCATCAGTTGATTTAAATGTTGAGTCATCTTTAATTGTGTTTTAATGTTTAGAAAATTTCAATTTTAGTTAATTTCTGAAAATTTCAGGACATTAAGCCAATTGACATTGCATGAGTATGAGACCTTATTACGCAACTTAAATATGTTTGTCCCAGATTTTATTGCAATTTCTCAGAATAAGAAATGATTCAAATATTTATTTTTCCTGCTATTTGGCTCTTTCTTAAGTTCTCTTTATAATTGTTTTTCACCGTGCCTCACAAGTAGGGCTGGGCGAAGTATCGATACATCGACCAATACCCGATACCATAACTGGTATCGATTCCCCGATACCTCATATAACGAAGATATCGATTACAAAGCATCGATACTTGATCGATTCCAGTACTCGCTAAGTAGCGAGATTTCGATTCCAAAGCATCGATACTTTACCGATTCCATAACTCGCTAAGTATCGATGTATCGGGTAGCTTACCTTTGTGCATTTTTTTAAATGTACTATCGTGAGCAAAAAAACTGGTATTTTAATCGTATTAAATTAGGCTGCGTGAATGTAGATATATATTAGATGTACGCGTCAAATTTAAATATTTAAATAACCTATAAGTATCAAATAACATATACATATAGCAAACGCCAATTAAGTTGGCGCGAGAAGGGGTAAGTTCGCGCAGGATTAGAAGTAGTGGGGAGATTTGTATTTGGCTTTACATCAAATGTCAGATAATTCTAACCTCTGAGCGTGTATGATCCACTAGCAAAGACATTACAAAATATGTTCTGTCAAACGTCAATGACAAATGTATTCTGACAATTACTTGAGTAGTGGGGGTGGACGTTTTTAAAAACGGCTTCTGCGCATCCCCTCCTCGCGCCAACTTAATTGGCGTTTGCTATACGTTGATATACAGATAGCATGATATATAGATAGGTGTAAGTGTCAAAAGTGACTTTTGCACGTTACTACGATTTTAAGTACCTTAGCAACGTCACAATACTAAAATGTTTGAAAATTGACTTACATCATATAACTTCACTACTATACCACTTTTTTTTGCTCACGATAATACATAAAAGATGCAATAACTTTTTAAGTATATATAGTATATATTTCAAAGGATGTTGTTGAATTTTATATTATGCGTAGCAAATATCCATATTATAACATAAGCATAATAACTATAATTACTACAAAAAAAAATATCACAATATTGCAAATTTCATATCGTAGATATGGTAGAATCGATAAATTAATTTTATATCTCTTGAAACCGATATCAAACAAACATTACCTAGAAAAGGGGTTATGAATACTGATTCCTAGGCATCGAATCAAGGTATCGATTCCAAAGCATCGATACCTATAGATACTTTACCGATTCCAGTACTCGCTAAGTATCGATGTATCTATCGGGTTAGCAATGTATCGGGTAGCCATGTATCGGGTAACTTACCTTTGTGCATTTTTTAAATGTACATCAAGGATGCAATAACTTTTTAAGTAAAGAATTTTGAAGAATATATGCATTATATATATTATATAATATATATTTAAAACGATGTTATTATTGTGTGTAGCAAATATCCTTATTATGACATAACTATAATTATTATAAAAAAAAATCTCAATATTGCAAATTTCATACCGTAGTTATGGTAGAATCGGTAAATTAATTTTATATCTCTTGAAATCGATATCAAACAATCGACACCTAGAAAACGAGTTATGAATATTGATTTCTAGGTATCGATTCCAAAGCATCGATACTTTACCGATTCCAGTACTCAGAATCGATACCGTGCACAGACCCGATACATCGCTAAGTATCGATACCTCGATTGGTATCGGTACCCAAATTTGAACATCAACATATTAAATAATAACAGATTGTCTCAAAATAAGAAATAATTCAAATATCCCGCTAAAATTTAGTATACTCACGAATAATCTAAAATTTAAATAATGTAGTTAATCTCGACAAATTTTATTACTTAATTATTGTAATAAGTTGCGTAAATAGTTCTCATAAATTTTAAGTTAATAAGATAATTCCAGCATGAAAATGAATAGCTTTAAATGTATAGTTTCTCAGTTACGTCTGCCTGGTGGAGAATCCTCATAATCACAAAATAATTCGATTTTCGGCGTGATATTTAAATAATAATAATGAAAGATTATTTGGTCCTGTTCTACTCAGCCTTTGGTTGGATACTCTTGACACAAAATAGTTAACTAATAAATAATAGTGATTTAACTTAAGCTAACATGTATGCTTTATATACCAAATATATCTTAAAAAATAAAGGGGGACAAATGAGAAAAGGTTACAGAATCTATACTAATACAAAAATATGTGATCACTTACTGAGTATTATGTGAGGACCTGTATTCTAACAATAATTGGTTATTCAGTTTGCGTTTAAAAATATTTACACTGAGACAAGGCAAGAACGATATAATTAGTTGGAACTGCCTGGAATGTATTGCACTCCTTCTGGTTATAAGAACCGGAAATTCACTTGGCGCATTCGATAATAGCGTCTTATGAACAAAGGAACAAAAACGCAAATATCTTCGTCTATGCATACTAAATCACCCTAATTCGTACAATAAAAAATACACATGAATCACATGATTATATCTTACGCCGAATTCGAATACATAATTTTGTATTCTCTGAACTTTATTTACATATTCGTTGTCTAAACACGAGTCTTACACAACATCACAGTAGTCGAAACAAGATAAAATGAAAGAATTACAGAGCACAGCCCTAAAACTAGTATTCATAATTTTCCTGTTGTTGTACATCATATTAATACCGCAATAAACTTCGGGGTACTTTTGTGAACATGAGTTTTAAACCTAAAATTTTTGTCAACAATCATGCCCAAGTTTTTTTTACAGGCTTTGCAATGGAGAGCTTATATCCATCAACCCTTATATCCAAGTGTCCAAGTCTGAATTTATTGAAGCAACATACTCTGGTACTTAACTGATGAATATCAAAAGTGCAGTATAGTTGAGTATTATCCACATATACGTGTGACGTACAGTACCTCAAGATACTAGAAAAATCCGCAGTATATGAAATTAAATGTAATGGTGCGATAACAGACCCTATAGAGCACCCGAGACGATACGAGCCTCAGTCGATTAAATGTTATTGATGCAAAACCTGACGCCTATTTGCAAATCGTGCGCATGAAGCAAAAGATATAAAATTTATTCTTGAAATTACATATTTTTTGAGCGATTGAACTCTATTAGATCATTTAGCGTTTGCTTTCTAAGACGGTAAGTATTGTTTGCCGGTTACTACAGATTACACTCGACGATAAGTATTTTTTTTCTACGCCCATGTCTGTAAACGTCAGAAATCGCACTGTCAACATTCCTTGTAAATGACATTTAACAATAACATGCACGTAATGAGATCTCATAACATACACGTGCGTTTTGAGAAGAAAACTTAAACTTCTTGGTTTAATCAAATTGCAATCAAATTTTTATCTACGTAAAACTTTATTTGGTCTATTTACACAAATTTAGTCAATTGAAAAACATAAAAACTTTTAGCATTAGCGAGATATATTTTGGATTAAAAGAGTGATGCCCCTAAATGTAGGCAGCACATTATGCAATTTCTTTAAAAATAGGACACGTTTTCTTAAGTAACATGCTATGGAAATAAATGTCATGTCATTTATATTGTCAATTTCTTTAACAAAATATTATTGTATCCGAACATTTTCTCAACTTTATCTACGAATATGTCTGATAGTAGTGAAAGTTATGAAATTATGAGCACTCCACCGGAGATTTTAGAAAAAGCTCAAGCTGCCACACATAATTTGTTACCGCTAAAATCCAAAGAAAGGTACGAAATTACCTATAAAAAATTTATGGATTGGCGACACAAGCATAACGTTAAATCCTTTTCGGAGAATGTTTTACTTGCCTATTTTGAAGAATTATCAAAAACTATGAAGCCATCTTCTCTATAGGCCATTTATTCGATGCTAAGAACTACACTAAACATTAATAATAACATTAGCATAGCAGATTATCCAAAACTAATCGCCCTACTGAAGCGGAAATCGGATGGATTTAGAAGTAAAAAATCGAAAATTCTTTCTACAGAACAAATTAATATTTGTTGTCAAAGGTAAAAAATTAAAATGTTGTATAGTTATCATCACATAAAAATGAGTTTTTGTTTTCAGGTTATCCTCATTATTGGATTAAGCGGGGCTTGCCGTAAACAAGAACTTAGAAATATAAAAATGGAACACATGCAGGACACGGGAAAATCCTTGATAATTGATATTCCAGATTCTAAAACTAAAACGAGACGTTCATTTGTAGTACCAGAAACGTTTTATATCACATGTCAAAAATACATGAATTTGCGTCTTGCTGAAATGGAACTTCCTTTATTTCTTAATTACAGAAATGGAAAATGCATGAATCAGGTTGTGGGGATAAACACAATCGGTAGTACACCACGTAAAATTGCTGAATATCTTGAACTGCCGGAACCAAAGCAATATACTGGCCATTGTTTTAGGAGATCATCAGCCACTATGTTAGTTGATGCAGGAGGTGATATGCTATCATTAAAGCGACTTGGTGGCTGGCAATCTTCTACAGTGGCGGAAGGCTATGTGAATCAATCTCTTAAAAATAAAAATGACAACGCATTAGGAATATCGGAGGCGATTACCAATTATCAATCTTCGTCTTCTGATGTACCGTGCAGTACTACAATTATAAATAACCGTTCATCACCATTAAGTAATAAGGCACAATCGATTTACAATAATTGTTCAATTGTTATTAACAACTATTATAATAAAGTTTAAATAATTGCGATGTCTTTTATTTAATAGAAGAAAATGAGTGGGCGTAGAAAAGTATAGTACGTTACACGAGCTGTAAGCCCATTACGCACTTGTGAAATTTACGCACTCGCCGCTGCGCGGCTTCGTGCGTAAACTTTTTCATTTCGTGCGTAATGGGTTACTTACAACTCTTGTTACGTAATATACTATTATCTGCTGCCACACTATGGTAAGTAGACTATTGTTAAATTGTTTTCAAGCAGGTAAGTTAATTTGACCGCGAAAGTCCTAGATGCTATTGACGACGGGTGGTAAGTGATCTACTTACCACCCTTGGGTAAATAAGTGATTTTGAGTCAGACAAATAATAAAAAAATATGTTGAACTTAAAATTTTAATTATTATTAATTAATATTTATAGTTATGGTGCAATGATTACAAATTGGTAACATTATTTACAAAATTTAAATTATCACATTTTTCTCAAAATGATCTGACTGCTTCATTTCAATAACCTAAGGCTCAATATTGTCTGACTGATCCGTTGTAATAACCTGTTGCGATGTACTACTGGAAGCTTCAGATGAAGTATCTTTGTAAAGAATCCTGTTAGCTATTTCATTTTTATTACATAAACTCTTCGCAACATAACTCTCTGCAATCGTCGCGAATTTCCACCCAACGTGCCTCTTGATCGTTAAAACATCCACTCCTGTATTATCCACTAACGTTGCCGACGCTTTCCTCAATGTATGTTATGTATATGTTTCCTCCTGTATATGTTTTGTGGTTTTCTTGATTAAAAAAATAGATTCGAAATACATTTTTACTTGGATGCCTCCGGTTTAGAAAACGTACTTGATATTAAAATATGACTGTACCACTTTCTTTGAATTCGAAAGTACTATCGAATGTAAAAAAAAAATGGTAGTCATATTTCAATCGGTTTAAATTAAGCTGCGTGAATGTAGATATATATTAAAAGTAGGCGGCAAATTTAAATATTTAAATAACCTATAAGTGTCAAATAACATACGTTGATATACAGGTAGGTGTATGTGTCAAAAATGACTTTTGCAAGTTACTACGATCTTAAGTATAGCAAACGCCAATTAAGTTGGCGCGAGGAGCGGGTGCGCAGAAGCCGTTTTTAAAAACGTCCACCCCCACTACTCAGTAATTGTCAGAATACATTTGTCATTGACGTTTGACGGAACATAATGTCTTTGCTAGGGGAGCATAAAGTGATATACGCTCAGAGGTTAGAATTATCTGACATTTGATGTAAAACCAAATACAAATCTCCCCACTACTTTTAATCCTGCGCGAACTTACCCCTCCTCGCGCCAACTTAATTGGCGTTTGCTATACCTTAGCAACGTCACAATACTAAAATGTTTAAAAATTTACTTTACAAATACCTTCACTACTATACCACTTTTTTGCATTCGATAGTACATAAGTGTTGAAATTTGACAGTGGTAATGCATTTATTTGACTGGAAGAACATTAGGCTACATACTTGTGGCTACTTATTGTTTTACAACGTTGCCAGATGTGTTTATGCTTATTTAAAAACTGAAAGTCCGAACTTTAGGAACCTCGTGCAGAGTTACTATCAAATGCAAAAAAAAGTGATACAGTAGTGAAGTTATATGTAAAGTCAATTTTTAAACATTTTAGTATTGTGACGTTGCTAAGGTACTTAAGATCGTAGTAACGTGCAAAAGTCATTTTTGACACTTATACCTATCTGTATAATCAACGTATATGTTATATGACACTTATAAGTTATTTCAATATTTAAATTTGACGATTACATTTAATATATATTTACATTCACGCAGCCTAATTTAAACCGATTAAAATATGACTGTACCACTTTTTTATAAAACCCGTACACTATAGTCTATTTTTAAAGTAGAGAGACGAATTTCTGAACGTACGCCTGGCCCAAAGTACATGCACGAAAATCTTGAAAACAATTTGTGCGCGGCAAAATTCAAATAATTTTTGCATTTGTGACACGCATATATTAAGTATAGACCTATGCACAAATCAACAACAGGAATTTATCTAGGATGACAGAGGAGGAAAGAAATTAAGTAAATATTAGAAAGTGTAAACGGAGAATAGATAAGATACATAACATTTATTTATTATAATACAAAATATACATTAATAATACATTTATTGTAAACTTACTGGTTCAGCAAAAAGTACATTCAAATATTTATTTACAGAAATGCAAATGTAATAAAAATATTTATCATAAACTTATGAGCTGCTCATAACTATTAGAAGTAAATTAATATATCTCTAAATTATGATGATGATATCGAACTACAATCAAAATCTTCACTGTCACTATCCTCTTCAACTCTAATGATGATGAATGGTTCTACTACTTCGTCAATTATTGCATCAAGATCTTTCATACGGGATTCTTCTTTTATAACATGGTTTATGCATTTTAGCCAAGTAGTAGCTGTTACATTTCCCAAGGCGTCAAGTAATAATTGTCTCACTTCAGATAATTTAAAGGTTTTGTTTTTGGCAGCCACTTCATTCTTTATTTGGGCCCAAACAAGCTCGATAGGGTTCAGTTCGCAGTGGTAAGGAGGTAATCGTAACACAGTTTTATTTTGTGATTTTGCTAGTTCATCAATAACATAGGAATTATAAATATTCTTATGAATTTTAACCAAGCTTAACAGTTCAGCTCTGACCATATCCTCATCATATTGTATTTCCTTACGTGTTAGCCAATTTTGAATATCCACCTTTCTCCATGATGATGATGGTGGCTTTTCTATTTTACGACTATGATATGATGCATTATCTATAACTATAACAGCATTGTCAGGTTTAATATTGTTGTTTAATATTCGAGAGAACCATTCTTCAAAAACAGTGGCATTCATTTCATCTTGGTAATCAGTGGTTTTCTTTCATTCAAATAATAATAAGCCATCTTTTACAAAGCCATTACAACTTCCAATGTGCAACAAAATAAGACGACGTCCCTTTCCTGCTGGATTTTTTAATCCAGTTGTAAGCCCTTCGATAAAGGCTTGTCTACGACTGTGAATACTTGTGTCAGTCCACACTTTCTGCACTGTATGACCCTCATTCACCCAAGTTTCATCCAAATAGAAAATTGATCTGTCCTGAGCTCTATATTGTGAAATATCTCTGAGATATTGTCGCCTCCATCTTACAATGTCATCTCTTTCGGTCAAAATACTATTTCTGCTCCTTTTTAAGTATCTAGCGGACATAGCACAATTATATACATGTATTTCTATATAATAAATATTTCTTACTTAAAATTCATTTGCTTTATTAGCAAATACAATGTTGATCGACTCATGTTTGGCAAATCTTCGTCATTTCTTACTTGCACCAACACCTTATCTAATGTCGGAGGTTCATTTTGTCGAAACATATTGTGAACTATTTGGCATATAGCAGTTTTCACAGTCTCATCAAAGGATTTCAGTAAAGAAGGCCTACCACTAATCTTTTTAGGATCTGCACATTTTCCAGAGGCTTTATACTCCTTAACCACCCGATACACTGTTGCTCTTGAAATTCCTGTAAGCATACTCTGTAAAATATAGATCATATGTAATAAATTGTATTCGCTTGCCTACTACGTCAGAAATTTGTTTTATCATGTCAAGTTTCTTGATATTGGGTGTATCGGCTATAATTTTCTTGTAAGCATTGATCAGGGTCTGTTTTTGGGTACTACGCAAATGATTCGTATTTTCACGCTTTTTCGGAGGAGAACAAGCATGTTCACGGCCAGCGGCACTTGTATAGCAAACGCCAATTAAGTTGGCGCGAGGAGGGGGTGCGCAGAAGCCGCTTTTAAAAACGTCCACCCCCACTACTCAAGTAATTGTCAGAATACCTTTGTCATTGACATTTGACGGAACATAATATCTTTGCTAGGGGATCATAAAGTGATACACGCTGAGAGGTTAGAATTATCTGACATTTGATGTAAAACCAAATACAAATCTCCCCACTACTTCTAATCCTGGGCGAACTTACCCCTCCTCGCGCCAACTTAATTGGCGTTTGCTATACTTGGTTGTGCATCCATATTGGAGACCAACTATAAAATTCTTTTAATTGTATTTATTTCAATATATTGCTTATAAATTACTTACGAGTGTATCTGATAACTATTACTGTCGAACTCCGAAAAGAACTAGTAAAGTATATAATGAAATAACGGAGAAATAATAGAAACAAGGCTTAATTATAAACAATGTCAGTTGATCAGAATCTGAGCAAGATTTGTACGGTGTCATTTGGCCTTGCTTTCAACCAATGAGATTTCACTGTCAAAGTGGTCTGTTCAGAAATTCGTCTCTCCACTTTAAAAATAGAGTATAACATATTATCAATGTAAGCCAGGCTTATCAAATTTGACATGTCTTATTTGTCTTGTCAAATTTGACTTAAGTATAGCAAACGCCAATTAAGTTGGCGCGGGGAGGGGTAAGTTCGCGCAGGATTAGAAGTAGTGGGGAGATTTGTATTTGGTTTTACATCAAATGTCAGATAATTCTAACCTCTGAGCGTGTATCACTTTATGATCCCTTAGCAGACATTATGTTCCGTCAAACGTCAATGACAAATGTATTCTGACAATTACTTGAGTAGTGGGGGTGAACGTTTTTAAAAACGGCTTCTGCGCACCCCCTCCTCGCGCCAACTTAATTGGCGATTGCTATAATAAGTATTAGCAATATATGTATAACCTATGAAGTCTATAAGTGGCAGTATGAATATATTTGTCCGTTTACGCAACTTAAAAACTGATTTTATGCTCATAATAGTTCTACGGGTTTTATATATCGCACAGTGTATGAATCATGGTAAATTGGCGGACAAAAAACTGTCAGACTCATTTTTTTTGCATTGTAAAATGAGTTATCGATCTCTCAAAAATAGCCTAGGCAATAAATAAAATATTTAAATAGATCCATATGGCAAATAATATACATCGACATGCTGCATCTCAAAACCTTCAAAAACTTTAAAAAAACTAATTCACAACATGTTAATTTTGTTGAAATGTTATCAAACGTCAAAATGAGGACAGTTTTTTTGTCCGTCAGTTTACATTAGGTTTTAGGATTTTAGACACCGAATTTAACGAAGAACATCGCCACGTGTAGTTAGTACGCCAAATTATACACACTTGTATAGTAGCCACCGCAACGCACAGGGGAGGCAACTTGTGGTGTTAGTTAATGTAAGTATGTTGGAACACCGACAGTTGGTGCACAACACCGTTCGTGATTAAAGCCACTAGATACATATAAAGTACCGCAATCCATAAGGCCAAAGAGTGCGAGAGAGAAAGCGCTACTTTTGCCCAAACATGGCCGCCAAACGTCAAATCACTTGTCGTTGCATCGTTGCATCTAAACCCACCGTTGGCAACATAAAGTGTAATTATGCCTGGTTGTTGTATTATCAATTGCAAAAACAGTGTCGCCAAAGGTTTCCGTTTATTTGCATTTCCCAGTGGTGAAAGGAATGCAGACAGAAGAAAAGTGTGGTTATGTGACATTAATCAAGACAATGTGCCGGTAAATGCGAAGATTTGTGAGGTGAGTACATATGTAAAAGCAGATCACTTGTTATAACACTTAGTTACTTATGTAAGGTGCATTTTTCTGATTCCCAATTTGAACAATCAAGAGCAGATGACATGAAAAAACTAACTCCAAATGCACACCCTGATCTGGTTGTCAACCACAAAAGGCGAAAATGCGTGCTTTAGGTCCATATTTATAGTCAGACCTTAAGGCGGCGTCTATGCTTAAGTATGTGATTGTGACGCATTTGCGATTTATAAACCAACCTTAAGCACCAGCTGATGCTTAAGGCGGCGATTATCTAATAATTTCTTAAGGTTGTGTTGGCGCTACCTTAAGTAGTTGTTTGACAGTTCGAGCATAGAAATATAACCTCTTAATATTTTGAACTTTAAAATTTATTTTTTGAGCGATATGGATGTGTACCAAGAATTAGAATTAGATGAATTTTTGGAATATATAGATGTTCTAGAAGAAGAAATGCATGTAGAACGTGTC
Organism: Melolontha melolontha; assembly: GCA_935421215.2. Classification (NCBI taxonomy): domain Eukaryota; kingdom Metazoa; phylum Arthropoda; class Insecta; order Coleoptera; family Scarabaeidae; genus Melolontha; species Melolontha melolontha. Next base: position 120,381,850 of record OW285239.1, on the reverse strand, counting down.
CGAAAAAGATACATAGAAGATGCCGAAAATCCAATGGAATTTTTTAACGGGAAAGAATTTCGTGCTCGTTATCGATTTCACAAGAATACTGTGGCAAATACTTTATTACCATTAGTTTTGAAGTGCCTACCGTGGTTTACCAATACCTCCAATATTGCAGTTGCTTGTTTGCTTACGTTTTTATGCCACTTGTAATTTTCATGTTGATCCGGTGATTTGCGAGGTATAAGTCAACCTACCATAAGCGTAATTATTAAAAGAGTATCAGTATTGATAGCGGAACAATTAGGAAATTTTATTCATTTTCCTTGAACTGTAGAAGGAAGACGCACAAATATTATAAGGTTTTATGAAGTTGCTCGTTTTCCAAATGTCGTAGGATGTATTGATTCCACCCATATAAAAATATCAAGCCCAGGAGGTAATAATGCTGAGGTATTCCGTAATAGAATGGGTTTCTTTTCTTTAAATGTTCAGGTATTGTAGAACTGAAATAATAGTCAACTACACTGTACTATTATCTATTGTAGGTCGTTTCAAGTCCTAATAGAGAAATAATGGATATAGTTGTTAGGCATCCAGGCTCAAGTCATGACAGTGTTATATTTGACCGTAGTGCTTTAAGAGTGAGAATGGAAAGAAGAGACATTCCAGGTTTATTAATTGGGAACAATGGGTTTGCATGTAGACATTATCTGCTTACTCCGGTAATACAAGCAGGTATTTATAATAAACACCAAATATTTATGGCTAATAATTCACAACATTTTATGTAAATAGGAAATGAACAAGAAGAAAGATATAACAGAGCACACAGAACAACACGAAATATTGTAGAAAGATTGTTTGGTACCTGAAAAAGATGATTTCCTTGCATTCAACTAGGTCTTAAAACTAAATTGGAAACGTCAATTGCAACTATATGTGCAACTGCGGTATTATATAATATTGGTTTAAGAGATAATGAAGATTTTGAAGAAAATGTTGATGAAGTACCAGCTGTTAGGAATGCCAACGATGGAGAAAAAAGGTTAGATTTTTGGAGACCCTTCATTCAACAATATTTTTGACACTAGTAGGTATTAAATATTTCTGTATGTTGTTATCAAAATATTCTAATGTATATATTATTTAATAAACATGGGTTTTTCTCTCATTGTGTTTAGACAATTCCAAAGAATATGTATTTACTGAACACACGGAGTTTCCTTTTAATCTTAAAGTAGATTTTTATTAATGGTTACCTTCTCCCATTTAAGTGAATATAGGAATACGTTTAAAAAAAAGTATACATGTCAAGTAGATATGTTTTATTTCGTTTAAAAAAGTTTAAATTACAAAGGTATTTTTAATAATATAAAATATTATTAAAAATCTGGTCTGAAGAACAGAGAACAGTTCAAATTAAACAAGTGATTACACATAATTAATTTATATAGGAAAAAGTACATTAAAGTAACACCTATTCAATTAATATCTGAAAATCAACAAACAACACAAAAATGACAACATATACTAATGTAATGTATACAGCAGGAAAGCACCTCTTAAGTTGTTTAATACATAGCAAAAAGCACCTTAAAACTAAGCTATCAAATTTACAACTGAAAAACAAATTTACATTGCAAAAGTACCTCTGTCCAATTCCAAAGGCAAATAAAACACCTATGACTTTTATAATATCCCATAAACATGAAGAAATATAGTATATGAAAATGAATTCAAATTTTCAAAACATAAAAGTATTTAAAAAAATTTAGTTCATTTAGTTTTATTATTAAAATATTTGAGTTAATAATGTTCATCAGTGTTCAAAATTAACAAATTAAATTAATTCTTTAAAGTATTATAATTTGAAAATATATAGACAAATTCAACAGTAAAGCTTGCCGATAAAAAATACACCAAAAACTAAAACTTTCCAATCACCTTTTAAATTAGCAATATAAATCAAGAGCAGCTCATAGCCTTTGCACAGAACAACTATAAATTAACTACAATACACACAATAATAAAACCACTTCTCACCATATAATACTTATGTCTATATATACCTACACCAACGAAAGTCTATCGATCTTCAGAGAGCTAGCTCATAACTCATAACCTTTACACAGAGAAACTATAAATTAACTTAAATATACACGATAATAAAAACACTTCTTACCATTTAATACCTAGGTGTATATATATATCCTTACATGTTATATAGTCAAGTCTATTGATCTTCAGAGAACTGTAAAAACAATGAATTACAAAAGATGAAAGTAATGTAACAAAATTGCTAACCATACTCACCTTTCTTTTAAATTGCTGAAGTTTGAGCTTTGCCAATTCAGCTTCATCAGCAGCTCTCTGTCGATCTAGCTCAGCTCTCTGTCGATCTATTTCAGCCCTTTGTCGATCTAGCTCAGCTGTCTCCACTGCTAATTTAATCCTCTTTTCTCCCTCAATCCTGGATACCTCTAGTTCAGCAACCCTTGAATAATATTTAGCCCTCCCAAGGTCCTCTTCGATAACCATTTTTCTAAGTTCATGAAGCTCCTGCTGATGGCTGATGGAGTTATTAAGTTTTTGAACCCTACCATCGTTTTCCTTTAGTGCTTTACTGCAATATGACCATGTCATGGTCTTTGATGAGCTGTGCCAGAAGCATTTTTTCCTTCGTGGTAAATGTTACCGATTTATTCATCTGCAAAATTATGGATAATTTTTTTATTGTTCACGATATTTTGTATTTCTATTTCTATATCAATTCAACAAAATCTATTTATTTTATATTTACCTTTAATAAGTATTTATTAAATTTAACAAATTACACTATCAACTGTGAAATCTTTGGTTTTCAATAAAAAACGTGCGAACCAAATACAACTTAAAAAGATCCACAAAGAACAATTTCGCGCCAAAATGTCATTCCGATAACAAAATTCCCTAGCATTCCGTGCTTGGAGCGAATCTATCCCGAGAATTTCCGAAGTATTGTTTATAAAATAGAACGCGTACTTGACACAAACTTCGAAGTAAGGCGTGCTTATGTAAGTACGCAACTTAAGTAAGTATTAGCACGGACTATAAATATGGACATAAGTAAACCAACAATAATAAATAATGAAAACAGTGCTTGCTTGTTTTAATTAATTGCCTTACTATCTGCGGTTTAATTATTAACGCATGTTCATACAGTTGCGTTCTTTTAAGAATACAGTACTAAATTGATTTTTTATTTAACACAGCAATTCAATTTTGACGCCAAATTTTTGCCCAAAAATGGCGGAGGTTTGCGGTACTTTATTTATCTAGTGACTTTATTCGTGATATGAAAAAATTTGTTTGATTCTAAAAATCGATTACAACAGAATGCGAAATCGAAACTCAAAAGTAATTATAAATACAATTGGTGAGAAAATATCTTCTTTTCCAGATAACGGGTGTTCAGAAACATTCGAAGTCAAGTGGGCTCTGAACAAAAAATCGTATATCTTTACTTAAGTACCTGATTTGTAATAATTATTAAATGTCAACTGTTGTCTGTCAAAAATCAATCTATCTCAGACATGACTTCATATTTTCAAGGACTACTTTGACTTCGAATGTTTCTGAACAACCGTTACATATTTATTTAAACAAAAGAATAAAATATATCGGCAGTTCGCAGTGTCAAACTCAAACTAAAAAATGCGGCTTACCATTTTTGACGATATTGTTACATTAGAGATTAAATAAACTTGAAATTCCCCTAATGTGCTAAGGATATATTTTAAAATTATATTAAGTATTTGTTATTATATTATTGTCATCTAACAGAGTAATATCATTTTATATAATAGCAATAATGTATAATAAATTATATTATTAAATTTTGTGTCTACACAAATCGAATATTGTGTATATTCAGCATGAGTACTGATATTAGTTGTATGTTAATTTGTATGCTATCGATATACATTTTCATTATCAAATAAATATTACTTGTGTTATCTTGTCCCTGAATTTCAAAGCTTTTTCTTCTACACTACTAGATGGCGCTAGGTATTGGAAATGTTTTAAATATGTTTTCTTCCATTGTATTATAAACTGGAAAATTAAACTTTTATTAAACATCTTCGAAACAGTACTCTACATCTACTCTATATCATTAATTTTTTTCTCATATATTGACTAGAATAAGTATACTAATCTTAAAATTAATGAACTAAAATACAATAACACAAGTTTCTTATCTATACTGATTTATTAAATTTGTAAATAAAACACAGGTCTTATAGGAAACACCCTAAGTGTATATATTTATATAAACACATTCACACTTACATGAAATTGTATTTAACATTTGATTACACACAGCCTTTTTGATAAGTCGACCGGATCATTTTGACAGTATCAAAAAGTGGAGCCGTGTAGAATGTAGTTTCGAGTTCGGTTTCTGCTTTTTCTTTCTTTCGCTCTATATTTTTGCCTTCATATATTTGCATCAAAATCAAAACTAAATTCCATCACTTACAACATATTTACTTATATTTACCAATAATAAATTCCTAATAACACGTTAAAATTTTGATACACCAAAAAAATTATTTTAGATTGTATTATTCTCATCATCAATTATTATTTATAATTATTACATTTTTTTGACTCTTTTCGTTGTAAATAATGTACAAATTCACCAGTGAGAACCGACTATACATTAAGAATTTGTATCCGTGTGGTGCTCCTAAACTAACATCCCCATCAGTTATCCAAAAAAAAGTATTTATCTTGGATGATAATTTAAGAATGGATCACGGATTCATTACATGAAGCACACCGTATTATATCATAAAGTATCAATTACATTATAAGACAGCTGTGTAAAATTCTATTTCTACAACATATATAACTTACTAATAAATCGATTTGAAAAGAATTGGGAGGAAAAATAATTAATAAGTTTCTTCTATACAATTTTTAAAATACACATAATATACCATCATCAGCTGTCATATTTTTTTTTCCTTTTATATTTATTTATTCTTTAACTGTATTGCTTCGACAAAATGTAACACACACCATCACATCGAGGTCCCACTTTTTTAAAGCTAGTACCATCGTATTTTTTAACATATCATATTACCTTGCTACATTTAGTCGAAATGAAGTAAATAAAATTAAAAACACAGGTGGAAAAATATATAAATATATAATTACGAACTATAAAACTAAGAAGCAAATCTATGTTTATATATATTTATTAAAAAAGTGTTTCTTCTCTCTCGAAAACTTTTTTTAGTTTTTATAGTAATATTACAAAAGTATTACAAAAGATTATATCATTTATTTCATTTCAGTATGAAAATATTCCTTCGTATTCTAGTTAAGTGTTTATTGGTGTTTATTGTAGATTTCCTTTCGAAAAGGTGTCTGTGTCAAGATACATGTAAATTGTTTATCGTGTAATATGTGTAAATATTGTATGTATATGTGTGTTTGCGTGTGTATTAAATGTGTTGAGTAGTCTTTGATGTTTAAATTACATAAATCGAAGAGAACAATGTGCAATTTTAAAAAACGAATAAAAAGAAATGCGATGATGATGGATCGTAACAACACATAAGATAATGGAAATGGATTAGGATCAAAAAGGAATTTAGGAGGATTGACATTGTGTACAGGGAGAGATAGACAGGTAGATCGAAAAGAAAATGAGATTATTAATGAAGCTCATCTTAAAAACAAACAAAAAGAACTAAAACGAAAAATTCTGAAAAAAAACAAAATAAGTGAAAAAAAAGAACGCTAAAACTACACACTAACTACTTTAATTATTTTACAATTGTATACGTATATTTATTAAAAAAAGTCGATTCAACGACGCATATATATATATAAAAAACTGTCCAAACATCTCTTCACTAAAGACAATATAAAATATTTCATATATTATACGAGTATTTAGAGTTCAACTATTAAATTTTTTGCATTTATCTAATTTATTTGGCCAAAATGTGATTTTTCCCCTCTAAATTCCATGTTGAAATGTATCATTATCATTATTATTACGAATATTTTAAAACCTTTCATTTATTTTTTTGCTCAATCAATCCAACGACAGTGATTATATTAATAATTATAACAGATGATGTACACAACATGGGAGTTGATTTAATTGGCAGTTTGGTCGCTTAACTTTTGGTCATCAGACAAACGGTCACTGCCCGGGAATGATCCGTTTTTTTCTAATAGTTTTTAAATATATATATTTTTGGTTTTCTAACACATAAAAAGAGTTCGTTTATGTAATATGTATATATATATAAACTTCAATCGTATATTTTCTTTCATTGTTCTTATTCTTCGACTGCAACTGGTTTCTTCTCCTGAAAAATAAAAATCAAGATTACTTCATGGTTTATTCATATTTTTCAATGACTAACACTAGTTCTTACGAAGTATTCTATTAAAAAAAGCTACTATTGAAGGCAATTAAGAGAATATAAAACTACTAGAATTATATTATGATAAAAAATGAAGATATATTGAAGATAATTTTCAAATTGATAATATTTCTATTACTCTATTCCTATTACACAATAAAACATATTTGCATATCTAAAACATCATGAATATACTACATATTGATATGTAAATATAATTAACAAAATAATTTAAACATACTTGAGTAGCTAAAACCTCACCATATTTAATATCAAGATACTCTACCAAAATGTATGCAATGTATGACGTCTTAATGTTGTGCGATCAACCATTTGCTGTATTCAGGAGTTTGATGTGATTGTTTTAACTGAGACTAGTCTAAATGATAGCATCAAGGATGCAGAATTGGGATAAAATAACTATAATATTGTAAGATGTGACAGGTCAAGTGATACTAGTGCAAAGTTAGATGGTGGAGGAGTACTTATTGCTATTAATAAAAAGTTTAAGTTTAATATAATTTCACTATGTAACAATGAATGCGAACTAGTCTTCGTGAAGATTCTTACTGTTGGTAATCCAGTTGTTATAGGAGTTTCTTATATACCTCCTGACTTTTATAATGATCATTATGCAGGATTCTTGAATACTGTACACTCTTCAATTGGTGAATTATTAGTTGATAATTATGATGCTAAATTTTGCCAGCTTAGTGATTTCTACATTCCTGGATATGGCTGGGTCAAGAATCTACATCATTCGAGTGCTCATGGGCATCATGGAGTGGTGAAAATTCGAGAAGCAGCGAGAGTTATGACGGAGTGGTGCAGGTCATACAAAGTTTTTCAGTATAATTTTACGCAAAACATTAGTTTTTTCAAATTTAAATGATGTTGAAGTGGAGGTTAGTGATGATTACTTAGTTTAAGAGTGATTGTCATCATTCACCACTTTTGATTACATTGGGGGTTCCTTGTTTAGTGTCAATCAAAGCGAGTGAATTTATATATGATTTTAAACAGTCTAATTTTGAACAAATTTCTAATGAAATTGTTAAAATTGAATTCCTAAATTATCAGAGAAATGAAGCAAGTGAACTTAATGAATATATTAATGATATTGAATTAAAATTATTTTTGATTATTGAGCAGTGCGTACCAAGGATTAGAATTTCATCTAAAAAATTATTTTCAAAATGCTTTTCAAATGACAAAAGCGTCTATATATAATAAAAAGAGGTATCATCAGATGTATAAATATTTAAATTCAAGTTTCTATTATAATAAGTTTAAGAAAGAAAGAGCATTATGCAAAACTCTGTTATATAGAGATAAGAGGGCATACTTGACGGCTACTGAAGAGTCTATTAAATTAGATTCGAAGAAATTTTTTAAATATGTGAATTCTATTAATTCTAATAATTCTATTCCTCTTGATGGACAAGTTGCTAAAGATGGCCATGAAATAGTTAATTTATTTGCTAAGAAATTTGGTGATGTATATAAAAAAAACTAGATTTAAATGCAAATGAAGTTTTAGGTGAAGTGAATGAATTATTTGGGCAAATATTGTTAACTGAGAGTGACATCGAAACATGTATTTTGAATCTAGATCCACATCATTGTCCTGGGCCAGACAATATTCATCCTATTATTATTATAGAATGTCAGTAAGGAAGCAATAAAGAAGTGTCTGTTAGAGGTATTTAACTATTCATTCAAGATAGGTGTTGTTCCTAATGCATGGAAGGTTTCATTTATCACTCCATTACATAAGAATGGAGATATTACTAATGCTAATAATTATAGACCAATAACAAGGACTATTTTTTTTAAAGAATGCTTGATTACATTGTTTATGAGAAAACTAGTTTGTTTTTAAAGAAATTTATTACACTGCAGCAACATAGATTTATTGAAGGTACGTCAACTGTAACAAATTTAGATGTTTATAAAAAGTACATAATCAACAAATTAAATGTAGGTGTTATAGTAGAATCTATATATGCTGATCTAGTTAGAACATTTGACAGAGTAAATGATGGTCTTCTTGTTAAGAAACTCCATGCATATGGAATAACTGGTCCTTTGCTGTTGTGGTTTGAGTCATTTCTCAATGAGAGAAAACAATATGTAAAGGTTGGGTCTTTTATTTCTGAAATCATAGAAGTGCTCTCAGGAGTAGGCCAGGGTACGCATCTTGCTCCCTTGCTTTTTGTTGTATTTCTAAATGATGCTCTGTTATGTATTAAGCATAGTCAAATGTTATTTTTTGCGGATACGAGGATTTTCAAAGCTATTGAGAATAATAACGACTCGTTTTTATTACAATGTGATGTAGACTCATTCGTTGAATAGTGTTCCTATAATGGGCTTGAATGCAATACAAAAAAAATGTTTTTCAATCAGGTTTGGTTCTGCCTGTTTGCAAAATAATTTATATTTCATTAATCAAGATGCCTTACAGAATGTAGAGCATATTAGAGATTTGGGAATTATTTTTGACTCTAAACTTTCATTTAAGCCGCACATTGATTATCTAGAATTAGAAGTAAAGAAAAAGTTTATATTTTGTTAAAAGATTTTCTTGTAAATTTACAAAAATTGAAACATTTAGAACAATCTACTTTTCCTATGTATATTCAGTATTAATGTATGCATCACCCATTTGGAATCCTTCAGAGCTTGGAATCGTAAAAAGAGTTGAGTCGTTCAATAATATATTTTTAAGGTTTGTGACAAAAAGAATTGGACAATCAATGCAATATGTAGATCATGATTATAGTAATATAAGGCAAAGGTTAAAGATTGCAACACTTGAGCCCGCAAGATACAGAATTGATTTAATACTGGCATTCAAGATATTAAATAATACTATTAATTGTCCAGAATTATTAGGCTTATTTAGTTTTCAAGTGCCTAGCAGGCAATTAAGGCAGAGCAATGTATTATTTAGATTAAAACTGTTAAGAAATGGACAGAGGTTAGGTATGCTTGAGAGACTGTCGATGGAATGCAATGAGGTTTGATGCTTTTGGTACTAGTTTATATACTATAAAAAAATTGTCCAAGTGTGTACTTGTTTATGACTAGGAAATAATGAATTATGTTTAATGATAAACGCTAAAAAATTTATATAAGAGTGTAGATTATTGGGGCGCACCCCGTTTATTAATAAATAAGTAAATAAATAATATATCCACACCCGATTTTTAGTAAATATAATTTATGATTTTTAATTTTACTATTATTTGCTATCTAGCTGCAACCTTATACTTTGGTACCAAGCTCAGTTCGTACACTAGTAAGTTAATAATTCGATATTTATTGCGCAGATGAACTAATGTATAGAAAAATATAGATAATGTAGGATCAGCATTAGACTAGATAGATCACTTGAGGTGGTCGTGAAGTCTCTTCCACTGCGACCTTTCTGATCCTCGTGCCTCGTTAGAGTACTTCCTCTAGCCCTGCTCTTTTAATGAAGCTTAGCTTCGAGAGCGGTACTTTCAAATATAGTTTCGCTTTAGGATATTGATCTCCCATTTGCAGGAATCGCGTTCTTGTTAAACCTTGGCATTGGCATAGTCCACGAATCACGGTTTCCTCTTCCTCTTAACAGAATCTACATACCCTTTCTTTCCTCAAGCCCATATTATTCATATGTTTGTTGAGCTTAAAATACCCCGTTAATAGTTAATAGGCCTACTATCATCTTAACAGGTTTTCTGTCTCTATGCAGTACGTTGTAAACTTAGGTGAATATTCTCTAAAGAACCGTTTTGCCCGTCTTTGACCTGGGGAGTTCTGCCACCTCTCTCTAGATCTACTGTCAGCCCACTTTTTCACGGCTGTTTTAATAATTGTTTTTGTAATACCAAAGGAAGGTTTCGGTCCTACGAAAACTGTAGACGTAGCAAGCCAATTCGTCTGCCTTCTCATTAGATCTGTGGTCTTCGTGTCCAGGCACTGAGGCTAATGATTTTCATGTGATCACTGAGCTCGTTTAGAGAACACACACAATCCCATATAAGTTTAGATTTAACTTGCACTGGATCTGGTGCCTTTAATATTGCAGTATTAGAATAGATTTGCAAAATAATTTCTTAAAAATTTGCATACTAAGAATTCAACATATGCAACATAAGAAATGACCTTATACCTAATGCCTTCAGTAAAATATGTATACAGATAGAATTAAATCAATCTGCATAGCAAGGCTGCAAGAATTAAAAAAATTCACATAAAAAATTAGGTACGCAAATTGTTTCTTAACAAGGACCAGTAGAAAACGATAAATTTCAAACGTTCTAGACCGTCACAGTAGTGACAACAATTATAATAATTAAACTCAACCCAATAATTTTACTTAATCTTGAGAGAAAAGCAAAAAGAAATTAAGGGAATATTGAATTTTTATTCAAAAAATCGCTTGATAGAAAACTGAAATTAATAACTTTAATGCAATGTAAATTACTCATACATATTATTATTCAGATGCTGTCTATAATACTAAATACATATCTTATTTTGTTTTTTAGCGTTTTTATAACTGACCGCCACAAATGTTCATTTACACTCCAGAAGTGAGTTCGTTTTTTATTCTAATTTTTGTCGGTAATACGTGGTTTGTCTTAGAGCACGGTATTTTTTTGCAATATTCTAATATACGAAAACCACAGAAAGCTATATAACATAGTCATGGTCATCAATTGATCCTTCTCAGTTGGTAGATCCAATTCTAGAAGGTGCATAGTATCTAGAACCTGTAATGAAATGCAGCCTCGTTATCTTCTTAGCATAAGATCTGGTCCTACATACAATATGCAATATTCACTACCCCCAGGAGTGTTCAGTCTTTTTGTATAATTTCAGACTATTTACAGTTATCAAAATGAAAGGACGCAATAAATATAAAGATTATTCTACCAGTTCTGCCGAAAATATATGCGAAGAGTCAAGTTTTTGTTGGAAGAATATTAACATTCGAAGAATTGAACCTTGCGAAAACGAGAAACTTCGATTACAATATGTACAATTTTTTTCTTGATTCGTTGATGTCTGTAGTGCTGACTTTAGATTTATCAGCCACCTGAGTTTTCAAAACGGGTATAAAACGTAAACCTCTTCTTGGGTTTTGCCTTAAAACAATTTTTGTAATTTAGTTTGAAACTGTCCAATTTTCATTGTCGGTATCGCACAAAGTTAGTAAATCGAAGATATTTCTTCTCAAATTAGTTTTCGATTTATGTATTAGAACAGTCGGCGTGGTGCAGCAAGTAATATACAGATTTTTTTAGTGTAAAATAGCATAAAAATGGAATTCTTGTCTTAATAATATAAATAAACAGCATCTCGGTTTAAGCTTTCTATTTACTGTACTTGTTATTTCTTATTTTATTCATAATTAAAATCATCGTATCCTACTTCTTTTATCTGAAAGCTTATCATTTAAGTTAAGTAACAAAAGTTACAGTAAAGTAGTGTTTTTTTAATAAAATAAGTTTGTGTAGTACATATTTACGGTTAGCCTGAGTTTTTGCTTCTTACAAAGATAACGACTTAGCTGTTGAAGTGTATATTATGGTTCGCAAAGCCAATATCAGATTACGGGCATGTAGAAACGCGAGTGATATGCCGGTAATACCGAATAAAAACATTTATTATGCACATACCTAATAGTAAGCAAACAATCGCGTAAAGGATATTAGTCTACAGATATTTCTGTTCATATAATTTCTGTTCGTTTGACGTTACCGTGTTGTGAATAAAGAAATAATTCGCAAAAATAATTGCATGGTGACTAACGTTCGAAAGATTATTTTAAAATATTTAGACTTGAAATATGACGGATCTCGTGTGAGGTGTTTGGTGTGCAATAGCGATTTACTGATTTGAAAACAATCGCAATGCCAAAAACATGTTAATACCGCAAATAACAAATGTAAAAATCGCGGTCAAAAACCCTATGCTGAATTTGTAATGAACATTCTATTTAATAACATATAAAAAGAACAGTTTCATAAGTTTTAAGGAAAATATAACCCCGACTGGAAATTGTCAAGTGAATCAACATTGCGAAATTATTTACCATGTGTGATTGACAAAAGAAAGAATATAATTCAGCGTGAAGTACACGGTGAAATATTCTGGCGAACTGTAGATGGATCAACGGATTCAAAAAAGGATTTATTGGTACATATTATAGTTCGAATATTAAAACTAAGTGGATAGTCACCTCCATATTTTTAATAGCCAGTAAGAGACTTCAACCGTGTAGTGGTGAAACTATTAAAAACATGATATTATCCACGTTTATAAAAGTTTGAAGTTTTAGCATCCCAAGTGTTTGACAGCCGAACAGCAGCTATACTTCGTGCTGGCCGTTTGCTTAAACTACACTGTTTTTTTAATCACGTTTTTTTAAATTCATATTATTTATATATAAAAATAAAGTTAAAAAATGTTATCACTAGTACGTAAAACACTGTGGGATTTTATACATATAGTTTCAAGAAAACGACTTTTATATAGCATTAGACTAAATGCAAACAATAACCTTTTTTCGAGAATGTACCTATTACAAACGGTCATGCTAAGTTAACCCCTTTTGTTGAACATTTTTTCGAAATTATATATTACATTTAAATTTAGTTATTAATTGCGCACATATCTATTACGATTAAATATTAATCATCAACATCAATTTTACTTATTAAATAATGTTATCTACATGTTAATATTATACCAACCGCTTATCAATTGACGTAATTTACTAGCCACGCTTTAATTTGATATTGTAAATTGAAACCATATCGTGTGACATACCATTTTAAAGTACTTTTTACAAAGAGTCTTTTAATGATAAGTCCTTTATTTAATTAAAAAAATATCTATATTGTTAGGACGCTACAGCTAGCCCGTGGCAAATACACAAAATCGTAACACGTAACTTATAAATCTTTACTTAAAAAAAGTTACGTACTTCCCAATCGGATGCCTATGATTAGGAGCCGTGATTTGCAAATCTTACTTATATTATAAGTAGTGACTTTGAATCTTTATTCTTGTATTTAGTTACATTCTCAGATTGGGCTAGATTGAATTAAATTTTTTTGCAAAACTACATATAATATAAATTGTGACATTTTTGAAATATTTTCAAATATTTTAGTAAAAAAAAAATGAAAACTTACTTCTGCAGGTTTATCCCCGTCGGCTCGTCTTTCTTCTGAACCATTTTCTGCTGTTACAGCTGCTCCCTCTTGTGGCGCAATCACCTGAAAATCATAATCTGTAATAATTGCTTCCACAAATTGACCAAGCTTATTAATGGAATGCCAATGAATCATACAAAATATTCACGAAAATGAAACAATATGTTGTCCCAAAAATCTTGCTAAATCTAACTGGAAGATTATTATTTGTTCGGATTAAATTAACCACATGCACAGTTGCAAGATTTGTAGGACAAAATTAACAAAATAAATGGCAGCGCGCAAGCTCATTTTTTGCAGCGTATCCGGGAACCGAAAATAAAATATGTAATAAATAAATAATGTTAGATAAATGAAACAACCATTTGAAGATTTATTAGAAAACAACTGCATGTTAGTAAGACGAAAACATGTTAGAAAGAGAAATTCGGAAAACATACAAAATCATCAAAAAAGAACAACAGCAGCATAATCAATGTGTTAGCACACCCCACTCTCACTGACACAAAAGCTCATGGAGTGTCTCAAATCAAAAAAGAACAATTCATCATATCAGAAAGTATTTCGCTAAATAATTTGGTTAATAATAATCCATTATTAAGATATATTCTCCATCATTACGAGTTTTTTGCAGTATTCACCTGTTTCAGGGGTCCATCGCCAGATGGTGCGGGCGCCTGCGCCGCTTCAACAGCTTCTGCTGGAGGCGATGGCAATCCATTTGGAGAGACCGCAGCGGCGTCACCATTCAGGACGGCCGCTTCGACTTGTGGTGTAGCTGCCTCTGCCTCTTTCGGGGGTTCGGACGTAGGGGGCGTCGCGGTAGCCGCCGCTGTCGTCGATTCAGTCGACTCGGGTGTCTGAGATGGTTGTTGAGCGTCGGCGGCTATCGGTTCTGGGACAGAATCTACCGGGGGCAAAGACATGGGCGGAAGACTTTCGGACACGGGCTCGGGAAGGGACGGCAGAGATTCTGTGGAGATGTCGGGTAAAGAGTCCGCGTTACCTACGGGTTCCGGGGACGCGACCGGATCTGAAACCGGAGGAAGGGAGGTCGGTTCCTCGCCTTCTTTTACCGGACTGGGTTGTGATGCAGGTTCTGATGTTGGTAATGTAGGTTCTGTCGTTTCGGTTTTTGGCGTTTGTGATTCTGCGAGCGGGTCAGCTGCTTTTTCGACTTCCGGTTGTGAAGGAGTTTCGATTTCTTTAGGTGGTTCTGGCACTTGTTCAGTCTTTGTTTGTTCTTGACTTTCTGTTTTGATTTCAGCCGCTGGAGATTGTGCATTTTCAGAGCTTTCAGTCTTTATTTCAGATACCTTTTCATCAGCCTTAATTTCAGTTTTCTCTGCAGGTTGCTCGACTGCAGGAGGCGCTTCCGTGGTTTTTTCCGCCGGACTCTCAACAGGCGGTGGTGATGCTTCCTCTTTAGGTACTTCTTCTTGAACTACTTTTTCTTCTACAACAGGCGGTTGTGTTTGTTCAACGGGCGCACTTGCAGCTTCGGGTTTAGCTAGTTCTGGTTTTGTTTCAGTCTGAGATTCAGTTTGTTTTACGGGTGCAACGGCTACTTCTGCGATGGGTGAAGCAGCCGTTTCAGTAACCGCGACCGTATCAGTCTTTTCGGGTACGGACTCTGTTGTGGTTTGTGGTGACAAAACGGGATCGGAAAGAGCATCTGCCTTTGTGGATTCAGCGAAAGCCATCACCGGGGAAGGAGGATCGGAAGCAGGTAAAGGAGGAGGAACTTCCTCACTACGCACCTCTTTAGCGACATCCTCTGTCGCGACTGGTTCCTGTTTACTAGGTTCGTCCGCTTTCGGTACCTCCGCTTTCGGTTCTTCTACAGGAGGCTTCGATTCCTCTTTGGGTGGTTCAACAGCGGGCGCTACTGGTTCTTCCGTTTTCGTCTCTTCAGCTGGTTTGGCGGGTTCTTCGGCTGGTTTGGCCGGTTCAATCTTAGCAGCCTCTTCTGTTGACGCTTCACCATTAGTTACAGCAGCTGGGATCGCAGCGGCTGCTTCTTCAACAGGTTGCTTTACTACCTCAGCCTTTGATGTTTCCACAGTAGGTGACGTTGCTGTTTCTTCAGCTCCCTATAAAGAAACAAAATATGGTTTACTTTAGTACAAAAATATATCATTTTTTTCAAGGGCGATTCTTTTGCGATATACTTTTGTGAAAACATTACTTATAAGTAACCTTATAATAAACACTTTCTATTTTAAAAGTGTTTTTGAAAAATCAAAGATTTCAACAATACATTTTAAAAGGAGCGCCATTTATGCGGGATATCTTGATGACGCTTTTATTTTTGGTACTTCTGGTATTATTTTTTACGCATAATATATTTCTTTAAATGATTTTATCCAAATAAAATTTTTAAGAAAGTATGAGCGATGTCGAGACGTATTTACTATTCGGGTGAGATAATGTATTTTTTTGGAAGATATTTTTGTAATAGTACATAGTCTGCCGTAAATGATTCCGAGTTCAAAATAGCCGTAAATATGACTTGCAAAGGGTAGTAATACAAATGGGCAAAACACGGCACTTGTCACATCACCACCAATCAATCGCTAAAATAAGATACTATCCTATTTCAGCCTGAAACGGTTATATATAGAAACATATATGTACTCTGAATTTTCAAATAATTACTGGTGCTACATCTTGATTTCTTAAAAAATATATATCATTGCAAGAACAACATATGAAGGACGGTAGTGATTCTGCAAAATTGATTTGCGGGATTTAATTGATTATCATGTCCGTGGCACGACAGCTATTATTGCATTCTATAAAATAGATTGATATTTTTCATTCTCTACTAAAAGGTTTCTATAATAACTCACAAAATATCTACGAGATTCGGGGTTATCTACGTGGGTCTTCCAATTTTCAAATTTAATGCAAGCAATTTAAAAGAGACGGAAAATCAACTCTAGACGATCCAAAGTGCGGAAAACCTCTGTAAAACACTGGAAAACTTCAAATTGAAAATTTTATTTTAATTAATTAATTTTATTAATTTATCGCAGAAAAGTTTAGATATTGCAAAAGAAATTTAAATAGAGACGTCTATTTTAAACCTTCAAAGTTTAGGGATGATACCCTGCATTCCAAAACTGTTCGACTACAAACAAAAATTGTAAGCTACGTACTTAAAAGAATTTAAAGATTCCAAGACATCTTTTCTAAAATCATAACAGGGGATAAGAAACCTAATATTTGCTGACAGTATTTTCCAATAGACATAATATTTTGGGAAAAAGTAATTATAATTTTGTTTTACTGAAACTAAATTACAGAAATGATCAGTATTAGCTTTTCTGTAGAATATTATAAACAAATTTGTAAACAGAATAAGTAGAACACAACTATTAACTGGCACAATATGAAGAACGATAGTTAAGTTTTACTAACATAATAAAATTAAAATTAGGCAGTCGCAGTCCGGAAGACAAAAAGAACTCAACAGACAACACATTAAAGGGGAAATTAAAAATATCTATTGCGTGTAAACATGTTGGGTTCTCCGATTACAGAGTTCAAACACGAGCAATGAAAAATACCCGATGATTACAGAACCATAAAATATATATATTTTGGCTCGTTGACAAGGTTTTTCTATTTATCCAGTAACTATCAGATGTATATAGAAAGGCGCGCAATTGCTAAGGCGCCAGAGTTAAATGATCACTTATGTGTATAACTAGTCTGTGTATGTATCTGTGCGTTGCGTTTGGAAAATATTTACACATGTTTGTACATACGAAATACGTATTTCGGGAGTTATTGCGCACATTTGTGCATTTACATGTCCGATTATATATGCCAAGCAAAGAAAAACATATCCGGATAGCGTATAATTTAGACACTGCCAATTACGCGTGTAAATCTAAACGTTTTTATTTCAACTTTTTCAAAAAGAAAAATACGTTTGCCAAAAACGTTATTTGGATGGTTAGACATTTAGAAATGCTATTACCGCTGATGTAAAACAATTATTTTACATTAATTGGTTGTCTGACTAGATCCAGTTCCGAATTGGCCATTAAAATATACGAAGTTTACCAAAAGTTTTGTTTATTTTGAAAATTAAAAATACCTGATCGACCTAAACAAAACCTAGGGCTGTTTAGTGTCATTTTTATTTACGATTTAATACAATATATGTATTGCGAAAATACAATGAAAAAACTATCCATAAAGAGATTAGATCACCACGTAAAGCCATACAAATAAAAATGTATATGTAAATTTAAATAAGATGATGCTCGTTTTCGCAGAGAAATATATATAAATACCTAAATACCATAAATTTTGTGTAGTTAGATTGACTTGGAAATCTTCAGGACCTAACTATCTGTAACTCAAACACGGGAAAGAATATTATAGAATTTTCACGATAAAAGTGCGTTCATGTTATTGATGTCTATGCTGTGTTGTCAATTATATTTGTCATTTACAGGTTATGTTCAACAAATGTCATTTATTCCAAAATGTTAATAAAACGACATAACCTAAATGTAAAAATAATTTTTGTAAACTTCGCGATCTGTCAACAACGTGGGACTTGTTTGCAGGCAGGCAACACGAAGGCCGTATAACCCTGAAATAACCTGATTAGTATCTTTGTATCAAGTAGGTATTTTGATAAATGTATATTTGGATGCCTTTCTGCAGAAAGGAACCAAGCCACCAAACTTTTCTCTATATTAAAAATTCTCTATCAAAGATGTACCTCTGAATGGACCTCCATTATATAACACTTTTTTATATACCATAATCTGAAAGTTCTGTAAATTATGTATGTATTAGACAGAAAAAAATGATATTTTACGGGTTCCATCTGATGTTGCGAGATCTATTCAACAGATCTCGCAACACCAAATAGTGGACTATTGGTTGGTTCAGTGTTGATTATTATGTTCCTATAGTTACAGTATAGGTTAGATCTTTTCTGCATAAGCTTCTGGGGTACGTAATAAAACAAATATTGCAAGATCTCAATAATTTTACTTTTGTGGCTTGGTTCCTTTCTGCAGAAAGGCATCCATTTATTAGACCCAAGTTTCTATCAACGAAGTGTACGCATTCTAATCGTTAAAATCCTATATATTATCAATGGAATGCAATGGAATATTCTTATATTGGAAAAAATCTGTCAATACCAAGAAAATCAAAATTATTTTAAAATGTAATATATATATATACAAGGTGTGTATAAATTGGCGGACCCACTACACGCGGCGATGTTCTTCGTTAAATTCGGAGTCCAAAATCCTAATACGAAAATGTTGTACCATGCTCCATATCTTTGCACGAGGTTCCTAAAGTTCGGACTTTCAGTCTTTAAATAAGCATTATTACTCGATATTTGTTGACAGAAAGAGCTACAATTTAGAAGAAAGAAGAATTGTTATTATCCTTTCGTTAAAGTTTTCTTTTTGATTTTAAAGTTTGTTTTTAATATTTGTTTATTAACTTATTTTGACGAAAAACACATCTGACAACGTTGTAAAACAATAAGTAGGCAGCCTAATGTTGTTCTAGTCAAATACATTACTACTGTAAAATTTTGACACTTATGTAATCTACCTATTTCATTCGACTTGCTTATTTTTCGTGTTTATTTGTATAATTTTGTTTAGTTTTCGTATTTATTTGTATAGTTTTAATCAGTTTTCGATACCACAAAGATTGCAGCTATGTCTACAAACTGATGGATTTCAATTCGAACAATTATGTAGGTAATAATTACATTGATTTCTATCAAGAAGATGTACAAAAATTAGTCAATATTATCAAAAATTTTTAAAACTTTGTAATATTTTCGTAATAAATATGTAATCTAAGAAACCAATTTTATTTCGTTTGTTTCTTTTTTAAATTTAAAATGTAAGGTTCACATGACGACGTGTAAAAATGTTCCAAAGATTATAACTAGCACATGCGTGTTCAATGTTGCCAAATGTATGTTTCTTTCAAATTCATTCTGAAGACAAAGGAAGCCTGATACATCGTTATAGGATTAGGACTTTTAACTCAAAATTTGACCAAGAATGTCGCCACGTGTAGTGGGTCCTCCAATTTATACACACCTTGTATATATATATATATATATATATATATATATATATAATTTCTTGTTACGAATAAAAGAAATCACACTTATATATTAAATAATTTCCAAAATTTTACTTAAACTTAATATTAAACATGTGAGAATATTTTAATAAAAATAAAATAAATAATAATCAATTTACATTTTTCAGTCTGAATCCTAAGAAAAGTTAAAAAACTGCGTTATTTTTAGGATTTTTAGATACACTGGACAAACCGAATTTAAATCTGTCAATTCTAATAAAAGAAACGAAATAAAAAGAACTGAAATTTATATATATATATATATATATATAATTTAAAAAAAGGAAAATATTTATCATATACATATTATAGTTTAAAATTCAAATAATAGAATACGATATAGAAAACTCTGAATGAATAACCATGACCGTCCGTGAACATTGACGAGTTAAATCCATCGCGTCTCGGCGCAGAGGTCAAGTGAGAGAATCCGAGAGATGGCTGGGTGTATCGAAGCAATTTAGAGATCGGTAATACAAAATAAGAACATAAAGAGATAGAAGATGCAGCCGGTGCATTCGCCACGAGAATATGTCTCCTTCGAAGTCTATTATAAGTGTTCAACGGTCGTCTTTTAGTTAAGACTAACATTCTTTGGGCGGTCCGTGGGCGCGCAGCAACAACTCACGATGACGAAGAAAGTGTACACGATAACATGCACACAGAGGAAATCGAATTAATTTAAAATTAGAAACGACAGTACGCACTATAAATAGTATTCTCAGACGGGCGGCGAAGAAATTCCATTTAGTTTAAATATAGACGATGTGGTTTCTTAGTTAGTCCGACCACGTTCTGGCCGTCGAGGACTTCTTGAGGTTGTCGTATTGCTGTGATGGCACGCGAGACTCTCCTACCTACACCAAAAATGTATTTGATAAGTGAGTCCCGTCTGTTACAACTACTGGAATATGTATTTATAAATAGAAGCACCAAGAAAAGAAAACAGAAATGCATATATGTACATCTTAAAAAAAGATCTAACACATATATTTAGTACCTCTTTAAAAATACATTATTTTAAAACGATGTATTTAAACAAGTCGGACATTAATTTACATGTTATAAACGGGTTCGTTATTTTTAGGATTAATTGAATCATTTATTTTAAAAATTATACTCAAAATCAGTACAGAAGATATCTTAAATTACATATTAAAAATATTTATATAAAATATTAGTAAAAACCTCATTATAATAAATATTTCGTATTCTTATGCTTTAAGTAATTTGACAAATAAATCATATAAGCAGAAATTTTAAGACATTTATTAAATCATCTTAAAATAATGCTTGTAGTAATTTCAATAAAAGTTTAATGACGCCACACAGGAATGTGCGTTAATATTTTAAAATCACGAGAGAAAGTGATACAAAATTCATGTCTCCTGAATGTTCTACATCATCTTGAAACACACGGAAAAACAACACCGAAAGAGAAAAATTATAGAAGCTTACAGCAATTTCAACAAAATATTATAAACGAATGTAGTCATTCAACGAATGGAATGCAGTTCGAAAAAGACAACAACAGCTTAAACAAGCAGGGAATAACGTGAAAACAACGATTAAAGTACAGAAAAACGAAAGAGAATGGAAATATCCTTGGAAGGAGTCTTATTTTTACAGTAATTTCTAATTTGTACTACAAAAAGTATTTCTGTACTTTGTCATATGATGAAATGTAAACATGTATATGAAACGAATAATATGCGAAAAAAAGATCCGAATAAGAATATAACAGATTGTTAATAATTTAAAATTAAAATTTTAAAAAGAATTTAAAGACCAAATTAACGATTAAAAAAAAGTTAAACAAGTTAATATTATAAAATATAAATCTACTAGAATGTAGAATATAAACTTCACTGAACCCGAATTTGCTAGTGAATAAGAACTCATTATTTAAAAGAGAACATAATTATTTGTTTTAGTGAAAATGCCAAATAATCTTCTGAAAATTGTTTACATTTAGACTTTATCTTAGATTAGATAAAAGTTTATCAACAATATTTTTGAAATTCTATTATAGTGTGTTTATAATATATAAATAATATATATTTCCAATACTGGGAAACTAATTGAAGTTACTTGGGTGAAAGCCAGGCACTACGTTGGGCGCCAAATATTTTTATTGTGTGAAAGACCTGAAAATTATCTAATTCTTTGTTACCGTTATGGAGAGGTGTTTCACATGTTGTTATTTAGACAAGTAAATGTAGCGTTACGATATATATTATTCGAATCTAAATTTAGTGACTGTAAATTTTGAACCCATGCTTTATCGTCAAATTTTGAAAATAATAAGATAAACACGTCACCCGTTTCGAAAATAACACGAAATAGTCTTTATTAACATAAATATCGCAAAAAATGTCCGTGATTTTTGACCGTTAGATTTTATTTTTATCGAAATATTTTTCCGTAGAGTTCCAATTTCGTGGGTGTACGCGATCACGACTGAAACGCAGAACTGAAATATCTTTCTCATATTCTAGTCGATATTATTGTACTATAGTAGTAAACACTCTAATGCATGCAGCACATACATTTTTGCATAATATTTGAATATTATTCACGGCAGTTAACAATTCAAGGCGAAGCAAAAGAATCGAGAAAGAAAACCATATCATCGATAGTTAAAAACAACGTTCTATATTTAAAAATTAATTATAACGGCACTAATTACTTGGCATGCAAAAAAAATTACACGTTGGCGGAGATATGATGATGAGAATTGAGATGCGTTAAGGCGTGTTAAGATCGAAGTATTTCTTTTTTTAATAACGTTTAGGAATTTTTGCACATCGGCCAAAAAAGATAAGTGCTTGAAATTTAATAAAATATATTTTAGTTTGTGATAAATCAAAAGGACACATATGTACATAAAACGAGAAATGAAAATCTTTATTTAACCGAATTTATATTAGAAGGTTAATGTCTAGACTGCAACAAAAATAAAAGAAAATAATGCTTCAATAAAAAAAAACTTCTTAATATATATGCCCTTCACGTTACACTAAAGTAATGGATAAGTATATTTCTTATGACAATACAAAGATAATAGAAGACATTTCTACAAAAATCTGAGGTTATGCGATATAAGTTTTTCTTGATTTTTCAATTTTTCGCTTTTATTTCACACTCCCTATTGTAAAATTATGACAAGTATTCGTAAAATTAAAAGAGGACAATACTATTAACATAATATATACAACAAATTTACAGATAAGGCTTAAATATTCGAACTTCTTTTAATGATACGTATAAGAAATGAAGATTAAAATTTTTAGGTTAAGCTGGGTATTTTACTTTAGATTCATTATGCCTCTCTATTTCAACTATAACGATTTTTTTATAAGAATTCCATTGGCCAACAACGACAATGATTAGCTAATTAAAATATTTTCTAACCTCTAAATAGCAGAAAGTTGTATCTATAAAACTGGGAAAAATTAAATGTCTAAGTTATTACCAAAATTATGGGGTTATGTTACTTATCTTAATATATCTCATATTGCGTTAATTAATTCCACATATAAGTTATTCTGAAAGTTCTATAAATTAATAATAACGAACTTTTCAGAAGTATTTATGACGATAACTACTTAAAGAACCACGAATATTAAAAATTAAGAAATGATTTCTGAATTTGACAACCGCATGTATTTGTTATTTATAGCCAAAGAAAGCACTATTTAAGTTTGAAAATATCCATATTTTACCTTATCGTAGGTAACAGTTCCATTTAAAAAATATGGAAATTCTATTAAATAATTAAAATTGTTAAAAATACATAAGAAAACAAAGCAGTAAATATAGACGTTAACTTAGTTAAGTGATCAGAAAAATCTCTAAACGATACAGAGATTTTACAACTGGTCAACGAATACTAATTACTCGTTTTTATAAAAGAAATTAATTATAATGAAATATTTAAAAATCCTAGATAATATAAAGGAACAATATAGTCTTTAAAAAACTGTGGACCATAATATTTTTCGTTTATTTTTAATCAAAAAAGATGCTGAAGTTTTACAAAAAAATTGAGGTACTATACTTTTCTTTGGGATTATATTTATTAAATTTTGTCGTATTTTATAGTATTACAAAGTATTTGAAAATTTTCTATTAAGAAGTTGCCCCAAAGTAAAAGAAAAATTTTGAAATTATGTTATATACCTACGTTTAGTAAAAAATTCAATATTAAAAATACAAAAAATTTAAGTTATGGTGCACATGCTTTTTTAATTCTGTATTAATTATAAAATGATTGTGAGCATATTACTTGTTAGTAATCACAAATTTATTAAATAGAAATATTTAAAGAAATCTTGTGTTCATATAAATTCTTGGTAAATCAAAAATTGATACTACTAATTTAATTAATTAAATTAATTAATTCACTACTACCGCTTTAGAATGCTCTAACAAATTGGCAATTTTTTTTGGCTTTTTTGATCGTTAATAATGAAGCACTCCACGAAACTAAAGAATATATTGAAATTGTATATTAACACATATTAAGTCACTATTTAGGTTAGGTTCTTGATCAATTTTGAAGGTGTTTGAAATTCTCTTTTTAAACGAGACTTGTAATTAAAAATAGTATTAATAGAATAATCAAAATGCAAAAAAAGCTGAAACAAAAGAAAAACATTAATAGAAATTCAACAATAACTTATAAATTATTGGAAATATTTATTATATTTACAAATCTAAGTCAACTCAACTAAGTTTAACTCTAATGGAGCCTCCTACATTTTAGACATGCAAGCATTGTTCGGCCATTTTGTCAAAAAAATTTTGAAAAAATAATCGTTTAAATAAATATGTGAGGAGAAAAGATACCGGTCGATCAACATTATAAAAATAAATATTTCCAAAATACATCAGGAGAGATAACGATTAACATAAACACAATTGGATAAATCAAAATAAATATTTGTATATTACAGGGTTGTACTACAGTAATAATTTATGTTTTTACGTACAGGAAAGGCGTTTGAATACTTAAGCAATAAATAAAAATCACTCACACATATCACTAGTGAAGCAGCAATAAATAAAAAATATATACAAAAACCATGGCGACGGAATAATTACTTAGAAATCATTTAAAAAATGATGTCCGTCTAAAAAAGTACTTCGTTTAAAGAGTAAAATACGGAGACGCAATAAATTTGGTTTGCTAAAATTAAAACAATATTGTAAAACATTATGAAAATGAGAAATAAAAAATTTAAAAAAATTAAGCCACGCAAACTTTAAAAATTAAACTAAGAACAAAATAATATTAAAAAGCGCATGTTTGAATATGAATTGTTTCTTAAAATGGAAGCTAATAAATCAAACAATATTAAAGATGAAAATTACACAAAATATGATTAATTTTTGTTCTGTTAGTAAATGATATAAAACTTTTTTTTAAATTTTTAGAGACAAATAAACCAAATTATCCAAATTAAAAATTCGAAATGCGTCAATCAAGTCATTAAATTATTTAATAATAAATATTATAGTTACTGTTATACCGAACAACACTGATGATGATAATGAAACTACCCTCTGATTAATGTTTCGTCTCGAATTTGCTTGGTATTTCACTACATATTTAACAACGGCCGCAATAACTACCGCAAAAACAATGGTTATGATACTAGCAGTGCAATATTGATAACGGAGCCACTCTGTCATGATTGTTACCTGACGTTCCATTATTCTCTTTTTTTGCGAAACGACAACTTAGAAAATTTTCGATTAACAACAGATATATGTATTCGAACTGATATATTATATATATAGTTATGTATATATATAAAATATTTTATGTATATGTGAAGGCAAGAAGAGAGACACGACTGAATTAAAATATCTGTGAACACTGAGGAAGATTTGCGGGCCGAGCAGTATTTATAGCCACTTCTTAGGCTGGGTTCTACACACACTGCTTATGTACGCCCTACGTACAGCATACCGCATTCTGTTGACTTACACATTTACTATATGCAAGTATGGGTAGGCAGGAAGCTGCGACAAGAAAGAAATTAAAACATGAAATACACATGTATTATAATGCGTTAATGTGATAAACGAAAAATTACACATTCTAAATGGAATTAAGAACTTAATTCTTAAGATTAATATTTACTTGAGATAAACATTCTTATAATCGTCTAGTATAAAGTCTCTTCATAAAAATTTATGTACTCAGATTGTAAGGATAAATAAGTTTAAATTCTTTAAACATATTTACTAAACAAGTCATCGTCTTTATTTTTAAAGTAATGCAGCTATGCATAAATAGTTGTAAAAATTCCAAGTTACAGTTTTCTATACAAATTTTAGTCTTCAAACTGCCCATGCATTCATTTAAATGAATTATTTATTACATAAAAACATTTTAGTAAAGCTTCATTTAAAATAAAAAATAATAAAAATCTTTTGCACCAATTACCCCGATTTGACCTTAAAAGACGATAGAAATAAGTATCGGTTTGGTAATATCAATAATTCTAACCATTCAAAAATTAGATCTCTTCTTCACAACTAACACATATTCTCGAATGGCTTCGTTTTAATATCCTTCCTTATGATATAAGAATCCATATAGGTTCATATCCGCGCTATTTTAGGCTGCTCTGGCAGTCTGGTTGTTCATAAAATGTATGAACACGAATGAAATGAAATAGTTGGTTACAGACGCAAAAGTTTTCTGATGGAGAATTCTTTTAAAACTACTAATCCAGATTATCTATATTGCCGAAAAGCTATTTATATTTAATCCCTTCGAAAAACTGAAAAACAGGACTAAATTTAAGTATTGTTGTACAATAACCCCAAAGAAAGTATTTCGACTGCAAGCGGAGAAGTGAGTTCGGTTCCTTGTTATCAACGACATTCGAATCCAAAAATATAATAACTGAAATACAAAATATTTAGAGCAACAAACGGTGTAACATTGCCAGAGAAGAATTATAAATAAACTATGTGGTCAGAAAACTATAACCAAGAGACGACGTAAAGAGAATGCAACAAATTGCAGAAATAGGAAAAGATCATAAACCATAAAATGAAAAATTATCTGATCGTTTTCTGTAACTGAGCGAATTGAAAGTTGGAAATGTGAGAAATAAGATAAGTCGAAATGAAAATAGACAAAAAATTCAATAAAATGGATCGGCAAATGTCAGAATATTGATCAGAAATGGCCAAAAGTGAAGATATCTATAATTTTAAATAACATACTTCTTATTTTTTTGGATGAAACTATAATTTTGTGAACCTGAAATTAAAAAAAAGAACATAGTAGAGATACTACAATAGCTCGCCAAAACCTATAAAATTTCATGTTATTTTTTTTGTTTTATTACTCCTACCTGATACAAAAAAAGGAAAATAGAAGAAATTGAAAATGAAAAAATTTAAAAGCATCTAAGAAAACTGATTTATATTGTGAATATTTTCTTTTATCTAAAGTATAAATGAAATATTAATTTACAAATAAACCAAAAGTTGTCATACTTACACAATGTTTAAAGAGAGTCTTTTAAACTCCAAAAGATATTGCAAACAAACTGTAAAGGAACAGAAAAATTTCTGGACACGAATTAATTATAGCGGAAATTTAATGAAATACACTTTGGCAGGCAAAACTTTCTGCTCTCGAGTATTTCTAAATGTAGAGCGAACTTTGGACAAAACTTAGTTTTGCAAGGTTTAAAATAATAACTGAGATTTGTATGTGCAAATCTACCAGAGAAGCTGGAAGTCAGTTGATCCAAAACTTTTAATTCACGTTTTCCCCAAGATCCCTGTGTCAAGTACACTTTCAGAATTTGTGCATTCATTGGAAACCATTGGTCTAAGTTCTTAAAAATTATTCATTCCAGAGAGAATATTTAACATAAAACGTAATACAGAATACTTAAAATTAAAAAAAAGCTATGCTAATAGCTAAAATCTCTAAACAAAAAGTGCTGAAATAGTGGCCACATCTAATACCGCTATATTAAGAATTCCATCCAAAAAGGTCAATCATACAAGAAACTACCAGAAAACTTCAAAAAATTATAAATATTATCTAATAATTAGTAATTGTCGTACAAAACATAATGCAATCAAATTAGTACCTTGAGAAATGAAATAAATAAATAAACAAAATCTATAAAGAACTTTATATTCATAGAGTTCAGATAGTTATTATACGGTTGATCTCCATTGAATAGTCAGGTGCCAAGAGTGCAAGAAATAATTAATAGGTCATGTCCAAAAACAGGAAAAAAGTTTACAAGGGACTCGTAACACTCGTAACACTAACTCGTAACACTGACCACTAGTATATCTTAAATAAATTACTATTGAACAAAAGACTTAAAAAGAACAAGCTTTTCGAGGTTAAACGAAGGAAGAGGTAAAAACGTAAAAAACAAATAATATAATATTATGGCACTTCCAAAAAGAGAGAAGCGACATCGTAGTGCCAACTTTTAACCTTTATGAAAATTCTTTCAATGGAGACTGTGGTTAAATAATAATTTAAAAAAGGTATATAACCCCTTACCACAATTATTAGTCGTATCCTAAATACGTATTTTGACAACTAAGTTGTCATCATCAGTAGGTAAAAACTACTAATTAAAGTCACACGGGGCACAATAAAGTAAGATAAACGCTTCCGCACAACTACTATACACTGCAACTCTGTATTTGTGTGGGGAAGCAGTTTAAAGCATTCTGCAAAGAAAGAGCTTACTTACTTAATGGAGATACCCCAGGTAGTAGAAATCCTTAAAGATTTTGCCATAACTTATGAAATCTATTGAACTCCTTTGACCGGGAAGTCATTGTGAAAATTCTTTCAATGGAGACTGTGGTTAAATAATAATTTAAAAAAGGTATATAACCCCTTACCACAATTATTAGTCGTAGTTCATTATCGTATTAGTCGTAGTCAAAGGAGTTCAATAGATTTCATAAGTTATGGCAAAATCTTTAAGGATTTCTACTACCTGGGGTATCTCCATTAAGTAAGTAAGCTCTTTCCTTGCAGAATGCTTTAAACTGCTTCCCCACACAAATACAGGGTTGCAGTGTATAGTAGTTGTGCGGAAGCGTTTATCTTACTTTATTGTGCCCCGTGTGACTTTAATTAGTAGTTTTTACCTACTGATGATGACAACTTAGTTGTCGAAATGCGTATTTAGGATACGACTAATAATTGTGGTAAGGGGTTATATACCTTTTTTAAATTTTTAACCTTTAGTTTATGATCAGTATATTCTAGAAGTAAGTTGGTACTTTCAATAACTAAATAGAGTTTATTATTTTTGTTTAATATCAAGCATTTGGAAACTGAAATTCAGCATATATTTGTTGAATTAATTTTCTTGAAATTGACAAAAATTCGCAAATAATTTGTGCAATAAACACATGTTCTGTAAACATACATATATTACATTTAAATTCTACACTTTGATATTTAAAAACAACGAACACACGTTCTATTAGATGCGTTCTTCTCATTCTGAAATGCGTCTTGATACATTTTTATTATGCAACATTGATAAGCTTTTTTCATATTTTTGAAGTATTTTGAAGTCAATATTTTAAAAATTAGTTCGTGTTTAATATATAATACATATATTTTTAAACCAATTCCTTACTTTAACATTTAATAATTTGAATAGATATACCGTAAAATATAGGGAATATACCAGCAACTATATTCAAAATTTTAAAACTTATTAAAAAAAAATAGACAAATTTTCAATATTTTCCGAACATATATCGCATCCGTCGTACCTACACCAATCTTTCGATGTCCGTAGACGAGACGAAACGCTAGAAATTAATTTTAATTCCTCCTAAAAATAGACGCAAAACTTCGGGAGGAACTTGCGAGCGCAGCAGCGGGCGCGCAAGAGTTACGCGTTTTTCAAAAACGAAGGTTAAGGCTAGTCAAGCCGGTTCTAGAGAGCGCTCTTTTTACTCCTGTTCTTTTTCGTCTTCTTTTGCTCCTGCACCTTTCTCCGTATTCGTTTTTCGATGCATCGAGGAACGTCTTGTGTACACTGGTACAGTCGCAACAATATCAGAGTTCTGATTCAGGTTTTAGTCTTTAGTGTCTGGAATTTGCACGAGGCGAAAGAAGAGAAAAGCTGACGAAAGTGGCTGTAGGTTTTCGTACGTTCGGAAAGTCATTCGAATCGATTGAACACAACTCTGGCCTCGGTAAATGGGTCGTTCATTGGATCGGTTTCGTATCGTCTGTCTACCAACGTTTTTAACCGACTTGGAAAAATAGGAGTGAAAGCACAAATAATACAGAGAAATAGCCACGTTTTGTCTCGTCATAAAAATTGATTGCATAGAATTATCTGGGTCGCCAAGTACATTCAAGATATAATCTTACAGTGCCTTAGTTGATTTTATCAATGTTCTTTTTTACGATATCGACGAGTTAATTTGATAAATATCAAAGAGGTATTTAGAATTAGAAATTTCAAATTTACAATTCTTAGAAATTAGTAAATCCATTAACTATTTTTTAAAATGTTAGTAACCGATTTGCCTATAACAAGCAATTCTTTTCTTTCATCATACGTTAAAGTGATAAAGTCATTTGTAAACACTCGTTCTCTAAAAGACTACACTATTAGAAATTTTGTGATTCGAACCACTTTAGGCGAATGTATTCAAGAAATTTACATCGTTTATGAATATTTGCGAAAAGATTATTTGAAACATGTTAAATTTGGAATCCATTTTCAAAAAAACAGGCAGTCTCTCGGTCTAGTAAATGAACCTAATTGAATACATAAATATAATGGCTGTCATCTCGATTATTTTTCTGTAGGTGTTTATTTATATCAAAGACGTCAAACACCAAAGTAAAAAAATATTAAA
The DNA here is from genome assembly GCA_935421215.2 of Melolontha melolontha. NCBI lineage: Eukaryota > Metazoa > Arthropoda > Insecta > Coleoptera > Scarabaeidae > Melolontha > Melolontha melolontha. Next base: position 120,351,162 of record OW285239.1, on the reverse strand, counting down.
TTTTAATTTGTCTATGATCTCTTTTAATTTGCCGCTATTTCTGATTATCGTTTATTTTTTTTGTTTATTTTTTGACTATCATTACATACAATATGGCCCTTTTGAAAACTCCTTACAGTGTATAGTAATTGTTATTTAAATATATGTAATACTTTAATCTGAAAAATATACGGAAAAGTTATTTCCATAATGTGTTTTTTAAACTTTTTCAAAGATAAATCACTTAAAATCATTTTAGAAGGGTTCCATTTTTAAATTTTAATTACGTACTTTCCGAAATTAATTCCAATATTTTTGTTATAAAATAGTGAAAAAAGTTCTAAGCAAATTCACAGAAATGAACCAAAAGTTGTCATACTTATACAATGTTTGGAGAAAGTCTTTTAAACAACTCTAGATATTGCAAAAATGTAGAAGAACAAAAAACTTCTGAACATGAATAAATGTTAGTGGAAATACTGGTCATCTATGGAATCACTGAACGAATAGCCGATCGACACTGTTCGGGAGTCACTTCTGTACAAGCTTGAACAACTCTATTTCTTAATGCCTCAACGTTATCCACCGATTGTTCATACACTTTTTCTTCATGGCACCACATGCGAAAAAATCTAACGGCGTTAGATCTGGCGACCGTGCAGGCCAAGCAACTGGTCCTGCACGACCGATCCATCGTCCAGAGTAGTGTACATTTAGCCATTGTCGCGAGTTCCTAGCATAATGGGCAGGGCAGCCGTCTAGTTAAGCAACTTTCAAGTCTAAGTTTCAAAGGAATGTTATCTAAGAGGTCATAGAAACCGTTTTTTTGCAACAAAACCAAACATTTTCTGAAAAAAATAAAAGAGACAAAAAAGTTTCTAAATGAATCTCGCTTAACCATTTTAATTTTTATTTTACAAAATTACACACGAAAAAAAGTTTCAATGCAAAATACAGTAAGGGTGCCTGACTTTACCACTTCGTAATAATAGGAGATGATCGACAAATTACTGGTAAGAAGTTTGTTCCAAAATTTGGGAAAAAATATAAAAACTGGATTTAGACCCTTATCTTTGAAGGACTGTAGCTATTTAACGAAGCGTTTAGAATAACATTTAGAATAACAATTCAAATAGTAATGTTGTGAAAAAATCTTCAGATGAGGCAGCTGGGGTAAAGTTAGAAAGCCTAACAAACTGCACTATTATTCTTAATAATTATTATTGTATTAAAGAAATTTCATAAATTTAATTTAATCGACTTTTTGTTTATTAATATTTATTTTTAATCATATGGTCGTAGAAAATGTATGGTGTGCAATACTTGCGTGAAGATTCTTTAACACTCGCATGGTTGCTCCATTCGCTTCGCTCGTTTCGCAAACTCCACGCTTGTGTAAAGAAAAATCTACTTAACGCATATATTATTTTAAATAAATATAAATTTCGAACGTTGAAAAGTATTTTATTAACAATAAAATCAACCAATAATTTAATCCATGTATTAAATAGTAAGTATACGTGTTATATATACCAGGTTCTTTTTTTATCATTACACATACATCGTCCTATGTGTAAAGCTAAAAAAAGAAACGTCAATGGATTGGTGGGATAGTAGGCAACCAGTTATACTTATACACCAGTGACTTATTTTTCTATATGTCAAATATTTCTGATTTTTCATTAATACATACTTAAATATTAAATTAAGTACATTTTATTGTACAATAGATAATTTATTTAAAACAGTTAATTATCCTATATACATGTAATGATAAAAAGCCGATATATACAGGGTCCGGCAACGAAGCGGGGGCGGAAGATTACACGCGTATTTGAAAGTTAGTTAAATATTTAGTCATCGGATATCCTTCCGTACCATCAAGCGCACGTTTTAAAAATATTTTGTTTTATACAGGCTGTTCCAGATGGAAGTGCCAGACTAAAGTTGCATTTTTTAATGGAACACCCTGTATATTAATAGATAAAATGATCCGCGCTTGAAAGCTGGTTACATCGATATAATGTTGTATGGGCCTAAAGTTGATAGTTTCTGTGTAAATAATTATTTTACTTGATAAATTGATACATTTCAGTAGGCTATTCTGCATAAGGAAATTCAAAAGATCCGAAACCAATAGAATAGAATATTTTCTACTAGTATGCACTTTCGTCGCTACGTGAAATAAATTCTGCAACTGCTCGCGTTATACACGCTGTTCACAATTTCGCAAAATCGAAGAAATCTCGTAATTTTTAAATGGAACACCCTGTATATTTTTAGCTCATTGAAAAGCCCTTTTACTACGCTTTCTATTGATACCTCATTTGATGCACCTAGGATGGATCATTTGCTAATTATTTCTTTTTAGAGTTGAATTAATTAAAAATGCTTGTATTTTTAGTAGCTAATTTGCGCTTTTAAACCTTCTGTAAGATCGGATATTCAACAAATTATCCATAAATGGTCTATAACAAGAAGAAACTCCATTAAATACGAGAAACAGTTGATTTTCACTCAGCGGTGAAAGCAAACATTAAATTAATATAAAGTAATATAGCATTTTCAATAGATTCACTGCCGATTAAGTTATCTGGTGTTAGTTTAATAAAAAATTTGCACTAATTAATTTGTATTTTAAAGAATTTTGTAAAACCAACTATTTTACGGAAACAATACATACCTAATTAGCTTAACATAAATCGAAATCATGTAGGAAAGAATCAAGTACGAGTGGTATTAAAAGTTTGTACTATTTTAAATAAATACTAATTATAATTATTAACTACAACATCAAATTTAATTAACAAAAGTAGTAGCACAGTAAATAAAAATAAAGTAAATGTAAATAGTAAATGCAAATAAATCAAAGAAAACTTTCAAATGTCCTTCCATGTCTCTCAATACATAAATGAAGCCGCCTGGTGAAATTCTGTTGAACATGCTGTAATGTTTCTTGGCGAACATTTCTAAATGCCTCTCTTATGCGTTCTATCATATTTTCCCTTGTTGTAGGAACTTCCACATAAACTAGAGCCTTGAAATATCCCCAAAAGTTGAAGTCCAAGACAGTAAGAACTGGACTTCGTGGAGGCCAAGCGATTGGACCACCTCGTCCTATCCATTTGTCTTCCTTCCATCGCCCTAGAAACTCCCTAACGTTAAGGCTGTAATGAGCAGGTGCACCATCGTGTTGCAACCAGAAAATTTGTCGGGTGTCAGCATCCACATGCTCAAGTAAATTAGGCAGTTCGTTCTGTAAAAATGCCAAATACGTATTGCCTGTAACGGTTTCATCGAAAAAGTACGGCTCAATGATATATGGACCAAGTATACCTCCCCAGACGTTAAGAGACCATCTATTCTGATTGTCTACATGACGTATCCAATGCGGGTTTTCTGTTGCATAATAATGCATGTTATGTTTATTTACCGCCCCATTACTTTTGAAAGTAGCCTCATCGCTAAACAAAATCTTTGTTAAAATATTTGGCATTTCTCGCATTTTATTTAACAACCAACCACAAAAGTCTGTTCTTTTAATGAAATCATCACCATGTAATTCCTGATTGAATTTCATATGGTACGGATGATACTTATGACTTCTTAAAATTCTTCGTACGCTCCTATCTTCTATAGCTCTTACCTTTGAAATACCGTCTATACTTATATGTGGATTTTCCTGTATTGTTAATAATACGGCCAATTCGCTTTTTTCATTGATTACTGGCTTATTTATTTCTCTCTTCTTGTAGGTTACACTACCAGTTTCTGTAAATCTCTCTAATAACCTTTCAAATGCTTCCGGTCATGGCTTTCTTTCAAGGTCTGGAAATCCCTCTGCACATACTCTACTTGCTAGGAGACAATTTCTTGTACACTCCCCAAGAATAAATATCATATTCACCATTTCTTGAATACTAAAATTAGTCATTATAGCAATTTCTTTTAAAGATTGAACGAAATACTGTGTAAGATAGAACGAAATTTTTGACAACTTGGTTATTAAGTATACAAGCTTAAAACTGACACCAGGTAACTTGATCAGCAGTGAATCTATTGAAAATGCTATATTACTTTATATTAATTTAATAATGTTTGCTTTCACCGCTGAGTGAAAATCAACTGTTTCTCGTATTTAATGGGGTTTCTTCTTGTTATAGACCATTTATGGAGAATTTGTTGAATATCCGATCTTACAGAAGGTTTAAAAGCGCAAATTAGCTACTAAAAATACAAGCATTTTTCATTAATTCAACTCTAAAAAGAAATAATTAGCAAATGATCCATCCTAGGTGCATCAAATGATGTATCAATAGAAAGCGTAGTAAAAGGGCTTTTCAATGAGCTAAAAATATACAGGGTGTTCCATTTAAAAATTACGAGATTTCTTCGATTTTGCGAAATTGTGAACAGCGTGTATAACGCGAGCAGTTGCAGAATTTATTTCACGTAGCAACGAAAGTGCATACTAGTAGAAAATATTCTATTCTATTGGTTTCGGATCTTTTGAATTTCCTTATGCAGAATAGCCTACTGAAATGTATCAATTTATCAAGTAAAATAATTATTTACAGAGAAACTATCAACTTTAGACCCATACAACATTATATCGATGTAACCAGCTTTCAAGCGCGGATCATTTTATCTATTAATATACAGGGTGTTCCATTAAAAAAATGCAACTGGCATTTCCATCTGGAACAGCCTGTATAAAACAAAATATTTTTAAAACGTGCGCTTGACGGTACGGAAGGATATCCGATGACTTAAATATTTGACTAACTTTCAAATACGCGTGTCATCTTCCGTCCCCGCTTCGTTGCCGGACCCTGTATATACACAAGAGGTGTGGTGTATCGTATAGTTATGTTCAAATTTTAGGAGTGTAAAGTAGACTTCATTTCAACTAACAAAAACGCAAAACTTGTATATCCATTTTTATTTGTTTCAAAGTTACAGATCTATGAATGTGATGGTCAGATCATGAAAAAAAATGTAATCCTAGAGTCAATACAAACTGATTTTATTTAAAAAAAGTTGTACGATATAATAACAGGCCTGTGATTGTTAACGTCGCATAATATAATGTTATCCTAAAATAAATAAACACGTGTCGTAGTGCATACAGTAATTTCTTGGAGATCTACAAAAAAGAGTACTGGAAATTTATTTATGATAAAGAAGGTTCTTACTTATTTCGTAAGTGCTGAACCATGAATCATACAATAAACAAATGTTCAGATGACTGTTAACGTTGTATTTTTTAATAAAGGATTACATTACGTTTCAGTTCATACAACAGCTTATTAGTGAGTGGACACGTTTTCTTTATTCAAAATGTCTTACCGATTTTCTTCAAGAGTATGCGGACATGCATTTTGTGTATGGCTACTGTAACGGCAGTGCACGTGAAGCAGTTATTGAATACCGACATCGGTTTCCCGATAGGCGCATTCCTCATTACAGAACGTTTCTGGAAGTACACAGACAATTTCGGGAATGCGGACTGCGTGATTATCTTTTCGACCGAGGAGTAAATTTGCCAGCAGACTTAGAGGAAGAAGCATCATTGCCGAAACATGTAGGGTTGTTTTAAATATATATACTATAAAGTAATGAACCAGACCTTTAATCGCCGACTTATTAAGTTTACCTTATATATATATATATATATATATATATATATATATATATATAAAGATAATTATTTCGTGACATTTGCATATTATAGGAGATTTAGATAGTCGGCGATTTACGGTCTGTTTTACATTAATATGTTTAATATATATTTAAAATAATATCTTACATGTTTCGGCAATTACTGCCTCTTTCAAAGAATTTTAAATTATAAATAACAGTATATTAATATCATATTTATATGTGTGAAGTTGTCATGGATAAAAATGACATTAATGTCATAATGGGAGTTAGTAATAAATGTAAAGTTTTAAAACAAAATTGAAATTCAGTAGCTTAATGTGATTTGGCCACCTAACTACAATATAAAGTGAGAAATTATTCAACTGTATAAAAGCAAGAAAAAATAGAATGTGTAATTTTAATACATACAATTTGTATTTGTATAGGCACAGGAACAGAATTAGTATCTAGGTCAGAACAGGATTACTTATTGGTCTTTTATTATTTTAGTATTCATCATAATAGCATTGTGTTCTACTTGGATCATTATTAAAAGTAAAAAATACTCACATTTTATGCTAGACACATAAAGATTAGACATACAAGGATAATTCGATAAACTTCCTGTCAATAAGATAATATATTTTAATAAAAGAATATTTACTTATTGTCGCGTAAACGGTTGAATATTTTTTTTTCGTTAAAAGATATGCAGATATGATTAATGCGTTAATACTAGATTAAAAATGTACTAATTTCATGTATTTCTTATGTACTTTCTTTAGACCAATTACAAAAATTTTGGAATTGGAGTATTAAATTTAAAGCTCTATTAGATCTGTGTTAATTAGTAATAAACAAAAATCCACGAGATTAATTCAGAAAAAGAAACTTCTTCCCATTAAAACCCAATTCTGATATTCATCTTTTGATGTTTGCTAAAAAATATGTTGGGAAACAAACTCAAAAGTATTAGTTAAACTTTTAAACAAAATTTGGCAGCATTAGGCAATATATTTTTGTAATCAAAATAACTAAAGTTAAATTTTATAAAATTCCTAAATAAACTACGTGTTTGTTTCTATTCGCAATGTATTCATTTATATTTTTAGGTTTTTAATTTTATGTTCTTAAATATGGCGCAGTTGTTTATATGTATAAAATCCAAATTTATTCGCGATATATAAGACATATGCGATATCTTATGTATAAATTTCGTATCCTTCAAAATAAATAGGAAAAATTTTTATAATAGTTGTTAGCGGTTGAATTGGGCAAGCACGTGGATGCCCAACTGATTTATAATGTACCTTGTGTAGAAGTATATTGTAACAGAAAACATTTTTTCATTGCATGAAACCATAAGGTTTCCAGCTGATAAGAGTTTTGACCTTCCTTAAGATGTTCATTGTTTTGATGGCTCTTTTATTTCGAGACTAAAGTGATGGAATGTTGCGAAATTACAAAAACATCATTTACATTACGTTTAATAGTATATTAAAGAAGGAATGTTATAAGAAAGGTCTTATCGCGCGAACTCAAGTTTATGACTCGATTAGCAAGCGAAGTTTTCTTAAAGGGCGAGATTTTTTCTAAGTTCCTTCTTTTATGTCTTTTTTTACATAAATAATAGTGTGGGAGGCAATAAACTACGACATTTCAAGTCAATTTGAATTTGTAAATTTTCTATTGAATATTTTGGGCTTAATGCAAAATTAATGTTTCAATTAAGGAAAGCAATTTGTGAAATTTGAAGAACGGTGAAAAGAAAATAAATTTCTGGTTGGATCTGAAAATTTTTTAATTGTATCATCAATTGCAACATTGTAAATATTGAACCATCTAGTTTACGGACAACTTATTTGTGATTATTTTATGTTTAATTGAATACATTTGTATTTGACAATTCAACTTCGTATTTTTTTACGTTTGAATGAAATTCAATTGACCACCTTGGAAAACTAAATTGCATAGAATAAAATTATACATTCATAGCGTTATTCTAACAGTAAATTTGAAAAAAAATTAAATATTTTACAATTCCGTAAATTTATTGCTGGCAACACAGTGCCTCAATTATAATATTCAAACCTCAATTCCAAGGTACTGCTGAAACTTTTGGAGTTTCTCTAAAGGTGTTATTTCTCATCTAGCCTCCTCTAGCTTAAAGGAAAAATAAGAGGAGACAAGGTAAATCAAACTTTTAAAGGAGCCTTAAAAATGCAGTTTATTGGAATAAACGTATAGGAAGAAGGAAAAAAAGGAGAAGGCCATGTAGATTGATTGATGTGTTACAAGCCGCAAAATGTAGAGAAAAGAAATTAATTGACATATGCAATCTTTCACAAGACAAAAGAAAGCGCAAAAAGTTTTAGAGGAGTACGCAAAAGTAACATAACTTTAATTCAGTCAGATTAAATATGTAAGTGAATGGGTAAATGCAGAACTCCTCTTGGGAATAACTTTTTTCATATTCACATGTTTCTTTAAGATATTGCATATTTACAGTTCACTACACAAATATCTCACACACTTGTAACGTGCCTTCAAAAACTTTACTCATTAGAGACGGCCATGCTCATTCAAAATTATACGATTGCTACAAATTAGGTGCACTATCACCAACCATTATCAAAAAGCATGGCCATCTCTAACGAGGAAAGTTTTTGAAGGCACGTTATTTGAATCATTTGAAGAGATACATTTTTTAAAATTTCATCAATAATAATTAAATTAAATGGTCATTATTTCTGAAACGCAGAGAACGTTCAATATTCAATCAAATTCCCCACTTTTTATCGAACCAGTATTGAATTTTTCATAGTTGATAACAACTAAAATTTATTCTGAATAGCTATCCAAGACCAAGACTGTTTTTCTTCTTAATTAGGTTACTTTACGACACTATAAATCAATGAAAAAAATGCGATAAATTACAACTTTAAAATCGTCCAAAATAATAATTTTGGATAATCAAGATAAACTCTAAATTAATAATAATTTCTTTCCTGTTAAAACCTAAGATAAAAAGTCACAGGACATTTAATTCTTTTTGTTGCTGATTCAATATACGCTGCTCAACAAAATTAGCGCAACACAAATTCAATACTACAACATTTTTTAATTAAAAGAGAGACATAATTATCAACTTTGGAATACCAAATTTTCAACATTAGTTAACAAGATTTTAATAACAAATATACTCTAATTTAATAATTTTCTTGTACAGTAATAAACAGTTAAGAATACTACCAAAATCAAAATGTATTTTATTACTTAATATTATTAAAAATTCTGTTTAGACCCAAATATCCAGATTTAATATCGTGTGTGCCCTCCGTTAGCATTAATTACAGTTTGGCATCGTCGAGGCATGTTGTGGATATAGCGTCTTAACATGTCTTGTGGTAAATTTTGCCATTCTTCTACAAGAATTTCGGTTAACTCTTGAAAAGTATGAGGTGCAATAGAGCGCTTTCTGATATTCCTATCAAGTGAATCCCACACATGTTCGATAGGATTCAAGTCTGGACTCATGGCCGGCCACTCCATTACTTGGATTTCTTGTTCTCGAAGAAAATTGGTCGTTAAATTTGCTGTGTGCAGTTATCCTGCTGTAAGATAAAACCATCATCAAAATTGTTGGCAAATGGTACAACATGCTGTTGAAGGATCATTCGAACATAATTCTGTGCATTGAGACGTTGAGAAACAACAACCAAGTTGGTACGACCATCTATGCTGATTCCACCCCATATTATATACACTCTGCAGTGTATCTCTCTCCAGGATGCCTGTACATTCGTATACAATTACCGCAATGAGTTAAGTAAATCGGGATTCATCACTAAAAAGCACAGACCTCCAGTGTCGAATTTAGGCGGATCCGTTTGTGATCCCTGGTCAAGCGAGGAGCTCGCACAGGCCTCGGATAAGTTAAATTTGCTTCTTTAAGTAATTTTCTAATCGTTTAATCAGAGATTGTTATACCGGTAGCATTTCGAAGTAGGTTTTGTCACGAGCGATGGAAGTTCGACGGTGAAGGCAAGAATTGATGATGTAACGGTAATTCCGACTAGTTTTTCTTCTACGTCCTTGTCCAATTCTCCTAGAGTATCTACCCGTTTCTTGATACCTATGCCATGCTCTGCATATAATTGATGGACTGGTTTGTAGTTAATAGGCGACATATCGCATAGATCGACCATCTTCAAGTAAAGCAAGCGCACTCGCGACTTCGATTTCATTTAAATAAGGCATTTTAATCTTAGAAGTAAATTGACGACATTGACGTTTAAAATGTCAAAAAACTAACTTGAAAAGTTTTGATTGTTTATTTAAGGAGCAAAAACCATTTTGTTTTGGGTAGTGTTTTACTTTTGAACATCTACGGAGAAAAAGAAAATAATGTATCAACGTAATTTTGTTTTCTGCTTAGCTAAAACATTCCAGATAATAATAAAAAACATGAAAAAAAAGTTCGTCTTCTACTCACAGAAAAGTTACAAGCGTTCAAAGTAGTATTTCGCTAATTTTGTTGAGCAGTGTATAAACTGTAAACTCCCAGTATTAGAATAGGGAATAGTTATAATTGCAACACTTCAATCCTTTATTTACACTCAATAGCAACAGCCAAAAATAGTAAATAATTCACACTAAAAAAAAAAATTTAATATTTCACTATAAAAGACAGTTTTTTATAATCTGAGTCGAGGCGTGATTTTGTTCAACTTTACTGTATACAAGTAATGCAAATAATACAGAATTATAAATAATTACACACTAAATTAATAATCAAACGCGATCAAAAACTGTAAAAATAATTACTGACATTACATTAATCAAACAGCAAAACTACAGTTACTAAAACAAATTTTAACATTAACCACCGTATTTAAAGCAGTTAAATCGTCTCGTAAAGAGAACGGACTTAATTTGACGATAGAAAATCTGTAATATTCAAAGCAATTACATAATTGAGTGATTGGATTCAATGAATGAACTACATATGTAAGACGGTCCTATGAAAATCCACATCGTCCGCGCGTAAATAATTTAATTATTGTATTACATCAAGTCATGTTAAGTACAAATAAGACGTCAAATCTAAATAACCGACGATAAGTAAGAATCTTATTGTAAAGATGTCGTCTCAAAAATGTGTCCGGACTGTCGGAGAACAGGTTAATGACCCCGAGGCGATGCATTTTTCGACCCACAAATGTTAGAGCTGCAGCAACGGCAACAAATGATGACCTTTTTTTCTTATTGTCGTGTTTGAAGATACTAATACTGTTGATAAAATTGTTTTTCTAAGAAGTGTTTTAAAATATTTTATGAGGGCATAAATCACGTGAATTTTTAATTATTTATTTTAAGTCTTGTGTAATTATTGCAAAATTTGTCATGAGTAGAATAAATTTATTTTTGGATAACAGTTTCTATGAAATTTAATAAATATAATACTAGTTATTAATATTAAAGTCAGGACGTTATTACAAGATTTTTTAATTTTTTTCATGGAATTAAATTTAAGGCTTAATTAATACGCCGTAATAGATTTTTTATTTTGGTTCTAGAGTCAATATAAAATTTTCTGCAATAATAAATTAATAACACATTGTAGTACAGTCCACAAGTTTTTGTGAATAACGTATATCGAAGGCGTTGATTCAACATACCATTACAAACTTCTATAACCCCAACATATCATGAAGAAATAATCTACTAATAATAATAAAATAGACATAAAATTTTGTAGTGGGTACCGTTCTGTAACGCAAACCAACACAGTAAAACCAGCCGCGTTAGCTCATGCCTATAGATGTAGAGGTTGAGTGAAATGTTTTCCGGCGATAGGCTAAAACAGTGCGAGAAAAATCGGTGATAATAATATTAATAATAATAATTAAAGCAACTCTATGTCGACCTTCTTGGGTCGAACTCGTGGAATGTTGTGTTTCCTGAAACGGAAGGCTTCATGATTTCCCGTCAGAATCAAGTTATTAACACCAGATATTATAGGAAATATATTGTGAAAAATTTCAGAAAAGGATAGATACAGGGTATGTAAAAAAGGTTCAGAAAACATACAACATATTACATCTGCACGTCAAGTTATTGCACAAATCGACTATAAGGCAAAAAAAATCTTTTATCAAATCTTAGTGCTCAAACATGAAATAACCCAAATGATGCTATACTACATATGCTATCCCGAGAAATTACCGGAAAATAAAATAGTTAGAATTTATTAGAATAAACACGTTCAGGAAAATAGACCTGACATAGTGCTATCAATACGAAAACACATATACCTCCATAAATATAGAGATTCCAGCAATCTCAAATATACAGGGTCCTTGAAATAAAAAGGCAACGTATGAAAAATGGAAAGATGTAATTATATAAAATATGAATCCAAAATATTGTTAGTCAATTACGATGCGAATCCCAAAATTAAAAACCCTCTGAAAATTGTATCATGTTACGCCTATAAATTCAAAATATTCGGAATTCATAAATAATAAATATGTGCAGTTGCGGCCTCAGACACCGACTTTCTGCAAAATTTTAAAAAAATGTAATGTGTAAGTTTGACTTTTATTGGGTATGATTATATATGATTGTTTCAGCCTTTACTTGATGAAATTCCATTATAACTATTATCAGGATAAAATAAAACAAATTTTAATGAATTTCTCTTTTTAATTAACACTGTAACGATCGTTTCGCTCCAACCTGAGCTTCATCAGACATATAACTAATTTATTTACAAATTTTTTAACACAAGTATACGGTAACAAACACATGTTTTATTTTAAATAGTTGAAGGAATGGGTACTTTTTCAACTATTTAAAATGAAACATGTGTTTGTTGCCGTATACTTGTGTTAAAAAATTTGTAAATAAATTAGTTATATGTCTGATGAAGCTCAGGTTGGAGCGAAACGATCGTTACAGTCTTAATTAAAAAGTGAAATTCATTAAAATTTGTTTTATTTTATCCGGGTATGATTATGTCAGTGTCAGTTTTTGAAAATGCCTCAACTAAACTAATTGCAAAAGTCGATAATTAGAATTGAGCTAGAGGACGGCATGAGCATTAAGCACATCATAAACGAAATAAACGTTGGTAAAAACACGTTAGTTTTGGGAAAACTAAAAATTTAGGAAACTGGAATTATTAGAAGAAAGCGACAACGTAAGCATTTTGCTAATCTTACGAGATAATCTTCCAATGTTGTCAACTGTTTCAGAGCGGCAGAGAATATCAACCCCTGCTGAAGATATACGTTCAGTTAATTTTCTAAGGGAGCACCCTTTTAATACCGCAATAAGAGCAAAATTGGAAACCTGTTTTCCCGGTTCCGTAAGAACCAGTCGAAGAAGAATAAAAGAGAGATATTTTTACCAACTTTTGAGAAAAGGTAATCTTTTCAGATGAAAAAGCTCTTAAATCATGCAGTAATGGACGTATTCATGTTTATAGACCAGTTAGTGAACGATTTTCTGAACAATATGTTCATAAAATTATGCGCAGTGGATGCTTTTGTATGAATGCTTGGAGGTGGGTGAGTTCCCGCGGAACGGGAATATGTGTTATAGTGGATTGACAGCTTTAGTTTATAGAGATATTCTGGAGCAAGCACTGTTACCTTCAGCTTTATTAATTTTTGAAAATAATTTTGTATTCCAACAGAATAATTGCCCAATTCATACAGCGCATCTAATAAGAGATCGTTTGCAAGCTAATGAAGTAGACATTAGCCAGCGGAAAGCCCAGACCTCAACCCCATGGAAATTATTTGGGGTTTTATGGCCAAAGAAATTAATAACAGGAATTGATTCAAAGTATCTGCCGAGGTAACTCCAAATGGTCATAGATGCTTACGGTGCTACAATAAAATATTAACTTCATTGTATTTGACTTTTCCATTTTTCAAATTTTTTATTTTATACGCTACTGACTTTCTTTCAGTTAGATGACATTTTATAAACTTAAATTTTAAGTTAAAAAGCCAACATTTATTATTTGTCACATTGTCTGAGTTTGTAGAGGTCGCAGCTGTACCTCTATTGAAGTTACACACACACACCGTATGTTTACATACGTAATAGCTGTCGATATTATAAAAACTATAAGATCCTATATGCTATTTGCTGTGAATTTTTAAAAATGATGAAAATGATGAAGATGTGTGCTCTACGGGCAGTTAACGTCCTATTTGATGACTCTTTATATCAATCGAAAAAGGGTAGCGAACGTACGTAACGATCGACAACTGAAGGAAACTTAAAGCGAGATGGACAATAACAAAACTATTTTTTTTTTGTTATTGGCGTTCAACTTTAAGGTATCGTCTTTTATAATATAGTTCATCGCACAGTGGCGTAACAACATTTTTTTAAATATCTGTCATTTTTTTTTCTCGCTTGTGAGAGGAAATTTTGGGAAAATATTTGGAGTACATATTCTATATAATTTAATTTCTATTTTTCATACGTTTTCTTTTTATTTCAAGGACACCCGGTATAAACGACACACCACAAATATGTGGATCTCTCCAAAGAAATAGAAAAGCAATGGCACATGAAAACTATAATCTGACGACTTATTATTCAATCTGCTGCACCTATAATAAAACATGAAATGAGAAGTGGTTTTAGATACATATAACCAGAAAGTTTTTCAAGGGTAACATTAAATTTATACATTTTACCAAAAAATATCACAACCTTGACCATCATGGTCCATTAGACAATCTTATTTACCATCTTTGTGAGACCTTTTGTAATATAATAATACATTTTATTTACTCACAAGAAAGATATTTTAACGAAATACATCATTTTTCATGTTCTGATACACAAAAAAAAATGCACAATAAACACAAAGAAAGAAAATATTTTGGAAAACAAAAAAATTCGAATAATCAGAAATATTTAAAACAATCAGAGTCGTACAGATTTAGGTAAAATTAAAATATACAACACTGGAGAAAGCATTGTTCAATCAGAACTACTAGATCAAAAATTGCTCGAAGTACAAAAAAAAAAAGTAAAAGAAGACAAACGGAAAAATCTGTCGAAAAATATATAGCTCCGAAACGTAATATTCATGGACGAAACAAAATTTTAACTTTTTAAATTGTTCTCAAGAGAGTATGTAATGTGTTCAAAAGAGCTTATGAAAGCAGGAACTTGCACGCAATTTTGAGGCGGGAACTCTTATAACATTACGAAAGTTACTGCCATTAAATTTCGGGTTAAAAATACATTTATTTTCCGATAAGATATTGATCCTCGGTGTTGTGGAGTTGGAAACTCCACCTCAGTCACCTAACATTAATGTTATAGAGAATATTGGAGGTATCTTCAAATACTCAGTGAGAAAACATGTTTACTCTAACGTATATTCTAAAATATCAGTAAAATTACTGGGAAAATAATTTTGCATGTTAAGAGTTTGAAAATGCTATTATAAGAGTCTTAAATATATGTAAAGCTTAAATTATTATGCATCATGTTTTATTTATGTTAATAAGTTTTTATTGCACAAGTCAACCAATTGTAAAAAGATCCAGTTTTCAGAAGCTACTTCCAGAAAATTTTCTCTATTTGCAGATGTATTTCTCACATGTATTACGTGAACAACTACGACAGTGTATATTTTTAGAAATTTTATAATTTGTGTGAAACAAAGACAGAAAGGAGTTCGCGAAAAACAAAATTTTAAAAACGTATTTAAAAAAAAATCAAAATCAAGGTGTTTCTAGAGACTTTTCTTAAAAATCATGTATGCGTGAATGAATAATTTTGCTCTAAACAAAATTAACAGGTGTATAATTCACATTTAATAACAAACACAGAAACAATATCTTTGCCAAAATATTAAGTATTTTTAAAGTTGAGCCCACATCAATCTCAAAACATACACATAAGCACTTCAAATATATAGCATATATTGTACGGTATAACGTACGTGCTATGCTGTTTACCTAATGAATATTTTGAAAGTGTTGAAACTTCCCATCAACACAAAATATAATTCAAACATCAAGGTACTTAAGTTTTTAATAATAAAGGCAACATAATAATAATTCGTTTGTCAAAGTATTCAGGCTATTACAGACAATTAATACCTTGTTTTTTGTCGAAAATAAATTCCATAATTATAGAATTTTGATTTTAATAATTTATAAACGTTATATATATATATATATAGATTCTTTTAAAGGTCTAAATATGGCCATAAATATAATTTAGTCGGAAAAATTGTGTATGTACCGGGTATTATAAAAAGAGTGTAAAATATTTAAGGAGGTAGTAGTATGAACCAAAATAAACAAAAAAGTCTTAATAAACGTGGGTCCGCAAAGTAACGATTTCGGAGGTAAGTTTATTCTTTTTTGAAACATTTATTATTTATTATGTATAAACAAACAAAGGAAGCTTCTAGCAAGAACAAAAACAGTTACATAAGATGTTGAAGTGCCCCCCATCCTTTTACAAGCAGGCACAACATCTTAGTCTCAAGGATGTTCGAACTCTTTCTAAAACCCTCTCATTGGTTCGATTTGTTGGGTTTTTTATTAATTCGTAGTTGCAACTCCTCGAGGCTATTTACAGGAGTACCATAGACCAATGTTTTCAAATATCCCCAACGAAAAAAAATTTAGAGGGTTTAAATCAGGCGATCTTGCAGACCGTAAAACAGGTTCGTATCTACGCGGAAAAGTTTGATGTAAATGCTCTTTAACGGCAATCGAAAAATCAGCTGGAGCACCATCATGCTGGAACCATATTTGTTGGCTTTGATACAAAGGAATGTCGTCCTAAAGATCACACATTGTGTTCTGTAGAAAGTTTAGGTAAGCATGTGTATTGTGAAAATTAACAACTTCATGTCGCGTGAATCCGGCTTCATCCGTAAAAAGAATATTAGCAGCATCATTGCGTAGAAACCAGCGACAAAAACCATAAGTGCTTGATGATCAAGTGGATCTAAAGCCTGGACTCGTTGTACATGATACGAATGAAGCAGTCGCGTGTAGGATTCTCCAAACAAGAGGAGCACTAATTCCTCGGCTGATATTCTCCGCGGATTATGCTCTTTCCGTTGGAGAATTTCTTCTTCTGGTCTAGGAGTAAATACCGACCTCGGTCTTCCGGATAAATGACACTGTTTGCTCAATGAACCAGTATCATGCAATCTTTGGTGAATTCTTCCAACCATACAATGTCAAGGAATCTGGCGATTTGGATAAGCTTCAACATAAAGATGTCGCGCTTCGGTGGCAATCCCATTAGCACGACCATACACGAAATATTCATGTCGGTTAATTCTGCATTAGAGTAAACAGCCATAACAAACGAAAACTTGTGTACTGACAACAACAGTTAAATACTTAATGTTTATTTCACAAACCATCCAACTATGATAAGAAACTGCAAGAAACAACATTCCATATCTCCGAAACCGTTACTTTGCGGACCCATGTTTATTAAGACTTTTTTGATTATTTTGGTTCATACTACTACCGCCAATATTTACAATCTTTTTTTTAATCAGACGGTATACATATACAAATATTATTTTAGAGCCCACTTAATTACTCCGCCTTAACGGCGAATTTCATTTATTTATTATTATTCATTTTATTTATTTACTTTTTTATCGAAACCATATTTTTCAATTTCAAAATAAATTTTAATGCTTTCATGGCACATCGGTACTCAAGTTCGATTTGTGTATCAATACGTTGCATTCACATTATAATATATGTACAAATAATTTCAATATTTTGTAATACCTGAAGATCAGTAGGGTTACTAGGGAAGAGCCTTTTGAATTACGGAAACATATAGCACAATACGCTTGCTATGTGAACGTCTCAAGACCAAAAATAGACATTTAAGACACCGTTAAATGAATTGAATTGTTTTAATTAGCAGGTTCTATTAACTGGTTCTGTGTTCGCATTAGGGCTTTAGCTTGTCTGTCTCTTAGTATGACCAATTTGTAATCACAGTAATGTTGATAACGAAGGATCGAGATACGGAAATATAAAAGAGAAAATGTGATGATATGGGGGGTTCCTATTGGTAATGTTGCCAGATAATCATAAATATATCTACTACTATAAAAAATTATTCATAGGATGAAGAAAATGTAGGAAAGAAATTAAACTGATTAAAAACCACGTATTCAGTAACGCGAAAAGATAATAAAACTTGAATTGAAAAATAAACTATTACAAGATAACCTGGGGTAATAAAGTTAATGCAATAAAATTGCTGTAATGCATTAAAGTTAATAAAAACGCTAAAATCACTATCTACAAAAAGTTTTTAAAATTCGGAAATATATTTAATCCTGTATAGAATGACTCCTGACAGAGTTTGGGAATAAGGCAACCAATAAAGGTGAAATTATAGAAAACCAAAGATGAGTAATAAAATCAGGGAATATACCGCGGTATACCGCAAAATCGAAGAAGAGAAAAAGGTAGTTAATTAGTACTGACCACATATATACGCGCAGCGTTTTGTATGTGAAACGAACAAAATGGTGAATGCAAGGTTGTCGTCCGTAGTGAATTGCGAACCGAGCCATCGACACGACTAACAGTTAGGCGTAATCGAGACAAATTCATGTTGAACTGTACTGCCCGAAACCGTATGTAGGAAAGATTGTCTCGTCTGGCAAGGCCCAATTCAAATGAATGGTACTGTAAATCGCCACAATTGCATGTACACATTCATCTAGATAAAGCCGTCAATTTACTGGGTCGTAATGTGTGGTTTGGTTTGTCCTCTCAGGGATTGTCAGGCCGTTCTTCTTTGAAAGGCATGTTACAAGTGAAGTGTATCTCGAAAAGCTTCAGACATCAATTTAGCTCTGAGAGCTGTACGGGGATATGAGGTTTCATATGCAACAACATGGTGCCTACTATCGAAATGTCAGGGCGTATCTAGATGAAATTCTACCCGTACCATGGATGGGTCGAAAAGGTGTTGTCGTATATGCAGAATGATCCGCAGACCTAAAATCTCTAGACTTCTACCTACTGAAGATCATAAAACATGTTTGTACAGAAAAGGTACTCACACTGGATTTGCTAGGAAAAAATATAGAAATGACGTGTGCAACCAGACACGTGCAATAGTTCGGCGGCATCGGCAGTGTGTGGATGCGGTGATAACTTGGAACAATTTCATTAAGTTACATTTTCCCCAAGAATGAGAATTTTATTTACATTTATTCTAAAATGATTAGCGAATAATGAGTGTATACATTTTATTGAGGTACTCTCTATTATAGACAATTTCATATAAAATGTGTCAAATATGTATATATAGAAAAATAGTATACCAAGACAGAATTTAAAAAATGTTCCAATTAAAAAAATAATCACTAGTGTTTATTTGAAGGTCGAACTGTTACATTTTTAACCAAACCTAACATTCACGTGCGTCCTTCGACGCCAAAAAAAATCTGTTTACCAAATTTTTTGAAATAAACGTGTGGGTTTTGCCCAACAATGAATTTTCGTAGGCAACGATTATACATTCTCATAAAACTGCATATATATAGGTGCCAAACTATTAAGTTATTATTTCTATTTCTTCTACGAGATTTCATCATTCCATTACATACTCAGAAGATTTTGAACTCATATCATCAAGAAACTCATAGTTCTTTTTTTAATCGAGCGATAATTATTTATATATAAGTCGGAGATAAATAAAACAGTGTGTTGGCCGTCTACAATATCAATACACGCCTTCACGCTCTTCCTGGACGACGTTTTATACACACATGCATAGATTTCTCCCTTTGGATTGAAGTTATATTGCTGTAGGAAGAGTTGTGGCTCGCTTACTTAGTTGTCGGTTGTGGTGGTGCTTTATCGTCTCGGTCATGTCAATAAACTCTCCACTGAGGAGCACATTGATTTATATTCTATTAATATTATGCATCCGCATGTTTCGAAACGTTTTACACGCGACTTGTAACAGCGCCAAAGTTGTTATAATAAATATAAATACGGCATTTGTTCGTATTTACATACATACGCACAATAATACGTTTTGATGTAAACCGGAAAACTATCGGGACCTTGCCCAACGAAAAATAAAAACTAAGAATAAAGAAAGAGAATGATGGCGTAGCTGTGAGCGCATTAGGACGTTTTGTTGTCGCACATGAACTAACGACACATGCGTTGGTGTAACCGGATACCTTGATATTGTATATTTCTACAATTCTCTTTTTTTATATTTCTTGTAATGACTAGTTCGTATGTTCAATATTTGGGCTTTATAATAATAAAATATATTTCAAGTATACATAGTATATAGCGTAAGTGGTCATTCAGAAATAAATAAACCTCCGACTTACTTGCAATAGCGTGATTGATTGAAATTTTTGATATTTAATAATGTAAAATGTATGTTTAAAATATTTTTATAATTATATTTTGTATTTTATCTTGTATTACTTCAAAATTATTTTTTATCAAACAAGAAAGCTCTGGTAAATGGTTGAAACCAATAATGTATCATCTGACGTGTCTAACTTGGTGACATTATTTTCTTGTTTTTTAATGTGAATTAATTCTAATACTGATCTAGCTTTGTAATTTTTCTGTTTCGAATATTTTAACATCTTTGTTTTCGTGTTTTTTTAAAGCGGTGATGTTTTTGCATACAAAAAACGGTCACAATGAAATTGCAAATTTGTCAAAATTATATTTTTCTAAATTATAAATAAAGATCATTTTAATTTTAATATCAACAGTCAACTATTTTAAAGCCACTCGTATGATGTTAAAAATATGAGATCACATGCTGGGGTAAACGCAAAAATATAAAATAAACACATGTAGCAAGCGGGTAGGTTTAAAGTTTAGTTGACCTTCTTAGTATGTATAGTATATTCGTATGTCAATATGTGTAAACCTCAGTGCACATTTTATAATTACTAAAACAGTAGAAAATGGATTCAAATTATAAGTACCATACAATATACATAACTACCATATTTTTAATTTTTGTTTATACACCTATACTCCAAATCAATGTGTTTCCAAAGAAGACAATAAATGTCGAAACTTTAAAATAAGCTTTTTATTTAAAGAATAATTTATTAATAAGCCGAATCCCAAGAAAAATGAACCTTTTACAGTTAAGTGAACGGCAAAGAAAAAAAATAGATATATAGATATATATATATATATATATATATATATATATATATATATATATATATATAGCTAATTATTTCGTGACCTTTGTATGTTATGGTTTATTAATATACTGTCATTTATATTTTATATTCCTTGAAAAAGGCATCATTTGCCGAAACATGTAGGATTGTTTTAAATATATACATTTTGAAGTAAAACCAGACCTTATATATATATATATATATATATATATATATATATATATATACCGATAGGTCCAACCCGCTACGGGCCATACGCAACAATATACGTATGGAACGTAATGCAATGTGGCAACGTATGTACGATGCCACTCCGCGTGCGCATACATAAGTCCGATGATCGAGAGCAATAGATTGCCCGTCATTCGTATCTAGCTGTGCAAAAGTAAAGGTTGCAACAGTTGCAAGTTCAACTGTTTAGAATTTTCGAGACAATAACCCCTAGAAATCTCGAGGGAGTGAGGCGGAAGTTTTACAATAGGCTCGGCTATTGTTTGGGGAGAGAGGGCGGTATTTTCGAATCCTATATTTAGTGACTTCCTTAGAATTAAAATTTATTTTGCAGAATTATTGATTTTTTTACTTTTATCTTTTAGAAAACGTTATTGTTTTTTTATTACTTAAAATTACTTTTCCGTAGCAGCTAAGAATACAATAATAATAACTTGGAGATATAACGACCTTATTATATCTGAAACAAATTGGCAAATTACGTATACAGAACGAATATGCAAACGACTATATCCTTGCGCGGTTTAAGTCTTACTAAATTCATAACTCTGCAATGTATGGTAATGTAAGCTACTGCGCGTAGAGGGGATTCGCTGTTGCCACTTATTGCTGGGTATGGCCCGTTGAGAGCTGGTCCTATCGGTATATATATATATATATAATAACTTCGTGACCTTGGTATGATATGGTAAACCTAATCAGTAGGCGATTAAAGGTCTGTATATTACTTCAAAATATATGTATTTAAAAAACTCTACATGTTTCGGCTGTATACGCCTTTATCAAGGGAATACAAAATATTTTGTATTCTCTTGATAAAGGCGTATACAGCCGAAACATGTAGAGTTTTTTAAATACATATATTTTGAAGTAAGATACAGACCTTTAATCGCCTACTGATTAGGTTTACTATATATATATATATATTATATATATATATATATATATACTATATATATATATATATATATATATATACTATATATATATATATATATACTATATATATATATATATATACTATATATATATACTATATATATATATATACTATATATATATATATATATATATACTATATATATATACTATATATATATATATATATACTATATATATATATATATATATATATATATATATATATATAGTAGATTCAAGTAGTTGTCGATTTAAGGTCTGGTTTTACTTCAATATGTATATATTTAAAACAATCTTACATGCTTCGGCATATGATGCCTTTATCAAAGAAATTAAAAATATAAATAAATATTTTAAATTTCTTTGATAAGGGCATCATATGCCGAAACATGTACGATTGTTTTAAATATATACATATTGAAGTAAAACGAGGTCTTAAATCGCCAACTAATTGAATCTACCATAACATCCTAAGGTCAAGAAATATGAGACGAATTGTTCAGGACACTGGTCTATCATACCATGATAGATGACATTTTCAGAAAAGAATTTTTATCATGCAAAAAAGAGCAAATAAAAATTGAGAATATTTAAAGGTAATAAAAGAAATTTTCTTACTAGCAATGTCACAATGAACGTATTTTGCGTTTACCAGCAAGATTTATATACTAAAATAGGAATTCTTTATCACCATTCAAATCCACGATGGTGCCGTCGATCAGAAAGTTTAAGCTATCACAATTTTTTAGAATACTTAATGAATCAGTCCCTCCAGAAAGAAGCCATGACTACGAATAATTATTACGTACTGATTACTAAATTTCGAGATGATTAAAAGTTGTTTTTTTATGCAGTGGACGTATCCGGAAGTATGAAAATCCTTTTTTCTGTTGAAAAGTTGAAGCAACTGTATGGTAGTTAGCGAAGAAACTATATTTTTTCATTAGAAAATGATTTAGAGATGAAACAGGAGGATTAGTTCTAAATTTGTCCGAGTGCTTTATGCATTTTTTCTGTCAATCTTATCAGTAATTCCTCCGCATGCAGTGGTGTGTGGGAATGTTTCTTTTGCAGTTCAACTATAGATAAACTTCTTCTATTCTTCTTTCTGTTTCTTGCCAGTTGTTTTCTATTTTTCTATACTTTTGCTTCACATATTCTTTCTACTGGTTTAGATCCGCCCATTCTCATTAAATGTGAGCACTAAAATTGTGTTTATTCATTCGACTGTATTTCTAGGTCTTTGCTTATGTCTTTGTTTTCCATTTTATCTCTTTTAGTCCATCCTCGAACTAGTCTTAAGTACTTCATTTTGACAACTTGTATCATACTATTTCTTGTTTTTCATTCAACACCCATGATTCACAACCGAAAGTCAGTACAGGTCTGAATATCGTTTTAAATACCTACTTTAAGTTTTATGTGATACTTTTCTATTTTACTTATGAAGGAAAACAATAGACACACTTCTAATAGTATATATTATTTTATAGACAACATAGTAAATGTAAATAGGTGTGGGTGGAATTAAAAAAATTAATAAAAAAAATTTATATAAGATATTTTTCCTCATTTCAAGTTTTTTATTCCAAATAAGCAGAAATGAGAAGGAAAAGTATTTTTGAACACTTTACTCGTTTGCGAAGAATTATTGATACACAATTTTGTCTCAATATAAGACGTCAAGTATAGAATAGCAACTAAGAAAACTAATATCATCCCTAAAATGGTTATCATGTTTTGGGTTTACGATATACAGTACAAAATCTTCTATTACATTGATTAGGTACTAATTGAAAATAGTTTAATCAACGTTTCATTCAAGAACGAATTAAATAGAAATGTAATTCTCGTTTATGAAAAGACAACAACGTGTTGACTGGTTAACGAAATGTAATGGAAAACATTATACTTCTTACAATTACGATTTGATGTCATTCAAATAAGCATTAGATGGTATTAGATTTAAAACGAAAAAATTTATAAGCCAGACGACCAAAAACATTTAATTTAGAAAGTGTCATTAACCATATAAAAATACGTAGAATTAGTAGAGAATATTCTGTAGAAATCGATTAAATATATTGTCAAAACAAAAGTATGGGCTAATTTGAAGAGCCCTCGTATTTTTGAAAACCGTTTGCCCTACCACACGTCTTCTCTTTTAATAAATCAGTATAGTTTTATAGATATGTAGCTTTCAAAATAGTAGGGTATATAGTAAAGCACAATTAAAAATAACGAAGTTCAATAGTGAATTCAATTTTGAATTAGATATACTTGTATATTCACTAGAGAGTATCTCCATAAGTCGAAAATGAACTTTGTTCGCGGCCAATGTAAATTTGGCGGTCGAGACGACAAAAGTCTTGTTGTTCTAATCACGTTTACTATTTTAGAGACGATGGAAATAGTGGTTCTGTTGGCTATGTGTAGTGCGTTAATGACTCGTTATTTGCATGTGCAGCGATGCTTGTAGTGTCGAGCAACGGTTTTGCAAAACCTGAACTTGGCCGCCATCACGCGATCAGCGTCGCAGACATGAAATGCTCGCGCTGCAAAAAATGTACTAATTCACTTGAATTAAAGCTAATATAAATGCAGAATATATGTATCACAGATTGCGGTGAAGATAATTAAGAGATACGCTTGCAAATTTTCATAAAACTCAAAACATTTTAAAACGGTTTATTTATCCATAAAATGTTTAAGACGTTTAAAAAAAACATATTAAAATTAACATCGTGTTTAATTTTATTACATTTACTATGAGAAAGTATATATTGACAATGGAACAGTGTGACGAACTCTCCTCTACATTCCTAAATCATAAGCACAAAATAATTTTGCATTTCAATTACTTTATTTATTCCATAATACAAAAGAATGTTTTAAACGCATGCCTCACCTTCATTCAATCAGCTAATATTTTTTAATTAGCGATTATTAATTTAAATGTTTTAAATAAAGGACTAAAACTGATTAAGTGATATGCCTTTTTTAAGGAGAAAAAAGAAGTGGTGATGTTGATCCTATTCTTAATACGCTGCTAAATGTCCACATTGTAAATATTTTTGATCAACAGAAAACAAAAAAACTTTAGGATCATTCCGAGCTCCTTTCCGGACCGTAATACCCGCAACGTAAAATGGGTTCTTTTAACTCTATTAGGTTTATATGCATAGCTGCAAAAGTTATTCAAATTAATAAATATGTGCAAGTGTACTTATAATGAAATTATTAAGATATGAAAATGTTAGAAACAGAAGATAACTGCCAATTTTTCTCTCAAATAGTAAGAGGTGAATTGGTGTCAACGAGCCGTAAAGAAAACTGATATCGTTCAAAAAGTGTTACATAAGTTAAAAGCTAAAAGACGTATGCATAAAATATGTCTTCAAAATTACAAGAAACGTCTTACACGAGCTTATTCCACTGCGATCTTTCTAGATCTATGATTCTCATGCTTCGTTAGAATACTTCCTCCAGTCTTCCGAGAGCGGTCCTTTTTAATATAGTTCCGCTTTAGGATATTATTGGTCTCCCATTTAAGAACCGCGTGCTTGCATTGATATACTACAAGAATCGCGGTTTAATCTTTCTCTGGATATAATCTACATGCCAGTTCTTCTGTCAAGCCCATATTATTCATGTTTGTTGAGCTTGCAATGCCCTGTTAATAGGCCTATTAAAATTTTAACAGACTTTGTGTGTCTATTCAGTAGGTCCATTGTAAACTTGAGCGAATGCTAGAAGAACTGTTTCGCCTGTCTAATCTGGAAAGTTCTTCCACCTTTTCCTAGATCTATTTTCACACCACTTTCTCATATTATTATATTAATTTTTGCAATCACAAGGCACCGGCCCCATAAAGACTATAAACAAACCTGTCAACCAGTTCGTCCGCCTTCTCATTAGGCCTATGGCCTGGGACCCAGATTAACAACATTCTTTGTGATTACTACGTTTGTTTAGAGCACACGGACGCAATCCCCTTCAAGTTTAGATTTAACTTGCACTCAATCCCGTGCCTTTAACCACAGATAAGTTATAACAGATAGCTGAAGAGAATACGAAACTTGGCACGGAATTTTAGTCGAAATGGAACTCTGATTGAACCCTACGACGCGCACAGAGTGTGCCCGCCAATCATGTGGCATAACGATGTATTCTCTTTCTCCACTTGTTCCCGAAGACCTCATATATCGTAAAATTTGTAATAAAACGCCTAGCCTGCATACAACCTGCGTGATTTTACGTTTTTGTACGGCATTAGCTATCTGTAAGGAACTTATCTGTGCTGTAACATTACTTGGCTGTCATAGAAAATGGCCACGATGAGATTCGTTGTCTATTAATTATACTATTATTTATTAAATCAATCAATCAAAACAGATCTTTGACTGAATATTATCTTAAATTTACAATTTATAAATTAATAATTGATTAATGGAGATTTTGCAAGATATTTATAAATTATTATTTGCCAAAATAATTTGCCTATGTATATAACGGGTGTTCAGAAACATTCGAAGTCAAGTGGGCTCTGAACAAAAAATCGTATATCTTTACTTAAGTATCTGATTTGTAATAATTATTAAATGTCAACTGTTGTCTGTCAAAAATCAATCTATCTCAGGCATGACTTCATATTTCAAGGACTACTTTGACTTCCAATGTTTCTGAACACCCGTTATTATAATATTAAATCTTATTATAATTGCCCGTTCTCTAACAATGTTGAACTAAAATTATTTCGACATTATTTGTCGAAAAAAAATTTCATTTTGACCGAAACATAAAATATTCGCCTTCTTTCAACTGATATTAATTGTATCTAACACATATAATTTCATACATTAGCACTTTATCAGCTAATATATCCGGCAATACCCACATAAGATATCAGTACGAAAAATCAAATGAATGGTCTACAACATGTATACATAAATTACATTGCTTTTCTTATAATGAACTTCATTGATACCAATAATCGGGAAAATAAAAATTATTATTATTATTACCGTTATAACATTAACTGTAATTATTATGTTAGCATAAATTACACCGTAATTACCCGAACAGATTTAATCTTAACACGAGCAATAAAATATTAGCAATTTTTAAATTAGTGCAGTAATTTGGCACACGGCGATTATCAAATAATCAAATGCAATTAAGTCGCAGATGCGTGAAAAAGATACAGGGCCAGAAATAACTAAAAGATGAGTCAAATGGAATCGCCAACTATTTACATCTTTTAATAATTGAAATGCATTTTCTTCATCTCTCTATATATATAAATTCAGCCTGCGTATGTTTGCGCTTGCAAAGCTCGAAAAGTAGTCGGTCGATTGACTTGAAATTTTGACACAACGTTGAATTCGAATACGCGAGTGTTTTTATAGTAAAATGAATTTTTTTTAACACAGCGCGACAAGTCTTCTCGCATCGGTCAAATAAGTACACGTAAGTAGCGCAAAATTTCTCAAATACTTGAGTTAGTTGTACTTCTTTATTACAAGTTGAAGTTTGCTAATCATGTACTCTATTTAACGCCAACATAATGTTATGAAATTTTAATGATGAAAAGGAAAATAACTTTGATTTAATCTTGAATGAATTCCCTTATATTAAAACTTAAAATAATGTGTATAGGTTAGATGTAAATGTCAGGAAGATTGTATTTTAAAAAAGATGGCGAACAAATATCAAATTTGAAAGGCGAAAGTATTTGTAATATTGATATTTGAAAAACAATTAAACAAGTAGCTGGGTTTTTGCAAGAAAAAAAAAAGGAGAAATTATTATTGACTTTATAGAGATGCCTCGCTCACGTTCGAACATAGGCCGCCGTTCTTAACACGCAATCACAGAACGTCAAAGAAGATCAAACTGCAATTATCAAAACGTTTAGACGAAAATGAACGTGTTAGAGTCAGAACTTCTCAAAGGCGAGCAGAAGAATCGACAGATCAAGAGGAAAAAAAACTTGGAAGTCTTACTAATTGAATCGAGAGGACGAAGAGCGGCACGATCGTGTCAACAACGCCAAGAACAAGAAGATCAACGGCGAATACGTATGCAGTTGCAATATCTGAATACTCGAGCTTCATATCACCGAATTGCTTTTTCATACGAACCAGATATGCAATTCAATACCTCATGTAATTTCGTTCAAATCGGAAAAATGGACAAGGTACAAACCACATGATTAGTAATTAAAAAAATAATGAATAATTTAATTGAAGCAACAATTCTGATTCGACCGCGTAAAGGTAAAGACGTACTACTTCCACAAATACCACTCATTGCAACCATTCGATTACAAACGACTTCAATTTCTAATACGCCTTGCGTTCGCGCAAGTGCAATTCTTCCAAGTGTGCGGTTTGAATTTAGAAAACGATTGCTTCTCTCATGGGCAATTATAAATTGTCTGATCTTTATGTTTATGCGGAAAACGGACAAATAAAAAATATAGTAAATCCATTAGCTTTACAATCAAAAATATTTTTTAATGAAGAACATCTTTTTTCTTCCTTTCCTTTCCTTTCATTCCACATAGCCACAGTAAGGCAGGGTATTGAATTGAATGATATGTTTTCTCGGTGAATCATGCTCGCTACAATAATTTTATTTACATTCCCATTTAGACATTTACATTCTCCCAGACTGAGCCACAGCAAAGCGTGACCGGGTTTAGCTAGTAATGTATATAAATCATAGCGAAAGCCTAAAATAAATCATGAATCTAATGATGTACTTTGCAAGCCACTGAATATAATCGCATATTATTTACCATTAATTAGTGTGGTCTAAAGTAAGAAGTCAATTGGAATTCCTAAATAAAATAACAAACACGTTCACCATTCTTACTTTTCGAAACTCAAGCTTTTGCTGATATTTAGATTGCAGATTTTATTTTAGGCACCAAACGGGGCGTATGTAAACGTTCATTGCATATATTTAATTAGTGTATTACAGCAGAGGTTGCAATGCAATCAGATAACTTTGTAAAACGTTGAGTCGATACAGTAGTGTGAATAACAAACATTAACTTCTTCATGGTATGTTAACTTCTCTGAACCAGTATCATATATAATACATTGCATACTTATGATTATCTGATTTTAAGGAGATAGGAAAATTATTTTAATAATATTTCAAGCACTATATAACATGCAACTTATAAATAAATAACGTGGCATCAGTAGGTGTACGGTATTTCTTTTTTTTTTCTAATTCTCATCCCGCAAGGGAACTATTTTCATCTTGCATCGATGTATCATGTTTCTATGCAACAGAAACTGGCTCTTTTGTAGGATTACATCTATTCTTTCCTTTTCCAAACCACATGACGAGCATGTCACCCCCACTTGGAATAATGTATATATAAACTTGATTTCTAAAATAATTTCTGTAAACATATATAGAAGCGGGTTTTCATTCAAATAACCTTAAACCTCTATCTTGTGTTTAAATCACGAATTTAAATTATGTATATTGACAAAAAATAAAAGAAAATGTAATACGTTTTATTAATAAATAAAATAAATTTAATTTATTATAGTATTATTAATTAGTATAGTATTACTGATAAGTAGACTAATGATGAAATATAAAATTGTGCGATAAAAAATTCTAGAAAGTTTATGTTCGTTTCACGCTTGTATTTTAAAAGCTCTTTTGCTTCTTTCGCCACAAATGAATATAGTCGTAATCAGAACAAAGGATATTTCATATAAGTCAAAACGTGAAATATAATAAGGATAAACATTTCTTGATTCTACCAAAAGTTAACCTTAGATATTGATTTCTTGCTTATACTTGTGACCTCTCTGCAACTTCAAAAAAGTTAATGGTATCCTGTAGGGCAATACTTATATTTTCATTTTATATTGGATCACTATTACACTAAAATAATTGTTACTATACTGAATATACAGTTATCTTAATAGTTTCAATAGTAACAAAAGTCTTAATACTGGAAATTTCAGCGCGGTAGCAATATCTTTAAAGTTGACCCTTGCTAATAAACAGTCATTTATTAATACACATTAGTAACATTTCTATTTCACAATGGCATCTATATAATTTAATTTCTTTCTTTGTGTGTTTATGTAATGGATGCAAAAAATATTGTGCCTTTTTGAAGTTATATTGATTAGAATTCGACAATCATTAAATTTAACAATCAGCATTTTCGAACAAATCTTTCTTATAGCGAACTAAGCTGGAAAATGCTTCGATGACATTAAGAAAATGCTTAACAGTTAGCTGTATTCATTAGTAAGCATCAAGCGCTGGTATAATAAATTTCGTTTTACCTATTAATATTTAAAGGATCATCTTCGTATGGGATGTTCAAAAACACTGACAAAAACATTGCTATTGTATGCAATATGATCTTTATTTCTATTCCATCAATTTGAACAACCTTGCACAAACATTTCTGTGCATGAAAGATATATATGTACACGCGAGATTACCTACAATTAAAACCAGCTCAAAAGACAGATTATCACAACTGGTATAAAACCACTCTTCGCACTTTACTCGTGGTTTATAACTAAAAAAAGAGCCGATTGTTAAGTATTTTGAATAAAGTCTATCCCAACAGAAGTTTTGATGGAAATGGCCATAACAACATTTCTTCAACATTATTAGGTAAGTTGCAATTCTAGCCCTGGTTGTTATACGATCAATGCTAAATAGCACACTACAACGTGCTTGGGCAAAATCCTTAAAGAGATCTGCGATAATCAACGAAAAATTATACTGCATTACGATAAAGTTTGCCATATACCGTCACTCGAACAGTGAGCTACTTCAACAAATAAAATATTGAAATCGCTTATTTACCATATAGCCCCGACCCAAGATGCAACGATTTCTTAAAGAGAAATTTCGCGAAAGACTTTTAACTTCGGCAAATCAACCTGCTGATGATTTGGGAAAGAAGATAAAATCGCGTATCTCCAGAAAAGTGGAAAAATATATTGTGAAAATTGATTTCTTCAAACGTCAAACTGTAATGACAATAAAGGAAAATATTCTCGGCTGTTGTTGCAGATACTTCTTGGTGAAACATTTTAACTTCATATAGTAAATAATAAAAATAAATTAAAACACTTGGCTTGTTTTCACTATGAGATTTATTTAAATTCTCTAACAATTGTTTCGGCTGTTATGCCATTCTCAAAGAGATCTATAAATCTAACTTAAAGACTATCGCCTTGTTCTTATATGTTGTCTGTTCTTGTGTGTAGTGGGGGTGGTACTATATTGTGTATTACGGTGTCTATAAAGGGTGTATTGGCATATTCTATCTGTGTGTTGGTGATTAATAGATTTTGTTTTTTCGCTATTTTTATTTCTAATATTTCTAGGAGGTCCAATCTCTTGCTTTTTGTGATATTGTGTATTAAGTCGCAGTTATCTATATCGGGGAAGTGGTTGAGTTCTATACAGTGTTCGGCAAAGCCTGTGTTTTTCTCACTATATAAAATTGACTTTTTGTGTTCTTTAACTCTGTTTTTAATGGCTCGTCCACTTTGGCCGATATAGATAGCTTCACAGTCTTTACATTTTAATTTATAAACACCTGATTGGTCCATTTTATCTCTTTTATCTTTGTTGTTGCTAATCATTGTTCCCAAATTTGTTTTATTTACCCAGCTTATTTTGATATCTAATCCTTTTACTATTCTGTTTATTTTATTAGTGAGTTGTGGTATGTATGTAATTTTGTGCCATCTTTGTATATTTTCTGTTATTTTCGGGTATAGGTATTTGTTCTTATTATTTTGTATTTCTTTACGTTTTAACAGTTTATCTACGATTTTAGGGTCATATCCATTATTTCTTGCGATTAATTTAATTGTGTACAGAAATAAACACAATTAAATTAATCGCAAGAAATAATGGATATGACCCTAAAATCGTAGATAAACTGTTAAAACGTAAAGAAATACAAAATAATAAGAACAAATACCTATACCCGAAAATAACAGAAAATATACAAAGATGGCACAAAATTACATACATACCACAACTCACTAATAAAATAAACAGAATAGTAAAAGGATTAGATATCAAAATAAGCTGGGTAAATAAAACAAATTTGGGAACAATGATTAGCAACAACAAAGATAAAAGAGATAAAATGGACCAATCAGGTGTTTATAAATTAAAATGTAAAGACTGTGAAGCTATCTATATCGGCCAAAGTGGACGAGCCATTAAAAACAGAGTTAAAGAACACAAAAAGTCAATTTTATATAGTGAGAAAAACACAGGCTTTGCCGAACACTGTATAGAACTCAACCACTTCCCCGATATAGATAACTGCGACTTAATACACAATATCACAAAAAGCAAGAGATTGGACCTCCTAGAAATATTAGAAATAAAAATAGCGAAAAAACAAAATCTATTAATCACCAACACACAGATAGAATATGCCAATACACCCTTTATAGACACCGTAATACACAATATAGTACCACCCCCACTACACACAAGAACAGACAACATATAAGAACAAGTGCGATAGTCTTTAAGTTAGATTTATAGATCTCTTTGAGAATGGCATAACAGCCGAAACAATTGTTAGAGAATTTAAATAAATCTCATAGTGAAACAAGCCAAGTGTTTTAATTTATTTTTATTATTTACTGTATAAAGGAAAATTTTAGGAAATTTTGTTTTTATTTTACTGTAGACTCAACATTACAAGAACATCCGCCGTATCTTATTTTTCATTTATGAAAATACATTTACTGAAATTAAAAATAGAGATTGTACTATTTTCTACTTTTATTTAATCTTAATTATGAATCTTTTGTACAAAGGTAACATGAAAGTAATATAAAATAAAAAACAAGAAAATGAGCCTCAAAGATAGACTTATTTGTGCATAGGATTTTTTTCACAATTACTGTTTCGCGATATGACAGACATATGGAGAGACTACGGCGAAATGACACTGAAACTACAGTCATTGGTGTGCAGCCGTTTATTCGTCACGGAACGACATTATTAATCCGTTTATTCACATTATCGTGTTCGAAACTTATTGCTTCCTTTTTAAATACTTTCCTTTTATTCTCTCTTTCTCTTACTCTATATTTCACTCTCTTTCTATCTTAATTAAGATCGGTTACGAGATGTTAGACTGGATTATTTAACAGTCTGGCGAAATAGATTTTGTTCGATGGCATCTCGTTTTACAGATGAGCGACCGTCTTGCCGGCTTAATAATACACCACTAACACATATTTAGTCTATATTCTTTTTGCATATGAATGAAAGAGAATGTATATTAAGACTTTGTTAAGTTTTTAAAGTATGGCCATCTACGGCATATAAAAACTTTTTTTATTATTTGACTTAAGAAAAACTAATTTTTTTAGAAAATAAAATGAAAAGCAGAATTCCCAAAATATGAAAAAGTTTACGTCAGTTTTTTTAATTTTTTTACAGAATATGAATTAAAAACTTTTAAAAAATCAGAATTATTGTTAAACAAAGAAAAAAAACTAGAAATTTGCATTTCATTCTTTGGTGCAGAAGCAATAGCAACAACTACAAACGTATTACAGACATCCTACATAATTTTGTAATTTTTGTAAATGTTTACAAAATACCTAGAAGTTGTAACCTTGTAGTTATGTAGAAAAGTAGTGATATCGGATTTCACTTTTCATTTCCAATTAATAGAAATGTATTTCTTATTAGCATTGAACAGATATATCTCGAAACTATTTTCTATTAATAGAGGTTTACAAGGTGGACTCGCTAGTCTACGACTATGTTTAATATAGTACTTAAGGTTATCAAGGAGAATGAGATTAGGAGAAATGGAATATTATGCATCAGTGCCTTGCATAAGCAGATGAGATCATATAGTTACAATGATGAAAAATCATACATGAAATTGTAGAGAAATATCTTACTTAAAAATTAATGTAGATGGGCGTGTGAAGTTTGGACATTTCTAGAATAATTTGTGAAAGAAATTTAAAATTGTCAAGATTTGAAATAAAAAGGAACTATAAAAGTTTTCCTATTTAGAGCAATCGATTATTGCACGCTGTAACTAGTTCAGTGTATGTTAAGTATGTAAGCTGTCGACTACAGTATATTCTTGTATAGACAAGACTATACTTGTAGTCGGCAGCTTGGTCTCTATACCCGTGGATTTAATATTACGGAATTTAAGGAAATATCTCCAGTGTTAGAAGATAATTACCTATATCGTATTATGGTGGTATAAGGAGTTATAGACAGGGAATTTCAGCTTGGAAAATGCTCTGATGTCGCGACGCCTTGCCTGGTTTGTTATCGAGGAAAAGATGCTTGGGTCCGAGTAAATAATCATGAGACAGAAGAAAGTCTAGTCATTCATGCTCGGACAATTCCTACCATTCTACAAGACCAGCTTCGAGTGAGGAGAAGGTTTATTCCCTTTGAGTACCCCAAGCCCCATGCCCTAACAGAGCATATGGTACGACGCGTTTCATAGTACCACAAAATGCTCGAGAGGTTTATATAAATGGAACATATTTTGTTGTATTAACAGCATCTAAACATATGTTACTACTATAACGCCCTACTAAAG
The DNA here is from genome assembly GCA_935421215.2 of Melolontha melolontha. Lineage (NCBI taxonomy): Eukaryota > Metazoa > Arthropoda > Insecta > Coleoptera > Scarabaeidae > Melolontha > Melolontha melolontha. Next base: position 120,316,528 of record OW285239.1, on the reverse strand, counting down.
CACAGAACAACATTTGACTCTTTGAAGTTGAAGGCACCCCTGTGTCTGTATGGAGGTGTGGTAGCGGTCTTCGTTACTGTACAAGGAGTTGTGGAGTACGTGGTACTGGAAACACAAAAGACAGTCACATAAAGTGATACACCAAGGAGCGCTTGCCCAGTATTATTGAAGCACTCAAAAACAATCGCCTTCGCTAGAGACCATCCATCTGGTTTTTCTAGCACAACGATCCGGCGTATGGTTTTGACATTTGTAGCGAGTATTTAACAGGAACCGGGATGACAGTACTGGAGCATCTATCCAATAGCCCAAAACTCGCTCCATTCGATTTTGTACTGCTCACCCTGTGCAGAACAGACTGAAATGGAGGAAGTTTTCTGACGATAGAAGATCTTGTTAGAACATGGGATAACGAGTCGTCCAGCTTTCAGAAGAGTTGGTTCGATGGCTGCTCTCCAATAATGGATAAGTGCACAGAATGTGGTAAAAATTATATTGAAAGATTGTAAAAATTAATTTACTAAGTATAATCTGAGTAGCTTTCATGTAAAAAGTATTTTATTTCTTCTCAAATTTAATGCTTAGGTAGAATTGTTAGAAAGAACTCTTATACATTCTTGAGAACGAAAAATATCACAAGTATAAGTGTACCATTCAATAAAATAATGCTACTTGCTACTCATAGTTCGAAAAGGGCACAAGATTAGTTTCTATAAAAGATATTGAGATGTATTAAAATGGTTTGTTAGTGTATTTTATCTAAATTGTATAACGAATATTTGAAACTTATATCTACGATAAACTAGTTCTAAGATTACAGTACAAAACAGATTTTTGAAGAATCTAACACGTATTACTACTATTAGGTAGAATTATATATAAATACACAAGTCTGAAGAAGATAGGAAATTAAAAAAAAGATATTTGCTTTATTCAGTAAATTCTTTATGTTGATTTTCGTGTGTCATTTGAATTAATAGTTTCCTTTTTTTATAATTTTATAATTAAATTCGTTTCCAATATAGATTTGATTTATTTTTTGTACTCTTTATCAAATTTTGAATATATGTATATATTCCCTATTAGAAACGATTAAGAAACGCATGCTTCTGGACTTCGTCCGTATTCTTTAGGATATTACATTACAAGCGATAACAGAACCCATTATCGAATAATATATGTTTGGATAACACCACGGAATTTAATATTTTCCCAGAATTTAAGCAGACATGCTCTTCATATAATTTAAGAGTCTCTCGTATTAATTAGGTTGTTACGAAGAACAACTGAGTAGTTATCGTAGATTGTTTCAATAATGCAATGTATTTATATAAATGATCAATACACAATAAAAATATTTATTTCATCCTTCTCTTTTTTCAGTAGCAAAGACTTTCTTATTCAGCATATTAGTACCTCTTGCAGGCATATTTCAAATAAGATTTAGTATTTTTATGACAAACAGTAAATTGTAGAACAAACAATACTATATTGTATTCAATCAAGTGTCTAATCACACTTACTAACGAAATTAAAATCACAGACTTCACTGCAGCAGCACGGCACTTCTTCCTGCGAAAAATTGTAAATTGCAATTACGCTTCCCTCACGGCATTAAAGACCACTTCATTTCACGTAATTATTGTCGCTGCAAGTCAGCAATCTGTACAGATAAAAGATATTTATTAAAACGATGAAAAACTGACGAGAAAACTTTCAACAGAGAACAACGTTTAGAACGACGGCTGTAAATCTTAATCAACACCTCAATTCAATGAACGATAGCTGTAATTCTTTAAGAGCCGGCGAGCAAATTCCACTTCAATACACGAACAAGTTTACAGAAAACCACAATTATATGCTCGCAGGATAGGAGAAATGCACAAAAGAAATGAGACATAATCTCTGTGTTGAACAACGATAATAGCTCCGTTAGTTTTGCCACCTCGGCGAAATGTGTTTTGCAATTATTAACATATTTAAAGTAATCATACAAGAAGAATTATATTTATAGCATACACTCACGCTTAAAGTAGTAATATAAATGTTGGCGATATTGTTCGGTAAATGAATAATATTGCCGGAAATTTCATTGTCTTGCACTTTACATACGATACTAACTAATAGAGTATTAACGTTTATAGGTGCATGTAACATATTGTAATGACTAGAAAGTGCGGTTATAATAGTAGGTACAAATATTTCGTGCAAAGAACATCCGTTTACAACCAAATAAACATACATTAATAAACAATGTGATGAATAAAACCGAAGGTGTAATTAATTAAGCTTAAAAGATAAGACTATAAACGTCATATTATTTAAATTACTTTAAATGATCAAGAAATATGACAAGGAAAGTTGTAAAATAAAAGGTTATTCATAAGTAAGTTACATTTTCAAATTGTCGTCGTTTTGTTAAATAGTAAAGTATACACAAAATAAAAACGTATTTGTGTTCATAAAATAATGGGGTTTACTCGTCGTTCATATTTTTTATTTCCGTTACCATGACAACAAGGCTGTTGATAAAAATAGAAACGTTAGCTTTTCTTACTGACTTCGACAGACATTCACCCTGTGAAAAATGGTCTTGACGTTGCAAAATCGTGGAAGTATTGTTCAGTGCTACTATGAATGTACAAGAAGTTTAGTAGCAAGAAAATTCAGAAGAAACAATAACTTGAGAAACGGGCCGTGCAGTTTACAGACTTACCGCAAGCTAATCCGTAAATTTGAAGAAACTGGTTGCGTTACTGATAAAGCAAAATCTGGAAGTAGCGAACGACATTACTGCTGCGAAGTTTTACGTGAGACTAGAGAAACAGCCGGAAATATTAACTACGGAATATGTAGCGCTAATCAAGTTGCAAAACGTCAACAAATAAGTTGCACCACAGTGTGGAAAATTTTGAGAAGGCATCTAAAAATGTATTCGTATAAGATGCAAGTTTTATTTGAACTTTTGAACGAATAAACTAGTTAGGTATGATTTTGCTCTTCGTGTATTAGCACAAATTCAACAAACTCCTAAGTGGCTAGATCACGTTTTATGGACCGACGAGGCGCATTTTCAACTGAGTGGGGGGTATTAATATTCACGATTGTAGGGTTTGTCGGAAAATCATCCGCATACTGTAATTCAGCAAGGGATTCATGATTTGAAAGTAACCGTGTGGATTGGGTTCACATCCCGATTCATTTTAGACCACATTTTTTTCAGAAAAATCAAAATGGGCAATTAAAAACAGTTACAGTTACTGATATTTTACCATGCTGCAAAATTTTGTTATTCCAAGATTGCACAATTACGATATTGAAAATATCATCTTCATTCGAGATGGCGCACCCCCTCCCATATTTACACTCCAGTAAAAAAATCTGTTAATTTAACACTTTTGGCAACGTATCATAAACAGAAACTTTGCCAATTCTTGGCTAGCGTGTTCTCCAAATATTAATCCGACAGATTATTGGCTATAGGGCCATCTTAAAGAAAAGGTTTTTTAAGTCATTCTACGACTATTCAGCAGCTTAAAGAATCAATTTTACAACAAGTATTCCAGTTAATTTACTCCACGATGTTGTCCACAGTATAGAAGTAAGACTGCTTCTTGTTGAAGAACAAGATTATTTGATTTGTAATAAATCCCATTGTTTTACCAATAAAAACCTGTTTTTAATTTATGTAGACTTTATAAGGAAATTACAGCAGTTTTAAAATGTAACTTACTTTTGAATAACCCTATACATTAAGATCTGAGAATAAATATAATTAAGGTTCATTTTCCTCAAGCTATTGTTGATACATTTACCAATAAATTTTCTTTTGTTTTCTCTATAAGTAGTGATTGTTCTTACATTCAGGAGAACACCAGTTATACTCCTATTACATGAATATCAGTAACTGAAGACGAAGTGCTTAGTATAATGGCAAAATTTTCCCAAAGAAATATTGCGTGTGATCGTTTAATTTCTAGTTTTAATCTACATGATGTAAGATTTGCTCTCGTAAAACCGCTTACTTTTATTATTAACATAGCAATTCGAACTGCTACTTTTCCGACCATTTGGAAGCGAGTTAGAATAAGCCCAGTATTTAAGAAGGGTGATAATGCTAATGTTGATAACTATAGACCCATATCAGTATCCTCCAATTTTCTGAAGTATTCGAAATTGTAATTTGTTCCTATTTGTATCATAACATGAAATTCTACATTTCACCATTTAAACACAGCTTTATGCGAGATCGATCAACAGTGACAAATATGGTAGTCACCAGATTTGTCCCTCTGCGAGATTATTAGTAAGGAAAGTAGCCAAGTTGACGTCGTATATACGAACTTTAGTAGTGCCTTTGATGCGATTAACCATGGAATTTTACTTGCCTAGTTATCTGCGTTTGGATTAAGTCCCTCCTTATTACTTCTTCTACTGTCTTACTTGGCTAGTAAATCTCATTTGTTTTTTTATAACAGCTATAAATCCTTTGAGGTCTCACTTTGAAGTCCCGCAAGATTCACTCTTAGTTATCGATGTATTATCGACTTTGTCTTGTCCACTACTTGCCGATGCATATGATCTAAAAATATATTCATCTATCAGAACTTGGGATAATGTGTTACATTTGCAACGGTATTTGAATATTCTCTCCCAATGGTGCTCAACTTGTAGATAGGGATTGAACATCAACAAATGTTGCTACGTCTCTTATACAAAAAAAAGTTAATTTTATGAACTCATAAATAATTGAATTCTTAAATTCTTTCAATGGAGACTGTGGTTAAATAATAATTTAAAAAAGGTATATAACCCCTTACCACAATTATTAGTCGTATCCTAAATACGTATTTCGACAACTAAGTTGTCATCATCAGTAGGTAAAAACTACTAATTAAAGTCACACGGGGCACAATAAAGTAAAGTAAGATAAACGTTTCCGCACAACTACTATACACTGCAACCCTGTAAAGACTGCAAAGACTGTAAAGACTGCAAAGTGAGTCTTTACAGGGTTGCAGTGTATAGTAGTTGTGCGGAAACGTTTATCTTACTTTACTTTATTGTGCCCCGTGTGACTTTAATTAGTAGTTTTTACCTACTGATGATGACAACTTAGTTGTCGAAATACGTATTTAGGATACGACTAATAATTGTGGGTAAGGGGTTATATACCTTTTTTAAATTAATTGAATTCTTAATAAAATGGATAGATAGCATAAAGTGTTCTGTTTGATTTTTATACAATGTATGTACATTCTTTAGTTTCTTCTGTTATTGGTTTATCCGTCGGACAATAAAGCTATTATTACAACAACATTAAGTTTTATTTTGCATTAGATTTAAATAATATAGGTAGCTATAGAAGAAACGCGTTAAATCCAATCGTATGTCATTGATGACGTTTACATGTTGTCATAGCTGTATTAGATAATCTCAAAAAAATTAGTTTGTTAAACTATATTTGAAAGCTTTTATTTCATTAATTTAAGTACAAAATGTTATAAATTGATGATAATATAGACATTCATAACAAATAAAGACATTATTTCCGATTCAATACTAAATGTTTCTTGTATATATTTTTAACAGGGTAATAGTTGCTTGCGGTATTGAAAGATAACATATCTGTCAAATAAGTCTAGTTTTGCGTACATTTTTCTCGTTTATTTGGTTTAAAAACAGTTCCCTTTAGAACTACATTGTGTTTATTATCTCGTTGCGTTATTTGGATAGAATGCCAAAAGGTTTCTGTAAACAGTCGAAGCAAGTAATTGCTTCATTATTGACCTTTTTATAGTTGACATTTTATAATCCTATAATTGACATCTTGCCGGCAACATATATAAGATGTGTCGTCATGGATCTAGTATCACGCGTTTTCTCTATAATTAGTTGCTAAATAACTCAAAGAAGTCTCTTCACTTGAAAAATTCTCTGGTGTCTCGACATTCGAATTACTCATCCTCCTTTTGAAGAGATTGTAATTATTTAAATATCCTAATCTGAACGTGCTTTTAGAATCATTTTGAAAAGCATTAATTTAGAAATGACAAAAGGAAATCTAATGGAAGAGTAATATGAAGTTTATATTAAGAAAAATATGTAGATATATAATTGAATTTGCAAATGAAATATTTCTATATATTTTTTAACAATTCCCAATTCCAACATTTGTCGAAATCAAAAATATGTTTCTTCAGAATATCGGGAACTATTCCATGCACAAATCGAAAAAGCGAAACCTATGGTCCGGTATCTGAAAATTTTGATAATGCTTGAATGGCAAAAAATTGTCAAGAACCGGACGGAATGGAAGAAACAAGGCTAAAATCCATAAAGGGCCTATCGAGTAAGTATAAATAAAGTGATGGTTGTAAATTTTTTAACAATTTAAAAGTTTTATCTTTAAATAAAAAATATTATAGATATATCATTTTTTATGCCTAACATCTATTAGAATCAGAAGAAAGAAAATGTAGCGAAAAACTACTATCACACAAGCGATTATTTATCTTTGTCTTATTTTCAAGCACGAGCCTTGTGTAGGAGGTGAACATATAAAATACAAATAATGTAAAGTGTAATTTATTTATACAGTTAGTAGTATCAACATTTCCGTATATCTATTTAAAAAACATGCGTGTTGACTATATATTTAGAAGTTAAAAACGTCCTTTGGCTGTATTTATGTAAACGCGACAAAAACATGTCGACTTCCGTCTAATTTTTCATCTCACACGTATCCTCTATACACAAATTCATTTTGTAAATCGTCTCAGTTTGCCATTCCTTTATCTTTAAACATTTGTACGTATATGTTTGTGTAAATCGTAGTAGGCCATCGTGAAAGGCACGAAATTGATTTTTATTGTGAAAAGCATGTCAACAACAGTTAGGAGATATTCGAGATACTCAGGAGACACTTGAAAGTCGCGTATATTTGCAAAGATTTCTATGTATGTACATACATTGTACATACCTTACTAGATACGATTATGGTTCGATGGATTAGTAAAGCAAATAAAAAATATGTTGTCTTTGAAAAGTAATTTTTTAATTTTTCCTTTTGTTTATTTAGAAAAGACGATTGTAATGTGACACTTATTAGTTAAATGTGTACTTAAAAGATGCATTAAGAGAAATAATAAATTTAGCAGATGGTTTGTAAGAGGGTGAAAATTTAAACAATCTTCAATAATTGCAGACGGTGTCACAACAACAAAAGAAATCACTTAAAAAATAGAATACATATGAGAATAGTTTGGCAGTAATTTTCACACGTACCAATATTGGTACCATATTGGTAGGAATATCTTAATTTAAAACATTTCTAAAATATTCAGCGAATTATTTATCTTCGGAAAATGATTAAAACTGAAGAATATTAAATTCGCTAACGTAATAATAAGTAAATTATGGGCCATATAAATTATTTTGCGATAAAAGGTTTGCGACACGAGCCGTAGCGAGTGTCGAAATTTACGAGCAAAATAAAATAGCATTTTTTTAACACGTGTATCGTACACTATTTTTTCTACAAACACAATTTTTGGTACAAAACTTTTATAAAAAGTTAATGAAAAGACACTGATCAAAATCTGACAGCTTATGAATACGTTCTGACACAACCGTTAAATCACGTCAAATTACTTTGTCACAATTTGAAAATGTTCTACTGACATATTTTAAAGAAAGGTCTGAAATTTGGAAATCTACCCTTTGGTCACATTTAATAAATATCTCGAATTGCACAAACTGTACATTTAATATTAGTTATTCAAGGAATAGATAATTTTTATTTAGCAATAAAAATCACTTTAATATACAGGGGTCGGCATAAGTCAGGCAACAAATTTGCATTAAAAGAAAAAAATGCAGCGTCAAAATGAATTTATTCAAAGAAATTACAAAAGGGATTCGAAAAAGGGTTACTGTAAGTGTTCAAATTGATGGCCATCTTGATCAATGCATTTACTGCCACTGTTTCCATATTTTTAGTTGTTACAGATACCGAAATTCGGTAAACATAGTTTCGGAATCCGCGTTCGTACGAAGATACGACGTAACAAAAAAAACTCTTTCTTGAAGCGTGAACTTGTATCGGTTATTCATTCTGAAAACGCGTCTACTTGACGAGCACGTGTTATCATGACACCGAGACAACTGCCTGAAGCACGAACATGCTTCGTTTTAATCTTTTTCGACAGCGTTGCCAGACTTATGAGCGTTGCCGGACTTATGCCGATTTTTCGAGAGCGTTGCCTGACTTATGCCGACCTTTGTATGTAATTTTCTCTTGTCATTTTTGTTAAAAATAAATTACTTTATTGCACGCTACGCAATAATATCGCATTTTTAATTGTCGAAATGTAGTTTTTAACAGTGTTTGTAGAAAAAATACTTTACTGGACTACTTTTACAAGATTTATTCAGATTTATACATTAAATGTTAATGTTAATATGTGGAGTACAATTAGAATTCCCTTTGCAAAAAGGAACAGTTTTGTTTTGAATTGAAGAAGTCGTCGAAATCTCTCTTTTTTTCCTGTTGCACCACGATGATTTTTGTGACATTGAAAAAATAATTTAAGTTTTTTCAAACGAAATTACTCACAGGATGGAATAAAACGTTGTATGAGATACGCCCCACAAAATATTTTCCACAGTACTCGTTTCGAACTCGGCTCCTTCGTCGCCTCAAACCTGTCAAACCTCATTTGCCAGACTTATAACTAGAGCTGAGGATGTTTGCGGTATAACCATGGTTATACCGCAAACATCCTCAGCTCTACTTATAACGTAAATAATTAAAACATTCTAAAAATTTAATAAATGCATTTTTTAATAGGCGAATATTTTTTATTTCAATATGCCCCACATTGGGCACCATTTTTTCATAAATATTTTTTTATGTATGCACTTATATTGATGCGCTATCAAGTTTTTGAATAAATTTACTTGTTCGTAAAAGCATACAAAGAAGAGCAAACTGAATAAGACCATTGAACATCTCCTATGTTCTTGTTACTGTTATATGATTTAAATAATTAATTTTGTTGAAATATTATAATTTTTAATGCACAATGTTACGTTTCAATGTAACATCTCTTAATGCCTAATTCAGTTAAGTAATATTTGCAGTATACCGAGTATCTCTAGATTTACAGGTTTGTCAAAACATTATACATTACAGAACTTTACGAGTGCTGCAAACGTTGGACGAGGCATTGTGCTTCATTTTATTTCTCGTTATGTTTTATCACGCTGTGCGGTCGTTTACGTTCGCGGATTTCTTTCTGTCTGCTCTAATACATGTATGTGTGTGTGTGTGTGTGTGTGTGTTTTATTGTTTTTAACGCGTGGGCAGGTGATAAAATACGTTTCGTAAATCGTGCAGATAGGGAGTTTGCTTCAGCGTGCATTGCATGTAGGCACACACACACATTATATGAATGTACTTCGTTTTGTGAGATGCAGGAAGTGCGACCCGCTCGAGCGGCAAAATAAACAATCGCGACATTCCGATCAATTTATTACGTACCGGGGAACGACACGAATTCGATACGGATAGCTGCCGGGTAACCGGTTAGAATAACCGTTTCGTTTCATTATTCGGACTTTAATTAAAACCGAACGCTCTAACACAAATAGAGAGAGGCAGAGAAAAAGCGCGGTACCAAATTTAAATCTGATCGATTGTCGTTAACTCTATCTATCACGTTCTCTTGTGTTTCACAAACTCACCGTGAATTGTTTGTTTTCTAATTAATATTGATCCGTTTAATCTAATTGTGATCGGTTAAGCTAAGTGAGATAGAATTAGACTGGAAATTACGTGCGCTTTTTTTGGTCATTGATATACGATATATAAATGTGTTTTCGACAAATTATTAAGTCTAATTGGATATTTTTATAGTAAAAATAGTTCACAATTTATAAAAGTGTCCATCTCCTTGCTCAAGACATTTCTATTTCTATGTTCTAGGTGATGACGGAACAAAAGTTCATTATAATTTTTAGTTGACATACATCCATAGGGATTTTTTTGATATCACGCAAAAGAAGTGCTCGAATGTTTTGACAAAAAAAAACTTTTCAATTATTTTAGCCCAGCAGAATTTTGCGGAAAATATGGAAAACATCACAATTTACATTTTTCTATGTAACTAAATACAGCAACTTTTGGTAGATTTGCGCAACTTGAGGATCGTTATCGGTATATTTTTCTAGTGAAGTATTTCAAGTGAACTCAAAAGGCGCTCTATAACATTAATGTCAGGTAAATGAAGTTACCGATAACAGTAGAATATTTAATATCAATTATTTCTTCAATAATCCGAAGACAATACTTTGTTATCGGCATATTTTTCTAACAGAAACCATTTGAAACATACTCAAGTGGAAAAAATCTCACCATTTTTTATCTAAAACAAAAACATTTTCAATAATATCGAAATATTATAAATCCGATGTTAAGAACACAATACAAGTTAATATTTGTGCGAAAATTGTTTTTCAGTCATGCAAATACGTACATATTTCATCTCGCTATAGATGCGTCAGTGCATGATGCTGGGAAAGATAAAATTGACAACAAAAATTCCCTTGTTACATACAGAAAAGGCAGCATAGAAGAACACTCAGTGCCGATCATAGACTAGTGTCAATATCACGCACGCCAAATCAACCATTGCCGTCTACATGACCAGTGTAGGACACTGGCAAGACTAAAAAGCAGTTTACAATATTTGTGGAACATTACACCTTTATATCAGAAATTTTAAATGTGGGCTTATATTTTCTTAATCTTCATTTTTCTATCTACACATTCAAGGTTCCTTACACCTGCAGATGATGTACACAACCATCAACATAAGCCGGCCAACAAAGCAATGGTAAGTCACTGGCTTATCACGCCGGAGACTCAGGATCGAATCCCGGGCCGCTGTACGGGAAAGTTTTCGTTCTCATTTAAGGTGAATATCGACAGCTAAATAGCTAAAGTCATTCCACAGGCATAATTCATGGCCTGCCAATTTCCCCGCCAAGGCATTGATTATTATTATTATATTATTGCAAGCTTCTCGAAACTCCATACGCTCTACTTGACATTGAACTAAAAAGCTGATCATTTATTTCATCCGTGAGTATCACTGTGTTCCAGAACGATTCTGTTTTACTGTGTCTTTTAGTTCTACGTAAATTTCTCCTTCGTTTCATTTTACTTAATATTTATGGTTAACTGAGCTTCTTCTCTCAAGCAATATATATTTTGCAAGTACAAGTATGTAATATATGCATATTTCACCACTTTGTGTAATGTATCAGCAGTGTTGAATGTACCATGTTGACAAGTTCATTCTTGGCTATTACATGTAAGATGTACGCATCCAAATCATACCTATATTTACGAGGGTGGTTTGACAATTAACTTGGTTTACTATGAAAGAAAACAATATGAGTTTTGCAACGTACTTTATTTTTCGACATAGTCCCCTCGAAGTTCAACGCACTTGCCCCAACGTTTCTCCAGCTTCGCTAATCCTTCACGGAAATGAATTGCTTCGATGCTTTCACAATACTGGTTTACTTTCTGTATGACATCTTCATTAGACTCAAACTTTCGTCCTTCCAGAAAGTTTTTAGTTTCGGGAATAGATGGTAGTCCGAAGGAGCTAGATCTGGCGAATACGCAGGATGCGGAAGCAGTTGAAATCGTAGCTCGGCCAATTTTTGCCGAGCGACACGACTTGAATGCACGGGGGCATTGTCATGGTGAAACAACACCTTTTTCTTGGCCATTCCCGGGCGTTTCTCTGTTATTGCCGCCTTTAATCGGTCCAAAAGTGATGCATAGTATTCACCGGTAATGGTTCTTCCCTTTTCATGGTTGTCAATTAGGAGAATTCCCTTTGCGTCCCAAAAAACTGACGCCATGACCTTTTCAGCGGATGGAACGCATTTCGCTTTTTTCGGAGCCGATTCGCCACGGGCGCAATCCATTGTTTCGACTGCTGTTTAGTTTCCGGGATATAGTGGTGTATCCAAGTTTCGTCCATTGTCACAAAACGGCGAAAAAACTCAACTACATTCTTCTGAAATACTTGCAAATTGTCGGCAGATATTCGCATGCGAATTCGCTTTTGCTCTTGAGTGAGTAAACGCGGCACCCATCTTGCGCACAGTATTTGCATGTGCAATTCTTTATGCAAAACGAAGTGAACTCGCTCAGTTGAGATGCCTGTGGCTGTGGATTTCGGGTGTCACAGCTGATTGAATCACACCACGAATTCCAACTTTATCCATTTTTCGCTATTGCTCGAAACACTTATGTTTAAGTAACTGTCAAACAACGAGTTACTGTCAGAATGACTTAAGACCAGAGAATATTAACTCATAGGAATGACACTTTATGACTACATATACAGATTACATTTGCGCCCTCTATTAGTGTGTGAACCAAGTTAATTGTCAAACCACCCTCGTATTACCATACTGTGATTGACTGTGAATTAACATGTAAATAAAATGCCTAGACATATCAACAGTTTTTGTTATGTGTGCGCGGAACTAACTTTTAAATCGCAAAAACCTACTTTCACCGAATTCGTACGAAGAGGTAACGAACTTTATTTCAGAGTTAATTAAAGTAGAAGATCTAGATAAGTCATGGACCCCTCACGTATGTTGTAAGACTTGGGTAATTGTTAACGGGTTGGTAGAAAGGTATGAAACGTAAAATTCAGTACGAATGATGTGGACAGAATTGAAAGACCATGCAACGGATTGTTACTTTTGCCATATTAACGTACTAGGCATCGGACCGAAGTCCAAGCATACTGTGCAATATTGCAATTTACCATCAGTTTTACAGCCCATTTACGAATAATCGTTTCGATTTCTTTCCGGAAAATTTGGGTGCTACAAGCGGCGAACATGAGGAACGGTTTCACCCAAGACGTTGCAGTCATGAAAAAACAATACCAACAGAAATGGAGTCCTAGTTTGCTTGCTAATTACTGCTAGACATTAGCTGGGATGAGCCAGAGACAAAATCTCGCCGTAAACTTACACAACAACATTTTGAAGTAAGTCTAATATTAGAAACATACCGATACTGATACATATTTCGGTATATCGCACAACACTACGTAGCAAACAAAGTGCGTTGAAATGAGAAAGTCGAAGGTGATTTTTCTGATACTGGTGATATGTTACGTAACATATTTATGTCACAAAAAAATTTTTGTTTACCAGTTTTTTCTAGTTTTAATTTTTGTATAAAGCATAAATTTTCGATATATACACAATACCTACATACCAGGGTAGCACCGATTATTTCTGCAAGCTAATATTTCTATTGAATCAAAGAAATCAAACATGCTATTTAACAAATGTTTATTGTTTTCTATTTTGACAGTTCGAATTTAGTTTTGATAACTGCAACAGTTATTTTGCAAGCTAATTTCAAATCGAGTGGTCTGCAGTAAAAATGCATTTAACGAGAGATAATTTTAGAACCATGAATTACTATGACTTTTAAGGTTATTTAACTCCAAAACAAAGTGTTTCAAGACTTCGTGCTGCATTTGGCGATCAAGCTCCTCCTCAGAGGAGTGTCTACAACTGGTATAACGAATTTAAATTTCAAAGGGTTTCACTTAGCGACGATTTTCGCGAAGGAAGGCCAATCTCAGCCGTTACTGAAACAAATGTAGTCGCCGTACAAGGAATGGTTCAAGACGACAATCGAGTCACGTATAGGATTATTAGGACCACCTTGAGTATTGGCATGACTGCAATAAACAAGATTTTATATAATCATTTGGGTGCGAGGAAAGTCTGTTGTCGTTGGTTACCTCATAATTTAACACAGGAACAAAAACAATGCCGAGTGGAATGGTGTAAAAAAACGCTTAAGAAATATGATGGAGGTAGGTCTAAAGCAGTTTACAACATCATTACTGGTGGCGAAAACTGGATATATGCATTTGAACCGGAACTAAAACAGCAGTCGGCTCAATGGGTGTTTCCAACAGAACTTAATCCATTTAAAGTAAAAAAATCTCGAAGTGTTGGAAAGAAAATGGTAGCCAGTTTCTTCTCAAAATCAGAACCTGTCACAACAGTTGTGCTTAAAAATAAACGCACGATTACCGCAGAAGACTAAAGGATAAAATGTGTGGTGTATGATTTGCAAACCCAGAAGATGCAGTGGAGAGTTTCAAAAACCTTATATCTGAAATGACTCAAGAAGAGTGGAGTTTATGCTATGATAACTAGTTTTATCGAATGTGTAAATGCATTGAGTTTAAGGGTGAATATTTTGAAAAATAATAATAAAAATAATTTTGACTACAACATTTTGTTTTATTAGTTTACAGAAATAATCGGTGCTACCCTCATATATAGCTAAGTTAATAAACTTTTATATTGAACAAGTAACATCTCTATATTTTCATATTTTTTAGATTTAACCGGCTCTATTTAAAAAAAGCTTTTATTTTATAGTCGTGGAGAAATTGCATTTGAAAATATCTTTACAAGTTCCCTTTTAACCTATCATTTTCCAAATAATTTAATCCATTAGAACATAAGCCAAGTGGTGTATATTTTACTAACTTATAAATTTTATTAACTGGCATTATCTCAAATACTACATTTATGCTTCTATGCTTCCCAAAGACGAGCCTCTAATTACGACTAAAATAGACGTCTATATATAATACACGTGATAATAAATTTCCCCAACGAAAATAACACTGTAAGGCTTTAAACTACAGTCGCTCTCTCTGGTGTGCTTGTAAGAATCCGTGGAACTAAAATACTCATTTTTTCCCATTTGGTGTTTCGACTTTCTTTATTTTTCAATACGTAACATTCAGTTTTAAATAACTTTTTATAGCGTACGTGTACATGCATATTATAACATAGCATACAAGAACACTGTCATTGTGCAGAGCTAACGTATCGCAACCGCAAACGACGCGCGTTTTGTTGCGCTGGATTAATAACAAATTAAAAAAGGACGAACGAGAAATGAATGAGTATAGAGAACTTGTTCAGAGCCTGTTATTCAGGTGGCGCGGTTTTTTGTTTTTTTTTCTTTTTTTATGGTTTTATGCAGGATCACTTTGCGGTAAGACAAAACCGATAGTCATTATTCGCATAATCGATAAGTGCATAATGTATGTGACAGAAATACGTTTCATGTTATACATGAAAAATAAAAACTTTGTAACTTTCAAGAATAGCAGCTGAACATAATTGTATATACCCTAAGAGCGAACATCCTATAGTCACCTGATCATACACGAAATCAGCTCTTCTAAGCGTGGTCTGATATATCGCTCACCACGATAAAGACAATAAATACATTGCAATACTTATCAACAAGGAAATCTATCGAATTATCTCTAGTTGTAAGGAAAAATTAAATATTGTAATAATAGAACGTAATAATAATTGCTACCTTATAAATTTGAAAATAATATAGTTGCATAGAATATAGAAATAAACAAATTATATTTACACTTCTAAAAACTAAAAAATAAATGACTCTTCTCCAGAAACCAAAGAGAATTAAATAACAATTCTGAATAATTTTATTAGAACGGACGTTCAAAACGGTTGCCTAACTGAAAAACGAATACCAAAATCTGTAGACAAAATTTCTGCGAAGATTGAAGAATAATGTCTGAGGTAATATGTTTCGCATGCAAAGATTAGTGTTCGCCGACAAATTTGTGGTAGTATGAGAGCTGTGTTGTTCTGAAAATAGTAAATGGACTTTACATAGCCCTACAAAAAAAAAATTACGTACAATGTCATTTTTAAAGTGTTTGATACTGACATTGTATGTCGATACTGTAGTCGTTCATTAAGCTCAACTATTATAAAGTAGAGTGTATTTTATGAAATATGAAATATCTTAAAGTAGCGACCCAAAGTGTTATAGTAATACATTCCTAATTTTCTTTCGCCCCATTCTATTCGTGCGTGTCTGTATACCTGAGTTTATCTACCCTGGTATGTGTAGTCTAATCTAGTTGTCCAATGGGAACGCCTATCAACATACTATGATCTTTGTTGTAAACTTATAGATGATTTAGCGTTTTAACTTTCGTTCGATATTTATACCTAGATCGAGTGTGAGCCACAAGATAGAAAATATATTTTTGGTGTTATTGTGACTCTTTTGTATAAAAGTATATTTCAAGGGATTCTATATGTCTTGCTACTGCTAATATAATTAGCCGAGCCTTTTCATTAATCTAAACACACTCCAATGCGCGAATTACCAATTGTCTATCCCGTATCCATCGTAAACGATACGCATACATTTTAATACGCTTATTCACATTAAAAGGCTTTACTAATGCTCGTTTCATATTATGACTTAAAGAGCTAGTTTGGAAAGCTAATTATACAGCTAATTTGAAAAGCTATAGAGTTATAGAGTTAATTTGGAGAGCTAGCTTGGAAAGCTAATTAGTGAACTAATTACGAGTACTACCGATCTAATGAAGTACAAGCTAATCCACACCTGTCTACACAAGTGTTCCAGTTGTTACTCAGCCGTCTAGCGCAAGTGCGAAGTAGCGCCGATCAGGGTTGGAATCAGGCCTTTATTGCAACGTATAAATCTAGTTTGCACCATATATTAATATTTGCATTTAATAGTTTATTTGTAAGTTTTCGCGTCAACTCTGTCCGTTGTACACTCAATAAAGTTTCGATAAGAACCTTACATTGGTGAGTCTGAGGACCCACCCTACGGTATTTTCGCAGTATATCGTAAAGCATCAGTAGTCAGTTTTGCGAAATCTATTTTTGTTACTTGCCGGTGGCAAAGTATTATTTGTAGTAGGGAATAAATGAAGTTGATATGTATGTACTCAATTAGAAAATACAATGCTATCAGATTATCGTTCGATATAGTGCTAAAGGTTTTTCTTTTTGTTTTTCTTAAATGATTTCGTGGGGTTCCTTCTTGTTTGATATTAATGCTGACAGACAAATATTTCAAGTCGTTTCACGAAAGTGGTCGTAATAATAACGCGTGGCCTGCAAATGTCCCCTATAATTAGCGTCAAGTTATTGGATAATGCTATAATTCTTAATATTAACACTGAAGAATATCTGCTTAATCCTGCCAATTAGATACAAGTGGTATTTTGCAAATAAAACGCCTGCCAAAAAATTGGAAGGTTCCAACGAGCGATCGGATCTTTGGACCGATATTAACCCAAAGATGCTTAATGAAACATTCATGAAACACAACATTACTGGTAGATAGCAACGACAATCAACTCGCGATTGATTGGCGAACCGAGACCTGTCAACGAAAAACATAAGGTAACCTATATTGACTGTTTTCTTTGATTGCCTTGTTGTACACTATAAATTTCTACCATGTTGGTAAAAACTGAAGAAGTATTTGTATCCTGCAGTTTGTGTAATTTATATAAAGCCACTTGATACAAGCTACTCTTTTTTAACTCGTAGGAAAGATTATTAGTATTATTTCACTTTAGAATGTATTTATTAAATTTTAAATAAATACAGAATATCTAAATATGTTTGAGATCGCAAACATTAGTAAGATGAACAAAAGCGTCTTATAAGATGAATCTTTAACCTTAAATATAGTATAGTATAATAGTATGTATACAAACATACAAAGTAGATACGCAATATCAACTATGTATATGTATAAATATATTTATTTTAGATTCTTATGTATATATTTAAATATCACAATACTTCACATGATTCACTTTTATCAAATAATGCACTTGCAATTTATAAGTATAACAGTTAGTATTAGATAAACGAAAAATATTTACAAAATGCAATGCTTGTTAATACAAAAATTTTCAATTTATAAAAAGAAAATTATGTCGACTTTATAATGTAACAATATCCAACGTTTGAAACTTTAGAACTTATTCAATTAATTTCAAGATTCTTTTTACTTGGAAAATTGACTTAATGAAAAGTTTCCGTCACTGGCATATTTGTTGCATTATCTACAAAAGAAGCCAAAAGTAAATGATAATTTAATTAAAGCAGTAGTAAGTACATTTTTAGAGATGAAATGCAGTAATATCTTATTAATTTAGATTTCCTCAACTTAAGCGGCTGTAAATAATATAAAAATAATTAGTAATAATAATGTAGATGTAGGACCGCGCTAGTCTAGTAGATATGAGGGACCGATTTTATCTTCTCGGATTAGACCCCTTTAATTTAATGCTTTTTTAATGCTACAATTATACCTTTTTTAAATGTCGAGCTTACCAAGGCATATGACCTTGGTAAGTTGTATGTCAATTCACAACACATTTGCAATATTGTTAATTTTATAATTTATTAGTTTGTGCTGTCGTGCATTCATTTTATATCAAAATAAACAAAATCGAATATAGAACCGTTATAAAGTTCCCTACAAAACAAGAAAAAGCTTCAAAAACTATTCTTGAAGAAATGTTGGCTGTATACGGGAGTGGTTGCCCTTACAAGTCAACTATTTGCGAGTGGTCAAATTTGTTTAAACATGGTTGAGAATCACTGAATGATGATCCCTGTCCAGGTCGCCCTAATGATGTGATCACTTCAGATGTTGAAAAAACCAAGTGTTTGGTAGTGGAAGATGCAAGATTAAAGAAGCAACAATTAACAAGTTTACTAGGTGTTTCAAAAACAACGGTCTTTATAATCTACATGAGCATCTTGGAATGACAAAAGTTAGTGTGAGGTGGATTCCACGAATTCTATCGCCATTGCAAATGCGTGTCCAGGTAGAGACGTGTGAACAATTCTTAGCGCTTTGTGTGAACGAACCAGGTTTTAATTATCGGCTGACTTGTCACTGGAAATGTAACTTAGGTCTATCATTATGATCCAGAATCGAAACAAAAATCAGGCATATCAGAATTATTTTGAGAAGTAATTGCAACAAACGTTCTTTGTTCTGAAAATAACAAGACTGTCTCTGTTTTAACGATATTAGTGGCAATATCTGTTGGTAAGACTAATTTCCGAAGTGTCCACCTTCCTAAATAATCAGCAAAAATTCATTACATTTCGTTCACTAGAACCCAATATACGAAGCATTTAAGTGACAATAGTTTGCCTACCTCTGCCCAAAATTAATGCACAACAAAGTTCTGTGCTAAAAACGGTAAAAGTACTATGGAATCGTTCCAAATGCATAAAATGGCTTGCGGAGTTAATTGTTTATCACAAACACAAGTTTTTGTAGAAGTATCAACGATATAGTGAAGACAGAGACGATACGAATAAACGTTCACACTCATAAATTTAAAGGATGACCAAATCGAAAATATCGAAAAAGTGCATATCATAAAAATTTCGAAAAAATCTTCAGTGAAATACATAGAAATAGAACTTTGAATACTTAAGATAATAATTTATCACTTTCTTCGGATCTTAAATTATAAATTTGTTCCACATCGATTGACGGATGACCAAAAATTGTACCACATTGTGCATTGCAGATATCATTAGAGAAATTCGCAATTGGTGAGATGTGGTGTTTCCAATATAGACGAGAAAGCAAGTTACGAAGTACTGAATGCCAGTCACCAGATAAAGAGAATCCAAAAAATTTAGTTTGAAGAAATCAATAGTCAAAACAATGCTCAATGGCTTCCAATAGATTCCAATAGAATTATCGATAAAGAATTCATGGCGGGTGGTGTAAAAGTTAATGCTGAGTATTATCTTGATGTATTGAAGAGTTTGGTGAACTATTCTTCGTGTTGGTCCTGAATATCAGGCAGTTAGCGATTGATACACGCTAAGGAACCTTCTCATCATTCGTCAATTATCACCGATGATCAAAAATCAATTTATCTACTTCCGCATTCACTCAATTTAACTCTGTGGGATTATTATTTATTTCCCAAGCTGTATTTGGGCATGAAAGGAAACCAATTTGCATCCATTAAAAGAAAACATTCTATTGGTCAACGACTAACAATCTTAACACCGTTGATGTTATTTGATGCACTTTTTCGAAATACCAATCGTTGCCTTTCTACTGAAGGAGAATATTTCGAATAAAGGCATTCTGATTGCAAGAGCCCATCATGGTTAATAAAGAAATTAACCGCCAGTGAAGCTCCAATAAATACACATATAAACAAGTAACAAGAGCATTAGTCTGATAGCGGATCCTGAAGAAGTTGCAATATTAACAGCAAAACTTTTAATTAACTACTACAAAACGAAACTAGGAAGTAAATTATATTATTAGTGAGAAAGTTTTCGGAATGTAAGTAATAGTTATAGAAGATCTAAGCGGATACATACTATCAGACTTAGATCAATATTCTTTTATCATGAACAATACTAGGTACAACTTGGAAATTGAGCACAGAAATACGATTTCTTTTATTTAGAAAAAAAAATGTTGAACAATATCCTTCCAAATGCATTTACAAATGTATGTGAATAATCAAAATAAAACCATTAGCTTAAAGAATACATTTAATTAAGATTGACTAGCTGTAAATTTTATATAAATTTGACTATCAGAAGTAAATTTTAGAAACGTAGTAAAATATACATAAAAAATTAAATAAGAAATCAAAATTGATATATGTATGTATGATACATCTTTAACTTTAGCTAAATTTTAAAAAATTCAAAAATTTTTAGTTTGCAAATAAATTTCTTTAGTACTGAAATACCCCGTGCAATGATAAATAAACCAACATTAAAACAAAGATTATTTTAATCAAAACATAAAGTTGTCTGAACCCTAGATAACAGAAACGAGCATGTAAGAAGGACGTTTAAAGTATCCGGAAATGACTAATCAACAATAATTTCTTTGTATTCAGATAAATTAAAGATTAATACACATGTTGGTATATTGTCCCAGGCACAATTCAACGGGATATTTCAATCTCAGATAGTATTATAGGCTGCCCGTCGTTAAGTTACTTCTAACGCTGTCTTTTTGCAATAACGAATCAAGGAAGGGCTTCACAGCAAGAAGTACAGGCGTTTAATATGACAACCTACATACGTCTCGTCTGGTAAAGAAATTCTTTCGAGAATTTCAATTACTGATGTAAATTGACTTCTCATCGGGGTGTTGCTGCAAGCTTTCTCTGTAGGCAGTATAAATATACAGCGAATAATTTGGTTTGTAGATTCCTTCAAGAGAATTTTGTGTATGCTAATTATACTTAAACAATACAGTAACGTTAATTTTTATAAAATCCAATGAATTTAATTGCAATATTAAAATTGTGGAATACACTTGTGCGTAAATGGGATAGATACCGATGTCCATGAATCATTTATAGTAAACATAAAGATATGTATGGGTGCAAGACTTTGAGAAAACAGTTTCTAATTATTTTATTTGTTCTTACTCGGATAGTTTTGTTTCGCAGTGCGTTAACGTTAAACAAATATGCAGTTATTACAATGACATTATTTTAAATAATTTTTTTAGTGATTACAATTGCTGTAAGCTATTTGCCTTGTATTACATTTAAAAATATTTGCATAGAATTATTTCATTTCCTTTATAAAAGCGTTGTATTAAAGTGGAGTTCTATAAAATTGGCAGTTTATAGAGCTCCACTGAATTAATACGTCTGTGAGTTGAGTGTATGCTAGGGTTCCGCGTGTAATACTTTTTCTACTACTAATGATGACAACTTAGTTCTCGAAACACGTATCCAGGATTTATAGCTATACTGTGATAAGAGTTTCTTAATTAACTTTTATTTAATATTTAAAAATATAAAATGTAAAATAAAATAATATTTCAAGAAAATACGTGGCATATGGAGAGGCATTTAATTAAAGAAATGGAGTTTTTGTTTGTTAATGAAACTTTCAAGGTATGTTACGTGCATAATAAACTATTTTTTCACGTAGTCGCCCCCTCGTTTAATACACTTTCGGTACTTAGAAACCAGTATTATTATACCCTCCTTGAAAAGGTTTTCCGTTAGCTCCTTTTTTCACTTCTCCACATCTTGCTTAACTTCTTCGTCCCTTAGTATTTTCCAGATAGAGCCTCTTTCATTGATGTGTACATATGATAATCGAATGGTGCCAAGCCAAGACCGTACGGTTGGATGGATCAGGATATTCCATTCAAATGATGGCAGAAGTTTGCCATGAAAAAGGCAAAGTCCAGAGGCCAAAATTCCTCATCATTTATTTTGAATAGCCCGACGTAGTTTTTTTTTTGGGTTTCACAATAGCGATTGGCTTTGACTGATTTTCCTTGTGGAAAAAAATCAATTAGGATCATCTTTTTATCCCAGAAGACAGAAGGTATAATTTTTCGGAATAACTGAACTATTTTGCCGGAGTCTGTATGACGCCAATTGCATGGACTAACTCTTTGTTTCAGGCATATAACAAGCACCACATGATTTGTTTCCGGTTATAATTGACTTGAGAAAAACTTCACCTTCGTTTAAAATACTGCAAAAGTTTTTGAGCAGCGGTAACTCGGTTGGTTTTGTGATCTGAAGTCAATCTTGAGCTTCAGTTTCAACTTCGGAAACAGGAAGAAGTTATAAGGGGCAAGGGGCATCAGAGGAGTAGGGAGGGTGGGGTAATACCGCCGTCATCATTGAGGCTAGAAAGTGATGCACAAGTGACGTATTGATGCATTGTCATGGTGTAGGATCCTACGTCGCATACTGAGTTCGTCGAACAAAATAGGCTGACAAACTCGGTACGACAATGTTACAAATATCATGGAATGCTCTCCCTCGATCTTAATCACGCACTTTTGCCACATTTTGTTGCGTGTTTTCCATTGATGAATGACCGGAACGCTCATCATCATCAATTGACACACATCCATTTTTAAACCGGTTGTACCATAAGTTTGCGTCTGGCCTAAAGCATCCTTCACTAAACGCCCGTTTAAGCATTTTCATTAAGAGTTTCCGCTGGCGTTTTACCAAGTTTTAAGCAGAATTTGATGCACGTTCTTTGCTCTTGCACATCAGACGTAGTGTCGCAGAATAACACAACTCAACAAATATAAACACAAAAACTGTTTGTCACTACCTAGCAAAGTACCGTTTTGACAGACTGACTTATTGTTAGTATAGATGTAGCTGACATCATTTAGTGCTATGGAGCTGTGCTACCATCCCTTCACGCGCCACATTCAAATTTCGGGATTTTTTAGGTAGTACCTAAGTATATTGTGGGTTTCTTCTAACAAGAAAAGTTGCAACTAATAAATGAGATTTTGTTGGTGTGTAACTACTTTTTCTGACTACTGTATGTACGTACCTGTCCCAATTCAGTTACTTTACAATATGTTAGTATCGTCCCATTGTTTTTTCATTCTGTTTCTACTTTCTATAAATATTGTGATTCATTAAAACAATATTTCGTATTCCAGAAAAAAAAGAGTATTTTTAGTATAATTATTGTGGAGCAAACTAGAACGAGCAATCATGTTTGAAACATTTATTATGAATCCTCATGTTAAAGGTCGTAAAATTCTCACTACAAAAACAAACGACTAAAGAATATGGAAGCAGAGAAAAGTGTATGTATATCTGTGCGTGTATTTGTTGGCAATTGAGAAAGAGAAAATCACAAACATTTAAATGCGATTACGATGTTTATTCCAAACAGCTGTCTACGTTTATGCTGAATAAACATAAATAAATATAGTACGAACCTTGGCGGTAAAAATAAAACCGAGAGCGTGATGAACACAATAGTTTTCTTATGTCCAACGACATTGATACAGGCAATTTTATTTTGTGTGTATATTCACAAAGGTCCCTATCTGGAGGGGTCGTACGCAGTTGGCTTTCGCAAATTTGTGTTTTTTTCCGAATTACGAAGCCAGTGAACGTGCCGAGAATTCAGTTATCCATCGCAAATCAAAAAAATATAGTTATAGGACAGCTTAGTGGACGACAATGTCTTCAATTAATAGAAACTATATTCATACTTGTTTTTAGTGGTAAATAGTGATTTTATCACATGGTTGAATTAAATTATGTACAATGTTATCTGCAAGATTCTACATTAATTAGGCATGTCCTCCGACCAAAACTATACACATTCGTACGAATTTCAAATTATTTTTATGACACGACACATCCGTCTTCGGTTCCGAGGCGCAAATCATCTATTTGCGTAGATGATAATTCATTTTTACGACAGATCTCACCCACTATCTTTATGCCATAAGCCAATTTGGCGTCATCCACTGGGCATGTGTTTTTCGTGTTAAATGACGTTAAAACAAATTATATTTAACATAATTTTGATTTCTTTATAGGTAATAATAAAACGATAATGAGGAGCTTTTTAACAGTAAAATTTAAAGATAAAACGGATAGTTTCGTATTTGTTTGTGGAATGTGTTAAATTTAAAAACCAATGTTGGTAAACTTATAAATTACATATGAAAACATGTTGTGTTGATATAATAAATATACTCCAATAAAATTAATTAAAAATAGATATACACGTGAGAATTTTGTCACACACAATACATAAAAAATTAAAAAGAATATCAAATTAAATTGGTTCCGAATTGAAAAATTAAACTGCAATTGGTATTATCTGATGAACGACCAATTGCTAACGAAAAAGCAAGTGAAAGTATTAAAGTACCTTTCGGGAGACTTGTTTGGTTTACGTATTTTACGAAAACAAAATATAGAAATGACAGATTATTAATATTTTTTTTTAGTATTACTTATTATTCTAAGGCAAATTTTTGCCTTCGCATCTAACGGGAATTTCAGAGAACACTTCAACTTTTTCATTTAAAGAATGACGTCAATACAAGGAAAACAAATGATAAGAAAAAAATCATTTATAAACACTAACATTACATTAATTATAACAAATAGATAATCGAAAAACTGTATATTATCTAGCATGTTTCGCTTCAGCACATTTTGCTTCAGTTTAATTTAAAGGTGACTTATTAAAACGATTTTTTTTTTTTTTATTGTTGGGTTAAATGCATTGCAGTTAAAATCGAAAGTGTGTATCTCTTATCAACCTTTTTCGAAATTTCATCCGGATTTTATTGATAATATAGGCTGTTATATACAATCAAATAATTTCCTGAAATTAAAATAGATATCCTATTGCTTTACATGAACAATTCAATTGAAATTTTTACTGAAATAATAAAAAAAAAAGCGAAATTAAATAAGTCGCATGGTTATTCAGAAATCAGAATTTAATTTACAACTGTGCCTATCATATGTCTGCGCGCACAACCAAATATTTCTTTTGTTATAAGATAGGCATGGCATATTAAATTAATTTAATCTTTAATGCAGAGATAATTTAATAGCTCTTTGCGAAGCTACTGAAAATAATAAGCTCCCTCAATCCTGTAGCTTATGGGATAGCCGAAAATGTAGCACCACTCTGCGATCTATGAAATTGTAGATGATCTCACCAAATCATGTTGTACATATGGAATCAAATACCAATCTATACTAAATAGTAAGGACTTTCAAGGTTAATCAAACAAAATATATTTTTTCTACAAACACCGTTAAAAGTTGACATTTTGACACGGCTAACTTCAATTAAAAATGCGATTTTATAGCGTAGCGTGTTAAAAGTAAATTGACATGACAGTTTGTCAAAAATGACAACATATATTAAAATGATTGAAAATTACATATTTCTTGGATAATTAATATTAAATGTACAGTTTGTGTAATTCGAGATATTTATTTCCTGTGTTGCAGTACTTTCAGAATTATTATTCTAGCTATTACTTCATTTTCTTTATTAAAATACGAACTCATCTTTTGTATGAATTGTGACTTAATTTGACGTAATTTAAGGACTGCGTCCAGTTGTGTCAAAACGTATTCATGAGCTGTCAAATTTGGTCAGTGGAGTTTCTTTATATTTTATAATAAAAAATGTGTTTGTAGAAAAAATATTGTACGATACACATGTTAAAAATGCTATTTTATTTCACTCGTAAATTGCGACACTCGCTAACGCTTGTGTCGCAAACTTTTACTCGTGAAATAAAATCGCACTTTTAACACTTGTATCGTAAATAACTATTTTCTACAAACACCGTTAAAAGTTATCATTTTGACACGGCTAACTTTAATTAAAAATGCGATATTATAGCGTAGCGTGTTAAAAGTAGTACTTTTAACACTAGTGTTAAAAGTAAATTGACATGACAGTTTGTCAAAAATGACAACATATATTAAAGTGATTGAAAATTACATATTTCTTGGATAATTAATATTAAATGTACAGTTTGTGTAATTCGAGATATTTATTTCCTGTGTTGCAGTACTTTCAGAATTATTATTCTAGCTATTGCTTCATTTTCTTTATTAAAATACGAACTCATCTTTTTCATGAGCTGTCAAATTTGGTCAGTGGAGTTTCTTTATATTTTATAATAAAAAATGTGTTTGTAGAAAAAATATTGTACAATACCCATGTTAAAAATGCTATTTTATTTCACTCGAAAATTGCGACACTCGCTAACGCTCGTGTCGCAAACTTTTACTCGTGAAATAAAATCGCACTTTTAACACTTGTATCGTAAATAACTATTTTCTACAAACACCGTTAAAAGTTATCATTTTGACACGGCTAACTTTAATTAAAAATGCGATATTATAGCGTAGCGTGTTAAAAGTAGTACTTTTAACACTAGTGTTAAAAGTAAATTTACAGTTAATGACAGTTTGTCAAAAATGAACAACATATATTAAAGTGATTTTTATTACTAAATGAAAATTACATATTTCTTGGATAATTAATATTAAATGTACAGTTTGTGTAATTCGAGATATTTATTTCCTGTGTTGCAGTACTTTCAGAATTATTATTCTCGCTATTACTTCATTTTCTTTACACGAACTTAAACACGAACTCATCTTTTGTATGAATTGTGACAAATTAATTTGACGTTATTTAACGGTTGCGTCCAGTTGTGTCAAAACGTATTCATGAGCTGTCAAATTTGGTCAGTGGATTTTCATTATATTTTATAATAAATATTGTGTTTGTAGAAAAAATATTGTATGATACACATGTTAAAAATGCTATTTTATTTCACTCGTAAATTGCGTAAATTACTTTTACTCGTGAAATAAAATCGCACTTTTAACACTTGTATCGTAAATAACTATTATCGCGATTGAGAAAACTACTAGCTAAGATCCTATAAAAAGAAGGAAACACAATATGCCTATATCCACGCCTATAAATAAGTCCTGGTAGAATGTAGATGGCAAAATTTTTCAATCCTATCACACCGCAATAATGTGGATTAAATTTGATGCTAGTTAATTTTAGCGCACCTCTATAAATTCGGAATCACAGAATTACCAGATTTGAAATGCATATTACTGAATTGGGCCCTACATAAAAGGGTACTTCGACAGATTTTTGCTAAGCCTAACTGTAGAAAGAATAGAATTGTTATTAGTTTAACGTTTTCAAATAGCAAGGGCAGCGGCGGCTCGTGCATCAAAAATGTGGGGGTTGCAAATTTAGTGAATACTAATACTTTTTACAGTAGGTAAACAAGGTAGGTCACTAAGTATGTTTTATTAAAAGTAATTTTGCTAAGGTACATATAAAGAAGAAAAAAGGCTTTTAAAACTCACTGATTCTGATCCTGATTTTATTGAAGCAAAAAATCCATGCGACGATCTTTCGCAGTCGCAAATTTATCTTTCTTGAGAAAGCAAGTTCAAAAGCTCCACAAATACTTACACAATTAATTATAATGTTCACTACATATCGATTGTACTTAACTTTCTCGTTGTGCAATGCTATATTTCTTCGATATTCACTATCCATCTGAGCAGCAATATCCACATTCCCAAAAAGCGATAATTGGACTACATTTTTCATATGCCTTTGTGATATACTGTGTTTTTTAATTCGATCGCTTGAATGATTTAAATCAGTTAAACCCATTTTCGTCCATAATTCTTCACCTTCAAATAGTAAGCAAGGAAAGCAGAATAATGCATTTTTTATACTACAACCGCAAATCCACAAATGTTTATTATAAATATCCTTATTAAATAGTCTATTAAAAGTTCGCGTCTTACTGGAAATCGTTTGTTTCAGATTTAAATTCGGAACAGGTCTGCCCAACCGCTTTATTTCAATTTTTTCGGCGTACGTTCTTTTATAGAACGGATCCACTATTAAACTCTGCACTGAATTCATTATTATTTAAAAATAAAGAGCATAAACACTTTTAAACACACAAATACAACTTTTTTATTCGCTTTTATACCGTTGCACCGTAAGCAAGAAATATGTCTAATGTTTTGGTTGCACTGCTGCTGCAACACTATTGTCATTTATGGAGATATACCCGAAAGACGTTCGACAAAGTTCGTCAGCCGTATAGGGATATATACGTTCGTGGATTGCAATGAGTCTGCAAACCAAGTGTGTTATTCTCTCATTTATTTAACGTATTCATATCCAATTAGATATACCTATTATAAGTAATTTATAATAGTTCATTTATTCTGTGAGGTAGTACAAATTTTTAATTTAAAAAATGTAGAATTACGCTTTTTTTCATTAAATTAAATCTATTAGTTTTGGTGGTTGCGCAAACTTGCAAACCATAGCAGAAACCGCCACTGAGCAAGGGTATTTATGATCTAATGTCGGCACGGTTATTCAAATTAATATTAAAATTTAAAAATCGAAGGTAAAGCCACTTCCGTTTCTCCTTTACCTATGTAGGTCGTCTCGTTGGTAATTTCTTACCATGTAAAAAATGTTGCAAATTAATTGCATTTTCGCGAAGTAATGTGAATGTAAATATTGCTTTCTACATTTCACGACGCTAATTATTCGAATTTTTTAATTGAAAAAATTCGCCCTTAGCAGGATTCGAACCCATGTCCATGGTTTGTCGGACCATTGCTCTGCCACTTAGCTATTAAGGACTGTGGTTCCAAATACATCAGGAAGCCCTTAAGTTACATTAAGGAAACAGATATTTTTTGCCTGTAGTCGGCACTTGTTGCAGATTAATTGCAATTATGCGAAGTAATGTAAATATTGCTTTCTACATTTTTCGACGCTAATTATTCGAGTTATTAAGCCGAAAATGCAATAAATTTGTAACAAGTGCCGATTACAGGCAACGAACGTGGGTTCGAATCCAGCCGTAAAATGTAGAATGCAATATTTACATGTGAAAAATATGTTACGTTTACGTTATCGCGAAAGGCCTTTAGATGTAAAAGGTGTGTCCGTGTTAATTCTTCTACAGTGTCTTACATTTCGTTTCAATAATTCAAATCGAAAATCAATGACATTTAACGTTAAGTATTCAAAATAACCCAAAAGTTGTTAATATCGAAGTTATGGTGTTCTTAAATAGTAACCGATTAAATTTTGAAAAGTTTTATAGACCAATATTAACTTACATTTAGCAATAGTTGTGTATTTTGATTTGTCGGGTTTAACGTTTTAGTATTTGTGTTTTACGTTACGTTTTAGTATTCATGAATAGTTTTAGGTTTATGAAGCACTGTTTCTTACTTTCTCCGGTAATAATTTAAGTAAGTTTAAATAAAGACCAAGAAAACGAGGTAATACAAATTTAAGTAAAAATTAGTGAAAAAAATCAATCTCGAAAATGGATCCAGCATCCAGCAGATGTCCTCAGACCCACAATGTCAAATTACTTATATGCTGGAAAATGTCAGCGATATTTATTATATTTATAAGAAAAGCCTAGGCAGACTACATCCATCTATATCCATCTATCACTGAAACCAACTCTTAGGACGCAAAATCGATTTCCAACAAATTAATTCCTTTCGTTTGAATAATTTGAAGACGTTTATAAACACCAAAATTTCATGAAAAATCTATTCTAAATTTTTTACTTTTTAGGTCATGAAAAAGTTATCAGATAGATTAAAAAAACTGGCTTGTTAAAGTCCCATCAAGAAACCACTTATTTTTCCTGCAAAATAGTACAGCATGTATTGTCGCGTGGCAAAAGCTCAACTTAGTGGAAACAAAAACAAATGCAATAACGCTCTTTGGCCTGGTTAGAGTACATAGTTGCCTTTTAAAATTGATGATATAAAGTGAATTTGACAACCATACAACAAAAAAATCATCCAAAGTACCAGTTAATTGCGACAATGCATTGTCGAGGATCATGCTTTGTGTGGGGTTGCTTTTCTGCTTGTGAAAATGTGTCCTGTCATTATATGAATGGGATCATCTATGGTCACGAGTAAATATCCTAGAAACACTGCTATTATCGAGTTGTTATTGAAAAAAAAAACAGGAGACATGTCTGGCAAGAAAATAGGTTAGTAATATAAATGAAAATTCACACAATTTAAAGACACTGGTGAAAGATACTACAAGCAACGACTTCTTTTTCTTTTTTTGTTCGTTTTTAAAATTTTTTTGAATTCATAAACCTCGACAAAACTTACTATGTAATAACATACTTTTTTTCCTTACTAGACCTACTGATCTAACAAACCAGGTTTGAATTTCGAACTCTGGTACAGTTTATTACATAGACGACTGATTCATGCGGATGAGAAGAAGTATCTGACGGTAATTTTGAAATAATAATAGGAGGATGCCATATTATCATGGCGGCCTAATGTACCATACGGCTCAATTCGCAAATGACCTATCCTGCCACAACCCTGTGCCAAGGGGAACTATTATCCATTGATTTTATAGAAAGTGTTCAGATCTATTTCCAAAATAATAGCTATGATTGGGCAGTTAGCATTTAATTAATTATGAAAACATAATTTCATACAAATACTAGTCTCCTCTTTCATTAAAAATATAAAGATCCATTCTAAAATTACTGATAAATTCTTTGGTTTAATTCAGAACACCATTGTTCATTGCTTGAATTAAATTTTGCAAAGATGACCAACCAATTAAATTGATCAAGTTCTTATTAATAAAATTCCCGTCAAACCTACATCAATATCTTACTATGTTCTCCAGTGTATATTCTAGATATATATACAAACCTAATAATTATTAGAGGCTTTAAAAATGGTGTAATAATAATACCTTAAGGTTAATTTTACAACAGTTGGATTTCAGATGATAATCTGTAAAAAATACTTTTATAACCATTCACTGCAGCTGAATAGATTTTCATGAAAGATAAAATCATTATATTTCAGACATATTACTTTAACTAGAACCAATTTTTTCCATTTAAATGTATCACTTTATATGTTAACAGGTAAATAACATAACACCTAGCACAGACGACTTTTTATTTAAAATACCATTGCCACAGCATTCCGCTACCTCATAAATTACAATTCAATCGACCCTCAGCTCTCTAAGACTTCATACAAGAACGATTTACAAAAATGTCTCAACGGGTTTATTGTAGATATATGTAAATATACTCTCCTCCAGTGGTAGAACAACTTCACGGCCGGCTGCGAGATCGCTGAGGGACGTACACAAGAAGAAAACAGGTACTTATAACACATACATACCATAGGTTAACGATATATTCCTTCTCTACTTGTGTCGGATTGTTTCTCCTCCACCGAATACATACGGTGGTTTGGATATTTAAAACATTGGAAAGTCGAATGCACGATCTGACTAGAGAACGCGCAAAAAATTTACTTGCACCGTTGGTTCGATAATAGGCCGTGTGTACCACTTCCATATATAAATTCCAGTTTTATTTATTAACCTGAGATTGTCTAATTTATGCGTACCCTCGGGATCCGCAACTTTGTACGAGGACCTAGATTCCAGAATATATTCGAGACAGAAGTAACGATTCTCTAAGATAACACAAGGAAAAAATCAAAAGAAATGCATACGCCAGCTGCGTGCGTTAGTTGGTATGATTATTCCGCTGGTTTCGAAAGAAAATTATGATAAAGAGGCTTGTAACTCAGTTACCTTTACGGTAAAATTAAAGGAAAAAACAATCGAATAGATGTAATTATGCTTTATTTTACGTTAGTTCAAACTACTTCTTGATTTTTAAGGATATTAATAATAACAGTAATTTTACTTCAAATCTGAACATTTTATAAAGATAAAAAATAAGCAACCAATATGCTGGAAACAAATAAATCCAAAAATTCAGCTCTAACGAGGACGCGTTTTTTTAAATTTTTCCAGAAAGGAAGATTATATTAAACTTTAACATTAACGAAGATATACTGCGTGTTGCTTCAATACATTGCGATACTATACCTTCTAGGGCGAGTGACAATCGGACAATCTTTTGTGTTATTCACAATGGAATAACTGCGTACGAGGGTAGTCTGAAATGTCTTGAGTCTAGCATAGAAACAAATATTTTTTCGATCAAATGTAATTTTATTTTTTAACATAGTGTCCTTTAAGTCCATACACTTTTCCCAACGATGCTCTAAACTCTTTAACCCTTCCAAATAGTAGTTGGCGTCTTGCTCCACAAAATAGGCGTTTATGTATGCGATAATTTCCTCGTTCGATGAAAATCTCTGTCCTCCAAGCGAAACTTAAAACTTAGGAAACTGGAAAAAGTCGCTAGAGGCCAGATTTGGTGAATACGATGGGTGGCCAATCAATTCGAAGGACAATTCGTGAATTTTAGCCATATCGACCGCCGAAGTGTGAGCAGTTGCGCTGTTTTGATGGAACAGCACTTTCTTTTTCTTATAATGCGGCCGTTTTCTTTTTTTGGAATTTCTGGCTTCAGAATATTAATAATGACGCATAATACACTCCCGTTGTTTTACCTTTTTCAAGATAGTCGACGAACACATTTTCGTGATTATTCCAAAAAACAGTCGCCATCACCTTCCCGGTCAATCAAACCGTCTTCGCCTTTTTGAAACAGGTTCACCCTTTGCAGTCCACTGTTTTGACTGTTCTATCATCTCAGTAGTGTAGTTGTGGATCCAAGAGTGCTATCTACAGTTATGAATTAACGCAAAAAACCTGACTAGTTTCGCTTAAACCGCTCCAAAAGGAGTTTAGAAATGTTCATTCGAATGCGTTTTTGGTCCAAAGTGAGCAAGCGGAAGGTGCTTCAGTCAATATATGACAAACTCGTTCTTTCGATATATACATAGCCTTTGTTATCACTCTAACCTTGATTCGACGGTCATCCAGGACCGTGAACGTATTCAATGTTATTGGTGGTGGCCTTCCCGAACGCTCATCGTTAGCCAAGCTAGTACGACCACGTTTAAATTCAGTTGCCAATCTTTTCAGTTGCAAATTATGGGGACATAGTCCCCATAGTCGTATTGCCTTTCAAATGCAAGAATTTAATCACAGCACGATATTCGGTTTTTTCCATTTTTACAAAAACACTGACGTCGACTGACACAAAGGACTGTCAAACAACTGAGCGTCCAAAATGGTTGAAATTTTCACAGGTATCTTTCAACGCATACAAGATTGTAGAATCAGAATGGTTTCGACGAGTAACGCCATCTTCATGTTGAGGCTCAAAACATTTCAGACTACCCTCGTACGTATGTATATATCTAAGACTTCATACAACGATTTTAAAAATGTCATAATAGGTTTACTGTAGATATATGTTTGTAAATATACTTTCCTTCAATGGTAGAACAATTTCAGGGGCAGCTAAACGAGATCAGTTATTTGTTACACTGGGACAGGGAACGTTGCCGTTGACGAACGTTGACGTTCAACAGAATATAAAGGAATTGTTGAAAAACCAATTTAAAAAATCCTTTTACTAGCTGCTAACTATTTAGCAAGAAACAAATACACACGAACTTTTTTTGGGAGAAAGCGAGAAACGAAAGAGAAAAGGGAGCTATCAAGACAAACAGCAAATCAAAAGCCCACAATTTCGTGACATTTCAAGTACTTAGGCAACACACTCAACTAACGTTTATCAAGATTGTGGCAAATGTAAAAAAATACAAACCATCAACAGTGTACTATCTACTACTTCGAGAATTACTACCAACGATCTGTGTAATTTATTCAAAAACAAAAGCTCCATGGTTTATTATGAATTAAATTCCCTGGTTTATTATGATTGAAATACGAAATACAAGATCATCAGATTCTCTTTTTCAATAAGTCTGTGTTATACCGAAGCCAAAATATGAACATGTAGCGCATTTCGGCAGGATCATAAACATGTCTTCTACAATAACTCATGGAATTAAAAGAACGAAGGGAACTGAATAAGAGCATGGAGGAACTTAGGCACTATTTTATTTTTAAAAAAATTTCTACATCCAGTTACGTCCATTAACGTCCAATAATGTAATTACTATTACTATTATATAATTTGTAAAAAAATGTAAGACGGTTGAAGTATTAGTAATATGCCGTACAGCAAAATATACCCAGCCAATTTTGTTCAAAATAAAAAATAATTATTGTAGTTAATGAAAACTATTTATCAAATTATTTGTGAAAAACAACATGGTGTAAATGACGGCTACGACAATGACCAACGCTACCTTGGGCGTGCAGCATAACGTTGCCCAATATTGCAGCTGGAATTTGCGCAATTTCTTCATGAATATATTTGCCTTTAAGTCTTCTAACGTCTGTGGACGATTAATATAGACTTTACTTTTCAAGTATCCCCGCAAGAAAAAAATCTGGTACCGTCAAATGGTTGCAGAAAGTCACGTATCGATACCGTTCTCCATTAACAATAACTGCATTGCTTTTGGCATCTTGAAAAAAGAAGGGTCCAATGTTTCGTTCGGGGTATATTGCGCACCAAACAACGACTTTTTGATCAAAGTACACGTTCTCTATAATAAGACGAAAGTTTTCTGTTCGCCAAAAAAACGATTATATTGCTTGTTAACATGAACAGAAAGGCAAAAATTTGCGTCACCGCTTATTATCAAATTTTGTCAAAAATTGGGTTCTGCTTCCACTAAGTTTTCAACGATTTGTGCGTATTACAAACGTATTTCACTATCACTTAGTCGTATTTTGAACACAGTTTGAATTTTATATGAATACATATGCAAGTCTAAATGCAAAATTCTTCTTAAATTTCGTTCAGACAACCTTAACTGGGCCGGACGTCTTCTTGTGAAAGTTCTTGGTTCTGTTTGAACATCATCCCGAACAAGCTATTTTCGTTTGAATAACCAGAACGAGGTTTTCCAGTATACTTACTGTGCCATTTTGTAAAAATGCGTTTACTGAACGTCGAATTGTTTCTTCATGTGGAGCTCTTCGATCGGAATACGTTCTCCTAAAAGCGCGTTGAATTTATAAGCTATTGAAGAAAAGTTTTGTAAATAAAATTTAACAATTTGTGCACGTTCTTGATGCGAATAATGCTCCATAACAAAATTCTGTATCTTTTAACTTTGATACGAAACTTCACTTTTGACAGTTGTCAAGGAAATAACAAAATACCAACCATATTTGATAGCCGAGTATATTTCGCCGCACCCATTATGATATGACTACGAAGAACTATCTTGATAAATACATATATCCTTCTATTTTAAATTATATGTACATTGACGTAGGTATTCAAATCAAATTTAATATTTCTAAAAGTTCGATCAGTAACATTTTTATGACTTAAAAAGTCAGAAATTTAGAAGCTATATACATATACGAATTGGTATTCGAAAATCGAAATTTTATTGAGTAAAGAAGTTAAAACATTTATGACAATGATAACATTTGTAAATTATCAATTGCTCTATATTACTAACTCAATCTACGGTTTTCACTATACATATAGAGGCACAAACTAAAACAGTCTGCATGTTTTATGCCATACCAATAATATTATCGCGAATTTTATCTGTCATTAAAAAATTATAAATATATCATATTTAGAACAAAACCTCATTAATTTTGCGATCATAAATCAATCTTTTATGTTTATTAGATCGATGCATGTGATTTTAAGTAGCATTCATAACAAAATAACTTCAAAGCAACGACCTGACTAATCAGTCAGTCGATGTGAAACGAATCATTATAATTTCTTATCGTGCGGCCGTAACCTTTTTTTAACGAGCGACTAGCAGTGACGAGTCATTCGTACATTTTAAATTCTTTATAAAGCATGTCTCTTTAGCTAGTATAAACATATATAATGAACTCTTGATATGTGTATGCAGTTCTGTGTACATGTATCGATTATTATTGTACCGACGACAACAGTGACGATTAAGTAGGCAGCAGACAGCACCTTAATAAGTTGCACATGCGAAGGCAACTTAAGGCTGGTCAGTTCACGAATTTTCTATTCTAAACCAACCAGTTAAAAACGCCCACATGACATCAATATATCTAGACTGTCGTTCTGAACAGAGCATACAGCGCGCTTAATATCGTTACGTCTACTGTATCTATTTGTGTGTGTGCATATATTTGAAACTACGAGGCAATAACGCCCTCGTATCACAACTTCTTGCACTACAAATGTTGCTTAGAAATGAGGGAAGGAAGCGAGTAGAAATCGTCGCGAGGTTTGTGCGCTGACTGAATGGTGGTATACAACTAACGCTATCCTGCAGACGATAGCTGAATTAATTATTACAAATAAATACAAGGAGTATTTAATTAAATAAAAGTTTGGAATTGTAAACATAATTATAATTTCTTTTAAAAAACAATCACCATTTTTTCAGATTTTTCTTAACAACTATAAATTTAATTAAAACGTTTTTCTAAAAATAATTTTTTTTATAAGAATTTTCTTTGGAAAATATCAATTTTATTTTTTTTAGTACTAATAAAGCTGTTGATTTTATATCATTTTCTTATAAAACCAGATACATGTATTTGATTATTAATTATCAATATTATTTAGGCACTTTTAGCCCTGCTGTTTTTAGTTTGGAATGAAATTAAAATATTGGAGCATTTATTCAAGAAAGCTAACGATGGTGTGAATTGTATTTTTACAACATATTAATAAAGAATTTGTCGTGAATATTCTGTTGGATTTTCATTTAATTGATATTTTCAACCTTTCTCGTAAATTGGTAAATTGACACTGCCTTTTCAATTTTTTTCATCATCTTTTTTTCTGTTCCATTTTAAATACCTATCGTAATTCATTATTTAGGAAATAAAATATAAAATTTTCAACAATCGTTATAAATAATCTGTTATTTTAAAATGTGTCTAATTAACGTTACTCTACTTCCCCTAAATAAGTATTTCTGTGTTTACCGTTTTGCTTGTTCATTTCACATTCAATTTAATAATATGTATTAAATATATTTCAGATGCTTCGAACCAGTTTCTCATGTTTATATTTATTGTCCAATATTCAAAGTCACTCTAGACAAATGGTTTTAATAGTCCTTTTCTTTTTTATTTTTTTATTATTTTATTTGGTGTTAGATTTTTCTTTTTGAAAAGTGTTACCTTTTTGCTACGTCATTTCTTATTCTATCCCTTCATCTTCTTCTTAATCATAAGCTATTACCACACATGCAAGTATAATGCTGTAATTCTAATTACGATATAATAGAAGTGCATCACCAAATTTCTTATTTTTGTTTGTTCTTTGCTAAATATCCTTTTATTATTTCCATAATTGATTGATTTTATTGTTTTAAGTCATTTTAAGCAAAAAGGACATTTGTTTGTATCGTGCGTTTAAAAAAAAACAGTCTCAGAGATGGCCATGAAATTTATAGGTATGTCGTAACCTAACCGCACCGTTCTGAATTGTCAAATGTTAATGTCATTAGTGTCATCGATAATACGCACAAATATTTTATATGCAACACTTATTTCATCGCTTTCTAACTCATCTATATAACTCCAATACTACGTTTGTTCTAGCGTTAGCCAAAAAGTTGTCAATGTTCTTCGAAAGCAGTGACTAAATGTAATTCACACAGACAGAAATACGTCGAGACTAAAATGTAACTTGTTTAATCAATTTTGACTAATTTGTATATTCATATATTTGGTTCGATTTTGTGTAATTGAACAATTGTTAAATTGAGAATTTACTTATTAAACTCTATTTGAGTTTACTTTTCCAAAAACGCTACTGAAAAATATAGTTAATTACATCTTGTAAGCTAGTCCATACACCATCATAAATTACATGTATTTATTGAACAATGTCGGTTGAAGCGTGTATTACTGCAAATTTGACGAATGTATTTCTATATGTAAAAATTTGACGAAATAGATCTCCTAAATTTCAAGGTTATTGACGTGTATTTCTAGTGAATTCTGGGGATTACAGTTTTTAAAATTGGTTGAAGATGTAAATGTTGGTATTATGACATTAGCATTATCACATAGTTATGATTTTTGTTGTTACGAGTTTTTTTTTGTAAACCAGTATTTATCGTTTCCTTTTTCCTGTCTTCGGGAAACCCATTGTCGCACCCACTACCTTCTCTTTCTTTTTTGTTTGTCTTTATCAAACGATGTTAGGGTAATGGCATTATTTATTATAGTAGTAGCAGCTACTGCTGGCTAAAGAGAGGTTCCTCACAGAGAAACGATGCCAAGAAGATCTGAGCAGTGTCAAAATGACGGTGAGGCAATCTATTATTAACGAGTGGCTGGAAGAGAGGAACCAAAACGAAGCAGTAGCGCAGTTGACAAAAATACTTATACCAAATGTAAAGACATGGCTTGACTGCAGACACAGAAATGTCGATTACTATATGGGGCACGGACAGTTTTGCACGTATGCAAAGGGAATATGGAAAATAGAGAGCGACATGTGTGGGTGGATACTGTGTAGAACAAGATTCGCCGGAGCACACTTTTTTCTTCTGCATTAGATGGTGAGCAGAGAGACGGCAGGCTTTCTCAAAATTGGGAGTGGAACTGACAGTGACCAACGTCAAGGCGGTTATCACTCATAACAAAGTGGCCTAGGACATTGTGAAGGAACTAGCGAGAAAAATATTTAAAACAAAGGAAGTGGAAGCTAGAAAAAATTGGTAAACTCCAGAAGATCAAGAACAAAATTTCCGAACTCTTAATACTCGAATACCACGAAGGCGGGAAGAGGTAGGGAAAACGAAAGGCACTAGCGAGAAAAGAAAGACAGCCCATCACTCGAGAAGTATGTCTGCTTGACGGTCCCAGGGTGATGAAAATAGGGCGGTTCAGACGGGCCATTTATTTTCGGTTACGACCGATTACGCCCGCTTAAAAAAAGCAGCTACTGCATAAGATTCATTCATTTCTTTTTTTAATACAAGTTTTTTAGAAACTCACATTAAATTAAAAAAAAAACAGTACAAGAGAAGTTATTTTAAGTTACTCCAGAGTGCCAATATTTTTTACTATTTACTAACAACAAAATGTCATTCCCCTTTGTCATCCTTGATTCTAAATATTAACGTGTACTGTAGCAATAAGCGCTTCAATTTTTATATGTACTTTTACATGTATTCTATGATAGTGTATTAACCAGCTGTATTATTTTATATTTTCTGTTTGTTCTGAGTTAACCATCAATATGATAAAGCGTATAGTTGGTGCCCCTCTGAAAAACGTACTTTTGTTACAATAATTGTCTAAGCGTTGCAATAACTCTAGCTGTTTTAATATACAATTTCCTTAAAATAATTATTTAAATGAAACCTGTCAAAGGAGAAAAAATCCTAAAATTGAATGAAGTCTGATGAAGCTCTCGCTTCAATATTTAAAATGCATATACATTCTTAGCGAACACTAGACAAACTCAAATAATAAATATATTTATTTAAAATAAAAAGAAAAGGATTAATAATTTAGGAATAGACCTTTATCTTGAAACCCTTTACTGAATGTAAGAACCATGCATAAAAAAAAGCAAATTCATATCGGGATTGAATATACAAAGTAATAACACGAAGGGTTATAATTAATATCAATTATCATGACTAGTTACAAGATTTTACTCAATTGAAATAAAATATATTGATTGTTTGTCTCTATTTTAAGGGCCTGGTTATACAAGGCCTTTTGTTATACCATTTGTACAAATATTAATATAGTATAATTAACACAATAAGAACATTAAATCGTATACGAAAAGAATTTTAAGTACATATATTCCTATTTCTACTAGTTTACTCAAAACACGATTTATCAGCAGAATTTATGGATGTAGAAGAACATAAATAAAGCCATATTTCTTATAATACAAGAGCGCACAAGACATCCTTACTCAGCTAGAATAAATCAAAGCCGGCAAATCATTTAATGGTGTATTAGCTCTCGATAGGTAAATTAATACTAGTGCGATAACCTAGTACTCGGTCGGACAAAAATTCTTTCTCTTCCTGGTTTTGGGTCGACAGATTCGAGAGCAGGAGAAGAGGTGCTCGGTTTAACTAGACGGAAGGACTTCTTTCTTTGGAAGGGATTGAAAAAGAGAATCTCTCGGAGAGAGTTACAAATCAACCGACGAAGTTACCGACCGGTTCTAGTCTGACTTTTTCTTTTAACGGTGGGCGATGCCGTATAGCCGGTCAAAAGTAGGAGTGTCCCCTGCTGCACAGACACTTAACACAAATACACGAGGACGGGAAAGAAGCACAAATACACAAAATACACATGGGTGTTTTCGAAAGGGATACGGTGGGGCTGCTAAGATGACTCATCGAGTGTCTGCAGGAAATGTAGGGGAAGAGGTGTGTACATGCATGTATATACAGAGTGATTTATATTAAATTCTAGTGTTCTAATCATTTTCTGGTAAAATATATAATCGACGGATTTTTAAAAAGATTATTTTAATTCTTTAATTTAATGATAAAATATAATTAATACATTTTAAAAATTATTCTATTGCCCGTGAAGTTTTTGCTTACGATGTGTGAAATACATTTTCAGGAGTTTTTAATACTATTAATTTGTACAAGTATCAGAAATTCAAGAGATATGCAGAATTAAAGATCAAAAGGTAGCAATGCTAGTGCGTCATTACTAGAGCTGAGGATGTTTGCGGTACGGCAGGACCGTATGTAGTGCATCCCCACATTTAACTATTTATTTAAATATTCTCTGAAATGATTTGCCGGATCTCATAAATTAATAGAGTGATATTTTAGTATGCACTGGATATTGTTATTATACAAAATCATAATAGCCATTTGTATTTATGGATCATAAATAATAATACGCATGTATTTGTATTTGGTTGTGAATTCAATTTAAACTTAAAAAGAATCGTAATATTTTAACGACAAGCCGTCCTTACAATACATGCATTCGAGACAAAGTGTGCAACTCTACGAATAA
Organism: Melolontha melolontha; assembly: GCA_935421215.2. Classification (NCBI taxonomy): domain Eukaryota; kingdom Metazoa; phylum Arthropoda; class Insecta; order Coleoptera; family Scarabaeidae; genus Melolontha; species Melolontha melolontha. The sequence goes on along the minus strand of OW285239.1, from coordinate 120,275,263 downwards.
CTTCCATAATTGATCGAAAATGGACATTTTGGAGCTGAAGTAAAGCCCCTATTCTTAGAAAATTTTATTACTGTCGTTAAGAACTATTATTATAAACAGCAAAGGCCTTTTATTAGTGTTGAAGTTTTAGTTTCATTGAATTTCCATGTTGTAAGTAGTCAATTGTAAAGTGTTTATTCACAATATTCTAAAACAAGGTGTAAATTTAACTAAAATCCAGAAAAACACATTCTGATAATATATTACTAGATTAGAAGCTGTGTTTATTACTATTTATTATATTATTTTTATAACCAAATGCAATAAAAGCTACGAAAACAAAAGAAACCTCGATTTATTAAAATCTTGTCACACAGCCTTTCAAAGCCTGGCAGCACATATTTTGCATATATTTTATATATACTACCTACTTCAACTAGGTGAATGAAGTTAGAAGTTATAAGTTATAACTTCTAACTTCATTCACCTAGGTCAAGTAGGTAGTATATATAAAATATATGCAAAATATGTGCTGCCAGGCTTTGAAAGGCTGTGTGACAAGATTTTAATAAATCGAGGTTTCTTTTGTTTTCGTAGCTTTTATTGCATTTGGTTATAAAAATAATATAATAAATAGTAATAAACACAGCTTCTAATCTAGTAATATATTATCAGAATGTGTTTTTCTGGATTTTAGTTAAATTTACACCTTGTTTTAGAATATTGTGAATACTTTACAATTGACTACTTACAACATGGAAATTCAATGAAACTAAAACTTCAACACTAATAAAAGGCCATTGTTGTTTATAATAATAGTTCTTAACGACAGTAATAAAATTTTCTAAGAATAGGGGCTTTACTTCAGCTCCAAAATGTCTATTTTCGATCAATTATGGAAGTTATTCGTAGAGTTGCACACTTTGTCTCGAATGCATTTATTGTAAGGGCGGCTTGTCGTTAAAATATTACGATTCGTTTTAAGTTTAAATTGAATTCACAACCAAATACAAATACATGCGTATTATTATTTATGATCCATAAATACAAATGGCTATTATGATTTTGTATAATAACAATATCCAGTGCATACTAAAATATCACTCTATTCATTTATGAGATCCGGCAAATCATTTCAGAGAATATTTAGATAAATAGTTAAATGTGGGGATGCACTACATACGGTCCTGCCGTACCGCAAACATCCTCAGCTCTAGTCATTACCGAACATACCAAATCATTCTCAATTTACAGCTAGCTACATTATTTATATAAAAATGTCCACACACCATAATATGGCAGACGTAGCTACTCTTCAGAAAAGCGCTTCGTACAAAGCTTTTGCTGGGTTTTTAACACTGCTATATATATGTATATACATACATACATATATACATATATATATATATATATATATATATATATATAATATATAACGGGTGTTCATTTGAAAAGTCAATCTAGTAGCATGTGATTTACTGAGAACATTTTGAAGTATGTCGTAAATTAAAATTTACTACTTAACCTACGAAGTCGTATATTTTGGCAGTTTCATACATACAATATGATTGACATTATCAAATGTCATTTGGATTTACGTTTACGGAACAACAAACACATACTAATATATTTGCGTCTTATTCTATCAAAATTTCAAAGTAACCTAGATTGACTTATCAAATGAACACACGTTATATATTTCCTTGAACAAAAAAAAAAACTGGCTATAGTGGCAAGAAATACTGACATTTTAAAAATGTCACTGTAAAATCTTACATCAATAAGTTTAAGTATTGCTGTGCAGTAAATTTTGAACGAAAGCATGTCAAATGCAAATGTGAAAATCGATAAATTGGAGTATTGAGGCATCATCAAATACTTAGATAAATGGTAAATAAATTTACGAAGATATGCTTAACACATTTGGCGATCAATGCCTATCAAATGCGACTGTCAAAAATTGGATTGCGTCATTCAAAAGAGGAAAACATTCCGTTGAAGAAGAGAAGCGATCAGGAAGACCGATTTCGGTGTACACCCGGAAATATTGACGCAGTTCATGATATATGATATTATCAGACCGTCGAATTGGGCTGAAACATATAGTTGAGGCACTAAAGAATTCATGTGAAGGCGTTCATCATATAGTTCACGTCGATTTAGATTTCTGCAAAATGGATTCCTAAATGCTTGAACGCCGAATACAAACGAGCAAGAGTGAAAGCATCGCGGTCAATCTTTGCACGTTTTAAAGGAGATCCAGATTTCTTGAATCGTCTTGTGACTATGGATGAAGCATGGATCCATTTTTACGACCCAGAATCGAAACATCATGGCAAAAGCGGAAACATCATGGTTCTCCAAGGCCTAAGAAGTTTCGAGTCAAAAAATTCGCTGGAAAAATTGTTGCTTCAGTTTTTTGCGATATCCGTGGAATAATTATGATCGATTACTTAAAAAGGGTCAGACCATCACTGGAGATTCTTATTCTAAATTACGAACCACCCTGAGAGAGAAAATTAATGAAATAAAGACGTGGCAAAAAGTGTGTTGTTTTTGCAGGACAATACCCCTGCACACAAAGCGCGAATTACCACGAATACAATTCGGGGTTTAGGTTGCTTGAACACCCGCCCTAATCCCCAGACTTAGCCCCCTCAGACTATTATCTGTTCCCTAGATTGAAAAAAGTTTAAAAGGACGTCAATTTTTGTGTAACGAAGAGGTAATAGAAGCTGTGGAGGGCTAGTTGGCAGACCAAGAAGAATCTTTTTTTTTGGAAGGGTTAAAGGCGTTGTAGGATCGCTGTATTAAGTGTATTAACTTAAGAGGAGACTATGTTGAATAATAAATATATACAAGTCCCAACTTTAAATTGTTTCAATAATAGGCTAAGAATATATCAATAGCCCGACATATATGGCGATGAAATTAACTTACTGAAAAGCATTTTAGAATTTTAGAAGTTTGGTAAAGTACTACCTTTTAAGAAATAACAAACTTTCCAACAGATCTAATAGTAAACAACTTTCACAAAAATCAAATTTAATGAAATTATTACAAATTGTTTATTATCAGCGATATGTAAACCATTGTAATCAAAATTCTAAAAATTGATTCCAATAGCGGTTAAATTATCCCCTTTTTTAATAAATTTTGTCCGAACTTGATTGAGTGTATATACTAAGGTATTTATAATTTTAAAATTTTATTGCTTAATTTGGTAATAAACTGAGCAATCTAATTAATGTTTTTTTTAGGAAAACTCTAACTCACTTTATTAGAAAAACATAAATATAAGCTGAATAAGTTTCAATTATTTAACTTATTCAGTGCTTCATTCAGGCTACATTAAGTAATTTACGAAAAATTCAACTTTTAAAGCGACAGTTATAATTTAAACAAATAAATAAATTGATTTGTTTAAATTGTAATTGAGAATCAAGTTTAAGAAAATGGATCATTAAAGAAGATGTATAATTATAAGAATTCAAAGTAAGAAAAAAGGAATTGGAAAGGAAAGTGTAAAAGTGAAGGAATTCGATGCTTTTAATTGATTTAAAAAAATTGAATCAAGTGCCGGACAATTTCATATTCATAAATTATTAATTATTTTCTTTATAAATAAAGGGTCTCATTACAATAATATTGTTTGATTTGATTAAATGTTAGCATAACTTAAAAATTGTATTAGTTTAAATGTATATTTAAGTAGCAAAAATTAGAAAATAAATCAATAGTATTAGAGTTTTAGAAAGCAAAAAAGCAAGTTAATTCAACATTCAACATTAGTAATTGCATTTCTTCACACAATTATAATAATTGCAGCAATTTTTACTTTATTCTATAAAAATAAACGTGCCTCAATAATTTGTTAACAAGTACAATGGAATGTGGGGCTATTGTTTCGCAAAAATATACCTAACAATACATGCTATTTTACTATTTCATATGCACAAAATGGTGTACTCCAAGTTGAAATAACTACTCAAATTGAGCAAAATGCATTTACTAATTATCATAAATCAAGATACAGACATCACTTTCGATAAGTAAATAAACATTTGAGTGGAAGATGAAATTGAATCATTCGGTATATGTGAATGCATGGCAGATATACATTGTGAATGCATAAGAGTACTTAGGCTTTATTAGTGATTGCATTAAAAGGCGAACAATACTACGCGTCATTGAACACCTCTTTTCGTTCATTGTTACGGCCGCAATAATAATTAAAGGAAAAGTCTAGAAATTATGAGACAAGAAGGCAGATGAACTGACTAATTGTCGGTTATTGTTTGTAATATAAAGCGAGTGCGGTGACAACAGCAGAGTGATGATTTATTACATAGCTCTTTCCTCACATTCTCTCTCACTCCCTCGCTCTATAAAGTCCAAGCAGCTCATAGCGTTTTAATTATGTGAAACTATGTAAACGATGTCTTGTTTGACACGATGATGGTAAAGACGTTGATGATTATGAAGTATTGCTTTTCTTGTTAGAGATTTTATATTTTAATCCTTAATAAAATAGAATTAGTGTTCAAGAGATAGTAATGCAACGTTTGAAGTTTTTTTAAATACGCCGTTACAGGCACGCGCGCTGTAAGTGTTCTAGTTGTAATTATACGTACATAGTTAAGGATGACATTCCACTACCGCGCGCCAGATGGCGACAAATTAAAATTATACATAAATTCTTGGAAGGATTTAATGTTAGTTAAATGAATAATTATAAGGCAAATATTATATTAATAATGTTGCTAACTTAAATGTAAATATCTCATGCTTTCATTTCAACCAAAACATTAATTTCTTATTTATTGCCAATTTTTGAAAGATATTTAAAACTGTTTTGTTTTGATTTTGGCCATATTTTGAAAGAATATTATGTATTTATGCATTGATGCTCATTTTTCTTGTTTTTATAGCACTTTATAGGGGTAAGAATGTTTTTTATAATGAAAATTTAGTTTTTAATATACAAAAAAAAAAGATACCACCGTGTTTATTCACAAAATTAATTTGTTAGGCTCTTAGTTCTTTTAAGGCACGGACAACTGCTACTCTATTTAATGAAAATATTCCACTATTATATTTTTTGATACACCCAAAGCAGATATAATTTTTTTCGTTTTGAACATGTAACATCTATTTAAAATGCAAAAATTTTTATTTCATTTTTGGTTCTACTCTCAATTTTCTTCTTTTTTGGTCGTTTAATTGCTAATTCTAGATTTGCATTTCTCGGTTGGTTTGATTTCTATTAGTTCCTCATTAAAAAAATATTAAAATAAAAAACTGTTTTTCATCATAACGTTATTTGTCACATTTTCAATTTTTATTTTCTTAAAGTTATTTTTCAAAAAATACCCTATATTTGACTTTCTCAGTTTCCAAGATTTCTTTTTCAATTGCACAGTATATCGTAAATATACCAGGGAAATCAAGAAAGTAATACCCGTTTACTCATACAGATGGCGCTACTGATCCAATTAAAAGCAAAAGGACGCAGGCATCAACAGTGTCATCGTAGCTTTGCGGAGAAAGAGTTCCAATTCCTCCGGTGCATGGTATGAGTTTTGTGACACAATGGTGCATATGTTCCCCCGCCAAATGCGAAGTGCGATCCGTAATTCGCTTTTTGAGTGCAGAAAACGTCCGTCCAAGCAAAATTCATCGCAGAATTACTGAAGTGTACGATACAGGAACAATGGATGAGTCATCTGTCAGGCAATGGGTTCGAAATTTCGAAGAGGGAAGAGATAATGTGCACAATGAAGAGCGATCAGGTAGCCCTTCGCTTGTCACCAGCGATCTGAAGAAACGAGTCGATGACTTCATCAGGGAAGATCGGCGCGTAAAACTTAATGAAATGAGTAAGCAATTTCCTCAAATTTTATGATCATTGCACTAGTATTTTATGATCATTGCTCCATGAAATTGAGACGGACCATCTGATTTACAGAAAAGTTTGCTCAAGATGGGTGTCCAGAATGCTTACTGACGAGCACAAGAGCAATCGCGTGGGTTCAACTTGTCGTTTTTGACTCCTTACGAGTAATAGGGCGATCCATTCCTTGACCAAAGTTTGACTGACTGGGACCTGTATGTACCATTTCACAACTGAGACCAAACGCAAGTCCATGGAGTCGGATCATCCAGAATCACCAACAAGACCGCGCAAGTGTAAGCAATAGTTTACCACGAAAGAAGTCATGGCCTCAGTATTCTGGGACCGAAAAGCAGCCGCATACAGTGAAATACTTCAGAAGCTGTCTATGGCCATCCAAAACAAGAAGCGGGGACACGTGGCATTGTTCTTCTGCATGACAATTCTCGTCCCCGCATGGCTCCAAAGACCAATGACCTTCTTCGGAAGTTCAAGTGGGAGGATTCTGACCACCCTCCGCATAGCCCCGACTTGACTCTAAGTAACTTTCATTTATTCACTAAACTCCAGGATTTCATGTCAGGAGAACGTTTCCAAAGTGATGATGACTTAAAAGGTGTACAGCATTGGCTGGATAATTTGGCGATAGAAGTTTCCGAGGAAGGCATAAACAAACCGGTTTCAAGATACGACAAATGTCTCAACAACGGGGACGACAAATAAAAAAATTAGTAAATGTATTACTTTAATTTAATAAAATCATTATTTACTTTCCTTCAATTTTCTTTTAATTACATGTAAGCGGGTATTACTTTGGACTTCCCTCGTAAGTAGATGTACCACTAGTGCTGCTAGTACTGGCAATTTACAATTTTAGCTTAAATAGTAGAATGCTATTAGTAGAATTGATATAATTTTGTTTAACAGTGGCAACAAAATTATGAGCTCAAAATTAAACGTTTACTCAAACCAACCTCGTGTCTTAAGAGTTAAATTTATTAGCCAGACTCATTATGTACTCAATTTATATTCCCAACTACATTAGATCTTTACATCTATTTTCTTACACCTTTCATTATTTAGCGACTTTTTTCCAAAAATTGTCTAATATTCATGATTTCTTGATAATAAACTACTCACACAATATATAAAATCTGCAGTAATTTTATTTAATAAATGAAAAATATGAAGATATATGACAATAGTTTAGAAATATAAAGATCCGAAAGATACTCAGTCTATAAATATTAAAATTTCCTACGCAACAGGACAACTAATCTCGATCACACTTTCTTATTTACAATAGTATTACTAAGTTTCAGATGATGGCAGTTGTCCAAGTAATACCAAGTAATACCCGGAATCCGATTCGTTTTTCATATTTACGAATAAATCAGGATTTAGTATATGTAGCTAATGATCTAGAGGAATAACTCAATAAATTCGTTTTTCATATTTACGAATAAATCAGGATTTAATATATGTAACTAATGATCTAGAGGAGTAACTCAATAATGGTAGTTACCATGGTGATACCTTCTGGTATGAAGAACAAAATATAAACGTTCATTTAACGAGAAAGAGTATATTTTGATAGAAATAGTGGCTAAACCAAAAAGCATTGACCGATGTCACCAATCTTTATACAAAGAGAATTACAAAAATTTTGGGTATAGCTCTAATTTGCAAAATAATTCCCAACATAATCTATGCACTAGTCCATTCTTTGAAATCTATCATCAAACCAACTCTTCCATATTCCTTCTAAAAAATTCACTCATCATCTCATCATTGGCAAATTTCCCACCTTCCAGTTTGTTCTTCACATGGACAAACAGCGCAAAGAACGAGATCTAGACTGTAGGATGAATGTTTCAGGAACTTCAGCGCGATTCTAGGTAAATATTCGGTATGACTTGGTGTAGTTGAAGCGATAAGCCGGAGTGTTGTCGTGATGGAAAAAGCAGGAGTCACAACTTGAACGAGGACGAGTGCTTCAAAAACTCTGGACAGGCTATGAACCTATGAGTATGTTCCGTTTTTTTAACTTTTCAAGCATCTCGTGGCACTATCAAAAACGTCAAGCCATCTGTCCATCGGTTAGAGGTAGGGTACCCAAAGAGAAAAGGAGAAACCTTCCTCATGTAAATGCCCAGACACTCTTCTATCTTGCGATAACTTCCATGCTTATCGGACTCGAGCATCTTCCTGACAGCGTCAATGTTCTCCTCGGTAACTGACGAGGTGGGATGTCCTGATTGAGGAGCATCTTCCAATTCACAATTTCCTGTTTAGAACTTCTTATACAACCTAAATATAGTCGCGTCGATGTGGACAGTCCTCTAGAACATGATTCATTCCTTCAAGCACTGCTCAATATTCAACTCAGGGATAAAGTTGTAACATAATATTGCCCGGTACTCCTTTTTTTTCGGTCTAAATGACAGCAAACTGTTTACAGTGTCACAATTCAGGATCGACTTAACATAGACAGACTGAAGCCGCTAGTTACAGTGTACAGGTCTGAACCGACACTGAACTTATTATAACAGCGTGCAACAATAAGTTGTGCTATATTTCAGTAAGACGTGTGTGTGTCATTTCTGATCGTTCTTGTAAATACATTGACCTCTCCTGTTTACCTTCCGTAAACATAGCAGTAGTTTTATTGTTCACAGCTTTTTAAAAATTGTATTTGTAATTACGAATCACACATTTTAATAGTAAGATAAAAAAATACTACGATTATGTATAATAAAATCTAATGTTCTAATTCCTAAGTTAAAACAGCGAAGCCTTTGGTATTAAGCAATGGTTACTACTTCTTGGGGGTGTTGTGGTTATGGATATATTAGAAAATGTCGTAATATTTTAACAATTCAACATATTTAATGAAAAAGCATCAAAATCGAAATGTAGTATCTATTGTTAGATAAATATAGCATTTATTATGAAGATCACAAGACCAGAACAATATCATTTAATTAAAATGTACAAACTGGCATACAATTGATTAAATAATTGGCGACTTTAGTTGAACATCGTGGAAAAAATTAGACTATTGAGAGAATAAGAACTGATTTTAAAAGTAAAATATAATGACTTATGCAAAAGTTATATTTTCGAACGAATTTGGGCAGTTTGATGTATACAATTATTTTCTTCTAGTAGTTTCTCATTTGCTAGAAATATTTTCTGAGATCCAATTTGTATGTACCAAACTTATAAAATATAATTAAAGCATTAACATATTGAAATACAACAGTTAAACTTTCATTTCGCAAACATTGTATCACATATAAATTATATATTACAAAATCCAAAACCAATTTGTTCGCCAACAGCGCAACATGCATCGACGGAGTGTACTATTCGGGTTATTGACCAATAACATTTATCTGATTGAACTTGCACATACGACACAATTGACTGCCGCCAACCATGGTTGTAGTGTATAAATACGACACACACAAAAGATAAAATAAATTAGTTAAACAATAAGACAGGAATGTTACATTAAACATTATTATTGTTTATTTGTGCATCTCCTACGTTCACCATTGTCTACCACAGTTTGAAACGTCTTCAAGGCTCTTTCAAAACAACGCCAAGGTTTTTACTTTTATTTTATTTTATTTTTAATACTACTTATGGAAATAAATGGATTGTGAATCTGTTTGGAGTTTGATAATCTGCTTATTTATATATGAATGGTTTGTATAAATTATGATAATTGGCTTGCGAATGTGTTATTTCTTAAATAAACAATAGAGGTTATGTGTTCCATTCTTAAATGAGCAAGGACAACTATCTATCCATCCATAGATCCCTCTGATTGAAAAGTGTATCAGCACTGGCTTCGAAAATTATAATAACATATAATGTTAATACAAACAGTTGCGATCAAAATATTAGGAAAGGAGAATTAACAATTTTCTAATACAAGGACAACACTGAAAATTTTTAGAAAATCATAAAGGATTAGTTTTAAAAAAAATTGAATGATTTTATTGTTTTTCAAAATATTCTCCTGTAACATCAATACATTTTTGCATTGGATGAAGCCAGTTCTTAAAATGCTACTCTTTCTGGGACACTTCAGAAACCAGTTTTTTATAATTTTTGAAAAACCTATTGAGCCGATTGACTTTTATTTGCACGATCATAACAATAAATCCATGATTCATCACCAGGAACTATATGCCAAGCCGAATTTGAAGTGCCGCCTTGGAATTTTTCCAGAGTTTTTCTACACAATTCCATGCGTTGTTCTTTTTGATTTGTAGTCAGTTGAGTGGAATCCATCCACAATAAAGTTTTCTCACGTTTAACTGTTGATGTAAAATGTTATAGATTTGACTCATACAAATGCCCCCCCCCCCCCCCCCCCCCCCACCAAACCACCCGAATGAATTCATATGATGTCCGTCAATCTTCCTCAATCATTGCTTAAACAGCTGAGATATTCTCATCAGTAACAGCAATTCCTGGGCGTCCTTCATGAAATTCATCACTACCAAAAAAACCGATCTCTTTTGAATTCATTGTACCAATTATAAATTCTTGCTTTAGATGGGACTTCTTCGCCAAATGCATTTCTAGCCGATTTTCACATTGTTTAGGCGTTAATGACGATTTAAAATCGTAAAAAATCATAGCTCGGAAATGTTTTCTAGTCGATTCATTTTTGGGTGAACACAAAATCTTTAAATTATGATAACTAGCAAACTATTAGAGCAAATCGAACAAACTACATGGCAATCTACTCGCAAAATATATGTAACTGTCAAAAACAAATTTCATTTTTTTAAAATTAATTAATTAACTAATTAACACAAGAAAAACAAAAATATAATTATGTAAAGGAGTAAGCTTAAAAATTAAATAAATAAAATTTCAAACATAATATGAATAATAATCCAGGATCCAAAAAGAATTTTTCAAGCAAAATGAGAATGAGATGGGAAGAAAATTCTAACATACACGTTGTAGTCGGACTCATGAAGAAAAAAATTAGAAATGTTCTAAATGAAATGAGGACAAAAAAATAATATAACAGTAAACATTAAAACAAATGACCACAAACAAGCTTATAAAACTCTTGCCACATCTACATAAATTAAATATGAAGTAAATGATGTAGAAAAAGAAGTAGATATATACAGTTCATAAAGTATAAGTTTTCAGTTCGTACTGCCCAAGTAGGAACCGCAAATTGTACTTTATCTCTTTCTAACACACATGAATACGCGCTGTAATACTACACACGTTTGTCATTTTAAGTTAAGACGTACGTCTTTGAAATATTATATTAAATAAAAAGGGATAGGTTGTCTAGGAGATAGTCTTATGATATTCGGATTGCTGTGAAATTATTTTAATACTGTCGTTTATTGACTTTGTTTCCGGTATTCTGACTTCTTGGTTAAGTAATCTAATTTGAATATCTCGTTTGTCATCAAAAAATTACAAAATCTGTTCTTTTGAGAACAATACTGGTAATAAATAATAATATCAATTAGTGGAAAAAAGTACGAAATTGTTTGATTATCACTTTGACATTTCTAACCTATTTATTTGACAGAATATTTCTTAGATGCCTGGTAAGCCTCTTGGTTCTCAAGCTCAACAGCTTGTATTAAATCTTACAGCCTATTTTGAACGAGAAAAAGAGAATGGTGGGCCAGTTATGTACATCGATCGTGTTCATGAGGTAATTCACATAATCACATAAGGCAGTTATAAAATTAGTTTTATTTTAGAGGGTAGCACAAGCCCTTAATATTTCTAGTAGAACTTTCTACACTATTAAACATCGTAGCGTTCAGAATCCAGTCTTATCATCTCCTGGCAAAAACAGGTCTTGTAGGAAGCCAAAAACTAAGGATTTACCAGAGGCAACGAAAATGGAAGTTCGAAATACTGTTTATGACATGTATAAAGAAAGCATATTACATGTTCAAATTTTTCAGAAAAACATCTTACCTTAAAAACTCTAAGAAATGTTTTGGCAGCTAAAGAATTTATTCATACGAGTACAACTTCTTTAGCAATATTGCTTAAAAATATTGGTTTTAAATTCAAGAAAGAATGTAACAGAAGAGCACTGACAGAGAAATTTAATATAGTCTGCATGAGAAATGTGTTTTTAAGGGAATATATGAATAATGGTTCCCATACCTAATCACCGTAATGACAACACAAGAGTTTGTCAAGCTGTGATAAATGAAGTTTTTACTGTATAATTTTGTTAATAAATATTTTTAAATAAAAAAAAAACAGTAATTTCTTTAGTAGCACAAGTTTCAAAAAAGGAACATATAAAATAAATAAATTCATATTCATGATGACAATTTACGCAGTTCTATTTCTTGAAGTTTTAATTTGTTGGCTTGCATCTTTTCTTCTATAATGGCACACCTTAATTTTGCTTGAAGAATATTTTCATCCAATTGTGCATTTCGAAGTTGTTGTTCTTGAACTTCAATGGCCAATTCGTACTTTCTTTTTAAATAAATTTGTTCTTCTTTGATTTTTTTTTTTCTATTATGAACAATGTCATTTAAATTTGCATATACGTCACTTGCACTTGTTCTATTTTGAAGATACTGTCTTTTTATGTTTACAGGTAGCTTTGTTGTATTGTTAATATTTTCATATGGACCACTTTATATTAACAATCCTTGTTTATTAGTTTTGTTATTTGAAACGGTCCTTTATTCTCAATAATACCGATATGTGATTCTACAATATCCAGCAAGAGACAAATCTCTCTGTCCGAAAAGTGTTTACCTTTTACACGTTTTGACATCTCCATTTTTGCGATTTGATTACAGTGAAGTATGTTTTTCCCAAATAATTTCGTTAAAATTCCCTAGATCGATAATTTCGTAATGAGTAATGATCTGTTAAAAAATTCTTTCTAACGTTTATGAATGTGCTATTTCATTTAATGACCATTATAATTAAAACGACCATTTCATAATGAACCATTATTCCGTTTTCTGTGAATACGGGCCTAAAGATCTTTTCAATACCTATGCATTTCACTATTGATATCTGACTTGAAATATTTCTTTTTAAATAAATTTTTGATCGAATATTAGGTATCGTGAGTTTATAATTATAAATAACATTTAAAAGAATTTGTTCGAATATTGAAGTAATAATTTCCGCACAGTTTTCTTGTGTTGAAAATATTTATACAAAACTAGAAAAGAAACAATACTTTTGAACTATTCATGTTCCCACTTTACTCATTATTTTGACATGTAGGTTATGTATTTGCTTTCTTTGGTTATATTGCAAGTAAAACTGAAATTTTGACAATGTTTGCGAAACATGACATTTATATTTTATGATGACAGACGGTTGTTTCCGCGACTGAATACATGACTTCATTTGACTCCGCAGTACTGATTTGAATCATATGCTTCGAATTTGACCTTGAACTGAAAACTTATACTTTATGAACTATAGCATTGGATTACCAGGAAGATTACATGACCAATATGATTATTTTTATAAAACAATACATCCATGTTAACATCTATCAAAAGAGTGTAATAAACAACTATAAGAAAAAAACGAAATTAGTAACGACACGTATAAGAACTTGTTAAAACTACTTAATGTCTTCTAATTATCTGGAAATTAAAATAGATGAGTAAGTTATGTACATAGGTGCATATATAAAAGGTACCTATAATTTAAAATGTGCAGACAATACAATATTAATTACCGCACAAATGAAAGTAGATGGCATAAGAATTAAGCGAGATCTTGAAAAAAATATATAACAAATGTAAGATCTTGAAATCAAGTAGAGGAAAATACATATACGTATAAGTATAGATAAATTTTGGTAAAAAAGTCATGCAGCTGCAAAACTTTAAGATCACTGAAGGATCGTATCCATAGAGTAAGCCCGGAAAGAACGAATTGCACCACGACAGTATTTGGCACCTTCAGATTTCTAGTTGTTTTCAAAGTTGAAGGAAGTATTGAAATGTCAACATTTTTCACCAGACACTGAACTTCAGGCTGCTGTTAGCAATTGGATTAACAATAAACAAAAAAGTTTTTTCATATACGGAATGAAGAAATGGACTCAGCATTTGAAGAAATGTGATGCACTAAATGGTGATTATGTGTAAAAATAATTATGCACATTGGTGGTACAATAAATTTACTTCATTTTGAGACTGGTTTCATTATTTGGTCTTTTTTATTTTATAGAATTGGAGATGTTATATATCAATCCGCCCTCGTATATAGAGAAAACTATGTAGTTTATTTGATTTTACTTTTAAGCTTGTTACACCAAATAACACCTGTACTAAAACAATTTCTCATTATGATGATGGTGTAAGATCTGGTTCCTCGAGGTTTTTGAGTAAAAAGCGGGCAAACCATTATTTATTATCCCAAAATTTTTATTTTTACTAATGATGAAAAATTATAATTAATACGAATTCAAAGTATGTATTAATCGTATCATATAGAATAAATAAATACCATTTATTGTAACAAATTGCCTTTATACGAGGGGGTATTGGTCTAGTTAGCCTAGACCGGTTCCGTGGATAAAAAAAATATTGCGATACCATAGCAATGAAAAATAACATATTAGAAGTGTCAGTGTAAAGTATCACGTCAAAAAGACAAGCCAAATTTGAAAAAAAGGATGTCGATCGAAATTGTGAAATTCGAAAAATTGGAGTATCGAGCCATCATCGAGTACCTGTATTTGAAGGGGTTAAGAGGTAAGCAGATTTACGAAGATATGCTTTACCCTTGGCGATCAATGTCCTTCGTATGCGACCGTGAAAAATTGGATTGCAAGCCTCAAAAGCGGTAAATTTTCCATTGAAGATGAACACCGATCGGGAAGGCCAGTTTCTGTGTCCGTCTCCAAAAATGTTGATGCAGTTCATGACAGGTTTTTTTCAAACCGTCGACTTGGGCTAAAACGAATATCTGAGGCACAGAATATTTCATACGAAAGCGTCTATTATATAGTTCACGTCGACTTGGACATGAAAAAAAATTCAGCAAAATGGATCCCCAAATGTCTGAATGTTGGCCAGAAGCGTGCAAGGGTGGAAGCATCGCTTTCAATCAGTGCTCGGTTTGAAAGTGATGCAGACTTTTTATGCCGTATTGTTACTTGTGGATGTAACCTGGGTACATTCTACGACCCAGAAACAAAGCAACAATCGATGGAATGGAGACACTCTGGTTCTCCAAGGCCTAGAGTTTCGCGCTCAAGAATTTGCTGGAAAAGTTCTTGCTTCAGTTTTTTGGGGATTGCCATGAAGTAATCATGATTGATTTTCTGGATAAGGGTAGAACAATAACTGGGAATTATTATTCGACCTTGCTGACTACTCTACGAGAAAAAATTATGAACAGAAGACGCGGAAACTTATCCAAGTGTTTTGTTTTTGCAGGACAATGTCCCTGCACACAAATCGCATGTTGCCATGCACATTAAGGTTCAAATTACTCGAACACCCGCCATATTCACAAGATCTAGCTCCGTCCGACTATCATGTCTTTCCTCAACTGAAAAATTTTAAAAGGTCGTCACTTTTCCAACGAAGAGGTGATAGAAGCTGTGGAGGCCTGGTTTGCAGAGCAAGATAAAAATTCCTTTTTGAAAGATCTAAAGACGTCGCAGGTTCGTTGTAATAAATGTATCCAATTAAGAGGAGAGTATGTTGAATAATAAAATATTTTAACTTTCAAATTTTGTTTGCTTCTATAGTAGGCTAAGAATTTTTCAATACATCCTCGTAAATTATAAACGAAGATTGTTGTATATATTTTTTCAATAATTTTGTACTATGCCTATTATTTCATTCCTAGCTTTATATAGAGGAAGAACCGAATTTTGAAACAACGTGCAACTAACCTCTGCAATTTAAAACATTTGAACTTCAAATGATTTTCCTAAATTAAATTTTAACGTAATTGGAATTATCTCATATGCTCATATTAATTTAAAACACAAAATATACATTTTAATAGATATACATATTTTGAAATTAAATTAAATTACAACGGCATAATCTGTTTTAATAAACACGAAATATAAAGTGCCTATCTGAACTCGATCTGTTATTTAGAGGCACGGCTCAACCCAACCTTCTAGAGAGAGTTTTCAATTTAAATCGTTTCAGGGTGAATGAAGAGCACCGACGATTCACGAATATTTCAGTTCCTGCCTACGAGTATTTTATGAAACGAAAACATCCACTTTATAAACAAACATAAAGTTTGGTTCAACGCACTTTCGTCTTCGATTTTAACAAAACAGGTAACGGCCCATATTGTCTACGCATCGGCGCCTGTTCATATAAACTATGTAAGACAGATATGTAAAAACATGTGAACAAAAACATCGAGGATTATACAAAAATAGGTCACTGAAGGAGAGGCAACAACAAAGATGCTTTTTGTTAATTATAAAAAGTATAGCATGTAATTAACACCGTGTGATAGGTGTGGCATATTTTTTATAAAATTAATAGCATTTTAACGCAGTTAAATAAAGTAACGAGCATAAATTAAATGATAAACCGCATGTATATATTTTAATTTATTACGTATTTGTTGTTAAAAAACAATTTGCTGACAATATATTAAGTACGAGTATTCCAGAAATTTACAGGAATTAAAAAATAATTATATTATTACAGTATGATCTTTATGACCCACAACAGATTTTTTATTGGTTCAAATTAATATATCCTTATATTTGAATCTTTTCGTTGTTGATATTTAAAATATTGTTTGAAAAACAATTGATATTAATCGTTCTTTCTTGTTTTTATTCTATGGCAGTGTTTTCCAAAATAATAATAAATGCTTTGAAGGTAAATTTATAAAATATTAAATTTTAATACAAGGCTGAAAGTAAACATACATATTATTTTTTGGGCAAACAAAAGGTAAAGGTCAGCGAGAAATTGCGAAGGAACTGGGTTGTTCTAAAAATAGTAGGTATAAAAATAAAATAAAAAATTCGAAACTGATAAAGCAGAAATAAACCGGAATAAAGGCAAATGAAAGAAAAGTGAATTCTTTACAGTTTAGTTCTTTGAGATATCAAAGGAATGCCTGAAAGAAGTTAATCGTTACAATTGGCAACAAGCAATAGATATTACTGTGCAACCATCCACAATATACTAACATTGAATCAAAAAAGGACTTGGAAGTCGTGTTGCAAGATGAAAATTATTTTACTATAAACAAGGTACTACGTAAACGAGGTTGCTAGTGGATTGTCAGATATCGGAATCGTATACATGGATAATTTTAATTTTTGAAATAATCATAAGTAAATGAATGCAGTAAGAAAAACTTGTAAGGAATACAAACCCGCATGTGTATATATGAGGGCGATTCGTAAAGTAAGTTCCGTTTGATTATTTAAAAAAAACACCAATACATGAAAAGGTTTTTACTATATACAACTTGAAGCCACTACTTTCAGCTATTTTTCTATATAGTTGCTATTTAGATTGACACATTTGTCATAGCAATAAACCAGCTTTTTAATGCCCTCTTCATAGAACTACCGTCTGTGAATTAAGCATGTAACGCTGTCCTCTAAGCCATTTTTTCATGTTAGGGAAGGGATGATAGTCGCTAGGAGCCAAATCAGGACTGTAGGGAGTATGCTCAAACACTTCCCAATTAAAACTGCCCAGGAGGCCTACCGTGTGAGCGGTGATATGCAGGTGGGCGTTGTCATGAAGAAAATCGATGCCCGAACTTCATAATCCACGTCGCTTGTTCTGAATAACTCTTCTGAGCTTCTTCAAAGTTTCACAGTAGACTTCAGTGTTTATTGTGGTCGCTGGTCCCATAAAGTTTACAAGAAGGATATTTCTTGTTGACAGATGACTTTCTCAGAGAAAAAAATTGACTGCATTTTAAAGGTTTGCTCGTAGGTGAGTTAGAGTTGACTGTCTTCCTCTCAACGTTGGCATAGGCGATCCAAGTCTCATCACCTGTTATGATATGCCTGAGGAAATCTTCACTTTCAACATCGTAACGTTTCAGAAAAGTTAGTGCCGATACCATTCTCTTTGTTTTATGGTCTTCGGTAAGAAGTTTTGGCACCCAACGTGAACAAAATTTGTTGTTCAGAAACAACCTCGTACAAAACTGTATGTGAAATTTTCGAGAAAAAGGCACTCAGTTCTGTGATTATGAATTGCCTATTTTCACAAATTTTTTCTTCGACATTACCCACGAGTTTGTTCGTCACGACAGCTGGTCTTCCACTCCGTTCTTCATCCAGGACGCTAGTTCGTCCTTATCGAAAAATCAGCACCATCTTCTAACTATGACATTGTCACTATAAACAGAACAAAGTTCACGATTAATCTCAGCCTTCATATTCTTTGGACACAGAAATCGGATAACAGCACGCAATTCACAGTCGGCGGGATTTTTAATTGCAGCAGCCGTTTTAAACTTAAAAACAGCACGAAAGAATGTCCGAACGATTCTCTAACTAGCAGTGCTGGACTCACATTGAGCCAGACTACACGCGATCACGCCGATATTCCCACTCCCTTGCTCACTAGGCGGAAGCGGAACTTACTTTACGAATCGCCCTTAACTGCCGAGCTAAATTAAGGAGGCATCGCCGAAACTATAATTTAGACACCTAAAAGACTAGACTCAAATATAATAATACGTATTTAGGAGTTTTTAGATAGAGCATGTATAAGATATTAACTATTTGACCGGAGACGAGTCGTACACTAGCGCGCCTTCTAAGAGATAATTAGTCATTATTTTTGAGTAGAACGTTCTTTATTACGATGGTAACTGAAATTTTGTTTATTTCCTAAGGTTAGTTCTATTTACCAAAATAGTACCATTTAAAAAGTTACCTAGGAGTATGTGAATAATTCTGGAACCAATATAATTCTTCTATATAGAATTATTCCGTGTTTATTTTACTTGTAAAAACTACCCCCAAAATAAGGAGGAACACACATAGAATAAAATTACTTTCGGATGAGACTGGCGCAGAAACACATTTTAGCAATTAGAAAGAAAGCCACCTCATAAATGAGTATAGTAGTATAAATCCGTGTACTATACGAGCCACAAACGTTTATCGATTATTTGTCAGTCGATACCAGGCATTTGATCTGTGTGTTTCGTAGTGGTCTTGTACGTACATTGCTCCCGCTGCCGACTGCTCAATGTTTTTAAGGTGTTCAGTATTTTTGTAATGTCAACGCTCGCGCATCTTCAGTCTCATCCGAAAGTAATTTTACTCTATTAATCTGCGAATGCGGAAAGACCTATGTTGACAAGTAGGACAAACTATTTAACAGGATAAAGAAACAACGGAGCTACTTTAAACTGAAAGGATGAATACTATTACATGAATAGCGCAACGTTGCTTGGCAAAACAACAACACAGTGGAATCCAGAAAGAGATTGTATCAGATTGATAGTATTTGTTGCAAATCGGATATTTATAATGCATACTTAAGTATTTTGTATTGATGTAATTTTACTTTTTTCCTAAAGACGTTCTCGTAACATCTAAAATGTTCGCTGTTAAAAGGGCCGTTTTATATTGTATGCATCTTATTATTTTACCACAAATATTTTTTCAAACAAACAAAAACAACCATATAAAAGATTTGTTCTTACAAAAAGATACAGGCTGTTTCTTAATTGAATGTCGATTTTGAACGGGCCGATTCTTAAGGTTATTTTAAGAAAAAAAAATTAATACATATAAACATGAGTCCGGAAAGACTTCCCTTCCGAGATACCGAGTGTTAAGCTTCTAAGAAAAAAATCGTAATGGTACGCCATTGCTTTTTCTTAAAATTAAAATTAGACAGCTCTTATGCGATTCTTCAATTCTTGTATAGTATTAACTGGAGTGCTGTAAACGAGAGTTTTAAGATGCCCCCTTAAGAAAAAGTCTCTATTTAAATCTGGGGACCTCGGAGGCCATGGTTGAGATCCACCACGACCTACCTATCGGTTATGAAATACGATTTAAATATTCTCTTGCTTCTAGACTAAAATGAGCTGGTACATCGTCATGGATGAATCACATTATTTCTACCTAAAATTGGCATTTCTTCAAGCAATATTGGCAAAAATATCCTCTAGAAGTCGACGGTAGGTATGACCATTTAATTTAGCCTTTGTTGCAAAAAAAGGTCCAATTAAGTAATTTTCAACAATTTCAGACCAGATATTTACCGAAAATTGCTCCTGATGGTTAGATTTAACAACTGCATGCGGGTTTTCTTCGGCCCCAACATGATTATTGTGGAAATTTCTGGTAGCTATTCTTGAGAAGTTAGCTTCATCTGTGAACATTATTTTACAGTCAAGCATGGGATTTTGAGCATTACTCTCTAAAAACCATTGACAGTAGTTGATACGCAAACGAAAATCTCGGGGAAGTAAGGCTTGGACCCGTTGAATATGATACGGGAATGTGCGAGATATTAAAGTTATTTCCAATTTTTCAAAGTTCAGAATTTTCATCATTTGAATTTAAAATCTTAAATCTCCGAAAGTTCTTCACCGATTGCTTTGAAATTTTGACATAACGTTGCATTCGAATACGCGCGTGGTTTTATATACCTATTATATGGATGTTACACCTGGACAGGTAAAAACATGCTTTTCTGAAAAAAAAACAGCGCCATCTGTTGGACTTGTGATGCCACCGCACGTACTGCAAATATCATGTTTCGAAATATTAACCAGTCAAAGTTTTGCAACGGCACGCGGCTTGCAGTAAATAAATTAATGAGCAATGTCATACAAGCAATAATATTGGCAGGGCCATTCAAAGGTGAAGATGTCCTCATTCCTCGCATTGCTATGATTCCAACGGATATGCCATTTCAATTTAAGAGATTGCAATTCCCAATTCGATTGGCGTTTGCAATCACCATCAACAAAGGTCATAATCTTTAGAATTGTGCGGTTTAGATCTACACACAGATTACTTCTTACATGGACAATTATATGTTGCATGTTCTAGAGTCGGCAAACCAAAAAAATCTTTATATCTGTACAAACAATGGAACAAAAAATGTATACCCATAAGCATTGTGAAATTAAACATATTAGAAACGTGTGCTTTCAATTTTCTTTCTTTTCAATTTAACCAAACTAGCCATAGCAACACGTGGCCGAGTACAGCTAGTTTTTTAATAAAGTTTGAACAATCTTTTGAGCTTGCGTATATGTATACACTACTTTATGTTAATGTTTCACTGAAAAGAAAGAATTGAATTAATATCAATTAGTCAAATAACTTGCCTCGCAATGTATAATTAATGCTCCCTAGCCTTTTAGGTGTAAGGCATTCATTAATTTTGTTTGAAACTATCATGCAATAGCATTGACATTAATTACCAAAATTTAAACTTATCTAATTAGTAGACAATTACCTAAAGGTATTTTCTCACGATTTCGTGCATTACAAGTACAAGAAATTTGCAAAATTAACACATTGCTCAAACAGATTTGCATAAACTCAACAGATAAACTAATTTGCAATTTCACACTTGCCAACGTAGATAGATAGTTAATTTCAACTCAACTCTTCCTCCTTCCACAATAGGTTCCTTCATAGTCGACAACAGAAAGGCGCCTAATTACACATTCTTTCCGTCTTTTAATTGTTCCCCGTTGTTGTGTCGACAACTTGCGCAATAAGTCACACTCGCCTGTATCTGAGATGTTTTAAACGGGTCGCGTTCTCAAGCAATCGTTTCCACCCCGAAGAATTCATCAACATTGTTTTAATTTCTCTAACGGCGAAGTTTCGTCGACGCACGGTTACGTTACATAGAATGAAATTAGATGTTTTAGTGGGGCAGTAGATCTGCCACTTGAGGAAAATGTCGAGCCCGTGCTTGTGTGTATCAAACTGCACCCCAAGGTCTTGTTGTGTCATCGTTACGGCAAGGTGTTCTTATTAATTTTGCAAGTACGTTACGCAGTATAGATGCAATGTGCGTGGAATTAGACATCTTAGCACGTAATGATGTCCTTGTCAAATGTTTAATTGCTGTTACTTTTGCCACATATGTAATTTATGTTTCGACTTTGATAGATTAATTTAAATTGAATAGACATGTAATTACATGTAAAACTGTAAAAAAAGAATACAAAAAAGATGGTACAGTATACGAAGAATAAGGAATACTTGAATTCAAAAAGTAAGCGCATAATTATAGGTTTGATAATTTTTTTTAGTTTCGCTTAATATTTTAATTTATTAGTTTCTTTATTATTCGTTTTTGTTAAAAAAAAACAATTAATATAATACAAAAAACGTTTTAAATATATCTATACGTTAATATGACGTATAACGCTTTTGTTTCATTATGAAACAGACATGTAAATAATTTACATATCTGTAACTGTATACTTGGACAATACCTCGTATTTTCAGCATTTACTTCTGCTTAAGACATATGTTTCTGCCATCTATAGGCGTCGTCAGTTAAGCTAGTGAAGCAATGTATACAAATGATACAAATCTTTATAAATAGATCTGTATCTGTATATGCCATTAAGCCGAAATCCCTTACTAGATAAAGCAAATTTCATCCTATAAGGTGGAACTTATTTAATAAGTGACATCTGACGGACGAAAGAGACTTTGCCGTAAAAAGGGATCTTTCGTTTGACCAGCTATGCTGATACGAAAAACGAAACAATACGGGTTGTCCATAAATAAGCCAGATGGCGGTAAATATACAAAAAAGGTTTTAAATATATCTATACGTTAATATGCACGTATAACGCTTTTGTTTCATAATGAAACAGACATGTAAATGATTTTTACATGTAAAATCCACTTGTAAAATAAATGTGTTCTTCCAGCAAAATACTAGCAAGTGTCCAAATTAATGGTGCAACGATCCACTTCTAGAATCAAAGTTTTGTTTTTGTAATATTGTAATAACTTTTTTATAGAAGAAGAAAATCCAAGCTAAATTTCAAAACCCCTCGCACTAGCTGCATGATTGTATATATTCCTTACTTACTTTCTCTTTGGCATATTCTGTGTTTATGCATGAATTAATATTATTATTATTATTGAATGATGTTATATTTTCTCATAAAGAAATTTGTATACTTCGAGAAAATGCTGGCGACAGTCGTATAGCAGTCTTAGTTCATCCTTTCGCCATTCTGTATAATTTAATTATAAATACGTCTGTATTTCCGAGCATCTGGAAGGTGATTAAAATCATACCCAAGTTCAAGAAAGGTGGCAGATATAATATTGCTAATTACACTGGTCAACAAATTTTCATTTTTTAAATTTTTCTTTAGAAACTATGTATAATTTTTGTTTCTTTTATAGTTCTAACAATTAATAACAAATTTATTCTGGTACGTCAGGTTTTTGGAGAAAAAAAATATTGAAAAATAAATAAAATAATATTAATTAGGTATGTACATTACATGGAGCTCTATGGTATCGTCCTGTTTAAAATGTTTTTCTTTTTACTTTTCTTTTATACTGTTCTTTGGCATTTTCTCATATCAATGTCCAACAATAATCAGCAAGCATTTCACTGTTCCATTGTAACATCATATTCTTCACTCGAAACACCTATGGGTATTGGTCCTGGCAAGGCTTCCGAATAATGCACTGGACGGGTAGCAGAGGGCAAACTAGCATAACTAACGTTTTTCTTTTTTTTGTTGGAAAACTTGAAAGTTTTCCAGTGTCCAGCAAAAGTAGCAATCAGTCGAATGGTCCGTTTATTCACGCCAAATCCCAGATCTTGCAAATGGCATAGCGCTTTTCTTGCCGTTTGACCAGCCCCTCAGAATATCAGCACAGCGTGCGTAGCAAATGCTGGGATCATATTCAGCCTTGATGTTCAATGCTTAAGCTAAAATAGTGAAAATATAACTTTTCTATTAAAGTTGTAATATTCCGCTTATGCTGATGGGTAGTGATTGACGTACATAAAGAAACTGTTTGAATTATTTATACACGTACGCAACATTATGAAATAAAAAGACGTTTTCCTATCACAAACCGACTTGCATTGAATCGAAAAAGCCGTGTAGCTCTTTATATATCCACATAGCCAGATATCTACAAATTCTTAATTTGATTGGTTTCAGAGCAAAAATTGGCGTGGTTTGTGCTCTGACGTAGGAAACATGTAAGGAGATGTTTAGACAAGCCCACTCAATATGCGACAGAACAATATTTTTAGTAGCAACTTTCTTATATAAAAGTAACTTTGAAATTTTGTAAAATTTAATAAGTTTTTTGAAAAAACTATTTAAGAAAATATCTCAAAATCCTGACGTGATGCAGCAAATTTTAAATCATATTCAGCATCAGCATAACAAAAGACATGCATTGTTGTATAAGAAAGCCAAACTATGTTGACCAGCATTATTAAAGTTTTTGAACAAATTCTATTTTACAAAATTTATAGACAAATTAAACTATTATTAACTTGCTATCAACATGGATTTATCTGGCCGATCAACAACCACAAATTTAATGAGCATACTCAGTTTCTTTCTTCCGCCATTGCCAATCGACAACAGGTTGACCTTATATATCTAGCCTTTTCTAAAGCCTTTAATTTCATAGACCACAATATCCTCCTTACAGAGTTAGATTGCTTTGGGTTTGTTCTGCACTAGCTAAGTTAATGCCATTAAACCCCGTGAATCGATCTGGTTATGTGTTATACAACGGATTAGCATCTAACATGTTTCCATTATCTTCAGGGGCACCTCGTCGTTCAAATCTCGGGCTCTTACTTAACATCTTTATCTAAAAACATCTTTCTCAATGATCTCTTAAATAAATTAAACTGTGAATATCTAAGGTATGATGATGACTTTAAAATTTACATCATCCGCACACATCAAATCCCTCTATAATTGAAAAATGGTGTACCCATAATAAAATTTTATTGAATGTTTCTAAATGTTGTGTTGTGTCTTGAACATGATGTACTGCCCCTAAAATATTTTATTATTCTACCAAATCAGAATTGGTGATTGGAAGGTGATTGAAGTAAATGATCCGAGGATTTTTTTGATTTTCAATTCACTTTCGATCAACATATTTCGTTGATCAGCTTTAAAATCATTAAAATAATTTCAATAATATTGCCGCAATTGAGACTTGATATCATGCTTTGGTGCGATGCATGTTGGAGTATGCGTCTTTAGTGTGGTTTCCCTATTACACATTCTAACAAATATCCATTGAGAGAATCCAGAAGAAGTTTCGGAAGTATCTCTCCTTTAGAGTGACTGGCACTTATTTTGAACGAGGAAAGGATTTCAATGGTCTGTTGGATCGCCACAGTGTATAATCTTTATTTTGTGTACAGTGGTAAATTTTTGCTAAATCTGTTATCAAATAAAACCGTTTATTTTTTTTCTATCTTTCTGTATAAGTATAAAATCGATGAATGTTTACTTAGTTGTTTTTTAATATTATTTAGTACTATTTGTGTCTGTTTTTATACTTTATGTAATTATGTAATAATTAGAGAACGGATGCAATTTCCATAAAACGCAATCGGCAATTGGAATTGTGTATAACGTAATTCAATGAAGTACATATTTGTTTGACTTACTCGGCCACCTGGTCTCGCAGCGATAACATTGGACAACCCAGCTATTGTATTCGGAGAATATAGTGTTTTCAGTGGTGTCGTGTACGTAGATAAAATAAATAAGTTTATCGTATTTCGTAAGAGAAAAGCACGTACATTCCTTTTCTTTTCATTTAAGCAACATCTTCCAATTATTTTCACGTAAGTGTGCATAAAATTTCGTTATTTAATTTCGTTTATTTGGATCATGTACATTGCCAGTGATTCCGAAATTTATTGTGAAGTGTGTGAAACGTTATTGAAAAATTGCAATAAATCAACCGTAAAACGTCACGTAGGATCGTTAAAGCATGAAAAAAAATTGAACCCGTTGGAATCTGACAATTTTAACGAAGAACTCTGTGAAACTTTTATAGCAGCTAATATTCCATTATTTAAATTGAACAATCCAAGTTTGAAGACATTTCTGAAAAAATATACTGGTCGAAATGTTCCTGATGAATCAACTTTACGCAAATATTATGTTTCTAGGTGCTTTACAAATCAATACATATGGATAAGCGCCGACGAAATGGTTGATATGTTAGGACGCTGTGTGGTAAATGTTGTAGCTGGTGTACTACATCCAACTATTCCCGATAACTCATATGTAATATCAACAAGTGTTATAAATAGAGTTGGTGCGGAAACAGTTGCTGAAACCATTAAGGAGAATATGCAAAAAATGCTTCATTCGGACGCCACGTACAAAGAAAAAATACTTTTATTTGTCAGTGATAGTGCTGCGTATATGATAAAAACAGGCAGACTATTGAAGAAAACATATCCTAATATGCTGCATATTACTTGTGTAGCACATGCTCTCCACAGAATCTGTGAATATATCAGAGACACTTTTCCGGAAGTTGATAGACTTGTATCAGCTTTTAAAAAGTTTTCAGAAAAGCACCATTGAGAGTAGCTCTTTTCAGGGAAAAATTTCCATCTCTGTCACTGCCTCCCACTCCAGTAATAATTAGATGGGGAACATGGCTAGAAGCTACTAGTTATTATGCTGAGAATTTCGATAGTCTAAAACATTTCGTAACACTGCTAAAGGAGGATGCTAGAAGTATTGGTGAGTGCAAGGAGCTCACACAAATCCCAAATTTAAAAAATCAGTTGTACTTTCTTCACGAACACTTTGGAAAATTGCCAAAACTAATCACTTATTTTGAAAATCGAAATCTCAAATTAAATGACGGATTAACCACATTAGATGTGGCTGTTAATAATTTGAAAAGTATTCCAAGTGACTTCGGATGTGGCCTTCGGCAAAAGTTTGAAGCAATTCTTAATAGAAATCCAGATTTAATTACATTGCAGCAATTATGTATGGAGACAATTCCACAAAATCTAATGGCTAAATATGAAGAAATAAAAGAATATTTCCAGTATGCCCCTATAACCAGTTGCGATGTAGAAAGGACGTGTTCTATTTATAAGGATGTACTTAATTCAAAGAGAACAAAATTGACAGAAGAAAACCTTGAGAAACTATTGCTAGTCAATATTAATACTCCTTTACTCAACTTCAACAACAAAATGAACTAATAAAAATGTTCCAATTATAGAAATAAAATTAAAAACTTTAAAAATACAACTTTTCAACAAATACATATGTATTTCGTAATTTTATAGATCACCACCCGTTTGTTTTCCAATTATATAAATAAAATTAATTAATAAATATGTATTTCGTAATTTTAGATAGATAGATCACCACCCGTATGTTTTCCAATTATATAATTAAAATTAAAAACTTTATAAATACAACTTTACAACAAATAAATATGTATTTCGTAATTTTATAGATCACCACCCGTTCGTTTTCCAATTATATAAATAAAATTAAATATTTTAGAAATACAGCCTTTCGCCAGTACTGCCAGTCATGTGGTAAGCGTGTCCGTTCTCTAGTAATAATGTTAACCTTCATGAGTTATATGTTTTATTGCTGTTAGACGAATAAATATTGTTATGATTATTATTATTATCTTGTTTTACTTTGTTTTGTTGTGTAAAACTGCAGCAAAAAAAGATGATTATTTTAAACAAACAAGATATTAATAGTAACTTATGTATTAATTGATATATTTTCCTAAATATTTTCTTAGGTCAATGCCTCGGAAAAAATTACGACGACCATGTGTAAACGTTTCACGGAATTAAGTTAATAAATTTCTATAAATATAAGTCAAGTATAAATATTTTTGCTGAACAGATAATAAAGCTGAAACAGATACTGGAAAATCCTGGAAAACGCACCATACAAAAACAAGTTACACTATTTTTTGACGAATTGTTATTTTAAAAATCAGAATTAATTATAATCCTATGTTGACAGTAAAAAGTAGAAAATAAATTAGTTATCATTTTCAGGTTGTTGTGGAATAAATAGGAAGAAATAATTTATAGAATTAAATAATAATAGAATAAATCCAAAAATTATAAGTGAAGTTAGTGAACTTTAGGGATTCAAAACTCTAATGATAATTTTAGCACAAGTTAATGTTACTTAAGTTTAACCAAGTTTTTGGTCATTGGAAGTAGATGCGAAGTAGTTTAAGAGGTCAATAATTGTATTTAGTTAGCTAACAAGAATACTACTTTAGAAAACCATTTAATAAAATAATTTTAAGCAATATTTTCAATTATAATTGGCATAAGGTTATGATGGAATAAAAAAATCGCAAAAAAAACGACAGACGAATTAATTTATTCAATTTGAAATCCATATACTTTGTTTCTTCACATTTTTTCTTAGAAAATCATTTTATTGTGTTGCTGAATGGATGGTGATTGATTCATCAATCCGATTTACTAGCACACGCAAAATAGTTGAATATACCTCTGTGCATCCTATTGAGGTTTGAGGAAAACGGCACAATTATGTGGTGATAATATAATTGCACCGCGCTCACACGTCCTCCCTTGATAATTGTTTGTGTTACACTCTCGAGTCGGTTCTCGGGTGCCGTTAACTTGACATACCAACTCTTAATAAACATATTTCGAACCGACAAGCTCGGATGAGAACATTAAATTAATTGCTCCGTAGGTAGGCAGTGCTCTAGTCCTGTGTGCTATCTCGTATTTTGCGGAAAGGATTAAATGTCAATAAACATTATCAACGGAAGTTCATAATGAACGGATGTAGAAAATGAAGGGAACAATTCCGGTATAACTTTGTAAATGAGAATATCATATATATGTAAATAGGTGAAATAGCTTTATTCTGCAATTTTTTTACGGTTAAAAAATCTACATATTATTTAATTAGAGTATAGATTATCTCTAGCTGAATATTGCTAAGTTTAATATATTACAGGTGGCTGATGTGAAATTGTTAACTTCACCGTCAAACTACTGATGTCAAACTTTGTCAAACTGGGTCTAACGATAGTTCAATATTGTTTGCAAGCCATCAAAAACATTTGCGTGTCAGTTTTGAAGAAAAAAATTAACAAGCCATGGAATTCAAAAGTAATAGTGTGATTGCTCTTTATTTGGCTGGAAAATGACAACCAACTATTTATTGTTAGAGCTCGAGCCTCTAAAAGTGAATAAAATGTTTGTGTATAGGAACACTCGTTCCAATAATACTGGGCAACATTAAAAAACGTTATGGCGAGAGGACGGATGCAGTACATATTAAATAATGATCTTGGACTACAGCCTTTGAAATTTTAAAAGATTTATGATCTAACACGACATAATAAAGTTAGGTTAGAAAGAGCAAAGGAGTTGCTTCGCTTAGTCGCAAATGGGCAGTTGCCTAATATCGTCTACGATGAGCCCACTATTTCCAATCGAGCAAGCTTACTTGCCAGAGAGGTAATACCAAAATTTTCGTCTTCGAACGGATATTTTTATTTGTGATGGTTTGGATCGCCGCTATGTCGGTGATGCATGGTCGCTCTCCGCTGGTACTTTTTTAACCGTGGCGACAAACGCGACTGTTTATTGTGAAACTTGCTTCTAAGATGAATTGAAGCCTTCAGACACATAAACATTTCGGCCTCGACCGTGAACGCAATCTGGCGAAAAATACACAATATAAAAAAAACATAAAGGGGCCAGAAAGTGACAGTAGAGTAGCTTCGCAAACAAGAAGTTAAGAAAACTATGTTGAACTAGGAAAAACATGGAGAAAAGATTATTTGATAAAATACTTCGTAACTGGATTAGTAAATCATGGTTATGACAGAACATATATCCATAATGTACAAAAAATGCTTAACATTTTGTAAATTAATGTTTTGAGGTTATCTATTCGAAAACATCAAGCAAAACAAATGAGCAAGTTACAATATTAATGGAAGCTGATAATCAGAACAACAAATGGTAAATCGGTAAAACGTTACATACATTTACAATGAATGTTTAATAGTTTAAATGAACAACAAGTAAATCACGTAATTCGATGTATGTTATAACTAGAGCTGAGGATGTTTGCGGTACGGCAGGACCGTATGTAGTGCATCCCACATTTAACTATTTATCTAAATATTCTCTGAAATGATTTGCCGGATCTCATAAATTAATAGAGTGATATTTTAGTATGCACTGGATATTGTTATTATACAAAATCATAAGAGCCATTTGTATTTATGGATCATAAATAATAATACGCATGT
This sequence comes from Melolontha melolontha, assembly GCA_935421215.2. Lineage (NCBI taxonomy): Eukaryota > Metazoa > Arthropoda > Insecta > Coleoptera > Scarabaeidae > Melolontha > Melolontha melolontha. The sequence goes on along the minus strand of OW285239.1, from coordinate 120,245,072 downwards.
ATTTGTATTTGGTTGTGAATTCAATTTAAACTTAAAACGAATCGTAATATTTTAACGACAAGCCGTCCTTACAATACATGCATTCGAGACAAAGTGTGCAACTCTACGAATAACTTCCATAATTGATCGAAAATGGACATTTTGGAGCTGAAGTAAAGCCCCTATTCTTAGAAAATTTTATTACTGTCGTTAAGAACTATTATTATAAACAACAAAGGCCTTTTATTAGTGTTGAAGTTTTAGTTTCATTGAATTTCCATGTTGTAAGTAGTCAATTGTAAAGTGTTCATTCACAATATTCTAAAACAAGGTGTAAATTTAAGTAAAATCCAGAAAAACACATTCTGATAATATATTACTAGATTAGAAGCTGTGTTTATTACTATTTATTATATTATTTTTATAACCAAATGCAATAAAAGCTACGAAAACAAAAGAAACCTCGATTTATTAAAATCTTGTCACACAGCCTTTCAAAGCCTGGCAGCACATATTTTGCATATATTTTATATATACTATCTACTTGAACTAGGTGAATGAAGTTAGAAGTTATAACTTATAACTTCTAACTTCATGGAAGTTATTCGTAGAGTTGCACACTTTGTCTCGAATGCATGTATTGTAAGGACGGCTTGTCGTTAAAATATTACGATTCGTTTTAAGTTTAAATTGAATTCACAACCAAATACAAATACATGCGTATTATTATTTATGATCCATAAATACAAATGGCTATTATGATTTTGTATAATAACAATATCCAGTGCATACTAAAATATCACTCTATTAATTTATGAGATCCGGCAAATCATTTCAGAGAATATTTAGATAAATAGTTAAATGTAGGGATGCACTACATACGGTCCTGCCGTACCGCAAACATCCTCAGCTCTAGTTATAACTAGAGACCGGAGACATCGGGGTGAAATGACATCATTACAACGGACGATATAAATAGTCTACAACATCTGTAAGTACATCACGCAGTTATTGAATAGCACTATTCATTCGGTTATATATATTCGCACATAAAAAATAGATGTGCAGTTAACCGAATGAATAGTGATATTCAACAACTGCGTGATGTACTTACAGCATGTACTTACGTCCATGCATATACAGATACAAATTTGTTTTTATACAGATTTGTATTATTTTGTATATGACAACACTAAATAAATATTCACGACTTATATTACCCGAACGATGTAGTGTACATAAGGTATTTTTTTGCAATCGTACTGTAATGAACACTTCACTTAAATAATTTTCAAAAAGTATCATTTTACCGGACTAGTTCGCTGAATGTTTTTTACCGGACTAATCCGGTAAAGTGTCTAAACACGAACGTTATTTTTACAAATTGACAGTTGTTTGTTGACTGGTTGCTAAGGTAATACACATTACTGCAAAAGCCTACCGCAGGTTTTAAAACGATCATCTGTTTAGTAAAACTGGAAAATTTACGATAATAAAAGTGAAAAATTTATGATTGCAAAAAAATGTTGTACGCACCACATCCGAAAAGTGCTTTTATTGACCTCGTAAGCTACGAGGGACTCGTCTACGAATCGTCCTGATATTTGGTTACTCATCCAGTAAAATCTTGCTTTCCGGACTAACTATATTAGAACAAAACTAATTTCCATTAGTGTTGCCGATTTTATTATGAACAGGATAGGACGTACAACAAAAATTGGTCCATCAACCAAGGAAAGAAGAAAAAAGTTATCGTTATTCGACCAGATATCCGGATAATACTATAGTTTCCACTGAGTGACTGGCTGCCTAATCTGCTTATTTTGGAATTAATACACAAAAGGCGTTCCAACGTCGCCTAATTATATTTATCGTACCGGGTCGAGCGTCGAACACATGGCATACGAAACAATCGGACACACCGGCATTTCAAGCCCTTCTACACGGTGGATGCGGTCGTCATAGAGACCGCCGCCGTTCGCGACTCTCCGCTATCGATCCGAACGAGGAAAAGTAGCAGAAGCAGGCCCTCTCTATGTGTTGTTCCCATGCTGTGGCGGCCGCCCCGAAAGATGATGGGTGAGCGTTTCGGCGTGTCCCGGAAGAGAACAGGACCTGTCGGGTTTATTAAAATTTCAAGTACGCAGATTTCTAAATATTAGCTGTAGCAAAATTACACAAGTACAATTTGTGATATTGCCATCACCGTCTTAATATTAGAACAAATTACATCTTTCCTTAAAAAAAAAAAAAATAGACAATTTTATCATAAAAATTGTGAAGGAGCATAATAATTTCAAAATATTTTGTCAAAATATAAAACTTGTGATATATGAATTATACCAAAGGTTCTCTAAGTTTGTAATTTTAGAAATGAAAATATATTTGTTGTGAAGTCTACTAGTGTTAAGTTATAAAATAATAAATATAACAGACACACATGAACAAGAATATAGGACTTTCATACCTATACTATATCAACGAGATAAATTGAAAATTATAAATAAACAAATAAATTAAAGTATAGATTACAAATTAACGTATTTTAAAGAAATTTAGCCATTATTAACAAATTAATAGCATTTTTCAAGAGAAATACAATTGCGAGTTCAAGAATTGCATTAACATTAAATAACTATTTTTTATGGCGTAGATAGCAATGGTATCGAAATTGCTCTTTGTTGATGACAATGTTTTCAGTTGATGCAAAACCGTTTCTTTTCACCACGAAATTTAACTTAGGAGGAAATAAAAGACAATCACATGCATCCAAATCGGGTAAATATGAGTGATGTGAAAGGATATTTGGTTAAAAAAGGTGATTTATCACGTAAAAATCTCAAATTTAGGGCGAACATAACGAATGAGGCCTACCAAGATATTCAACATTAACCATTGTATCACTTGAAACAAATTCTTTGTAGATAATTCTCTTGGAATCGTAATAAACTTTAAGTACTGTTTTGATTTTCGATTTCTCCAAAAGAGTTTTCCTTCATGTTGATCGCGATTCAGCCCTTTGACGCTTGGTTTCTAGATCGTATTGAAAACACCACCTCATCGCCAGGTATAATTGTTTTTGATAAGCTTCTGTCTCTTCGAGCTTCTTTAATTATGTCACTGCAATGCCTAATTCGGTGCAATTTTTGGTCGTCTAATTTATATGAAGCAACTTCGAATTTAACTTCTGAAAACTTAACTTCCTCGATTAAGATGTGAATTATTCTCTGGAGCATTTCAAGTTCCATTTCCATGAATCTACTCACGATTTTCTTTAAAACTTTTTATGAAATCAGGCACTTTTTCAACTTTATCTTTATCACCATCCACATTCTCTTTGAATCATCGATGACATTCAAAAGTTTATGTTTGTGATAGACAATTACCTCTCGTATAAGCGATTTTAAGCATTTATGGTGTTTTTATAGCAGTTTTACTGTTTTTAAGACAAAATATAATGTTAATTCTTTGTTACTTATATTTTTTCCACCAAAGTATATAAACTACCGTCATTTAACACGTCGTATCGTGACTTCTAGTAAACAAGATATCATGAAATTTTTACAAATTATTTAAGAAAGTTAACACTAATTTCGTTAAAATAGAGTAATGTTGATTATATTTGAGATCGAGGTATTTGGCTTCTAGATCATTTAATGTAAAAAAAAAATCAGCGATTGCATTAATGCGGCATATACATTGGGTAATATTTTATATCCAAATTTATTAATATATAATAAATAATTTATTAAAAAAATAATAAAATAAAGTTGTTCAGATTGGCCATAACTGAAAAAGTGATATTGATATTGCATTTGTTACGAAGGTGCATATAAAACGTTTAATCTAGAAATACTATGTAATGTTGCACAGAATTTATGATAAAAATAGTAATTTGCAATGTGAATGAGTCGAATAGGTGTTCGTTCAAATACTTACTCATAATTTAGAAGTATGCATCGTAATGCGATATAAATTTACATCAATGAAATACTAGCGCCAACTCATAACAAACAGAATTTACGGTGAGACTACCGTACACAAATGAACTGTACAATATTGATTCGGGCAACTTCGTGGTAGAGAAGAGTCAATTAGAAATAAGCTTCGAGATCAGCCCGAAACCTCGGTCATTAATGAAGTTTTATGAACTTTAGTGGAAAAAGATCCAAGCCAAATTAAATCTCAGATACGGTAATATCTTCGCATCTTTTGCCAAAAGAAAAGTTAAAAGTTAGACATGTTGGCGTACTGTGAACTCTATCAGAGAAATAAGTTCGATCGATTAAATTCATGTTGATAAAAGCAGCAATGAACCTTTTCTAAATCCATTAGTGACATGTGACATGAAAAAAACGAATATTATACGATAATAGAATATCTTATCAAACCCTATAAGATATACAGCAGATATTTTACCAAATCTCCCAAAAAAAAGGCTGTGTTGACTTTCACAAGGAAAATAAATTATATAAACTCTCTTTATTACATCGATAATACTGTTATAGAAAAATGAAGCTCTACAAAGGATCTTGGTGTTACATTCGACAGTGTGCTGACCTTCAACGATAATCTCTTAAACATAACTAGTTCTGCCGTTATGCCTCTGAGTTTTATTATTAGAATGTCCTGAAATTTCACGAATGTTGGTACCAATAAATCTCTCTATTTCGCATATGTCGTTAATTAGTTTCAGCACGAGTCAATTGTTTGGTACTCAATCTATGACCTACACGTGAATCAAATTGAACGCGTTCAACGAAAATTTTTGAAGTACTTGTGTTACAGGCTGGACGGTGTCTATTCAGAAGGAAATACAGACTACCAGGATTTGATTGTGAGGCATGGATTGGAAATGCTAGCGGTGCGAAGACAAAGCAAGAGCGCGAATCTCCTAATTAACAGGTGCAATCATTGGTGCATTCGTCAAGAAACGCAAATGAATTACTTAACGATGTCATTTTAATTAATTCAACATTTTATTGTCCTATTTGAACAGGTCTGTTGTGCAAAAATAAATTATTATTTTTAAAAAAATCTGATAATAGTTTGATGCAGTTCACACAGTATAATTGAGTGAGTCAAATTTAAACCAACTTTTGTTTTCATACCAAACTGAGCGAACCTGACAATCGTGCAGGGGTTCTTGTAACCGGGAAAATATGGAGGAGATTGACGCGGTGCCGCGCGTCTGCCGACATTTAGTCTCGCCAGTACAGAAATGTCTGAGCAAGAGCTAAGCCAGCGGATGCGCAACGCATTATACAAAATTCAAGGATGGCCATGAAACTGTCGAAAATGAGAGGCACAATTGGCGTCCCAGGAGAGCTGTGACTGACGACAACATTCGATTTGTGACCTCACTGAATGTAATCGGCACCTTACGATTGATGAAATCGCTAGTGAAGTACAAATAAGTGGCGGTAGTGCGTATTCCATTTAATACCGAGCATCTGGGTTTCCGCAAAAGTTGTTCAAGATGGGTTCCAAAGCTTTTGACAAATTATCAAAAACAGATCCGAAGAGACACTTGCCAAAGACTCCTGAATCGATTTCAACGAGAAACAAACAATTTTCTGCATAGAATTGTGACGTGATGAAACATCGGTTCATCACTATACACCCGAAATCAAAATGGCGAGTTTGGAGTTGCGATGGAGTGGAGAACCTTGCCCTGTGAAAACAAAAGCACGTTCATCAGCTAGAAAAGTTCTTGCAACGCGGAGAAGGCAAAAGCCGCCTACAGAAACAAAAGGCACAACCAACCAATAAGAAATGTGATTTTGCTGCATGACATCGCAAGACACCACACGGCCACACTGACAAGCTTCAAGCTGAAATGAACCAAATCCACTAGGAAATTCTAAAACATCTTCCCTATAGCCCAAATCTATCCCCATGCGACTTTCATTTGTTTGAGCCACTGAAGAAATCACTAGCCGGACACTATTTTCAGAGCGATCAAGAAGTAGAGGAATTTGTGCGTAATTGGCTGTTAACACGGTCCACAAGCTCTCCAAACGCTGGCAAAAATGTGTAAACGTTAAAGGAGACTATGTAGAAAGACCATGTTTTGTAATTTTATTTTGACCAGATAAATTATTAAAAACAAAGTCCGGTTTAAATTTGACTGACCCTCGTATCAGTCCTTCCTATTTAATAGTGAAAGTATAACAGTTTATACTGCTGAGATATGATTAATTTAAAATATGACGTTTACCTTTCATAAGCGGATAGGGATTTATTCCCCTACAGAATAATGCATGACCAAATATATAGTGAACAGCAGTCTCGAAAGTTAATGGTTCAAACTTTGAACATTTACAATATTTGCCATCAACGCCTAGTTTATCTCCGATGGATTATCATATATCAAAACAATTTTTTTTTAAAGAAATTGTTAAACACAATGTCGAAAACATCATGAGCTTCAAAAATTAAATCCTTGAAGTGTTATTTATGCTGTTGTTAGTCGTCAGCTTTCAAATTAATTTAGATTAATAAAAATGTGTATTTCAGAAACAATCAAGTGCGATATTTCATATAAGTCAACCTAATGTATAAATACACAGTGCAGGTACATAATAACGAAAGCGTATTAAAACATTTAAATATTGTATTTTGCAATACATTTATATATAAATTTATTCAAAAGGGTTGCAATTGAAAAAAAAATCAAACTGACATCGTAATTAAAATGAAATTATTTATATTTAAACGCTTTACGTTTTTTTTGCACCGATTTATTATTTAAATATAATGCAGGCAAATAACATTTTACATTTGAAATGATTTAAATTGCAAAATTGTATATTTTTCATGTTAACATACAGATTATATATATATTATACAAGATTATATCTCTCACTCGTTTATGTATATGTATTTTTTTAGACAAATAAAATTTAATGTTTAGCTAATGTAAGATAGAAATTTAATTCTCTTGTTCATTTTCAAAGGCTAGAAATATCAAGTATTTATTTAACCCTTTGATCCAACAAAATGATTTCAAACTCAGACACGAAGTTCTAGGGAATCGGCGTCGGAAAAATGTAATTAAATAAAGGAGAGAAAATGCGGGTCCCTGAAGACTTCTCAATTTGATAACTTTTACGATTGTTCGGCATCATTTGTGATCATTCAGTCGACAATTTTTGACTGGCGACCGTGAAGAGAAATTCCAGTAAAGGCGGAATTAAGTTTTAATAGGATATCTCTTGCAAAAATTGCCAGCGAAACGGCACTTGTTCGAATAATTTAAATCAATAGAAATGCCAAGATACGTAATGAAATTCTCCAGATTCAAGAAGAGTTTATTTTAACTGTCAACGTTCAAACTGTTATATTAAACTTGTAGGCCTTTAATATTCACTATTAAGATCAGACGCGAAATATTTTTAGAATGTAAATTCAATAATCCCATAAATAAAAATAAAACAAACATACATTCAAGGTTTGAAAAATTGTTAGTGGAACCAGTAACTGAACAATTAGTAATTATTTGACTATATCGCCAGTTGCAATAACTACAATTAATTATGCATTAATCATATTTGATATATTATTGATTAACTGTTAGCAACTATGATTATTGGCAAAGCTAATACATGCTTGTCTATTTTTCAGTTTTGTGTTTCTTCGCTTTTTGAGTAATATTTAAGTAAAAGCATTTAAGAAATTAGGCCTCATCTTTTAAAGAAACTATCAGAAACTCTTGCAGGAATAGATTAAGAAGTAAAAATGAACATATTGAAATGATTCAGAAACAAAGCACTGATAAGTGTGCAATAGGTGTTTTCCAAATTAGCAAAATACAATATTTAGGGGGAAAAATCTAGTTTTTGTTAAACGGTAGTTTCTTTAATATAATACTAATATTTGATTGATACCAGTAGATACATGTAGAATATAGGAGCCTTCTTGTTATATAATAGTATATTAAAAAACAAGTTTCATAAGGCACCATTTTGCCGCACGAGATCAGTTTAGAAAACGAGCCGCGATAGCGGCGAGTTTTCTAAAGAGCGAGTGCGGCAAAAGGCCTTATGAAACGAGTTTTTTATACTATTTTTTCTATTTTGCGTTTTTTACATTAATAAATTGCTTAAATTGGAATTATTTAATTTGAAAGTTCAGAGTTTAATGTTTATATAAAGCATGCAGTTGGTCACATTGATACTTGACATCTTTAAATTTAAATCTTGCTATCCGCGAAGCATATTATATTACATATTATTTATTAATTTTGGCTAACATTACTTGATATTTCATTTAAAAATATAAACATGAGTGACATAGAAACATATGTATGTTGTTGTCAATTGTATACAACATACGTTGTTTGTGTAAAATACGGACATATATCATATCTGTCAAATATACATACATTCTTAAAATCAAATGACAGAATGATATTTATTTCTATATTCGAACAACGCCAACATTGAAAAATGAAAAAAAGTGTATCGAAATGAAGCTCATTTCGATACTGTTTTGGGTTTCATAATGAGTTCATTTCGAACGCAAAATAGAAAAACATATTTTTGTACTCGCTTATCAAAACCTGTCATTTCACGATTCGATTTGCGTGCGTAAAAAGTCACTTTAAACACGAGTGCGTAAAAGTAAAGTTGGTACTTCCTGGAACTTGATTAATTTAGTGACATTTTAAAATCATAAATCCCTAACCTTAATAATATGCTACCCAGTTCGTTGTTTTTCTATGAAAATAAAAGGAAGTGTAATAGAAATTGTTATATTTGGAAGGTATGTAATTCAATGTCAGAACAGCAACAAATATTATTTTTTAAATTTATAGAAAACTAAAAAAAAAATTGTCAGAAGTGGGATTCGAACCCACGCCCTCAGAGATGACCAGAACGCTCGAGAACCCGTATAACGGGCAAGGTAAACCTTGAGTCTGGCGGCTTAGATCGCTAGGCCATCCTGACAGATGCTACTAATATTGTTAAAAATACTTATAAATATAAAAATTTTGAAATTATATTTATATTTTATATAAATATTATTATTGTTTACAGTTCTCGTACAAAAAATATTGTACAAACTTCGTGCGTGAAACATTTCGCGAATTCGTGTCCATAAAGCGCTCGCCTGCGGCTCGCGCTTTAAACTGGTCACTCATTCGCGAAATATGATTTCACGCACTTGGTTCGTAAATAACTATCCCAAACTCCGCTTAATAGCGGTTACTGATAATTATGACTAGGTATAGAACTATACCAACGAACAGCATTAAAATATTGTAATCCACAAATTCTACGCTTGGGGTGCGAACGCATCCACCCTTAAAACGTCTGGTCTCAGGTAGCTGAATACTGCGCCCCTGTCTGGCTAAACAGCTGCCACGCAAATATGATCAACACCAAACTCAATGAGACCATGAGAATAAGCGGTTGTTTAAAAAGTATACGTATACCCCGGTTCCTCGTTCCGGCCATATTGTACCTCCCACCATCCGAAGACAGGAAAGCCTGGTTAGAGAATCTAATAAAATAATATCGACTCCCCACCTCTCAGTATACAGTGACCTGTCTGATGCCAGCTCCTCCACTACTTCTACCACAACAACTTATAGCAGGAAATTTCAACCCAAAAGATAGATGAGAGAGTATTGAGAAACCTTGAAACTCGCTCAAGCGACCCATATTACCGATCCTACCGAAACCTTACCAGAAATGAAGCCGCCTTGCCACCAATAGAAGACGCTCAATAAAATAAAAACGCCCCACAGCATTTGTCGTGATTCATTCTATAAATGGGAACTGACTGAGATACTGACTTGTGAATGTGAAGAACCTCGCCAGATTATTCGCCATATTATAGCTGGGTGCCTACTTACAGCATATGTGTATCGTGTAGGACTGGGTAAATGCCCTTGATTTTAAAATTTAACTCTGTTCTGTGGATGTAATGTAACTTGAAATCCATTTTAGCTATATGTTAAATACATAAATAAAAAGGAAAATTTCATTCGCGTTTGAACTAGGAGGTAGCGTATTTTCAGGCATTGGTTATGAATTTCAAACAGATTTTCTGAATTCAATATTCACATTTTATATATAGCACGGGAAAGTGGTCGAGATTCTAAAAAAAATAGCAGTTTAAATAAATCTCTTCTAGACAGTCATTCTAATTTTTTTCATTTTGCAAAAACATTACCCTAGGTAACATATTAATAGATAATTAATACCATTAACACTTTAGCCAATATGTTGTAAAGCTCTAAGTAACTAAACATAATATGTAAAAATTGCATGGTTTTTATAGGTGTTAGAAAACAAAGGGTTCAATATAGACACTTGAGGAACTCATTTTTATACAAATAAGGTTTACTATTGACAACTGTAACACTATTAAATTCATCCAGTACATACATTAAACCAAATAAAATAGCATATTTAACTCAAATTTAAGATTTGAAGGTTAGAAAATTACTGTTGAAAATATAGAAAAATATGTTATGTGAATTTTATTAATTCCTTTACTAAAGCTAAAACACATCATTCTTTATTTGAATATACTAAACAATAATTTACAAAAGAAATCATGAGACGACTTTCTTTAGATTTAGAATTCAACTTTGCAGCGATTAATGTAAATTTAGTTTTTAATAAAATATAATTTCTTTATGTTTGCAGTCTCGTTACTTTATTAGTAGTCCTCGTATTAATACAAAACCTATTTTCTAGTTTTCTCATTTATCCGTAAATATAATTTAAAAATATGGTAGTTTTATTAATATATCCACATCAATATATCCATGTAATTTCATTTATGTCTTCTACAAGATTTATAACTTCTCGAGCAGTCTTTCCGGTAACATAATTCTGACATAAAACTCTCGAAAGGCGAAAATATTACAGAACTACTTACCCAATTTAACCGAGGAAAACGCTACCAGAGATTTTTATGACTTAATATACGGAGGCGGAAAGGCGAACGTATAGAAATTTTGTTTTATTTTTCAATATATTTTTCCCGTAAAAAATAAATGGTAGTCGCTAGTAACATGAAGGAAACGAATATAAATAACAAGAATTTTATATCCTAGATTAAGAGAAATAAATACGAATAATATGGTTTTATATACAGATTAGATAAAATATCAGTGCAAGTTGTGGAGATTTCAATTTGTTGCATATGCTAGCAATGATAAATTAGACAAAAATGCAAATTTTATTTCACCTATAACTTTACTCATACGCATGCTATTCGGTACTTTACGTTAAACCTCTTAGGATATTAGTACTAGTTACAGAGGTATGAAATTGCATTGATTGAATGTATACACTATGATTCTAAATATCTTGCAATACATACGCGCATAACTAGGACGCATCGATATATGAATAACGTCTTGATCGACTTATAAACATAACTGATAAGTCAACATTTTCAAAACATTTGCGACATAAGTCAACTATTGCACGATATTATTAAAGAAATAAGCAACATCCTTATAATGCCTGAAGGATATAGATAAGAGCATACTGATTGATGCGTAGTATTTACAAAGTCCTGTATGGATGTATCTCCGCCCTTTTCAAGATATTTTAAATAAGTCCGTATAAAGTTCAATTGGAGAGTTCAGTTAGAAGATATACAGTGCCGGTAATCACAATAGCACAAATCTATAAAAAATTCTACCTAAATTGGCCGCTATAACTTGAAGAACTCAGTCTTTTCTTAACTGCACCGTTATTATCATTTTATTTTCTTTTTGTGCACGTAAATAACACAAGTTGTTCTAGTAATGTAAATTTGAATGTAGCGTATTTAGCTTGTATTTTTGTATTGAACGTAAGTAGTACAACTTTCAAATATTCAATTGTTTTTATAATTTAGTACGAAACATATTTATATTTACAAAATTTTGTAAATAAACTATTTAAGTACCGAAAGAACCTTAGAAGATGAGAAACGAATGCTTAGTCCTATAAAACAATCTCGAAAATAGACAACTCGTAGAAAAGGAACTTAATACACAATGTAATGTTAAATATGGAACAATTAAACTTATTAACGTTCTCTCAATGACATTGACAAAAGCCAATGTATTGCAGCATTATATGGCAAAAATGTCTAAAGCAATAATTTTTTTCTTTCTAAAACTCTATATTATGGATAGATGGAAGTAAGCATAACCGGATCTGATGTAAGAAAACATAAGAGATCTCACGCAAAGACAATGACAAGTATATGCAGGACTTATAATTAGAACTCACGATAAAATCGCCACATTTTATCAAATATAGTGGAATTTCATATGGACGAATTCGGTCCGATAATGTGAATGCCAAAGCATGTCAACAATACTAAGCATACTGCGAGGGCTGTAAAACACTGATTGGAAGACGAAAGCGTTCACATATTAGATTGGTTTGCACAGAGCCCCGACTTGAACCCTATAGAAACTCTATGAAGGGACTATCGTTAATAAAATCAAAACCTCTAACCACTTTAGGATGATTTGTGGGATATTATCGAACAAACTCGGTATAACAACCCAACAGCGACATGTTAAAAATTTATAAAAAGCTTGCCGAGGAGATGTTCGGGCGGCATTAGCTACTACACAACGGTTTTGTAACGTAATATTAAATTTAAATGTACAGCAAGTTTTAAAGCTAAACCATATTATATTCCCTCAAAGATACTAATTTCTTGGATATTATTTACTTTATTAATTTTACTCAGAAATCAGTGATTTTGGCGTTTGTGGAATAAAGGTATCTGTTACATTTTTGTTAAGCTAAATCGCATGAATTGACTATTAGAAAGTATAAATTTATTAGTATACTTTTGTATTTTGACTTGTGCTTTTTGTTGAATGTCGTAGCATAAAGTTACTATAGGTAGGTAGATTGAGTTAAAATTTTCTATACATATTTACAAAAAATTCACTCCGGATTCTATTCTAGAACTAATATCAATAGTGAATATATTGAAATGAACTTTATTTAACGGGCAATATATTTCATAATCGATAGATGGGGTACTTATAATGCAAAGATTTGTAAATAATATACAGGGTTAGGCAAACGTATAGATCCATTAGAATATCTTTGATATGGCTACATACTTAGATTTTAATGAGACTTTCAATAATTAAATTATTAAATGCAAATCGCAGATTCGATGAGTTGTTTATATCCGAATCAGACTTTCGGTTTCGGCGAAAACGATGTCAACTTTTTCATTTTTAATGAAATACCCTACAGATTTTTACGAACTTTATAAAAAGTTGTTGTGGAACGTTTTAATAGAACCCTAAAAAATCAGATGTGGAAGGAATTCAGCTTCAATGGAAATTATTATTGGATAGATATGTTGCAAGGAATAGTTAACGATTATAATAACACCGTAATTCGAACAAGGCACAAAACTGTAGCAGTTAATCAAAGAAATGTTAGAAGTATTTTGAAATCAGTTTATAGTAATATTAAAGTAGGTGATCCAAGAATTTCAAATTGTAAGGTGGGAGACTCTGTTAGTATCAGTAAATATAGGCACGTGTTTTCAAAAATGTATACGCCAAATTGGTCGAATGAGATATTCACAGTAAGAAAAGTTCAAAACACCTTCCCCAGTACCTATCTACTACAAGATTTGAAAAAACAGAATATTTTTTAAGGGGGGTTTTACGAATCAGAGTTGCTGAAAGTGAAGCATCCGGACGTATATCTTGTTGAAAAAATTATACGACGACAGAAGAGTAAAGATCTCGTAAAGTGGCTTGGCATGCCTTCATCACACAACTCTTGGATTTCTAAGGATAATGTGTTGTAGAGGTTTAGCTGATCGTATAGTTTCAAATAAAAAAGTACTAAATAGAATTAACTAATATCAAGTAGGATTAAACAACTTACAATTATTTATAAGGCACATTTACAAAAGATGCATATAATTTATATCATTGCTAAAATACATTTACAAAAAATTATTAGATATCTATGTAAGAGCATTTAGTTCTAAAAGTATATTTTGTAAATTTTCTTCCCGTGTAATACCTTCGATTTTATAATGACTCCATGCCAAAGTATTGCTTTTATCAGGGAGAATATATCGTTTATCATCTTTAGATGAAAGAGCAACTTTATTCCTCAATTACGTATATATTGGGTGTAATTCAGAACGAAATATGTACAGTCTCCTCATTATATTTCCATCATCTTCCACCGGTAAAACTTTGAGAATGTATAACTTGACCGGAAATTTATCGAAAAGCGGCCGACCAAAAATCGCAAAGTTGAAAGGTACCGTTATTCGCCATAATTGTCGATATTGGTCAATAGATAACACTCATTGGATGTTAGAAACGCAAGCACAACATCCGCAGAAATTAAACGTTTGGGCTGGTATTTTCAGGAACCGTATTATTGGTCCTTTTTTCATTCATGATACAGTAACTGGAAAGAGATATTTACATCTTTTACGTGATCAGGTTATTCCTAATATTGAAAAAGATGGGGAATTACCTGCAAGTGTTTGGTTCCAACAAGATGGAGCACCCCCTCACTATGCCCTTAACGTTAGAAGTTTTTTAAACGAAACATTCCCGAAACGGTGGATTGGTCGTAGAGGATTCATTTAATGGCGTGCATGGTCTCTAGATTTAAATCTCCTAGATTTTTTTCTTTGGGGTCATTAAATCTGACCACCTTATAATCTGGACGAGTTACGGCAAAGACTAAAACAGTAAGTGCAATTAACTCACAAAAAGGCTTTGGTAAATGTCATTCAAGAATTTGTTCACAGACTTGCATATTGTCAAGAAGTGAACTGTCATTATTTTGACTTTGTCAACTAACTGTCAACTTTCATAATTGATATTGATTTTATTTACATTTTTGTGTTAATTTTTCTTGTTCTCAATCAAATTTGTACTATTAGATTTAATTAAATATCTCAGTCGTTGTTAAACAAAAGGGTGCCACACCTTATTATTGCTGAACTATTAAAAATATACAGGGTTTCATTTAAAATAAAAAAGTTGACATAATTTCTGCCTAAACCGGATGTCTTATTTGAAAATAAATATGCTCTTCGAATTCCCTATTTGCATCAACTTAAATGTGGAAAATTGTATTAAAATCTAAGTAGGCATATCAAAGATATTCGAATGGATCCATACATTTGCCTAACCCTGTAATATACGTAATATCTTCGTAAATGAATTAATTTTAATAATATCTAATTTATTTTTTTAATAATTATAAATTATGAATATGTGTTGTTCCTTTATTTAAACTTCAGCACCATTCCGCATGAAATAATTATAATATATGTATATATATATATATATATATATATATATATATATATATATATATATATATATATATATATATATGGCATTGTCTTATATACAGTTGAAATAATAGAATTTGAATTTTGTAGTAATTAAAACTCTTAAGCTTGCAACGTTTCGGAAATTGTATTTATTATTCCCTCCTTCAGACAGTCATAGATAGTTTAGATAGCAAACGATATATTATGTTGTATATTCATCTCATCAGTCTTTAATGGAATATTTAATACAACAGTACATAGTTTCGTTAGTTCTCTTTCCAAGACAAAAACATGGATCAAGTCAAGTCGGGTTAATAAATTATACGATTTTATAGTTTAAAACAAGATTTAAATTAATACTTTTTTTACTCATGCATTCTATTATAATGTATGTGCAGATACAAATACGTTGATGAGAATGACTCCCTTTCGTCCTTCTATTTGAGATAATTGTATTACTATAAAAGAAAATTTATCATTGTTTCAACAAATTTTATGTGTCATGAATCTGATTATAA
The DNA here is from genome assembly GCA_935421215.2 of Melolontha melolontha. Classification (NCBI taxonomy): domain Eukaryota; kingdom Metazoa; phylum Arthropoda; class Insecta; order Coleoptera; family Scarabaeidae; genus Melolontha; species Melolontha melolontha. The sequence goes on along the minus strand of OW285239.1, from coordinate 120,229,260 downwards.
AATGATTCACTTGCATTTTCATTCCAAAAAATTAGCATTAGCTTAGTAATTACTCATGAAATTATTACTAATGACATTGTTATACTAAATACATTGTTAAAATAATTCGATTTAAATTCTGAATCATTCTTAAAATGATAGCTAACCTTTTAATAAAAATAAAATCTTTATACAAATTAAAAAAACTTTTAATTATAAATAGGCATTGATACATGAAGAACCGCAATTGTAAACTAATTTAGGTAATGGAAGTTACGTGTATTCTTGTAATTTTAAATTAGCTCGAACTAGATAGGTATTACCATAAATAAGAGGAGACAAGTTTATTACTTGCTTTAACTTAGTTACAAGTGTTATACAAATATCAAAACATACACTACAAATCACACCATCTTATTTTGTAAGTAGATGTAATATGTTTTTATCCCCTTCTCTACTTTTTTCTCTTCGTTTGTATTCGTTTATACTTCTTTCAATATTACTTCAAATACATTCAGACATATTCATCTAATACGTATTTACAAAATTCAAATTATCAATATATTTTTACATTCATTAATTTTCATGTTATTTTATGTTTCATCTTACAAGTTTGTAATTTGTTACTATGGTCATAATTTGTAAAAACAAGATAAGTTTTATAATGTATAGATTCTGCGCTCTTTAATCTCGGATAATTTCTTACATTTGCTGTCATCCAATAATGAAAACTTTTCAATTGCAATTGCAAACAATATTGGAAAACTTGTCACTACGAGGTCTACCTATTAAATAACAAGAGTATTAAATATTATTAATTTTTGTTTACTGATATAATAATATAATAATTCTAATACTCATCTCTCAATATATTTCCAATTTGATTTGCAGATTTTGTCACATCGGATGACTTTTCAGAAAGATTTTGATTCGTCCCATGTTGCTTCGGCATAAATGTTTATGCAACACTCTGCTCTGTTATAAGCACTCTAGAAACCATGTTCATGTTGCGCAACTCAAAGCAAATTTTTCCATATAGTGTTTATTATCAATACTAATAGGCAGAGAGCGGACAGAAGCGATTGAATGACCAATTACCCTTGATAAAACGTTGTGGCGGTATCATGTATAATATGCATGTTATAACAGCCCCACTATTTGCTTGCTATATTGCATTTCTCGAGCAGGTGCTCGTTAGGAATAGTGCATTGTGTCTATTCTCATTCATAAATTCTATTATACAATGGCGTGTTTACATGCTGTTATACATGGATATACATATATGTATGTATTTATTATTCTTGAGATATCTATTCTCTTCTATAGGGGATTGTTTCTGGTTTCATTTCTTTCGGTGTTATTTATATGGTTACAACTTTTAGTATTTTAAAAAATCCGTTTTATATTGTTATATTGTATATTTATCCTATAATTTTTTAAAAATATTTTGTGATGTGGAACGGACATTTTCTATTTTTAAAGACGTTTTAACATCTAAAAGAACTAATTTAACACAGGAACACCTTGAACAAATTTTAGTTGTTCAAAGTAATGTTTGACACTTTCAATGTTTCACAGAAAATACATAGTTTTGAGTTTTGTTCTTCGTAAATTAGTTTCATTCAAAATTCGATAAGCAATTCGCTTGTCAGCATTACTTTTGTTTCAGGAGTAGTTGCTACCGGTTACCAAACCGTTTATTACATTCGCTACCATATAGTGCATTGACAGATACATATTAAGTGCATATGTAGGTTTGTGCCACTTATGCAGCTAGCCACACTTATTAAATTGTTCGAAACTCACGGGTCGCTTACAGAAACAAACCTATTGTGAATACAAGGCAGACGCCTATGTGCTATGAATCATCAATCGCTCGAGTTCGCTCTCTCATAATAGGTTCAGACATTATTGGTCAGGAGTATTGTCGAACAATATTGTTAATTTTTCCTACATTTTCTTTAGTTTATCAAGTGGAATATCGCACATAATCTTCATAGTCCGCTTTCTCACGCCTCACTCGAAAGACCCATTATACATTAGAAAACGTTCCCTTAGATGTTTTTATACATTTTTACTAAATGCTTATTCGACATTGCTCAACTTTTAAACATAGCACGATTTCGGCACACAACAGAAAATGCAAATACATTAAACTGTGATTACCAATCATTTAAAAGACCGAGAGCGTTTGAAGTACTGGTTTGGATAGATTCAAATATGTATGGCAAATACTCATAATTAGTTTCTTGCTGCTTTGTTTAAGATATAAATATATAAATATCGTTATTTAAGAGATGGACTTCACATGCTAAATAAAACTATCCTTTTATTGCAACAATCCTTCAAAGTGAAAATTGCATTTTATACACTCGAGGCTTTTTTTTCCGGTGTTTAGCCTTTTATTAGGTCTACTTTTACTGGACATAGTTGACACCAAATCTTTTACCTCTTTCATCGAGATCCCGAAGGTAGTTTCATATTATATATATCTAAATACTAGTCTTCAGTTCCCTTAGAATCTTCCGACAACCCTCTACCATATCTTGGCAATACCCAAATTCTGTGTCATCTCTTGAACTCGCGATTATTCTCTTTAAACGTATACGAGAGGAATTTTATATGTTATCTACCTAGTTATGAAAGAAACGAATTGGAAAATAAAACGAAAATTGCAATAGAAGAATTTTTAACATTACCACCTTTAATATCAACCCACTCATTCCAACGTTTCTTTAATAACGCTATGCCTCCGAAAAAAATTCTTTTGGTAATTCCGCAAAATACGACCGCACAGCGTTTTTCACGTCGTCATTCAATAAAAAATGAAGCCCTCTAAAGTGTTTTGTGAGTTTTGGAAAGAGATAATAGTCACAGGGCTGAAGTCGGGACTGTGGGGTGAATGTTGTAATTTTTAAAAGCCGCATTCAAAATTCTAGGGTCTTTTTTCTCTCGTATAGCCGTGTTCAAGGTCTTAATTGTGTCTTTGCAGACATTTCCCGTTATTATAGTTCCTTTTAGCATATACTCAAGTCAAAGAATCCCATCCACGTCTCAGAAAACTGTGGGCATCACTTTTCCCGCGTTTTGCCTTCTTGACCTGTGTAATGCCCTTAGAAAACCATTGCATGGACTCTTGTTCCGTAGGAGGGTCTCACTGGTGTACCCAAGTTTCATCCCCAGTTACAATTCTACTTAAGAAGTTTTCATCTTGAGATAAAACAGTCAAGTTCTTCACAAATTTGTCGTCCACACAATTTTTGTTTAGGACTCGCAGTCTGAGAATCCATCGTGCCGACACTTTGTTCATTTCCAAATCTTATAGAATTTTAAAAGCACTCGTTTGTGATATTCCTATTTCTCTAACAATAACTGAAACTTTTACTCGGCCGCCAGTCAACAGCAAATCTTCAACTTTGTTGATGATTTCTTCAGTTCGTGTTTCCAGAGGTCTTCCACAGTATCGGTCATCATGAATGGATTCTCGGCCCCATTGGAACTGCTTACGCCAAAATTTGACTTGGAAATAGAACGGGCTATTTTCTTCATACACTCACCATTATCTCATAAATATTCTTCGGGCTTCTACCTTCTTATGATAAAAATTTTATGACGCTTCTGTGTTCACGTTTCGAATCACTCAGTTTCTTTTCTTTAAACGAATGTAAAAGTAGCAAATGTTAAGAAGCGATTCGAAGATGACACTATAAAGTATCATAGAAACTTAACGTAGAAAATTGCCACGATCGCATATTGTTTTCATAGCTAGGTAGATAACTAAAAAACTCCCCTCATGTTTCTGAAATATTGTGTAAAAATATATTATTTATTTAGAACATTGAAAGTGGCATTTAGATTTTTGTTAAGCTAATAAAATCATTGAAATTAAAATAAAAGAAATAAACACCACGAAGCAATATCACGTAACTTAATTGTAAACGAAATTTCACTCGCCTAAAATAGAAGTTTTCCTATTTGCTTTCGATTATATTTAGAGTAAATCAATGAAAGTACGACCGGCTGCTTCCGATACCAATAACAAGTAGCGGGTGCGTTTATAAAAATTCCGAACGAGTTCGACACATCTGCACACAAATATCATTCGATGAGCTCCATCTGTTATTTAAATCCAATCGAAAACACATGGCGATATTATACTTTCAAATTGGCCCGTACAAAAATGTAATCGAAGAAACAGAAAATACAAATATTTTTTTGAAATTCAAAGAAGTCTTCATTTTTACTGTGTATTAAAACCAGATCTGGTCCAATAAAAATTGCAAATATTTAGTTCAAGGAATATTTTTAAATTTTTTTCTATATTTTAAACTAGTAATCTCGGTAGAAAAGCAATATACAAAAATAAAGCATACGGCATATACGAATGCAAGCTAATAGAACAAGAACACAATTATGTAGATTTGGGTTTTAAATTGCTATGATGAAATGAAAAATTGAAGTTCATTGATTGTATTGTATTTTTTCATTTCTAATTGTAAGAAATAATGTTGTTTAATAGATTTTTAAATGAAGGAACTTACTCATCTAGAAAATGAGTTATTCTTTCTTCAAGGTTTTGTGAAGTGGTTTGAAATCTAATGTATAATACAACATTCACACATGTTAAATTTCTGATCTAAAACAAAACGCCTTCTACAGCTATAAAACCAAATTGTACTGAACTAAATTAGAATGATATAATAATAATAGCCCCGGTAACTAGCCTTGGAGGCGCTTGGGGTAGTAACACGGTAGGCGCTTGTTACAACTTGAGCTATTGGGCACACTAAGATGGTAACGTGGCTAGCGCTACGCACCGTCCGCCTATTATTACCCCCGAGTTTTACCTCCAGGTACTCTTTTTGTCAGTCTGAGTCGAGTCGGGACCGAATAAACCCCATCGATATTATTGGATACACTAGAGTTTGAAACCGGTTCATCAAATTCATTGTCTAGTGACAAACCCACTAGACCAACGTCTAGTGACCAACCCACTAGACCAACACGGTCCATTCCAACGATATACTGATAGTAATCATTCGTGATTTGTTTTGTTGCCGCGCATCACAAGCAATGCAATATTTTTTCTAATAAAGGGAAAACTATAGTATTTATTATGAGTACATGATCCAGTACTTCTGATGTGGGTTGTTTCAAGTTAATTTTTATCGCTTTCAGGTTACTCAAAATCTTAAGCTATTCTTACTGACTACACTAAAACCTAAAACACTAAGTCAAATTATATTTCTATATGAAGCAATCAATAACTGTTTAAACTAAAAAATAACAATATCAACGAAATAGTGTATGTACGAGGGAAGATCAGTAAGTACCCGTGTTTGAAGACAGGTGGCACTGCTGAGGGAAGTTGGCATTACCGTCGTGTACTACCATCTGTCAGACAACACCATAATAAATTTCAGACTGATTCATAGGTTAGTTTTTATTTGGCAGCCAGTTGTATCACACGTGTTTCGTGTTTCTCGATAAAATGGAAAAAGAGCAATATCGATCCGTCATTCGCTTTTTATTTTTGGATGGAAAAACATGCGAAGAAATAAAAGCGAAGTTGGATGCTGTCTATGGGGACCCTTCACCATCTATGACAACCGTAAGATATTGGTTCAACGAATTTAAACGTGGTCGTACATCTGTTTTTGATGAGGAGCGCCCAGGCCGCCCGGCAGACGTGGTTACCGAGGAAATCGTTGAAAAGGTCCACGACATGATTCTCGCTGATCGCCGAACGAAAGTGCGCGAAGTAGCAGAGGTCGTAGGCGTGTCGTACGGAACGGCAATTAATATTTTACATGATAAGTTATCGGTGAGAAAGGTGTCGGCCCGATGGGTGCCGCGATTGCTTACGGTGGACAACAAGCGGATACGGTTGTCAATGTCGAAGCAGTGTTTGGACCTCTTTAAGAGAAATTCGCAGGAGTTTTTGCGTCGAGTCGTCACCGTTGATGAAACCTCGATCCATTATTATACGCCAGAGTCCAAGCGACAGTCAAAACAATGGATTTTTCGGGGTGAATCTGCTCCGAAGAAGGCAAAGACGGTTCCATCGGCCAGAAAGGTCATGGCCACGATTTTTTGGGATTCCAACGGAATAATCCTCATGGACTTTTTGCAGAAAGGAAGAACGGTCACGGGGCAGTACTACAGTGAATTATTGGACCGATTCGATATAAAATTGAACGAGACACGGCCCCATTTGGCTAAGAAAAAAGGGCTGTTTCACCACGATAATGCACCAGCACATTCATCCAGAATTGTCGAGGCAAAGTTGCATGAACTGCACTACGAATTGCTGCCGCACCCACCGTACTCGCCTGACTTGGCTCTCTGCGACTTCTTTCTGTTCCCCAACATGAAAACGTGGCTCGGGGGAAAAATATTCAGCTCAAACGAGGAGGTTATCGTCGAGACAGAAGCGTATTTTGCAGAGTTTGACAAATCGTATTTTTTGGAGGGGTTAAAGAAATGGCAGAAACGTTGGGAAAAGTGTATTGTACTAAAAGGTGTTACGTTGAGAAATAAAAAAAAATTTTGTGAAACACTTGCGTCTTCTTTCCTAACACGGGTATTTATTGATCCACCCTCGTATATTCAAAATAATTCTTTCAAGCAGTAAGGTTTAAATTGAGGGAGATATTCTGGATTATTGGTCGTAAATTAGTTCTCTATAGACAACAAAATACTACTGTAAAAAAGAATTTTAAAACCTATATGATTATATGGAGTGTAACTTTAAGGGGCAGCACTGAACTCTCTTCTGGAAACAATAAAGATTGTGCTTTGGGTTATAGTGAATGTACCCTGACTTGTCCGAAACAATAAGGAGAATTCTACAGGTCGCGAGTAATAACGTTAGTAGAATTCAAAAGTGTTGTGTAAAATATAGTCATGGCATAAGATATCACTCTAATCATTTTGTGTGAAATCTCATGAAAGAGTGCAGAGACAAACGGAAGATCCTAAAGATCTTTCAATTAAAATTTAACTATATATATGTACATCGTACACGAATTATTCTAATTAAACCAAACAAGTCAACAGCGAGTTTGTCACGATATTCTCCATTCATGAAAGTTTAAGGTATGTTGAAGAATCGACTGCCATAATACCTTCGCTACAATTACTTTGAAAATAAATAATTTTGGAATTTATGTGATTTTATGAGATATTGCTTTGCTATTGTTTCGTAAATTACATTATTAATGTTCTTTTTGTTGTTACATACAAAGATTAGTAACATTAACAATATATCATAATTAATGTTACATGCGTTTGAAAAAGACTCGAAATGTTTCCTAATTTCAAGTTTTTTTCAAACGTATGACCTTAGCATTACATTAATTCTGTTTGTTGCGCAATAAAAGAACTTCCGTTGGCGAATATTCATTCTTGGAACATTAATTAAAAAAAATAACTTTATTTAATAAGAAACTGCAGTCTATGTTATTGTGGAGAATTTTATATAAAAATCTTACGATGTTTGTTTACATTTCTTCTAAATTCGGGAGATGTGAAATGAAATCTGTTGAACATAGTTTTATGTCACATCCTCTCCCTGGATAAACACCATCTTCCAAAAATATAAGATATTTTAAAAATCGACCTTGTATAGACTGAATTCGATCAACATGTATAGCGGAAATTGGGTACCAAATTAGTGATCCATGTTCTAATTTATACCGAATAAATGCACAAAATAAGCTTATTAAAATATGTATTTTATGAAAGTCCCTGCAGTTTTTCTAAATAAATCCGCAAATATTATACGCACTCGCGATCATGTCATTAATATGCTCAATAAATTGCAATTTTGTGTCGGACACAATCCACTTATACACACGCGACGATTTATTTCGTCATCAATGACATAATCATAACTACATACTTCCCGTTTTCGTGTATAAAATACCACTTTACTTTTACTGATATTTAAGGAAAGATAATTGCTTGCACACCAATTACTAACCAAGAATAATCCTTTTGTAGTCTTTCACAATTATCGAAAAAATTGGCTTCGCAAAAGATTTTCATATCATTAGGAAACAGATGTTCACAAATAATAATCGATGGTATATCATAGATATAGATTAAAAATAAAAACGGACCAAGACTTTATCCCAGTATTAATTTTTATTACTGTTGTTGACTGCATCTGAAGTACTCGTAGACGTGATGAAAATTTAACGCCAATTAATTACACCAAATCGACATGTAAAAGATTTAATTCTCCTTACATTCAATTTAATTATTTATTAAGCACCCAATTTTCGAGAACAAAATTTGCTCTTCTTCAAGATAAAATCATGTTGCATTATAAATATCCTATGATGTTCGTTTCTGTTGTTCAAAAGTACTTTACCTAACTTAACATCTTTTACCACAAACCCCTTTGGAGTTATTAATTGGCGTTAAACATTCACAACGTTATTAGTTGGCTGGATTCACATGCATCTTGTATATGACAATGCTTAAATAATTAAAAGATTTCTAAAAAGAGAAACAAAATCATAAAGCCCTTCCCACAAAACGGGTTGGAAATCAATTTAACGCATAAAGTAAAGACGAAAGTGGAAATTACATTTACCTCACGTACTGCACAACCTGCACCGGAAGTGTAGTCACGTTATAAGCACGATAGATTCTTAAAACGTCATCGCCCCAACAAATCCGTATCGCAATAGGGAATGCAAAGCTTAGCTTGTAACTTCGTCCAGAGAATTTTATAACCCTTTTTTTCACTTGATTGCTATAGAAACTCACGAGAGATGGCGTGACGTCAAAAAGATAAACTAGCTCCTTTGCGTCATTACTATGAACATATCCGGCGGTCTCTTTCTAAGCAATGGTACTTAAGGAAGAAAATAGAGTCTAATTTTCGATAGTACTATATGAAACTTCTTGAAAAAGAGTTCAGAAAAAGTGCGATTGTTAATAATGACGCCGAGAGCTAATATAAGGTAAGAATGCATAACAATTATGGTAATCATGGATTATATAATTGCTCTAGTTACCTTGATGGCGTCGGAAATATTTTAATGTTATTATGAAAAACAAGATTGTTTACAAACTCGGCAACGAAACATTAAAATTTAAAGAAAAGACGTACAAATCTTTCGTAAATTAACCTATAAAATTAAGTTTATTCCATTTAAAGTAGCATCATTAAATATTAATTACTATGTATTACGTGTTGATGTTAATTATTGCAAAAGAGCGTTTTATTAAAATTTCATGGTAGTCAATTTTAGTAGAAATTATTTTATTTTATAAAGTATTCATTATTAGATACAACAATAGGCTAATTATGGAAATCTACTTTAAATTAGTTCCTTTCAGTGAAGATACCGAATTAAATTTGATTTTAACTAGTGCGCGTTTAAATAAACCTAAAGGTCAAGTTAGCTTAAAACGAATATGTAATTTCATATCCTAACTTAACGTAATGTTAGGAATTTATATTTACTGAAGACTACGAAGAACTCGCATTTGAGTAACTCTTTCTAAATAAACGAAAGATTCCGAGATAGTATCATTAAAAAAATTCAGAATGAATTCCCAATTATTGCCATTTAAATTAAATCATTTTTCCACACGATGTTACCATACTTCCTAAGCATTTGAGTAATAACAAGCATTATTTCATTTAGTCACTGCACTCATCTATCAACTACATACAAATGTGCAGAGTTAGACGATTATCTTAATGAAACGAGATGTGCTCATGAATTTTTCTTCTGAATTTATTTCATCTCCTTCAAAGTAGTGTCTTTCCAAAACAATATACATGCAACGTTTTTTCAATCGCTGTAGCAGTTTTGAAGTTTAATTCCGGTATAGCTTTTAGAATTTTGTTTTAATCTCTACAATCGGATCCACGGATCAGTAAAAATACAAAAAGACCATTACGCGATACTAAATCAGACTAACACCGTGGCTGTGGTGACTGACACAAGGTATGTTGAATGCTTGGTCAAATAGTTGGGAACAAACGATGAAGCGGGACATGTTGCATTATCCTGCTGCAAAAACCAAGTTATCTCTCCATATTTCAAGACGTTTTTAAACTATATAGCCGGTTGGAAGGAATTCATAGTGCTTTACACCACGGTAATCAAAGAACATTTAACATGACTTTCATTTTTGTACGACTTTGAAGTGTTTCGGCTGTGCTTCACCTATGGCATGATATTCGCTTGATTGATCAGCATAGATTCGGGCCTCATTGCTCGTAATAATGCGTTTTATGACAGAGTGATATTCAAAATTACACAGGCGTTAACATTCTTCTTTTTCGAGAAAATTGAGTGAGTTTAGAACCAATCGAGATAAGACACCTATAAATACAGAACTAGTCTTTCAAAATTTCTTGGATCGATCCAAATGAAATCCTAATATTGTCTAAAGGCCTCTAATTATTATCGACCGACGATTTTTGAGCACGAGATTTTTTCCCCCTACGACGTGGTTTCCTGAGTTGACGTTGCAGATCCTTCAGATGAGTCTTCGTCTTTAACGTGTTCTCTACCTTCTTTGAACATTTTGTACCATTTAAGCACTCTTATTTTTGACATACGTTTATCACCTTATAACATTTTGAACGTATACACGGCATAAATTTTATTCAGCAAACAAAATATTATGCAAATTCTTTCCTCGAGAAAATCAGATAAAAGTTGTTCCCTACAATTTTTTCATGGCCTCTACCAATTCTGTTTAAAAAAAGTTTCAAAACTGACATCGAATCTCTGATTTTCACGAAACGACGTTAGCATTCATTGTGATGAAAGTTGCCTAAATTTAGCTTTTAGAATGCCTAAAGTCTGAGTTATTTATATTTATCATTAGCAACAAGTTTTTACGGCACAGATGTTTTCTTCAAAAGCTGAAACTAATCGGTCTCCCACTATGACTGTTGCCTTTGATGTTTTCTAAACCCTTGTTAAAATCATAATTAATAATATTAATTTTGTTTCCAACTCGATGTACAAGTTTACGCTAGAATCTCTAGGTATATGTTTACACTACACAAATTTATAAAATCCTACTTTCATTCCATTTTCTATCGCATGGACTTTGTGCCTTCTTATATTAAATGCAATTCCAATCTCCTAAATGTCTAATTTACGCTAACAATATATATTTTTTAAAGAATAGTGAATTACTGAATAATTGACTAGATTATAAATTTTATATCATGTAACCTTCCTCTAATTTATACTAAAATAAAGTTCTAAATATAACCATGTAAATTATAATGTTTCTAATAATTTTTGGAACGTTGTGATATAATTAATAGTTTTAGTAGTGTGATGTCAAATTAAGCTTCAATGAGCATTTAATTAAAATGCTTCTGTTTACTAAGAATATCCAACAAGTAGAGAAACATCATTGAGATTACCTGGCTGGTATAGTCAATGTGTGTCCATAGATATAACAAGAAAATATTTTTTTAATGTGTAAATACTTTAATTATCCACCCTGCGGTAAGGTTTAGAGAAATGCAAACAGTGATTATAATATCGGCATAGAAACCAGAGAAGTATTAAGTATTAATTCTTATTCTATTAGGACTAACAATAAGGTTCCTCACGTTTATTTCGATCATATGGAAATAATGATTTATATAGATATACATATATGAATTAATCATATTCTCTGGAAATTTTAATACTCGTTTCACCAGTATCGCTTAAATAAATTATAAATTCCTTCGTACATTCGTAATGTGCTTTGGTAATATTAAATTTTTATAGTAGCTGCATGTTGAATACAATTTCTCTAATCTTCCTGTGTGATATTCCGAGCAGCTTTATAAATTAGTTAATTGAAGGAAAGTTAATATTTAAAATTATTACAATATTCTTTAATACAGTGACAAGTATATATTATCGTTAAATTAGAATTGTTTAATTTAGAATAATAAAGTTTAAATTGTACACGGTGTATTATATTAAACGAAAAATAATTACTTCTCTTCTTAAGAAAATCTAATTTCTTCTAATACGGTTCATTACCTCATTTATAAGTTTTCTCGGTACCTGCGGCACGAGGTAGCGGATAGTCCCCGACAAAACTTTTAAATTTTAAAAGGTCGGATCGTTATATTGATGGAGAGACTATAATACAAATGCTGGATATAATACACACAAGCTTAATTTTTACAGAATAAGAACTATACATACCACATAAATTAGATATTTAAAAGGATTATCACTACGAATATTGCACAACATGTATAACAGAATGAATTAACTAAATTTTTATTAAATTAAATAAATGCCATACTTTCTAAATTATTTTTCTTTCCTTGAATTATTGTTTTTAAATTTTGCTTGAAAGAGAGTTACCACCGATTCTATAATACTTTTCTTTTAATGAAAGCAATTTAAACAATTTTTCTAGATGTAATTTATAGTAATTGTGGATAAGAACGATTAGCCAAAAATAAATCCCAGCTTATTTGTTAGCTTTTACTGTCCTGTATGTACGTATGTTAGTTGTGTTTCAATGATTGCTTTTTATATGTTTTATCTGGCATTAAACGATTATTTCGTTAATACTAATAATGCTCCAAAAATAAATTGTAATCGTATAATGAGCAGGAAAAATACGAATTTTGAACATATAACAAAATAATGGTTCTAATCCTGGATGTCTTGACATTTCGTTTAACTATGCATAGTTAACAAGAAATATAAAATTAATGTATTTTCCATAAGAGCTGTTTAATTTTATATTAGCACAACAGTGGAAGGCTCTTCTTTTATATTTAATATTCACTTGTATAAGGCAGAGTATCAAATAATAATAACTGGGTATTTCTATGCAACAAAATAAATTTGAATTTATCGATACGAAAACTTAAATAATCAATTCCTTTTGTTAATTTCACTTTTAAATTCACCTCTGTTAGATCGATTTTTTTTTAAACAGGAATGATAAAAATACCTACGCCTGTTCTTGAAGAAAATAAATTACTTTGTTTAAATTACGTTAAAAACTGTAAAATGTTAAGGAATTACAATGTTTTTAAATCTTTAGACAAATTTTGAATTAAGGCATAAAATTATAAATTTAAATTTCTTGGATATAAAGTAAAAGTAATTTGATGAATTCAACTTCGAAAATCGAGTATATTATTAGACTACCAACAAAATTTCTAAAATTCGCAAACAATTCGACTTAATATCTTGGCGAAATTGTTGCCGTAAGTAAATCGAATACACCAAAAATATATCGCATAAACCACCCTAACGTAACCGAAGCTTATCATTACCACACCACCCCATTTCATCCAGTAGTATATCATGGCTTCAACAGCGACGGTTAGGGTTATAAAATCAATAGTAGCAGTAAATCACTCACTCACCTCCTCAGCAACCTCCTTAACTTCGCCGTTTTTCTCGTTCTCTTTGTTCGGTTTGGACTTGTCTTTTTTAGAGAACGATAGACCTCTGAAAGAAAACTTCTTCTTTTTCGATTTCTCTTTCTTTTTATCCTTATCGGCAGATTCTTCAACTTTCTCGTCTGAGGACTTTTCCGGGGTGGTCGCTGTTTCGTTTTGTTGTGTTTGGTCGCCCATGGCGCCACCTTCTGCGTTTGGTGTTTTCGCCTCTTCCGCTTCCGACACGCCGTTTTCTTTTACCGTTTCTTCATCCTTGTTCTCTTTGGGTGAGGCATCTTCACTAGGTTGTTCCTGCTAAAACAAATTAAGTCAGTATGTGATCTTTGTTTAAGTATATGCAGAAATAAATAGTAATGATGACGTAATATTTCGAACACATTAGGTAAAAAATCCTGTATTGTCTGACACATTTTAGACAATGATCACAACGTAACAACAGATAATTTGAAACTAGTTAAAAGTGTACATAACTACAGAGAATTTAGTAGCTACGAGAACATTTTTATCTATAAAAATAAAAATTATGCCTTGAATTCGGAGAGTTGTTGTGATCTGCTGTATTACCGTTGGGAAAACCATTAATTAAGTTAAGGTATCTTTACGAGGAACTACGACTGAGTTAATAACTCAGGTAAGTATAAGATTATAAGTTGAGACAAATAAGTTTAATGTACATTTAAAAATTACGAGTGTGACCTGGATTTTATTTTTTTTCTAGTCGATACAAACCACAAATTAATATTATAAAAACATAATTTTTCTAAGTAAGAACTACCCATCGAAAAAGACGACGTAGCCAATTTTACACCACATCCTTCCCTTCCTCATTGCCTCAAGCAAATCGCGAACTTTTTGAGTAGCCCAAAGGGATGATAATCACTCGAAATCAAGCTCAGACTATATGAGCGGCCAGGTAGTACTTCCCAACCCAATTTAGCCAATGTATTGTTCATTAGATGGGCTGCATGTGGGCGAGCGTTATCGTGTAGGAGGATTACGCCAGCTTAATCTTTCCAAGAAGCTCACCGTAAAACGCTTAATTAATCTTTTTTTTTTCTTCGAGAAAATCGATGTAAATGAATCCATTAGCGTCTCAGAGTACAGTCGCTATCACTTTGCCAGTCGATGGTTGTGCTGTTAATTTCTTGGGCGGAGGTGAGTTTGAGCGGCGCCATTCCATGCTAATATTCTTGCTTTTTTGGGTATAATGGTGTACCCAGGTCTCATCAGTATGATACGTGACAAAAAATCATCGCCTTTATACTCGTAACAAAGCCGGAGTTCTCTGGAAATCTGAAGTTGTTTCTGGCGCTAAGTTTATTAAATTTAAGTTTGTCTTGAACAATAGCGTGAGGACTACCAACGTTAGTGTTTACAATCCTAGCAATTTCCTTCACAGTCTATTGCTTCGGATCACCTGGTCAACTTTTTGAATATTCCCAAGATTTACAGCAGACGCTGGAAGGCCAGCATGCGGCAAGTTCGAAATGCGTTCACGACCACCCTGGTAGGATTTACATTTTATGAAGTCTCTGATGAAAATCAGTTGCTTTTACACCTTCATTGAAAAGAAATTTAATAATTATAAACTGCTGTTTTTTTCGCTGTTGCAGCAGATAAAACAAAATTGTGATGTAAAATCTCATTTAGGTGCTATAGGCAGTAAGAATTTTTGAAAATATCTGAATCATACCGGCATTTTCACATTTTGGTCTTCTTCGAGCAATTGTGAATGTACCTAGATCCACTCCAAATGAAAACGAGTCTAATATCCGATTACAGAATCAACTATACCGTTGCAAAACATGTTGCGAGTTAATACATCTCATTGCTATGCATCTAATCCCACTACGAATACATATTAGTATACAACTCACAGATCTTTGAGTATGTAGTCCACATCAAATTGACCTTCTTACTTACTAATAGCTTTTCGGTTGCAGTCCCAAATTCATTTTAAGGTTGAATTGTATTAAGAATTAGGTTTCCATATGCAAATATTGAGAGAAAATGATCATACTGATGCTGGTAGAATTACTTTTCAAAACGCAATTCCAAATTTATGTACTTCAAGAATTCGGACAAAGACCTGTGTTACGTTCGTTGTTGTTGCAACCGAATTTCAAATAATTGTAATAAAAATAAAAAATCGCTATAGTAATTGATGAAATACGCTTCAGCGATGATTACGTCGGAATTTGCACAAATTACACATATAGAACATATTATACAGGCTAAACAACACAGAGCTCTGGTAAGAAAAACTAGGTACAACTTCTATAATAATCACATTATGAATTCCGAAAATAAAACGGCTGCTATGTGGAATGTCATTAAATGGTCAAGCAATAACATGTTTTCATGTTTTAAAAGCATTGCATTAAATCGCAACGGTGCTGTGGTGGATAATCTCGCTGGGGTTGCTAATGGAGTTAATAATTTCTTCCAGGACGCTTCTGTTGAAATTACTGCCCAACTTCCTAAGAAACAAAATAATCGAAATCCAAAGTTCGAGATGATGACTATTATCGCTAGACTTACTGATGTTTTGATATATTTGGTCAATTTTTCCTTTCTCGAAGAAATTATTAACACTATTCTCAAGGCCTCTCTCTGCTATAGTTTCATATTTATAAAAGGGGTGATGCTAGATCTGTCTCTAATTATAGACTTGTTGCGTTAATTTCATCACTGTCAAAGACTTAACACATTGTATGCTCAATCGTTTGAATACATATATGGATGAGTTTGAAATTATTACCAAATCTCAATATGGATTTAGAAAAGGGGAATGCAACTGCTTTGATTAGCTTTTAGGTAACTTTGATGGATCAAATCAACAATCGTAAAACACCTTTTGGCATATTTTGCGACTTACAGAAGGCTTTCGACTGCGTCCAGCATCACAGGTCGTTAGATCAAATGTTTAAAAACGGAATCAGAGATTGCGCCGCTAATTGGTTCTGTACTGACTTAAAAGATAGAACGCCATTTATCAAGTAAAACTTTACACATATCAACTTTAACATAATATGCATACGATCATGAATTTATTACAAATTCTTTATGATTGGTTCTCTGGAAATCAGTTGTCATTGAGCTTCGACAAAACAAAATTTCTATATTTCCACACTACACAAAATAGTATATTAAAAAACAAGTTTCATAAGGCACCATTTTGCCGCACGAGATCAGTTTAGAAAACGAGCCGCGTTAGCGGCGAGTTTTCTAAAGAGCGAGTGCGGCAAAAGGCCTTATGAAACGAGATTTTTATACTATTTTTTCTATTTTGCGTTTTTTTACATTAATAAATTGCTTAAATTGGAATTATTTAATTTGAAAGTTCAGAGTTTAATTTTTATATAAAGCATGCAGTTGGTCACATTGATACTTGACATTTTCAAATTTAAATCTTGCTATCCGCGAAGTATATTATATTACATATTATTTACTAATTTTCGTTAACATTACTTGATACTTCATTTAAAAATATAAACATGAGTGACATAGAAACATATATATGTTGTTGTCAATTGTATACAACATACGTTGTTTGTGTAAAATACGGACATATATCATATCTGTCAAATGTACATAAATTCTTAAAATCAAATGTCAGCAATGATATTTATTTCTGTATTCGAACAACGCCAACATTGAAAAATGAAAAAAAGCGTATCGAAATGAAGCTCATTTCGATACTGTTTTGGGTTTCATAATGAGTTCATTTCGAACGCAAAATAGAAAAACCTGTTTGTGATCTTGCCATTCAATTGAACGGTCACATATTAGACCGGAATGATAATACAAAGTTTCTGGGAGTTGCTATCCAGGATACCCCCTCTGTGATACAATCACTGTATGCAGCTGTCGAAAAAAATACCACAAGAATCTATTTTATTCACAGCATTTGACAATATGTGTCAATACAAGTGCTGCTGTCATTATACTATGCAAAGATTAACTCTAGAATACAGAATATTGTGACAGTGTGAGGCACTTCGCCTTCTGCATGTGATATGTTTTTGACCACAAAAAAGCAGTGGTGCTCATTATACAGAATCGTGCCGACCAATTTTTACACACTTAGGTATATTGCCTCTTTGTTGCTTCTACATTCTTCAAGCATGCTGCTACATCTACTAAAACTCTAATAAGTTTAAGACAAATGCTGACATCCACTATGACAACACCAGAAATAGACACGATTTACGTCAACCTTTCAGTGCCTTTACTATCGTAAACATGAGCCCTATCAACATATATAACTACCTGCCGTATGTGATAAAATCCAAAAAATGTGTTGCGTTTCGATCAGAGTTGAAAACGTTTTTAAAATACACGTTTTATTCTCTGTAGGAGCATTTTCATATTTCTTACATAGATAAGTATACTATTCCGCCACCCACATTTTTGATTTCGGTATTTATAAATTGTTTGTTCCATTTAATTAGCTAGTAATTTTGTTTGACTTCTTTTGATAATATATAATCAATATACTATTATTCACTTGTCTGGATCTTCTATGTTTCTTTGTATTTTCTTTTTTGTGACATTATACCTATATATTTAGTGTGTTTATGTAATTTATTATTACTTCCAAATATATCTTTAACCCGCTTTATTTTTATGTAATATCCGTTTTAAGCAGTTCTATACATATACGAATTTGTCAAACTTCAACATAATAATAATTCCCTAATATCCCTTTATTTGACAACAACTTAATAAGACTTCAAAACATTTTTTGCAAATTCTAAATCGCATCGTCTTTACATTAAATGTTATCGTTCAACAAAGAAACAACAATTTTCCCTTGGGAAAAAAGCACAATCACAAACGAAGTGGTACTCACTTTTCAAGTGAAATTTTTCTCCCTCGCTGGTTGAAAAAGAAGGCAAACAGAAAAAAAGGAAGAAACAATGTACAATTAAACCTTAGGCTTTTATATTACTCTTAAAAGTCTTACTGGATGGAAGGCGGGCTATTTATGTGTGTTATGAAAATATTATACTGTCGTAGAAGCTTTTGAACGTTTTTTGTGCCTCTTTTAAAATTATTCCGCATCTTTTAAAGGTAGTATTTCGTGAAAAAGATACGACGAAAATTAAGGTATTGTTTTCTGGAAGTTTTCGTAGTATCTGCAAAATAACTGGAATGCATAATTTAGAGACCCGTCAAGTTGGAAAAAGTTGTGCGGAGGATATATTTTCAAAGTCTATTAAATATTTTCGTCGTTAATGAAAGTAAGGGAAAATTCTTTAACACTTCATTAAATTTTATAGATATAAACGTTCCTGATATTAATTATGAAACTGTAAAGTGTTACGAACACTACACAAATATAAATTAGTATGACTGGTTAATCAAAAGGCACGTTAAAATATAAATACAGTTATAATTTAATTGTATTAATATTTAATTTTTACTTCATTCTATGATCCAACAACAATATCGTCAAGCTCAAAAAAATGCATTTACAGAGTAAATGTATTTTCTGGTTTAATAGCTGATCTTTTCTCGATAACTTGGGTGACACAGAAGAGGTGGTCTGATGTTGATCTACCTGCTCTGAAGCCAGCTTATTCTTCGGCTTTCAGAATATTATACTCACCTTCTATCTTCTGTTTTAGAATGTTACCATACACTCTAGTGATAGAACCTGCGGTAATTTTCATATATATTTCTGCGCAATTTCTTATATATTGTTGATATGTATGCCATATTCCATGTATCGGATATTACCGCAGCACACTTCTTGAGTAATTCTATTAAATTATTCTATTATAGTCTCGTCTATTTCTGTTGGATCTTTAAAGTGCGTTTCCCATACTTGTGGTATAATAGTCGAAATTATATCTTTTTTCCTGCTTGCTCGTAAGCTCTTAATTAATTTCCAACTCTCTGTACTTCCTCTTCCTCTTAGATACGTGTTAATCCTATTGCAGATTTTCTCCCAACTTTCGTTCTTTTTTGACTTATTCTTTTTCTAACTTGGGCCGCCTTATAATTTACTTAATCGACATGTGTTTTTGTAGTCAGATATTTGTGATACATGCTTCTCTTGTCCTCTATATGATCTTCAATGTCTGCGTCCACTAATATGGCTTTCTTGTTCAATCTCCCGATTCATATATTCCAATTGTCTTGCGAGTTGCTGCATGTATACACTTCTTAATAAACAGATGGTGTTCTTGTGCATTTTTAAAATCATCGTCTCCGAGTTTTAAATCTAACCCTATCTCATATAATGTTCGCACACTATATTGTTTCAGACTATCTAGATTGTACCTCTGTTCTAACATCCTAACTTTTAATTTTGTATTTTGTTTTGTTATTGCGTAATCTATAATTGTTTTCAGGTTTCTACTACGCTGTATCCAAGTATATTTGTGTATTCATCGCCTACTAAGGGTATTAGCCCTCTTGATTTTCCAATCTTATTAATTTCGTGGTTTAGATTTTCGAAAAACTCGTCTTTCTCATTTACCAGAGAGTCGTCACTCGTAGCATATACTCCTAGGATGGTAGCCTTATACCCGCTGATATTCAAATTGATATTAATTAGTCTTTCGTTTATAGCTTCCCAATTGAAGATATATTTTTTAATCTTCCTATAGACGATTATTGATACTCTTTGTTGCGCTCGTTTCTCCTTTTATAGTGGAATATACTATAAAAGTGATCATATTGTCCCATGTTTTCAGATCCGTCGCTTTCCTTTTCGTTTCCGTAAACAAAATAAGAGTTGATATTATGATATCAGCTCTCAGCTTTTTTATTTCATATAAAACTTATGTGCTTTGCGAGAGAGCCTGTACATTTCATGTTTCAAAAATCTTTGTGCGTTTTCGCTGCTTTATTCGCACCTGTTCATCTGTCCGGTTCCGAGGCTATTGATTGGATTTTTAACCAGTTAGATTTTTTTCCGAGTATCGATGGGTTAGCCCGGTGCCTCAACCTCCAAACTGGAGGACCAGTCCAGTTTTTGTTTCACAGTGGGTATTTTATTTCTCCACTACCCACCCTGGCAAATCCCCACACGGAATTTGCCAATGTGGAGACTTGGAGATTTAAATATATACTGTACTAAAAACAAAATTGAAATAATAAACTGTATACTGTTGTCGCGTAGAATTTTTAATAATCTCATTAAACTTTTCAGCTTAGTTATTTTAAAGAAAAACAAACGTATCTTTCACAACATGAACCTCAATTTCTATAGCAACGCCTAAAATAATGTTATGAAAGATATTGGCTAATACAGCTCGTATTTTGGTGACGATTTTTGCAGGAGAGCCTTAATTTGAACAGTTTTACTTTAAAATACATATATGAACATGATAAAACCTTGAATTTACGTTTATGGAACATCCATAAATTGAAGACAGACCAATTTTTTTTTGAAAGAGCATCTATTATCTATCTATATGCTATTAAAGAATACGATATAATGTAGCCAATATTTTACAAAAACTTGTGATTCAATATCTTATTAAATATAAATAGGCAGTTGAAGTTTGATACTTGCAGCAACCTCTTTTAATTATAGGAAAAATATTATTAAAAATCGGGTGTGGAGAACACAATGTAAGTAGATATTACATATGGCAATTGTTATCCAGATATGTTAGCAGGCTTTTCATCCTGCTATAGACTCGTCAGTGTATGATGCTGGGAGAGACAAAATTCACAACAATTCCCTTACAATCAAGTCATACAAGATAATATGGAAGAAAACTCAGCGCCATTCATTGACTAATGAACACATCACGAACGCTTGTATAAATAACATCTACTTATCCGCGCCTCTCCTACTGTTCACTTATGTATTGTGTAATTGCTGCCAAGTTGGTAATAGTGGCGCGGACAGATATGAATCTATGTTGTATCGGAGTTAAATGAACATGTGTATTGGAGTAAATGCATGTTCATAGAGTGATTGTTCGTAAACTTTAATAATCTCTTGTTTTTCTTATATCCTGCCTTGTTAATGTATTTCTCTATTGGACAGCTAATAAATAAATAAAACGAGTGAGGACAAATTGGTCTTAAAAAGTGCATCGAAGAGTTTTATGCATCTATCTCGATAACTTCAGAATATGTCTCTTTATTTGATCAAATTTTCAAAATATATTTATGTCTTGGAGGAGAGCATATGTACTTGTATTGTATTCTCCAGCCCGAACTTTAATAATATTTTTGAAATCATTGAAAATACTTTTGTTTCATACATATGAATCCCATTGAAGATACATATTTGGAATCAAACGTGACAGGAACTAAATATGCTCTCCTCCAAGACCTAAGTATATTTTGAAAATTTGATAAAATAAAGAGACATACTTGAAGTTATCGAGATAGATGCATAATCGATGCACTTTTTAAGACCAATTTGTCCTCACTCGTTTTATTTATTTATTAGCTGTCGAATAGAGAAATCCATTAACAAGACAGAATATTATAAGAAAAACATGAGATTATTAAAGTTAACGAACAATCACTCTATGCATGCATTTACTCCAATACACATGTTCATTTGCCTCCGATACAACATAGATTCATATCTGTCCGCGTCACTATTACCAACTTGGTAGCAATTACACAATACATAAGTGAACAGTAGGACAGACGTGGATAAGTAGATGTTATTTATATAAGACTTGTCACACATATTTGACACAGTTAACCATCTTACATTGATAAATTAACCTGGTTTCTTTGAGTTTCCATCTTTTCAATTATCAATGCAATTATATTTTACGGAAAAGTCAATGTTTCCTACAACGGGCTTACATCATTTAAATGCAAACATCGTTTGAAGTGCCGCTGGGATCAAATATTCTGCTACTACGTATTTGAACGATGTAGTAGATTTACTTACAAGACAACTTAGATATAATTTCTAACTGTTGAAAAAGTAGTAGACTACAAACATCACTTGACCATAGATGCCAGGGTATTGAATGTTGAAGCACCGTTCAGATTTGTTTGATCACCAATTTAGGTTAATCATACTCATATCTTAAAAATATATTCAACCTACATTTTTGAATTAATAGCATTTAAAATGATGATTGGTGTTTATTGATTATTTACTGGTTATTCAACATTTTGGCTCAATTACATTTTTGCTGCATTTTGCTCATTTTCCTAAATTGAGTGAAAACCGTGTGATTACCTTAATTCTTTTGATTTTACAGAATAACAAAGTGTTATTTTACGAAATTAAAGGAATATGGTAGACGTTCAATAACGCCATATGTAGCACCAGTCTGAGAGAAGCATTGCCGTAATGAAGTGTTAAACATTGTTTCTATGAGGGTGTCGTTATAATATTTTGCTCTTTTAGTTTAATAACTTTCACTAATTCTGTACTAGAAAACAACGTATATTGCTTTTTCAATCGATATCTTTTCACAGTAGTCGGTTTGGAGTCGTTTTCGATCACCTTAACTCTACGGTTTTAATATGTTGACACTTTCTAAAAAGAATTATCGACTTCATAACCTGTTGTAATTTTAGATATTATCCAGTGACCATCATTATGTCACTGTAAAATTTACTGACTTATTTATTCTAATGCACTGTGCTTTTTGCTGTTCTAATACTTGATGTAAAACACAATACAAAAAATTTACGTTCAACTCTTTGTGAAGGATTCTATGTATTATTGCAAATCCAATAGGTAGGTGCCTTGACTATTGCCTGTTGTAAATTTTCAGAAATGGGCTTCGAAAGTAACTACCTTTGATCTTCCTATATATTCGTCGTAAAGTACCTAACTACGATCCCTATCAAATTGCTTAAACTACACACAGGCGGTTTTTCATCTCCAAATGCCGAATCTAACAGTAAAGCATATTATTCTTCAGCTAGAGTGTAGCTGCTGTTGGCATATTTATAATATATTGAATGCATGCCGAATTCTTAGTTATTAGAGTAATGTATCTGAATAATTTCAGTGTCTTTCGTATAGAAACAAATAAATATAATAGTTAATTTACCTCAATGTATTGGAGAAGTATGTGGACATTCTACCAAATACTAATGTTTAGTAGTATTATATTTAAATTCAAGATTATCAATACCTCAACAAAATGAAACATTCCAAAAAATTAGTGTCCATCAGTGTAAAAGAGAAAATTGGAAAGAAAAAGAAGTTGAAAAAAATATTGATGAAATCAAGAACAAAGAACAAACAAAAACTTAACAAACCATACAAAGAGCTCAAAGAAACTATTTCCTAAACTAAAATTCGTAATATCACGCGCTATTTAAACTCTCTGACTCTGACAGAAGACAGTGATTATGCGTTATGGAAACCGGCCAAGAAATTAAAAAGGCCGCTCGCTAATCGGCCAATTAGAATTGGGAACACCTGGGCAAAAAATAAGAAAGAGAAAGTTTTCCAACCGTTCGGTACTAGTACCAATGCTAATGACATAAAAGAAATTGATGATCTTATATATCCCAGAAGACTAACATGACAGAAACACATTTTTACGAAATGTAAAGTAGTCAAGGCTAAAACTGAGGCAAATGAGTTAAACGATCATCAAACATTCCGTCAAAATAAACTTTTAATTTACAAACCCGTAAAATGAAGCCAATTTGGACGTATAGCATACAACAATGAGGAACAGCTTCCAATTCCAACATAGAGATATTGTGTAAAGGTTCCGAAATAAGACATTGCAAATGATAGTCCAAGCTCCATACTACGTATCGAATTCAGTGATACAGCGACATCTCAATTTCTATCGTGAGAATGATGATTAGGGCCTATAAGTGTGCGTTATTGTCGCGATAGAATTTCACTGCACTCTAATGTGCTAGCCCGATATTCATTTCTACAAAATGGCGAAGTGTGCGGGTTAAAGAAGCTCAAACACTAAGACTTATTAATTCGTTTTAATAAGACTCAATTGTACGCATTTCTTTTTATTTTTATATCTATGTTTATTATACAGTATTTTCAATGAAGCACTGGTGTACATGTCATCTTAATACCATACCAGATGCATTGTCGTTGCAGAAAAATTGTATAATAAATTGTTATAAAAAAAATGATTCAGTCCATCTACTGTGTATTGGATTATTAAGATACAAATCATTAATATTAAACTACAAAAAATGTAGTTTCATATGCACATATTTTTAAAAATCAATTAATTAAAAAAAAATTTGCTTACATAAACCGATACATACAGGAAATAACTAAATTATAACTAATATAATTATTTACTTTAATTTTAATACTTTTAAAAATTGTTTCAGTCATTTTATTTTTAACATGAATGTTGATTGTAGCTAGATATCTAATGTCCTGGCATTATAACGTGTGTTCATTTTAAAAGTCAATCTAGGTTACTTTGAAATTTTGATAGAATAAGACGCATATATATTAGTATGTGTTTGTTGTTCCGTAAACGTAAATCCAAATGACATTTGATAATGTCAATCACATTTGTTATTTATTTGTATGTATGAAACTAAAAAAAAGTAGTAAATTTTAATTTACGACATACTTCAAAATGTTCTCAGTAACTCACATGCTACTAGATTGACTTTTCAAATGAACACCCGTTATACACATACATATATACTAACACATCATATCAGAATTTTATTTTTAAACATTACTTCGCGGATGGTCTTATCTTTTGCCAGTTTACCCACACATGTAATTCGGCAAATACATACTTTAACGTAAATTATAACATAGATATTTGACACCATAACGTATATTAAATTCGCAACATCAAAGAGGAAGCACGTGCCCAGTCGCTGTAACATACTATCTCAATCAGTTCGTTGATGCGTAAATGAGACGCCAAAATGTACGTACGTTAAACGAATACGTGATATGGGGGTCGCCGTGTTAAGAAGAAAGGGTACATACAGCGTTGGTATAACATCATGACCTTGATGCAGTACAACAACCTAGCCTAACTCTGTCACAATGGACCCTCTCCTAGGCATATCGGTGATCATTGGTGTGAGAATGGCCACCACGCCCCGACTGTCTAACAATAAAATCGAATCCGGGAACGAGGAACATAAACAAATTTCCAGACACATGCATACACACACGCGCGTTTATGTGAAAGTACAAATATCCATGTATGTATAAATGTGTATCTGTCTTTCTCCAATTTATCGGTTTGCTGAAGCGAAGAGCTAATTAAGTGTCGGGTCTACCAATACGTCACCGGTCCTGTAAGTCGGGTGAAATGTGTGGTAAAGCTTTTAACACCACAGGTGATTAAACAATAACAATATCAACAAACGGAAGAAATGTTACACAGTTGCGGTCAAAGTAATAGCAGTGGAGCGTACGCTCCTAACAAATCCTCGAATATTCAAGTTAGCACGTCAAGAAACAAACAGTTCTAAAATTATAAATAATGCTACATTAAGTTTTTAAAATTGCAGACTATTTCTAATGAATTTCTTGAACAGATATTATGAAGCTAAGATTTACACATTATTTTGCAAACTTATAAAAAAAGAACGTTTTGGACGAAGTTGAAAATTCTCAGTTTTTAATAAACTAAAGCAGATAAAATAAATTTTTATGTTTGCTTTCCTATTAAACATTTTAAGCTGGGAATTGATACATATATCCAATGACAAGACAAAAACCTTTCCTTTAGTTCTTCTCCGCCTTGCACCGACGACACGTGTTGTCGGTGCAAGACGACAGTCATTATCATATTTCAATAGTTACTTCTAGAATCCTTCCTCCACGTTAAGCGGCTCAAAAAAATTTAATTTTTTCCACGTCTTTAATTCTTGTTGCTATATTCTTTAACTCGTCGTCTTGTGTTTTAAGTTTTAATATCAACATTGGAATTACAGTATTTGCTGGAGCAAATTAAGCCAATACAATATACCGGGTTCTTTTTTTATCATTACACATACATCGATCTATGTGTAGAGCTAAAAAAATAAGAGTCAATGCATTGGTAGCATAGTAGGCAACTAGTTATACACCAGTGACGTATTTTTCCAATTGTCAAATATTTCATTCATACTTAAATCTTAAATTAAATCATTTTATTGAAAAATAGATCATTTATTTAAAACAGTTAATTATCCAAACAGACGTATACCTTGTGCGAAGACAATTTTAAATATTTTTAATAAATTCAAAGAAGATGGATAGTATTTCTTTAAGGATGAAATATATCTAAGATACTAAAATTAGTGTATTAAAAAAAGGTAGAAAATATGAAAGCGTTGATAACAAAAAGTACAAATAGATTTTACCATTTTATGAAATTGTAGCATTGTAGAACGTTCTCACATTAGGTACATCATACTTCTAACGAATTACCGAACGTAACCCACGTATTGGGGGCATTTCAGTAACACGATAACAACAAATAACACCTCGTGGTATCTTACGAATAAGTGGTTTTATAAAATACAGAAATTTATCTTAAAAAGTAGTAGTTGTGCAAAATTCTTGTAGGTAATAAATATGTTACTATTTCGTTAATAATCACAATAACTTTTGGACTGTAAAATTATCTGACAGCATCACTACTGGAATTAAAGACTGAAGAAGGGAAGGCATTATGCAACAAACTTTTGGAATCTGTTAAAGCAAGGCTATTTTCAAATTAAGGACGATCAGTTATTATTTTAGCAATTGTTTTTGATCCTCGATTTAAAAGAGAAGGTTTTCGTAGTACTGAATATGCTACTGGGGCTGCTTCTTTTCTAGAACAAGAAATGTTTAATATTATGAAGAAAATAGTTCCTGAAAATAAAATGCCTGTAATCGAAACAGACATTAGTACTCATTAAATGTCACTTTTATTATTTGGATTTTTGCAAGAAAGAATAAGAGAAAGCAAAATCAACTACAGCTGATGTAATAATAACTAAAAGGCAATACCTCCAAAGGCCAAATTCAAATCAGGACGTAGATCCTCTTTTATTTTGGAAGGTAAGTTTAATAAGAAGTTAGAAAGTAATTGCATTTTTTATTTGGATTTTCTTTGAGGTAACAGGAATGGAGCTGAAACCCTTATAATAATGTGCTAGGAAATACTTCTGTATTCCAGAAAGTGAAAGAGTGTTTAGTACAGCTTGCTTAATAATAGACCAAGGCAAGACTAAAGCCGAAAAATGTTAAAAATTAAATATGATAATCTGCCTAAATAGACGAAATTTCGTCTCAAGAACTCAAGAATCAGCAATATATAATTACTAAAGGAAATAACGAATGTAATCTCTCAGTACTGGAAACCTCGTTAATAGATTTTACGCAAATGTTGGCAAATTTAAAACTAATATGAGGAAATGGCTACATTCACCTAAAATATTCTATAACTTCGGGGAAGAACAAAGCAGAACATATGAACGGGTGTTTTTTGGTTCGCAATACCCCACAAAAAACGATATTTTAGCAAAAATTAATGTTTTATATATATGTAGCGAATGTCCTAACAAAATTAAATAGTTTATTTTTAATGTGTATTGTTACGCTTAGCATGTGAAATATTTTGATGTAATTTTAAATAATATTTCTTCTTTGAATATCTCGATATTAACTTAAGACATTTTTACATTTGTACAACTGTACATATTCGTGTCCAAAGAGAAAGCATTTCCTTTGTTATATTCTGAACTGACCGAGACCTTTTCTACCTGACCGTGTCAGAACCCTAACGTTACGGTCGAATTTCTTTCTAGTACATTCCATTTTAAATTCTTTTAATTAATATTACATACTTCTTCTTTCATATGTTGTGTTTGATATCGTTAGGAAGCTTATGTCACAAGGGTTATTCTAATAATATTTATGACATCGATAGACCACGTCTTAAGGTCGCGCTTTTAATTAATTATTAATCAAGTTATCGACCCTCTCTTCGATAGATCATAAAACAGACCGTTTCTAGACTTTTCGAACCTTCGTGAGTAAACAACTCATCGTAACTGTTCAAGTTCGCGATGCCACGCCGTCCGGTGTCTCTTCGCTTCAAAGGTAATTTTGTATTGTTCAATATATATTATTCTTTTAAGCGAATCCATATTAATTTGAACTAATTAATTTCTTATTCTTCCGGCCAACACCGCTCTAC
This sequence comes from Melolontha melolontha, assembly GCA_935421215.2. Taxonomy (NCBI): domain Eukaryota; kingdom Metazoa; phylum Arthropoda; class Insecta; order Coleoptera; family Scarabaeidae; genus Melolontha; species Melolontha melolontha. The sequence goes on along the minus strand of OW285239.1, from coordinate 120,200,757 downwards.
ATATACTTGTCCGAGTATATCTTCAGACCACGTGGCCGCCGCAAATCAAAGGTAACTCTGTATTCTTCGATACAGAGGTTATTTTATATACATTAATTAACCCTTAATTTACTACTCCATTTAACATTCTTTTCAGTATATTTTTGTGGGTTAATTTTTAATTAATTATTTACCTCGTGTACATATTACTTTTGTTTTAATTACTTTTAAATATACGAATTTCAATTTATTATTATGTAAATATAAATACAAACTTTAAGGACGCCGCTGTGTTTTATTTTATTTATTAAGTTTTTGTGTATTTATTTTAATTAACCATCATCACACACGTCCTGGACCTTTAAAGGAACTTCATCACCACCATCTAAATATTGTATTACAAAACAATTTTATTATTATTAGGACCACCACCAAAAAGCCACCGTTTGTAATAAGTGTCGCCCCCCTAATTTGTAATAGTGTCTTATATTTATTGAACGATTATTGAACTACGATTTTTAAATTTTTGTCCAACAAAAGGAAATTCTAGTTATTGTAATGCCTTCGGGTAGACTATATTTTTCTTTCGGCCATCAGATGCGTACATAAATAAATTTGCTAGTTTACCAACGCGTCAACAGGCCGTGTACAACTGTTTCCAAATACTTGCAGTGACTGTCCCTGTGATTTATTTATTGTCATTGCGAAGACGGGTGGAATTGGAAACTGCAGTCTTTTGAATTCAAATGTCATATCTGTCGGTATCATAGGTATACGTGGCAGTAGCATATATTTGCCTTTCGATATTGTAGCTTCGATGATGTTCAACTATTTGACTGCAATTCTGGTACCATAGCATAGACGTGGCGGATCGATGTTTTGAAGCAGACATTCTTTCTGTATTTTTGCCATATCTGAATGCTGTTTTAATCACACAAAAAACACACTAAAAAGAAAATTATTAGCACAATGTTGATTTATATTTTTTCCATTTTAATTTAGATGGTTTTCATGTTATAACTGAGAAATTGTAGTGATATTTGTTGTGAAATGTTACACACATCTGTGATGTGAGGAATGTCGTTGTAGTGTTAGTTGTCATTTTACGCTTCATTTACCAATTTTTTGAAGCTGTTCACCGCTCCCTATCGTAATCATACTATGTCTACAACCTTCCTCTAAGTTTAAGCTCGATCGGCCGAATAGTCTCTGAGTTTATGGTAGATATAAAATAAAACAAAAATTCGTGTTGTATATTTAACTCATTTTCAGCATTTGTTTCAATTTTTTGATTATTTCGCACGACTAATATCAATACATCATTACTGATGCAAGTACTAATCTATATTGTTTGAAAACATCGTTTATGCCATCTTTAAGAAAACTTTGTATAAATTGAAAAACAATTTGTGTAAAAATGTACTATACACTCTAAATCTTAATTTCTGTCGTTTTTAACGAATATAGTGTTTCTACTATGGCCGACAATATCCCTATAAGTTACTACTACCGTTAATGTATTTGAATCTTTTTAATGGAGTGAAAATTACGGGTTTTCAAGCGCTATTCATTTTGAGGACGTAAAATCATAGTCATAGCAGGAAGTAGAGAGGATAAGGAAAAGTGTAAATAATGTTGGATGCTGAAATTAGTTTAAAGTATGTTCACCAAGACGTAGCGCAGTTTCAGTGCTGTAACAGATATTGCCCGTTCATTATGGCGATTGTTTTCTGGAATGATTACACCATACATTTACAATTTTTATTTAATTGTTTTATAATCAGTATAAAAACAAATTTATGATAATATTTGCAGAAGATTTCTATTTATTCATTTATGTTTTGTAAAAATGTTTTTAACGAAAACGTTTTCATATATAACATTTATATATTTGTATGAAGGAGAATATTCTGTCTATTGAAACAATTTTGCTCAATGCTATACTTATTTTCAATCTACCACTATATAGATTAATTTATGAAATACTTAACATTATAAGAGAAACGTTCAAATTAAAATTATAATTCAAATTTCGCGCCAAATGAAATGAGAAAGTTGTATAAATAATGCACAGAATCAAGTATTAATATTAACTAAGTTCAGTAGTAAAGCCATCTGTATCCATTTCTAATTGTTTGGCAACTCTGAGTGAAACCAAAGAGTGTGTAAGCGTCAAACAACACATTATTATTAAATTTCTTAGAAACGAAGGCCTAAAACCAACAGAAATTTGTGAAAAACTTAAAAGACAGTTTGATAAGGAAAGGTCGTCAAAACATAAGCATCTATAAATGATAAAAAGCATTCATAAGCATTGTCGACGTCCACGAATATCAACTATGTACAAAACAAATTGCTAATAGAGTTAACGTACTTATTCAAGATAATCGCAGAATTACAATGAGGGTTATTGCTTCTACATAGAATTAATGTTGACAGTGTAGATAGTATTATCAAAAATCAACTTAATTATCGAAAAGTATGCCTAGGTTGTTTATCGAGACTGTTACCGAATCCGACAAGCAGAGTCGTACTAGCACAATATGAAGAAGCTGGCCTCCTGAGTCTATTGTGACTACTGATAAAACCTTGGTACATAATTTTTCCTTTGAAAACAAAAGAGTGTTGAAGCAGTGACAATATTGTTCGTCTCCAAATTAAAAAAAAAACAGTTCATTATTTCTGCAGGAGAATTATGGTTACGTTCTTTTGGAAATATAAGGGGAGTTTTATCCATAGATTTCCTGATAGAACAACGGACGGTAAACATTGAGTATCATTTAGTTCTGCTAAAAGGCCCAGTGAAAACTGCCATGCAGAACAAGTATAAGAAAGCTAGATACTTGTTTGTTTTTATAGGATAACTCTTTATGTCAATGCTAGTACAATTGCCACAATTCAAATATTGAAGTAAACTATTCTTCCTTAGCCGCTCTATAGTTCAGACTTTGCTTCCTCAGATCTCCACGTGTTTGGACCCTTCAAGAGAATTTTTTTGATTGAAAAATAATTTAACTTTGAACACTCATCTCTTAGTATATTATTATTATTATTATTATTCTTCAGGTGCCATCTCCTCTCAGAAGGTTGGCTATCATCACGGCTATTCTCATCTTTGATGCTGCGGCTCTGAATAGTTCAATGGAGCTGCATTTATACCACTGTCTCAAATTATTTAACCAGGAAATACGTCTTCTTCCTATATTTCTTCTTTCCTGTATCTTACCCTGAATAATTATCTGTAGCAGAGCATATCTTTCCCCTCTCAACACGTGGCCCAGATATTGTAGTTTTCTTATCTTTATTGTGTTCAATATTTCCTTCTCTTTCCCAATTCTTTTAAGTACTTCACTATTCGAAACCCTATCTATCCATCTTATCTTCAGGATCATCCTATATGCCCACATTTCAAATGCCTCTAGACGCTTGTTAGTGTCTTGCTTTAGCGTCCAGGCTTCCATCCCGTACAGCAGCACCGGGAACACGTAACATTTCAATACCCTGATCTTGAGACGCAGACTAAGGTCACATTGCCACACAATACTTTCCTCATCTTGTTGAATATATTCCTGGTTTGGCCGATTCTCGTTCGAATTTCTTCTGTATATTCATTTGTGTCGGTAACAGTTGTTCCCAAATATTTGTATTTCTTTACTCGCTCTATTGGCTGTTGTCCAATCCATAAGCCTTCTTGATGTCGGTTAGACTTTGTAATAATCATGAATTTAGTTTTTCTAACATTTAGTGTGAGGCCACTTTCTTCGCCATTTATTACAACCTGGTCCATTAATCTTTGTAAGTCTTCCAGTGATTCTGCGATAATAATGGTGTCATCCGCATATCTAATGTTATTAATAATTCTTCCGTTAACTTTTATTCCTATAGTATAGTGCTTCTCTTGTTCCCATTATTATTAGATATTAATTTATAATTCATATATGAAAATTGAAAGCATGAATTACAAATAAGTTATTAGAGAACAAAATAAAATTACAAATAAAACGACGTGTTTATATTCTCGTACTTTATTTTTCGGGATGTTTATTTTAACACATGCGTTTATCTGTTTTCCTGACTTTAAAACCCAATATAGATACGGAGTATATTTTGCGGTTTTGTAAACTAGATGCAATAATTCGACACTTTTAATACGTGATTATAAAAAGCAATTTGTTTTATATAATTTAATTATATACTTAAAGTTAAATTATTTAGGAGCTTGATCTCAATTTCAATAAAATTTAAATATGTCGGGTATTAATATAATAATAATAAATAGGTATCTGATTTTGTTTAATAATACAACAATACGTTTTCGGATTGAAGTCAATTTGATTATTCCTCTATAAAAAGTTATTTTGCAGATATTGGATGATATATACAGGGTGTCCTTGAAATAAAAAGGCAATGTATAAAAAATAGAATCATTAAATTATATAGGATATATACCCAAAATATTTTCACAAAATTCCCTCTCATAAGCGTGAAAAAAAATGACGGAGATATTTAAAAAAATTATGTTACGCTATTGTGCGACTGAATATATCATAAATACTATCGGAAACGAAATCTTAAAGGTGATCCACAATAACAAAAAGAATAGACTTGTTATTGCCCATCCGCTTTAAATTTCGTTCGGTTGTCGATCGTTACATAAGTCCGATACTATTTTACAATTAAAGATAGACTGTTAGAAATCGGACCTTAAATGCCCGTTAAGCACACATCTTACGTTATTTTAATATATCAGCTTTAAACTTGACTTTCCTACCAGGTTATTGAATTCTTACCATAACAAAACAGACACAATGTTGTCGTATTTATAAACATTGTCGCCTTTAAATTCAATAGCGGCATTCTATTTATTATTTCTCCTAACAAAAAAAAAACATTCTCGTAATACACATGAAATGATGTCAGTTCTAAAAGCCCACAAATTATTATTATATATATATATATGCTATTAGAGAAGCATTAGTAAGTAAATCAGCACTTCAGATACCTACTTTTCTAAAACATAAGGCGTCTCCGTGTTATTTAAAACAATTATTACATTAAAATGCGTTAATTTCCTTTTTTTTTTTTTTAATATTTGAACTTTTTGGATACGTTCTACTTAAGATTCTCTTTGTACTTTATGATAGCTAGTATAAAAAGTCACAATGTCATAGTACTGTTTTACACAAATTATTATTTTTTGTTTAGTAAGGTAATTTTCACATATTACTTTTCTCAACAATTGTAATCTTTAACGCAATACATATACAGTATGTCCACGGATCGAGGTTCAAAGAGGGAAAACTTCTTTATTTTGCATTTTACAACAAAAATGTATTCTTGATAAAAGTTTTTGCATGTCCCGAAACGGCCAAGTCAGTAGATTTTAATTTCTAATAACTATTTTACTCAATCCATTCACCGCCCTTTTCAACGCACAATTCTAGCCGTCGACGCAATTCCCTATAACTTCTTCGAATTTCTTCGAGAGTTAAAGACGTCACAGCGCCTCTAATCCTCTCCTTTAAATCTTCTACGTCCGGAGGAATATTATTTGCATAAACTATTTGCTTCAAACGACCCCAACGATAAAAATCAGCCATTGTTAAATCAGGGCTCCTTGGTGGCCATAACACGGGACCATTTCGACCTATCCAATTCTGTCCAAATTGCTGATTTAACATTCGACAACAATCCTAGCATAATGAGCCGGACAACCATCTTGTTGGAAATAACACCTTGCGATGTAATTAATCGGTAGATCGTCCAAACGTTCATGAACAAAATTTTGCAGCATATCCAAGTACGTATGCTGATTGACAGTATTATCAAAAAAATATGGTCCAATGATACCATGGTAAGAAATTGCACACCACACATTAACTTTTGCCGAATATTGTCGATTGTGTGGGATGCGAAAATTCGGATTGTAATCGCTCCAATATCTCACATGTTGAGATGCAACAGTACCATTAGTAGAAAACGTGGCCTCATCAGAAAAAATAATATTTCTGTAAAAGTATTGATTACCCATGATTTGAGCGCCCATCCACAGACAAAAATACAAACGTTTCGCAGGATCTCCGGGTTCTAATGCATGATTAAAAATGGGCTTGTAGGGATCGAACTTCCTTTGCTTCAAAATTTTTTGAATGAGCGGTTTACGAATTCCCAGATGGACTGGTCTGCGCCGCAAAGAAAGTTTGGGATAGTTCCGTACTGAATCCATTACAAGAAGAGTGGCGGCGTCGTCTCCATCGCGTGCTATTTTGCTTTTCTTTACATCCAGTATGGAACCAGTGGATAGGAATTTTTTTACCAATGCTCGTGTACCTCTATTTGAGATGTAAATATCCGGGAACTTTTGATTAAATTCTTCGACAACTCGACGGATCGCTTTATTACCTTTGCCATAGCATTGAATTAGGTAAATTCGTTGGTCTTTTGACAACATTTTCAACGATTATGGTTGATTTTTCTATGTGACAGTTAATTAGATAAATAAATATCGGTAATTACCATGACAACGCAACTTAATTTCTGGGACTTTAAAAAATTTTCAAATAAAACGACCAATTTTTCGATTTTTATCTTAAACTAAAAGAAAATTTGAAAAGGTTAAAGCTGACTTGGTCGTTTCGGGACAGGCACAAACTTTTATCAATAATACATTTTTCTTGTAAAATGCAAAATAAAGAAGTTTTCCCTCTTTGAACCTCGAACCGTGGACATACTGTATATTACGACTGATGTTAAATTTTTTTTTATGTTTAAATTTTGACGGACTGCAATTTTAGAGCGACTAAAATATCAAATTCTTTCTCATCTGCGTAGAGCAACAAATTATCAACTTCTGGAGATCCAGTAAAATATTTGATGTACTTAACTTCCATTGTTATGTCTTTAGACAATCCATCATATTATTTCGTTATACGGATATTTAGACATTTGAAGGGGTAATTATTATATGATATGAATAAAGCTACATTTCAAATTGAAAAAATTTTAAATAGAATAAGAAAAAGCAGAGCATTATGGAAATGACTGATATTGATTCGTTGTTAATTATAATTATAGCAGTGTCAGTTTCAAAAGTTCATTCTTAATTAATTAACAGAATAATTGAAACATACATGAGTGGGTAAAACCTCACCAGTTTTGTATAATACAAAAGTATTTTTAATAATATAAAATATTATTAAAAATCTGGTGTCAAGAACACAAATTCAAGTTCAATATTAATATTTTTTGTGAACGTATCCAAACAAATCCCTCCCCAGAGACACAGATACGTATTTCATATTTCTACAGATTCATCAGTAAGCCCCTGCTGGGGAGGGATATGTTTGGACACGTTCACAAAAAATATTGGTATTGAACTTGTATTTGTGTTGTTCACACCATATTTTTAATAATATTTTATATTGTTGAAAACACTTTTTTTGTCTTAATTAATTAGCCCAAAATTTCTTTTAGTAATAGTTTTCTTATTACATTTTCTTTCAGTGCGGCCCTGAATAAATATTTCCAGAACGTTAAAGTTTCTAAAATTTATAAGAAATCGTAAAGATTGTCCGCTTCATGAGTCGCATCGATATCCTACAATCTCGCTCGTTCGGTCGAAAAACGAAAAATAAACAAACCGAGATGGGACAGGCTTGACGCGCAAGAAGGAAAGTGACAGACTTGGGCTTGGTGGCTTCTGTTTTTACTGAAGGAGAGCACAGCACACTTGAGATCTTGTTTGTCGAACATGAACGGAACAAACAAGTCTTACAGATGTTTCCAATGCAAGGACGAATGAAAGATTTTTCTCCTCTTACGTATGTGTATGCGCGTTTTTATAAATGTACAGGTTTTCGAATGTTTTACGTTTTCGATCAAATTTTTGTGAAGACAGATTTGTAATGAGTTTGCGATATTTTACTTAAAGCGGATATAAAAAGTAATAAAAAAAAGCCAATCACTTCCACCGAATCCTGCAAATCCCACTAGTTTTGCAATGGAGAGCACTTTGGGGTTTTTAATTTAAAAGTGTGTCGTCAAGAAGGCCTCTCCTTTAAAAGAACTTCCCTTTTTGTTCACAAAAAGTTTTTTTGCTCGAATTCCAATTAAATCCGGGAAGGGAGAAAAAAGACATTCATTTCAGGTGGCGAGATCGACTTTAGCTGCAGAGTTATAAAGCGTATTATCGAATGAATTTGCAGGGATATGAATTTATTTTCTTTTAATATTAGGCGATGTGTTTGAAGGTAATAAATTGGATTTCTTTAGGAAATTTTTTTTTTCGTTTTTAACGTTCTAAGCCGCTAATGCAGCGGTAATTAATGGATTTATGTTAAACTTTTACATTTTTAAACTTGTGACGGTGTATGATCTCTAGCTACTGATAACCACAGAGCAAATAATTTGTTTTTATCACGTCTGGCTTAAAATAAATAAGTACCATATGAATATAGTATATTAAAAAACGAGTTTCATAAGGCACCATTTTGCCGCACGAGATCAGTTTAGAAAACGAGCCGCTTGCGGCGAGTTTTCTAAAGAGCGAGTGCGGCAAAAGGCCTTATGAAGCGAGTTTTTTATACTATTTTTTCTATTTTGCGTTTTCTACATTAATAAATTGCTTAAATTGGAATTATTTAATTTGAAAGTTCAGAGTTTAATTTTTGTATAAAGCATGCAGTTGGTCACATTGATACTTGACATTTTCAAATTTAAATCTTGCTATCCGCGAAGTATATTATATTACATATTATTTATTAATTTTCGTTAACATTATTTGATATTTCATTTAAAAATATAAACATGAGTGACATAGAAACATATATCATATCTGTCAAATGTACATAAATTCTTAAAATCATATGACAGCAATGATATTTATTTCTGTATTCGAATAACGCCAACATTGAAAAATGTTTTTGGTTTCATAATGAGTTCATTTCGAACGCAAAATAGAAAAAAATATTTTATACTCTAGGAAAGCGTTCTGAAATCATTTCTTCTAAAATATTATGTTGGAAATGATAAATAAAATACAACTGTCGCCGTGTGTATTGTGTTGATCTGACATTCAGAAATGTTTACAATAAATCTCAAACTTTTCATTATCGAAAGATACTTTCGAATAAAACTTGAAAATTCAGTACGTTGGCAGCCATGTATGAAACAATTTCGGCTAGAATTTCCAAATTGTGTAATAATGCATGTGAGTTTGCGACAAATGATTCAGCGATCCATTAAGACACTCCATGTGTCTAACTAGAATAATAGTGGTAGACCAACAAAATTGACAGCTGAAAGTATCGCAGATATTGAAGAATCAATAATTCAGTCGGCTAAGAACTTACCAAAACTATCCGAAATGCCTGTGAGGCAAAAGCAATGACTTTAGTAACATTAAACTAAGAATAGTGTTATGAATTGAAAATAAAAGGAGTTGACTTTAAACATTTACTGTGGCTGTTTTTTTATTACTAATTTTTATTAGTTTTTTATAGTTTCAAAACGGACTTTCTGTTCCCATCTTCTTTTAATGCTTAAAATTGTGCTCTTATTGTAATGGAAATGAAGTGCAATATCTCCAATTGACCAACCTTCTTCAGCTTTTGCTATAATAAAATACTTTTTCCGACGACCACAATGTAAAAAGAACAAATTCGCATGATTTACTAGCACTGAAAATTGCAAATTGCATTGTATCCCCAAAACTGTGTTGAAAAGTTATCTTGTAACTAAAACTGTGCTGAAAAGTTCAGAATGGCCAATTAGAATCGTCGCAGAACCGTGTGCAAAGTAACAGACGTGCCAACCTACTAATCATAAAATAACAAATAGGAAACTGTCAAATGAATGACTCTCAAATGTCAAATTGTTGTTATGAAATACATCATATATCATTATTTGTGAATCATTCTTTTATTTTCATTGAAATTAATTCTTGTCACTAAGCGGTCGTCGGAAAAGTATAGTGTACAACATGTGCTGAAAATATTTCACACTCGCATAATTAAACCACTCGCCTACGGCTCGTGCCTCAAACTTCATGCTCGTGTGAAATATCCTATTTTCAGCACTAGTTGTACAATATACTATTCTTGTTCGGAAACTTTCGATATTTGCATTTTTAATTAATTTAATTGTCACAGCATGACGTTAATAAACGTCAAAAAAATACAAAATTAAACGGGAAAAAATAGATGTACGCGATTTTTTGAATACAAGAGTACATAGTTATTTATCAAAAAAATACATCTGTTAACAGCATCACTTACACATAGAAACTACATACAGATACCTCTATACATAATTCGCCAACACATCCCATACAACACAAATTAGCAGGCTTCCAAAGTTTCTTACTTAGATTAATTAATTATCCACTATTCAAAGAAACTTATGAAAAAGAACTAAATCTACTTAAACAAATAGCAATCAATAATGACCTAATTGAAAATATACTGACAACAAACTATTTAAATAAAATACCTCTATGGTACATCCTGTAATAAAGGACAAGCAAAATTGAAAATTTAGATTACAAACGCACACTGGCAAACCTAATGAAGATATTTTAAAACTGAATACAAACAGTTTTCGAAACAAATAATAATTTATCCAAACACATTAAAAATAATAAAGATAGAACAGATAAAAATAAGAAATCTGATGCCTATAAGTTAGCGTGTGGATGCGGTAAGATATACGAGGGGGTTGGCTTATTCGCGTAATTGCCTGAAATTTAAAAAAATACACAGCACATTTTGATAACCGATGCCTGTCAGTTTACTGTTGTGTTTGATAAATTTATGACAAAGCTTGTTTCATAGGCAATTTTTTTAATTTTATCCTGCTAGGTACTAATTTTAAAGAAAAGCATGTCCTTTACCGAAATCCATGATGATATGCGATTACGCTCGGTGAGGATTGTCCTAGATATCGTTAGAAAATGGGGAAATGAATTTAAGCGAGGCAGGAAAGGTTAGAGGATGATCCCCGCAGTGGACGGTCGAAAACGGCTACAAGTCTAGAAATGGCGGATAAAGTTCATGATTTGTTGCTAAGCGATTGAAAGTGTCAGAAATAGCACCGGCAGTGAGCATTTCAAAGGTACTCGTGTTTTATATTTTGCATGAAGAACTTGATATGAGAAAGCTTTCGGCAAGATGGGTGCCGCATTTACTGACGATGGAACAAAGACGTGTTCGCTGTCAAATATCGATGAATAATTTTTAAACATGGCAGATTTTTTGCACCAATTTGATACTTGTGCTGAAATATTATACATCCGAATCTAAAAAAACAGTCGAAGATGTGTAGAAAGAACTCCAAAGGCCAAGACAGTTTTACAGGCTGGAAACGTGATGGCATGGGTATTTTGGGTTGCAAAAAGAATATTGTTGAAAGACATCTTCAAAAAGGTAAGACCGTAAACGGCGAATGTTACGCTAATCTTCTAGATCGTTCGAATTTGTACCGCAGCTCCAATGCGCCAGACCTAGCACCAACTCACCTTCATCTATTCCCTAAATTAAAAGATTCTCTCGGCAACAAATTGCACAAATGAAGAGCTAACTTCAACAGTGGACAATTATTTTGCAGGGTTAAAAGAAAATTGCTTTCGATACGGAATAAAGAGGCTTGAACACAGATGGCCCAAATATATCGAATTAAGAGGAGATTATGCACAAAATTAGTTTTTTTTAATTATTCCGTTGTTTTTGTACGACCACGCGAATTAATCAACTCGCCCTCGTATGTTGGTCGAGCAGGAAGATCGTTTGAAAAACGTACTGTTGAACATTGTTCTTCATTTAAAGATAAAAAACGTGATTCCACTTTGACAATCATCTATTAGAAGAAAAGCACTATTCAATAAGGATTTTCAAATTCTACATTTAGAAAATAAAGGCACTAAATTAAATTTACTTGAAAGTTTAGAAATTAATAAATTAAAGCAATCACAAATTTTACTTAACGATCAATTTGTTAAATTTATTCATTTAAAGCAACTGTTAAAGAGAATAATAGAAATGCACATTTAGTTTATTAAAAATTATACGTTTAGTACCAAATAGTATAACAGTAAGGGCTAACCAGATGAGCCACACAATTTTACTACAATATTTGTGTAAATTGTCACATTTTGAAGACATTGTAAAATAATTTTAACCTTTTTCATTTTCTTTTTAATTTAACGTGGTCTAGTACTTGGAAGTACCTGATGTGGTGGTCAAACAATTGTCGTTTTACGAGCAAATATTAATAAAGTGAAGATTTAAACTATTAGCTTTATTACTATTTTTAATTATGGATCAACTAAATAAATAAAGTTAAAAAATCAATTCAATAATTTTTTTAAGTACATATCTTTTTCTAACATGTTAGAGACAAGTTGATTCTGCAGATACGTATTATGTTAAAAATATAATTAGTACTATATGACAAAGACAAGAGAAAATGTTCTGTTATCTTCAGTATTAAATCCGTATTTTAAACTTAAAAAGAAAAAAAACATTAATAAACTTTTAAATAGGTACATCATTAATGCACTTTCTTGTTACTTTATTTACTTACGCTTTGGATATTAAGGAATATACATACTTCTTAGAATTTCTCACATAAAATTAGGTAACAAGCGATCAAAATAATTTGTAATCGAGTCATTCATGAATCTGAAATTGAATGTTGTTTCTTGAACTGCACTTACATTACAAACGTCAAGTAAAATGTCAGTCGAATGTATAACTATGCAGCAGTTACAATCGGCAAAGACATACGGACTCAAATTCATGAATGACTCATTACAAATTATCTTGAGCGCTCGTGACAAATCGTCTTTGCAAATTATTAACATTCATTGTTACTTGACTATTTCTACATCCGTATATCGGAGTATGCAAGCAACTACATGCTTTTTAATGGTAACAAACTTAAGTGAAATATATTTATAACTTTTCTTATATTTGCTACATTTTCAATGCACATCTCATACTGTCATCGTATTGATTTTTCCAATTCACAATCTAATCTAATATTAAATAAGGTAAAATTATGCGTAACATGTAAAGGAGGGTGCCCAGCCCCTGTTACGACCCCGTGCGGGAAACGAGATGTCCATTTTACACGAATGGGACCGTATTTCCTATTCTAAACAGGAAAAAAAAACCAAGAGAAAGAGAAACAGACTTAACATACAAAGCGAAATCGTATTTTCGTTCTCTCAACGCTCCATAATCATCAAAAGGCGGCTGTAAAGGGATCACAAAAGTAACGAAAGCTTACACACATATATATTTCGATACAAAAAGAAAAAAAACGAATCGCACGAAAATGATTGGATTTTTAGTTCATGCGCGAGCGGCGCAAATTGTTTCAAGCGTACTTTCACTCCTTTAAACATGAATTCGCAATGTTACACTTAATTATCTGTGTAATCGGTTGGTTAGTAACGAGTTCTTTCTTGTGCCAAATATCATTTGGAATAAGCAAAGACAGAATAAAAAAATTAATTTACGTTTCGTTTTGTGTGCTAGTATAGAATAACACTTCAAACATTTTTTCTCATCAACATACCTATATATAGGTGATAGAAAAATTGTCCTGATCATAAACAATTCAGAATATAAGCAAATATCTCATGATTATTAACAAAAATAAAATGTAATAGTTTTAAAAGAAGAAACCATAGATATTAAGCGCTTGTTGTTGGTAAGTAGATACGATGTGTTATCAATGATACGTTGAATTAAATGTGTAAAATTTGCACCATCGCACTACAAACAATGTTCATAACGTTTCTTGAATATATTTATGAAAACAGGTTGTTATATTAATCTTTCGTCGTAGTTCACAGACACTTGTCCCATATGTAGGTACCCAACAGTATGAGGCTAAAAGAACAAGTTACGCGCACGGCAAAAACCTCTCTTTACACGAACAGCAAATTATTTCTTTAATCTCGAAACAGTAGTGTTAGTTAATGTATATCTTGGTTCTGAATAATAAAAATCCTGCATCACATATTTGGTCGTTAAAAAGCCAAATCCATGTTTTTGTTCTGTAACACAACCGTAATATACCGTTTAGATGTAGGCTAATGTGATTTTCATCTAAAGATGTATTCTCAAAAAAATTCCAATTTTCATATACGAGGGTTGTCTTTTATATTTTGCATATAGAGCTAGAATAAAACAGTAGATAGTTTTTAAAGACTTTATTGTTTTTCGAAGTATTCTCCACGAAGATTTATGCACTTTTGCATGTGCTCGAAACAACTCTGGAAGCAGTTTTTCCGTTCGTTTGTTGGCCAAAATTGCGTTTTTGAAGGCATCGACTGTTCTTTGTGATGACTGGAACCTTTGACCACGCAGTCTGTCCTTGATTTTCGCAAAGGTAAAGAAATCGTTTGGACTTAAGTCGTGACTGCATGGAGGATGGTCTAACAATTCGACGTTTTGTTGCGTTCAAAATTTAATTGCGAACTGTGTGTGAACTTGCATTGTCTTGGTGGAGGATGATTCGTCGTTGTGGGACGGTTTCTCGGATCTCAGCGATGATTTGCGGCAAACAAATGGTTGTATACCAATCGGCAGTAATAGTTCTTTGATCTTGTAGAGAAATTGTTGCTGCATGACCTGCTTTCGAGACGAATGTCGCGACCATCTTTTTGATGACACTTCGAAAACCGATGACTTATGTCGGATTTTCTTTCGCCTTGGAACACCCAAACAGATGACTGGTGTTTGCTTTCTGGCTCGTATGAGTAAATCCAAGATTCATCACCATTCACGATGTTGTACACGATTTCAGAGCTTCCTGCGTTGAAGCGGTAAAGAGTTTCTGACACCAATTCACCCTAGCTGTTTTCTGTTCTTCGATCAACAGATTCGGTATCCAACGGAAAACCATTTTTTTTACACACTATTCTTCATGAAAAAGAATTTGAATTGAGGTCTATAATACCCCAACGATGCCTCCATTTAGCGATACAGCGCATGTCGATCTTTGTTGATGAGCTTGCGCACACCATCGACGTTTTCCTGAATGACTGCCGTTTCTGGTGCACCTATTCTTAGATAGTAGCTAAGACTGACTAATCTGTCCAACTTTTAATTCTCCATAGCAACGAGAAATTGTTGACTAATGTGGTACTTCATTACCGAAACCAGAAAGAAACCAACTCGGCGAGGCATTCTTGTAGAGATAATTGCTTCGAAAATTATAAAAAATTATTGCGAAAATTTTCACGGTTTAATTCCAGTTTTTGACTAACTTGTCAACTTTGACCGTTCGTTGTAGTTACAACACTACACGTATAGCACTGAAACTTTGGATTTAGATTAAATAAAACTGGAGGTTGATTTTTAGTACTGACATTTGAGTAGTGGCGCCCTCTATGTCCCAGTATGTAAAATATAAAAGACATCCCTCGTAGTTACATAGTATACAGTTTTTCCGTTAACATAAAACACTACCCACACGAGAAAATTTGTCAGTAATGGCAAGCATCGTACATATTACTCAGTACCGCCTTATTGAATTTTATCATTTTAAACATTTTTCAGTATCTTGGTTCGTTTTTAGGCACACTAACAAACATAGGAAAATAATTCTGCATTTTTAGATTCCTAAAACCATGCGAATACGTGTTTCGACGAACTAATTTGAAAAAATATTTATATATATGGTCTTTGAAACAAAGTGATAAAACGTAAATTATAAATATGAAGGGATGGTAGAAAAAAAATTATAAAAAACCTCAGAAAAACAGCTCCGATCTGCGATTATTTATAATATCACTTGGATAAATAATCGCTTGTCATGTTAAACAATTGCAAAATACTCCATAAAGGGATTAACGAAACGTATTAAATAATATTGTAATTATAAATTTAATAAAAATTTTGCTTCTAGGACACTTAATCATTTGCAATAGCATTATCTCCTTATTTCCAAGACATCTGAATCAAATAACACACTTACGATAAGTATGCAGTTCGCGAACGAGCAAAATTTTAGAGCTATTCAATTTTCAATTTGACGCACATCACAATAAAAACTTAAATGCTTAACGTTCTACATTAGAAATAATTTGGTCCATTATAGTGATAATTAGAGTTACCCATTTTGTCCGAAATGCATATTGTGGGATAACCGGCCGCGGAGAGCGCGCCTCGGTGAAACAAATGTCGAAACATATCTGATGTTGGAGTTCTTTCTCCGATTTGATCTACTGGGGAATAACGAATCTTAAGCGAGTTTATATTATTTAATTTACCACGATACGCAGCCCTCATAATGTAGTTTTAATAATTATTAATTTACCGCGTAACTGTTATCGATTTGTGAAATGTACATCCACATACTATAGCTCGGGCGTAACTACTCTCACTACAGTTATTCGCATCGGGCGGCTCTCCCTACAATGGATCTCTGCATTCCGAACAAAGTGCGTAACTCTAATGATAATTCAAAATATATATAGCAAGTTGATGCATATGAAACGTTGAATTTTCCTTTCATAGATAATATGGTGCGATATTTGTAAGAAAAATAAAAATTTCTAATGTGAATGTGCCAATTAGTCTCGAAATAACTTTCAGATAGGTTAAATGTTCGTTTCATAGACAAACCTAAAATATTGGATAAATTTGTCTCTAGGAGAGTGCATACCACTCCTTCAGAGAAACAAGGTGGATTGCTCAAGTGCACATCTTTTTATTTAACAATAAATGGCGAACTTTTGCTAGACCAATTAGTGACATGTGAAAAATGTTTAAACATATTGATGTTTCCTTAAAGGAAAAAGCATTTCTTAATCAAAATAGGTTAAAGACACAACATCAGCTCCAGAGATTTGGTATTAAATACCAAGCATGGGCATAATGCCCATGTTTGTCGGTAAGAGAAACAGATGAGACTATTTTGATTTATATTCTTTTTTTAGAAATTAGATAATTTTAAAATTTACTTATCAAGTTTCACAATTAATATCGCTAAATACAAATTGGTTAAAATGCGTTGTAATTAACATTTTTATTAATATACATCTTTTTATTATTTTTTTTGCTCGATTAAGTTTTGAAAAATTCCCTTAATTGCAATTAAAAAAATCATATCATGAAAATGGAATAAAATGTGTACCAATCAATATGTTCCTAAACACTGAATTCCATAGATATTTTTCTAATTCTCTGAAAAACATTTAACAAAAAATAGTATAAAATACTTTTTCATTTCTAATATCAGTAACTTGTGTACCATTCTTTAAGTCAATTCATTTTTAAGTGATGATACGAACGCAAAATTTTTGTAGACCTGCCCATTTATAAATACAAATTTTGAGTGAAATTTGAATTGCTAAGAATTTATTAAATTACAAAATATGAAAGGCGTCATCTTCATTGCAATCAAAAGTAAACCATCAAAGTATTTAATTAAATGATTGTAAAAACGTTATTTCATGAAAACACTTTAAAAGGCAAGTAAACGTGGTAACCCTACAAAACACAAAGGCCACATTTACAATTACTGGAAACAATAAAATGATTTAGGCCAATTAAAGCAATTCCGTTCCCCAGGTCAACGCAACGACAGCGTAAAGAATTGATCCAAAAAGATTAAAAACCAACCCTCTTCCGTTTTATAACAGTTTGTAAAAGCGTGTAAGTGAGTTAATTAATAATTTGAACAATGAAATTTTCTTTATAAATATGTATTTCCTTTGTACAGACATCGTACCTATTAACTTCAATTTGCATTAAATACTTTTTGAAAAGTTATACATATTTCTATTTTAATTCGACAAAATTGAAAAATTAAAACTATATATCAAACAAAACAAGAAGACATTGTTTAATATTGCTAAGCAGTTATGCAACAATTACCCAATTCAATATTTATTTAAGGTTTCACATAAATGATAACGTATTCCAGGTAAAGTTAGTATAAAAAAAAACATGATAACGAATACGTTTTCTTTCGACTTTTTTAGAACAGCAGTTTGTTCAACGTCAAAAACATTGGCGTACGAAGTATTCGAAATCCCCGACTTGAGAAGTTTCGAAAGGGAAAGGCATTAGAACGGGAGCGATTAAATAAAACGGAAAGAACCGGAGAGATAAATTGCTGTGAACATAGCACACTCACATTACTTTCGACTTCTGTGTGAACGGTACCGTTCGTCGTAACTTTGGGATCAACGTCACCTATTTCCTTGACCTTCCCTTCGCCCTCTATAACGGGACTATCGCCGTCACCCTTCTTCGGGGTTGTTGTTATATCCACAGATCTCTTCGACTGTCGAGCACCCATATTTAAATAATCTTAAATATCTGCAACAAAACATAAAACAATTATTAAAAGGCGATTTAAAGTTTATTTAAATCTAATATTAATTAAATAATGTTTAATACGGTTCTGTAATAGTAGCTGTAATTAAATAGTTAAGTCTTTTGATTGCAGGCCAAGTTACGTTTTAGAATAGAATTGTATTCAAACAGCAAAATTTACCAAGCAAGCCTTACTTTGAACATTTTTTTTTCATTTAAAGCGTCATCTCGGGCTTCGGAAAAAATAATAATAGCACGCTTTCCCCTAATGTTTCCATGCACCAAGCTTATGCATTTTTCAAAAACAATGTATAACAATAATCAGTCAACATTTTGAATTAAAATGCATATTTCCTTATAAATTCATTAAACTGATTGATTCAATCTATAAATATACCCAGTGAGAGGATTGTAACTAAAGAACAATGTTCAAAAATGTTGAAAGCTGTATATAAATATGCCTTCTTCGATATTCAAGGCTAATATGCGAAAGTTAAAATAACCTTATATTCAGTAAGACAATACATTTTTAATTGAAATGTCTTCCCTCTTTTTTCCTTCGATTAAACTATGTTATGTTTATTAGGTCTCGTTAGTCAGTTGATATTTAGAACCAACAGTGGTTCCATCTTTTGAATGGTCGTTTGTCTCTTGGTTCATTGCATTGTTCTTCAATTTTTATATTTGGCATTCTATTCACAAACAGCATTTTAGCGGTGCTCAGTCCTCATTTTGTTGCCCGTATTTCAAGTTTTGTTTAAGTTGGATGACTAACTGTAGGTGTATGTATATATGTACCTCCATCTTGTTTAAATAAAGCTAATTCTGCAAATTCCGAAAATTGTAACTTAATCAACAAAATTTTAAACTGCTTTGGAGATGGACATAAAAAATACATAAGATATATAGTGATAAGATAAGTGATTTATTTACTGTAATCACAATTACAATAAAAGTCATTAAGATAACAAAAACAATATTCAAAATACATATATACATAAATATTTCTAAAATATAATATATTCAAAGGACACTGTATAAACATGTAAGACAAACTTTACACACGTATCGGGCAGAAGTCATTCATTTAGAAATTCGTAAATCGAACAAAAGGCCTTTTCTAGAAGAAAATATTTAACAGTACGTGTAAATCTTCTAATACACATAGTTTTTAAATTAACAATACATGTAAATAGTTTGTTATATATTTTGGGACCCCAGTAGTCCGCATCTCTTTGGATTGTCCTTTAACGATGGTAAGGTGTTTTTAAAATGTCTTTATTTCGAGTTTGGTACTTGTGCTCATCACCACATCGCGAGAACTTTTCCACATTTTTGTGCATGTATCCTGCCACACTTAAGATATACACCGATGGTATGGTAAGTATTCCCTGAGAAACAAAAGACTGTCTACAGCTTTTGTCCGATTTCAGCGTACACAATATACGAATTCCGCTACGAATATACGAATACTACACAATACACAATATACGAATTCCGCGCTTCTGAAGTAGAAACACGCGTCTTGCCTCTGTTGACATGCCCCAAAACTGAATGCCATATGTTTATGTAGCTACACTGCGGAAATTTGCGAGGTACGTCATACGTGCAGCATCGTAATTTACTAGAGTCATAATTCTCCTAATTGTGTACAGCGTTGTAGTCAATTTTCCGGCAGGTTCATTTATGTGTGTGGGCCTGTTGTTTAAGTGTAATCCTAGGAACTTTATAACCTCTATACCTTCACTTGTTTTAGTTTTAAATGCGAGCTTTTGTGTTTTTGGGGAATTTAGTATGAGATTAATTGCTTGGAACCATTCAGTTGCCTGTTGTTCGACTATATGAGCTTTGCGGTCTTTTCCTTCTTTCGTACGGTCCATTACTAAAATTGATGTGCCATCAGCATACAGACACATTTGCCCCGATGATTGGAAAGCCATTAATATATATGATAAATAAGAGGGGGCCGAGAATGGATGCCTGTGGTACACCCTGCCGCATATCCACCACGTCCGATCTCTCACCCGCATATTCAACATATTGCGTTCGGACACTCAGATAGATAAGACATCAGATCATAAGCAACCCCATGGATTCCATAATAGTAGATATAGTTTCTCCAATAAAATGGAATGATCGACTGTGTCGAAGTCAAAGCATGTGATCTCCCCATACTGGTGGTTATTTATAGCTGCTAATAGAGACTTAAAATTCCTGTATTCGTACCTGCATTTTTCCTGAAGCCGTGTTGGGCTTCGCATAAAAGATTGTTTTTTTTTCAAAATATTCTTAAAAGTCTTCCAGCTATCACATGTTCAAATATTTTTGATATCGCAGGCAGAGTGGATATGGCTCTATAGTTTTGTGGACAATTTACGTTACCCTTTTTATGAATGGGAATTACCTTAGAAATTTTTAACTCCGCAGGAAATTCATCTTCCGACAAGCAGTTGTTAAACAAGAATATCAAAAAATATTACTATTTTTCTTTTTTTAAATCGTCGATGCTGAAGTCCAATAAGCCCAGGCACTTGAGCATAATACTCTTTGTACCGCCCCTAATAAAACTCTGAATTAGGTTGTTTAGTTGTCAAATTACTTTGTAAACCTTCTTTAATACAATATTGTTATTTTGGCTGTTACTCGTGATCAATTTTTTTACGAATAAATAACATATAACGTGCCTTCAAAAATTTTCTTCATTAGAGACGGCCATGCTATTTGATAATGATCGGTGACAGTGCACGTAATCTGTCACAAACGTATAATTTTAAATGTGGATGGCCGTCTCTAAGGAGGTAAGTTTTTGAAGGCACGTTACATATGAAAGTTTGTCATCTTTGATGTCGCAATGAATTTAGTTTTTCGTTTCTTCAAGCTTAATTAAATACTTCAACATCATATAGCAGCGATAAGCGTATGCCTAGTTATCAGAGAATTCGAAGAAATAAGTGAAATTTGAAAGTATTTTTAGATTACTTAGGTATAAACTTATTTCAAATTACGTCTAAAGAAAGAGATATTTAAATGGAATAAAACTTTTTAGAACTACATATTACATTTGTTGCAACGCCATAAAATTTAATTTAGTATACATATTGTAAATGAAATGGGTATAAACGCAAATAGAGTTATTTTATGACTACTCTCCTACCATTGTTAAATCAACATAATACACTTCGTACGGAGTGGAATAAGTGGAATTATGCTGTGGCAAAATGAAAAACATAATATATGTGCCATACAATGTAAATGCAAACAAAATTTGCACTTAAACAGACTTATGGATAATTTATTAGAATTTTCCATCACTGCTACCGTCATCAAACATATTAAGGCAATTAAAATATAAGCTTCATTTAAATCTTCGTAACTATTCTGTTTCTAATATTTCTTTAAAAATCTAAACAATGTTTAAATGAATAATACAACGAACAAACTCTTCAGCGAAAAGCATTTCATTCGTTACTTTGATTAAAGTATTGGAGTAAAAACAAATGTGTAGATGCTAGATCAAGACTATATTATGTAAAACTCGTTAATTCAATCATACGCCGTTTAAATAGTTCGTGTATATGGCCGAACATTCAGTAACCCGGATGATATTAGGGAACATGAATATATATTCATGTTTCAGGAACAATTTTTGTTGGAGCAGACTGAGTTTAAAAAATTTAAACTATTGACTATTGTTTTTTTTTTCGGGGTGCTATGATTATATCCAACTTTCGTCTCCCGTTACGTTATAAACGAAGAGGATCCGCCCATCATGTAAGAGTGGCTTTGCAACAATTGACACGCTGTCTTTTGAGCTGGTGTTAAGTTATGTGGAATTCAGGGAGCACATAGCTTCCGTACACTTAAACAATCATACAAGTGTTCATATTCTGAATAGCTTGAGTTCAGCGAACTTGATGATCTTGCTTTATCATGTCGGATACAATTGCAATGTTTTGCCACTATCAGTTTTTTATATATCTGCATAAAAATAAATCTTCAAAGATTTATTGCCAAATAAATATCTCATCCTTAAACATCTTCTTCAGTTCATCGAAGCATTGTTGTCAATTAGAAAATCCTGGTTACTAAACTTCATGATGTTTTGTTTCGTTCGAATTACTTTCCGATCTGTTTTCAACCAAAGATGAAATTAAAATCCGGCTACTGGTTAAGCTAAACATTAAAATAAAGAGTATAAAATTTTAAATTACATTTCGAAGACAATAAAGCCAAAAATGATATTGGAACTTTTATGATGACATGAATAATTTAATGATAAATAATAATTTTTTGAAGTTTATTAGTATTTATTTTAAGCTTTACTGGATTTTACATTAATACACGTTTTTTTTTTAAGTTAATCTTGAAAGTAGTTAATAAGTATCTTACTTTTGGTATTATTTAAGCATTTGTTATTATAAAAATATTATTTGATTACATTTATTTATGAGGAATTAAGATAACCTCTATCACATGCAGTGAATAATTAACTCAGACTATAAATAAATTTACGCAGTATAAATTGCATACAGATTTGTGAACTCTAGATATTCTCCTTTTATGGAAGAAGGCATTGCACCTAACCACTGAATATGTACTAAATTATTCCTTTAGGATTTATATACATTTTACAGATATCTTTAAACAAGTCACTTTCTATAATAAAAGACTTGCAAGAAGAAAAGAAATATACGAATTCTTATAATTTATAGCTTGCGAAAAATATATAATTACGTGAAAGGAAATTAATTTAGTACGTGATACTTCATTAAATATAATTTTGCATAAGTATCAATTTCCTGCAACTTCGAAAGAATTTTATTGCTGTTAATTTAATATATACATACAGGTAATATTTGGAAACTTTCAAATTGTTTAAAATATTTGCAAGCCATGTCCTAAAAATATCTTGACCCTGATGTCGATATCAAAAATTTCATTTTGTAAACCATTGTTTGTTAATTCGAGATTTCCAGAACTTTGTTTTATTACATTAACACTACTAAACCATTGATTAAATACAACACATATATGAAATGGATAAAAATGCCTATTTGAGATTTTAAGAAAAATTTTGATACAACAAAATACAATAAATGATCAGATTTTGAAATAATTGTGGTTTGCTTTTAACTTGCGTTTCCTACATCTTTTTGCCTAAATCATTAATAAGTATTTTGCTTAATTTTGTTTCATTATATTGTGTTTAGTTATTTGAAGGAAGGCTGCTTTTTGTTCAAGACGTTAAATTCAAATCGTAATCTGTTTACGGTAGTAAGTCGTTATCAGACATGGTAGGAGATTGATCTGAAAGGGCGAAGAGAAGGTAGTGAAACCAAAACAAGAATCAAGACCATCATTTTAAGAGTGAGCATCAAAAATGTTTATGGAAGGCTCAAATAGTCAATGAGAACAAGTGTCTAAGTACATTTGTCCTCATTGACGAGGTTCTATGATATTTACATACTACTAAAGCTAATGCTCTATAAGTGCCACCACTATGCAGATTGTCTGATTAGTGAAATATGTCATCTCTAGTGCTTATCAGAAACAATATCATTCAATCTTATATGCATAAAACAGTTACATTCCATGGGATACCGCACATCGAAGCTGTCTCTATGCAGCAAGAAACTTTTTTAACGACTCATATTAGCAAAAAAATTAAATCTAGCAGGAAATTATGTACCCATAATTTATATTACAATACCTAATTCTTCGTCTACCCAATTAATTAACGTTTCCTCCTATGGACGAGTTTAGAACGTAAATGAACCTTAGGTCCAAACATAACCATTCCATTACGTTTTATTGTTAACACCTTAAATAGCCCCGCTTATAAACTATCCAAATGCCTTGCTACTTTCCTCATTACCTACACCAATAACAATGACTCTTTATCCAAAATTAGAAACATTTTATACAACTAAAACGTTAATCTCCAGGATTTATTCGTAAGTTCCATACCTGGCACCATATAAACAATACGAGAAATCTTATCGTCTGATAACCAGCCTGATAACGTAGGCAACCTAAAACTAGACTTCTTTATAAAAATAAATAACTCAAATAATATATTGGTAGTCATAAAATATTGCGTTTGCTATTTATGCTGAAAAATGTTGAAAACGTAGGTGTTAAATTCTTTAATTTTCAGGTACAAACACTAGAGGCCAGGTCGTTGTACAAAATTTGTAAATTCTTATTTATTTGATTTGATGACCAACAAATTCTTAACAAGAAGATTGTCATTCCGTCTTGACGAGATGGTGACGATCAAGTTTCATTTCAACATTCTTTGAAAGAATTTATATGAACTTTTATGAATTTATATTCTCTTTTTTTCGTCAATTTGTAACTTTTGAGTGATCGATTTCAAAATATTGCAAAATCCCTCCCTGGCGTTGCTAATATTAGCATTAACTTTGGCTAGGATTTGGTCGTCGTTAAATATGAAATGTCGACAGATGTGGGTAATGTAGTTGTCCTTTTTAATAAATTTTATCGCTTGTGCCTTACTTTCAACTTGTGTTTCAAATATTTTTGGAAGACAACTTAACCCTCTGTTGCGTTTTGTCATATTTTTAACGAAAGCAAAATATGTCGAAAATGTTAACACTGTCTATCCTGCCGAAAAAATGTGCAAGAACCAATCACACATTCTCGTAATTGAAAATAATCACAGATCCTACTTGCACACCATAACACAATACATATATATGTACTAAAATAAATGTTGACATTGGATTTTTCTATACTTAATAAATTTATAATTTCTAGATAATCTTTCCAATTTTTCTCCTAAACCGCATGCTGTTAATCATTGCTTAGTTTTTAGTTAAAGAAAGTTTTAAAGTTGTGAATTTTACAATAGCATCTTCATACTTTTACCTAAAAAGTATTTATACACAAAATATTATATGAAAATAAATAGATATATGAAAAGAATGATCTCATGTTGCGAAAATAATTTTGTTCCAGTTTCTTAATTTCACCTGGATGTATGTATGTATGTACGGATGATAATTTAATAAATTAATTTAACACCTACAAGATTAAATTTATAAAATACATATTCATAATAGTTAAAGGATTTCGAACATTTTTATTATTTACACTCAGTTGAAAATTCATCAAAATATTTAAATAATGTATTAGTGAAAAATTCAAGTATTTTATGTAAGGTGTTAACCCAATAACCGCATAAAAAAACTTTACAATCAAGAATGTGATGTTATGTATAGCGTACATACATACATATATATGTATATCAGCAACAACAAAAAGTACTTATATTACTAACGTTCTAGAAAATATGCATAAAGTTACTTATCACGCTAATAATAATAAATTCTTGATAATGCAAAAATACCAATTCCTTTTTATATACATTTTAAACATGGAATGACTGTATGGATGACTCAGGGCATATTTAAATATAAATTTACTTACAGATTATTACCTCTACACTTTTAAAGTTAATTCCATTCGTCTAGCGTAATCAGGCGAATAATTAAATTGTAAGTATTATACTTTGACAACTGACAATTCCAACCTTTTCATAGGCATACGTGAATGACTACAGATGTCAAAAGGTTATTCTAGTAACGTTAAGTATTACTATTGCTATGGTTTACTATTAGTACAGCAGGAAAAAAAGTATAGTTATTGGCCACAGTACAGTAATTAAATACAAATGAAATATGCCCAATTAGTTACATTTTACATTATAATTTATTGATGTACAGTGTGACAAAATACAAATTTATTAGCACAATATTTAAGCATAAATATTCAAGAAAAATTGAAAAAAATCTTAGTTTTATTCAGATTGTATAGAATGTCTTTACAGGCTATGTCTACAATAATTAGTTATTTATGTCACAAGGGATGTACGTGGAATTTTGCGGTTGGTAGATCGAGGTGCAAGCCGATGTCAGTAATTGCAAACATATTTGACGTTTGCTTATGTACGTCAATAATTGTCAAACTAGTAGGTGTATAAAATGCTATGTACTATCGAATGCAAAAAAAAAGTGATACAGTAATGAAGTTATATGTAAAGTCAATTTTTAAACATTTTAGTATTGTAACGCCGCTAACGTACTTAAGATCGTAGTAACGTGCAAAAGTCATTTTTGACACTTATATGTTATTTAACACTTACGTTATTTGAATATTTAAATTTGACGCCTACATTTAATATATACCTACATTCACGCAGACTAATTTAAACCGATTAAAATATAACTGTACCACTTTTTTTTAATATGTATACGGTTGAAGTATACCATTGGCTGAACCATTGGCGTGACCATTGGCTAAATGCGTGGTGTATGTCCATGTGTGTTTCCGAATACATCGGGATGCCCTATATAGCAAACGCCAATTAAGTTGGCGCGAGGAGGTGTAAGCTCGCGCAGGATTAGAAGTAGTGGGGAGATTTGTATTTGGTTTTACATCAAATGTCAGATAATTCTAACCTCTGAACGTGTATCACTTTATGATCCCTTAGCAAAAACATTTTGTTCCGTCAAACGTCAATGACAAATGTATTCTGACAATTACTTGAGTAGTGGGGGGGTGAACGTTTTTAAAAAAGGCTTCTGCGCACCCCCTCCTCGCGCAGGATTAAAAGTAGTGGGGAGATTTGTATTTGGTTTTACATCAAATGTCAGATAACTCTAACCTCTGAGTGTGTTATCACTTTATGATCCCCTAGCAAAGACATTATATTCCGTCAAACGTCAATGACAAATGTATTCTGACAATTACTTGAATAGTGGGGGTGGACGTTTTTAATAACGGCTTCCGCGCACCCCTTCCTCGCGCCAACTTAATTGGCGCTTGCTATACTTATGTATAACCAGCGTCGTATAACTATCGCTATGGAAACAAAGTGATATAAATAAGTTTATAAACAAAGCACATGTTAAATATTAAAATTAATGTTCGTCGACGTCAACAACTCTTTGTGAATATGCAAGTAGTTGCGAAGTCAAAGAGGCAGCTGAAATTGCTTGTAAGTCTTTGTCTAGGGAGGTAAGTGAAATATTACATCCCTTTGTCAAGGGTTGCAGACGTACATAAGTCGTAAGTAGCTGTTACTTTCCTCCAAACAGAGCAACAAATGTGCTAATTTTATACATTTAGAAACAATAATATTTCATCCTCCAGAAATGCATTTCAATTTCTGTTTACTTGATATGTGAGGTAAAGTCATACTCATCAGTGTATAATGTGATATTATATTCTATTAACTTAGGGTCATCATATGAGTTACACATATAGAAACAAAAACCATTGAATATTTTAAAAATAAAATAATTAACAAGACAGTAAAACGTAAAATTAAAAAAAATTGTCGAGCGTATAAAACACTTGCTGCAGAAATACGTTCGAGTTCCGAAAGCAGTTTATGAATAGGCAGTATCTTCATAATCCTTGGTAGTCTCTTGTACATCTTGACGTCCCAATAATCCACGCAATTTTGGGTGGTTTTCAGACGGTGGTACGGTGTCTTAAAGATAATCTCTGTAACACGTTTCATAGTGATGTGCGTCATCTAGCAGAGGGAATTTTGTTTTATTTAGGTGTACATATTTGACGATGTTAACTATATATTCTGAAATCAAGTATTCGTTCTTTTCTAAACCATATTCTGCAAGATTTATCTTGCTTTAGCTCTACTAGAGCCATAAGCGTCCTTTTCTGCAGCCAGAAGATTCTGTTAACTTCATTTACCATATACCAAAATTAAATTCCATACCTTGCGCGACTCAATCAAAATTCGCAAAGTCTGATATTCGTAAATATTCTATTACAAGAAACACAATCGAAACGCTAATTACAAAATTTAACATCGGTGCATTTGTCTTTAAGTTCTTTTTCAAAATATCTAAGTGTTATACTACCCACAAAGTTATAGATAAAGATAAGCTTCCCAACACAAATACACTTTGTAACATTACTACACTTAACTGTTGCTTGCAACCTTTCAGCTTTAACTTCCGTGATTAAGTTTTTTCCAGTCTTATACCAACTTATTTGAAGAAATTAAAATTGCTTTTTATTCGACATGACGGTAGTTGGTAAAGTTTTAGAACTCCAAATAATATTTTGTAGTAAAATTTCAAAAGTATAAGATAAATTGCTCTTTTAGAATTACTATCATATGCGCTGGAATTTTGGAACTTATGATAATAATATATTGTACTATACACTCAACAAGACTTTTATCAGAAATAGGGAAATTTCAACGAAGATAAAAATGACTGTGTTTAAAACCGTATATAGACCAATACTAACATATGGGTGTGAAAGCTGGGTACTAAATAACAAAACAAAATCCAAATTACAAGCGATGGAGATGAGATATTTAAGAGCAGTCAAAGGAGTAACACGCAAAGACAATAAGAAATGAAGTGATAAGGCAAGAACTAAGTATAGAACCGATCCTCGAAAGTATAGAGAGACAGAAATTGAAATGGTTCGGACATGTCGTTCGTATGGAAGAAACAAGGCAGACAAAGAGAGTATGGAAAGCTAAGACAATACAGAAAAGGAAGAGAGGCAGACCGAAGAATACATGGGACAATACAGTAGCGGAAAACCTGCAAAAACGTGGAATGACATGGAGAGAAGCAGAAGTTGCGGCAAAAAATAAGAAAGAATGGGAAAAATTCATTTATAATAGAAAATAGAATTAAGTTTCATATTGAAAATTAAGTGTATACCTTGACACCCGTAGGGTAATTTTAAGGTTTATTGATTATAATAATAATAATTCATGACCAGGGGGCATCGGCAGCCCACGAGTTATTATTACGCCCGCTCCTGTGGAGCGACTTAAAATGTTTAGCTGTCGGGATTCACCTTAAACAAGAAGGAAAACCGCGAAAGCCTTCTCGGACAGTCCAGCTCCGGATCCGATCGCAGAACCTCCAGCATGTTAAGCCAGTGCGTTACCTGTAAATTATCAGCCGGTTTTACAATACTCTAACAAGTTATCGTTCTTTTCGTTGTTTAATGATCTATTCTAGCACGTATTATCCTGCGCTATCTTTAAAAATTTATATTTTTCTTCCACTGATTGCTATTAAATACAAACTTATTTTGTTAATATTATTGTGGCCGACAATCTAATGGACTGATATAATCGTAGTTTAGTTCTAACAGTCCTAATGTGATAAAAACGAAAACTATTTTAGAACTATTAAATACTTGAAATATCATACTGTAAATGGTCTTTTGGTCAAATAAAAACAGTTTATATTTTCTCTGTTTATGTCACGTCTGGCCACCTAATAAATCACAATATTTTTGAAGTAAAAGTTCAGAAATACTTGCAGCTTACGTTAATTAACTTTTATCAATATCCATACTTTCAATAAATATAGCAGTATTGATCTTAGTTGAGTATTGAACAGCTGAACATTTGTGGTGGTTATGCAATTCCTTGCTGGCCAAACTTTAGGTACCTATGGAAATAAATGTTGCCCGTGTTAAATTTATTCTATTTATAACCTCTTTATTTATGTCACCATCCTGCTTATTGTGTCTAGATAAATAAATTGATACATAATATTTTTGTTTTGTTCTCATTTAAGCATATTAAATTTTTCTTACGTTATAAGATAAAAATCATTATCCAAGTTCTCAAGAACTTCATAAAAGTGTTACTGTATTCCGCTCTTATTATTATTATACATGCCATGCCAAATGAAGTAAAAAGGCTGAACAATTATCCAATGGTTCTCTTATCAGACGGATGATTTTTCGATACCCCTCGGTTCATCAATGCTGTCCATGATGCTTCTATTGACAAGTAAACGTGCACCTGTGTTTATTTGAATATTAATTATAGAGGACTCAAAATAATTCTAAATAATGAAAAGATCAATGCAAGAGTATCTCACAGTTCTTTCAGTTCTGAACGATTTTTGTTCTAGTAAGTATATTTTCTTTAATAAAATAATATTTCAACTAATCTCTATGTGTCTTCGAGATAAAATACTATAAGCAGTATCTCAAATAATCCTTGTTTGTGTGTTTTCAAAGTTAATATCCATATACTCACAGACGCATTACAAAAAGATAACGTAATTTCTTAATTTCAAGTTAAAAAAAATTACGCAATTATGAATAACTTAAATAAAAAATACTAAAATATAAAACGAGTTTCTACAAAATTTTAATTTATGCATGTACGTACATATGTAATCGATTTCAATATGATGATAAAGCGATAAGTTTACGTTAATTATTTTGTTTTTGAATTTAAAAAAAAACTTAATAAATATTAACCAAAATTTAAAATTAATTAATCTAAATTGGATCTCTTATAATAGAAATTAGATTTGAACCATATTACTTAACTAGTATCAATTGTTCGTGGTTTTTTACGTGTGATGCCACGACTCATTTAATAAAAAAATAACATGAATATGCCTGACATTCCAGTTATCGCACACATCACAGTCATACCGACTTTTTTTAAATAGCGCTCGAACTGTACCCAGTGTTACTCACTTCCTGCCATCCGCATCCTTTGAAACGCTATGCTAATTCGACGCGTGGTAGGTGTACGAATCATATATTGTTTTCTATTGTTTATTATATAATAAAAATACAGAAATATGTGCGCTAAGAGAGAATCTAGTAAATGTGCACATCGGTACTACTTAGGTTATAAGACTTATCAGCCTTCTTCGTTAGGCAAAAAAACGCGGACGAAGGCCGAATTCCAACGATACCTCAAATTCCTGTAGTAAACGCACGAACAACAAAGACATAATGGAATTTTCAGAATAACTTAGCGATTAGATATCTTAATGTGAAGTTTCAAAAGGTAAACGAAAGAGAGAACAAATAATAATTAAATGTTTCTAGAATTAGATATATGTATATACATGTTATCAAAATGTACCAAGAAATTTGATAAGAAATATTACACCAATAAAGATATCGGTAAAATTACTAATTTACAATACTTAATGCGTTTTATAACAGATAAATTAAAAGATATGCTGTTTTTTATTACATGCGAGCTTGACATTGATTTTAACATTACTAAACTAATAGAAAGAATAGAAAGCAATATTTTGTGCATCTTTAAATTGCTGCGATTTTATTCTGGAGTTAGATGGTGATTTTCTGTCAAAATAATTATTGCTGATTAAAGTTAACTTTTTAAAAGCGTGATATTAAGATTCTCGTTAAAAGTTAATAGAGGAAATTAGAGAAATTGGCAGGAGAGTCTTGCAAAAATTATTATTGAAAACATGTATGCCAACTACAGACAACTGAGTGTAGAGGCAATTGAAAATTATGTTTCAAAATTTACGTATTATAGTGACAGCCTAAAACTTCGGATTTAGAATAAATCAGTTTCATAGTTTTATTGTTTACCATTTTCTTAGGTTAAGAAAAAAGTGTTAACAAGAACTCAGCATAAAAAAATCAAGGGACTATTACTTATACAATGTATACTAGTCCAAGGAAGTAGACAACACAAATTGTACATCCGTAGCAAGCTGAGCCCTCACATTCAGTGAATTCAGATATATCGCTTGATTAGACATAATAAGTCGGACTTAGCTTGCTGCAGGTATGGATTTGTGTTGTCTATACCTAAACAAGATGTCACATTTCTTCAGTAGGTTGTTATAGTTATCAGCTAGATACAACATAACTTTCGCGGAACTTAATAAAAACTACTCCGAACGAAATAAGGAATCTACATATTAATTTGTGAGTGTAGGACCTACATTGGACAAACAAAAAAAAACTATTGAACAGAAGATAAAATTTTTCAAAATGACACGAAAAATCGAATAATCGCCAGAAGTAGAACATAGGGCGAGAACACATGCCAGAAAGTAAGTTTTGCTTTTAAGAACAAGCTACTAGGAAAAATTAACATGAAGTTATCGTAATAGCGTAACCTGAAAACTTTAATGAAGAGGACCGCTAGAAAATTAGTAACTGGAGGAATTTGCTATGAGAACCTATCGTGGTTAATGAAACGCAAAGGTTATACACGACACTAGTGCAACTCCAAAATATAATATAAAGAAAAACGACAATGAAGCGTTGTTTAAAAAACAGGGGAGGTTGTATTATAATAAAATTGGTTATCAAGCGATTTATATTGCTTGCAAAGAAAAAAAATATATAAGTGCAAAAGTGTAGATAAAGAGAAAAAGGTATCTCATTCATTAAT
The DNA here is from genome assembly GCA_935421215.2 of Melolontha melolontha. NCBI lineage: Eukaryota > Metazoa > Arthropoda > Insecta > Coleoptera > Scarabaeidae > Melolontha > Melolontha melolontha. The sequence continues at coordinate 120,168,222 of OW285239.1, read as the reverse complement.
TTGTTTATAGTTATATCCAAATTTTTGCTATTATATTAAAGCTTCCTCAGGACATTTAAATGTCAAAGATAAATAAATGATAAAAAAATATAATTATATAGAATTTAAAATTTCTTGAATAATTATGATTTACGATAATAGAAAAGATGCATATTAAAATTGACCAGTCATTGGATCCAAAAACTATTAAACTGGCATGAAAAATTCCTATTGAGCTCAATAGTGTGGTAACTATCACACTTTGTTTGCAAGAGATCACGGATTCAAACTCACTGTAAGTAGTTATATAGCAGGGTTTATGAACTATTTTAATTCAAAATAAAGCTAAAATTAATATTTAATAAAAAATGTATAACATTTTTAATTATATCTGGTACCAGAACATAAAGGCTTAATCTTTTCGTCACTTTAACAATTTTAAAAAAATTTAGAAATGAAAAATAATCAACTAAACTGTATTTATATCTGCTTCCTAGTTTTCAAAAATAATTTTTAAAAGTAGGTAGTAATATATTAACACATTTTAAAACTAAAATTACACACAAAAGTTTTCAAATATAAACATCACTTGCACCATATGGATTATGCGAACAAAAGAACTGATACACAGGCGATATATTTAAATATGTATTTACCAAGAAGCACACCAACCAGTACGTGGTGCTATTTACATTTACGCTCTGGAACACTCCGAGAAACCAGTAAATAAACATGTTAAACGTATATAAATATTGTTGTACTTGTATATTACCCCAGATATTATGTAAACAAGGCAATAAATAATATTCTTGAAAAAAATAATTGTCCCATAAAATATCTAAGTCAATATAAATATAAAAAGAAAGAAAAATATATTTACCTAAATTAAGAGGAAAAGAATTAGAAGAATAGAAAGAATGTAACAATGAAAATCAACGAACTAAGGATCACTTCTCTTTCTAATAAAGAGACACTTTAATCACATATATGTATACACAACTACACTAAATAAATTACAGTAATTGCAATGAAAATGTCAAGTAAATAGTGTCACAATGCACTTGTATAACACACGGTTGATGATTGAAATTACTGACACACCAAAACAAAGAACAAAAATCAAATAAATCAGCGAAACTGTTCGATTTGTACCGTGTTATAAAGTTCTACATAAAGTTTAAAACCGACATAAAAAATTGGGAGTCAATGCGCGCTGTTCGCGTGGTGTATAAAAGAACGAATGTGTTTTACTACTATGTAAGTATACTGAAAACTGGCCAGAATTGTGTAAAAGAAAAGTGAGAGAGAGAGAGGGGAACGAACTGTATATTTTATACCCGAGTACGGCAGCACTATCCAAGGATGACTATCATCGGTGAGGGTTATTATTCACACATGCGACAATAAATCCGATTTGAATCCGTTGGTTGAGCCGTGGATTCGGTAATGCGGTACGGTGTTTGTGTACTTCACGGAAAGACGCGGGTGTAATTTGAACTTGCGATTCCTGGCGATAGATTAGTTCAGGCTGCTCAAGCGACAAGTTACTATTCCTAATTTTATCGTTTCGTGTTTTCATGGAAATACACTGAATTCTTTTCTTCTTATCCAATAAATATATTCATAATCTGGATATTTTATTAATTTAATTCTAATAATAAATACAGGTGTCTTGAAATTTGATAAGCAAAATTTGTTCATCTGTGAATCACGCCAAAGGAAAATATATTTGTTAATAAAACGAACCTAGGAATATATCAGCTATTTTAAACGCTTCTTTATTAACCTACAATACAAAGATTAGGATTTATATACATATACAGAATATATCGACGTAAAGAGATGACGATTTTATAAATGATTAGGTGACCGAAAAGCAACATTTTGGCCATTTGTTGGTTACTATATAGATTTACAAGGACAGGCCATTTTTCTTTGAGGAACATTAATAAAAAGAATAATGTTAATAATACAATTAATAAATGTTATACCAACGTTGTCTTGTCTATTTCAAAAAATTAATTCGAACTACTTAATCATAACAATAATTTGATAAATTCTAATGACCGATGCATAGTCAACCATCGTAAAAACAACCCTAAAAACCGTATACTCAAGCCTTTGTTAAAATTATTTTCCACAAATTTTTTATTCCCCCTCCCCTCACGCTTAACTATTTATCTGTTAATACATTTCTTATTAACCCCGTGCCTTTCGAAAATATAGACACATATGCTTAACCAACGTATTTTTTTAAACTTGGTAAAAGCTGTTTTTGATAGACTATTATACATTTTTAATTTTCTGGTCTGTGATCATTTTCAATAAATCATTAACTTCTTTTACTTTCATATATTCTATAGATAGAAGGCATCTTGCCTTCCGCCTATTGGCTTCCTTTTTGTTCATAGCCCTTGATTGGATGTGGTAGAGTTCAGCAGTCATTATTTAAAAATAAATTCGTTTTATCGTTCTTCTTGACATTCATTTAAGTTTAAATAAATTTAGTAGTAGTTTTGCTTTCTTATTTCCTCTGACTAACAACGTTTTAAGTTTTCACTTTCGTGTTTTCTTTGTTTATATTAACTTCCCAATATATCGTGTTGTTGTAGTTGTATTATAAGAACGTACTATACTATATAAACTGTATAAAATATTTCAATCATTTTTAGATCAATATTTGTCCATCTTCTTAGATTCATACCCTATTTCTTAATCCTTGCTCTTATATCATTGCAATTCCAGTGTTGAAGCAATGGCAAACCCGTATTTTGCATAATTTCGCAAAGTAAGAATTAAGTAAGTAAGCAAATAAGAATTAACGTAAAATCTAATTAAAGAGGAGCCATAACACTGGGGTTATTTAAAATATATTCTCAAAATGAACTTGACGGAATTTCAGAATCTTTTCCAAATTTCTTACTTTATATTAGTACAGAATTTTTGAAATTTTGGGAAATGAAATAGTCACTTAGCTACGCGAAGTCCATACGAATTTAGTTTTTTTGTTTATTTTCAACAAATAAAACACAAGTCCAGAAAATTTCAGTACATATAAATATAGGCAAGTAACATTATTTATCTATGACTAAACAATAAAGTAGGTATGTATTATATTAGCGATTATTAGTTAATAATGGGAGTCATAATTCCCGCAAGGAATAATGAAGTGCGACCGTTCTTATTAGCGCAATGCAGAGAATAATGATAACGTTATGTCTCATTATTCCCTGCGTTCCGCCATAGTCTTACCAGCGTTACCATAGTAACGATAAATAAGCCCGGATATTCTAATTGTCATATCGATATTATAGGATGTTTGTTTTTCTTTTAGTAATTTTCAGTTAGTCGTAGATAAAGTAGTGTATGCTAACTCGCAATAATGACTATTATTCCCTCGAGCTAAGTTACTCCCTCGCCGCTTCGCGGCTCGGTTCGTAAATTCAGCTCTCGTGAAAAGTAACCGTCATTATTGACTCGTTGTATAAGTTACTATTTTAAGCTAAATAAACAATACTATAATAGTATATAAAAAACAATTTTCATAAAACACGTTTTAAAGCGCGAATTCAAGTTTTTTTTTACGAATGAGTGCTTTAACGTCTTATTAAACGCGTTTTTATGCTATTTGTCCAATTAGCTTTGTTAATGATTTTTTTTTAAGAAAATGAGAAAAAATTAGATAATAAAATTCAAATTTTTTAAATTTAGTTGACTATGGTTGACTTAAATTAACTAAAATCAAAGAACGTTAGTTCTCTTCATAATAAAATATTTGTTATTGTATTGTAAATATAATTACTATATAATAAAATGTTTATTAATTGTCAGTTTAATCATAACCTTAAATTATCACTATAACTAAAACGTAGGGTGACCATCTTAAAACTGAATTCGCTAAATGTTCCATGCTTTAATGATTTATAGAAGCACTTACTTTGAGTGCTTTAATAGGTGTCTTGCAAAAAATATAAAAATAAATTGATACTAATTATGAATAAAAAGAAAAAAAGAAAAAACCGAAGAAAAAAGTATTTGACGATATCACTCAATGAACTAAAATTTATATATGATTGTTTGGGCCTTTACTTGATGAAATTCCATTATAACTATTAAGATAAAATAAAACAAATTTTATCTTAATAGTTAAAATTTATATCCCTAGAAGTACAAATTGAATCATGAATAAACCCGATTATCTTAAATCTCTTTCTTTTCTGGATCTTGGTGATGTGCTTTCCAACTTTGGTTAATGTATATACCATCTTTTATAGTCAAAGATTCTCTATAATTGAACTTTTTTTTATAATTTGTTATAAGGCGGCAATTTGCATTACGTATCTTTAGATATCATATCTTTTCACTACGCTTTCTAGAATATATCTTCAGTAATTTTAAACTTTTTATTCTAATTACTTTTACTTTTACACCATCTTTTTTGTCCTTTCCTGTTCGTTCATATGTTCTGCTCTCTTGCTTTATTATTGCGATTTTCAGTCCTAAAAACGGTCCCTAAGATAATGACGTTTACTTTAAATTTCTCTGAAAGACATTGTGGACGGTATCTTAAAATTAAAATTGAAAAATGTAAATAAATTTTGCCCGAAAAGTACAACAAATTTCAATGACACCAAAAGTAAATAAAAATGCATTCGTTAAACAAATAAGTCAGAATTTTATATACGTAATAAAATTTTCAAGATAAATTGGCGACGAAAATAACAAATAACTGATAACTGTTTGATATAGCTTTAAATATACATTATGATAATACTCTAGTTCTCAGTACAAAAAGATATTAAAGCATTACATACAATTCGATAACATAGTTACTCCTTTCTGACTATTTTAACGATTAAAGTATTTATCGTAGACATCACAAACCAGTATTCGTCTAATATCATTTCAGATATGCAGTTTTACATATAGTGTAATTAATTGTAACATCTTAACGGTTATGGCACATTTATAATTGTATATTAGATGTTTAAATTACATTCAGAGTCCGGAAGAAATACCCAGCGGTCATGAAAAACAAACAGTGCCGCAAACAAAAAACTAGAACATCCTAAAAATATATTTTTCAATATTCATATTTCTTTAAATATACCATTTCAATATCATTAATCTGTTGTAAAAATATTTTCTTGGCTTCTCTACAAAATTGTTCAACATCTTCCTAAATGTAGTAAGTGTTTTTTTAGGTTAAGAAATATATTATAAATAATCACAAGGAACTAAATCTGAACTATAAGAGCGATATTCAATTTCTTCATCACAAACAGCAGCAGCAGCTTTTACAAGTTAATTGCCATAGAGCAACGAGACACCTTGGATCAGTTTTTATGTCATTTCACTTGAATATAATCTCTAAGGCGATACATTGAGCTTGCACAATACCCTTCTATTACTGTACTACTTCATATAAATAAGTAACATTTCCTAGCAGTACCGAATAAATGGTTATCATTACTTTCCCTAAAAAATGGGTGATTTAAATCTCCTTGACCTGCTACTGCATCGACTCTTGTTTTAATTCAGGACCATAATGACAAACCATTTCATAAATAAATCTAGTTCCATAAAGCGCCAAAAAATGTTCATACGTCTTAAAGAACTCAAGTAGAATTCTGAAAACTGTGGCTCTGATATTTCTATTAAAACTGATACTTGCCGCTGTTTCAATCTTGCGTACTCTATTACCGATCGCTTTAACTACATCTAAAATATTCTAAAGTGATTATGTTTACAGCACGTCCTGGATGCCGACCATCATACCATGTTCCAAAAATTTTGACCAATATTTCTTTATTTCCTCCAAAATAATTTTTGGCATCTTTCCTTGTTTCGTAAGCACCACAAACTGACAGTTAATAAAATCAATAACATTCCAATTGTTTCGTAAATTGGCATACTAATTCCCAAGGCATATGTGATTATAAAAACGCATATTCATAAAAAGAAAGTAAGCACGGGATTATGTTCTATATATAGAATTGAACGCTGAGTAATACAGAGAAAGGGAGATCTTGAAAATACAACCTTAGAAAGAACAATATCAAGAATATTATTGAAGGACTCGAGAGAAAAAATACATCTGAAAAAATAATAATATAAAGCAGCAAACCTTTATTCTGTACGGCGCATATAATCAAAAGTAAACGAATCCGCTAAAACAGAAATATAATTATGAGCATGTATATATGAATAGCAAATATTATTTTATGAACAAGAACATCTCCGCAGGGCCAAAATTTCCTAAAGATTTAGTAATTTTTACCTTCTAAATAAATTTATATCTATTTAAAAAAAATCAAGGAAGAATTACATGGCACATCGCAAGTACTGATAAATATATAAATCCTAAGGAACCAGGTAGAAATACATAGAAATTACGTAATGTAGAGTAGTAAAACACTAACTACATAGGTCGGATTCAAAATCGACTGTATAAACAAAAAAAGGAAAGGTTAAATTTGCATGAGATCGGACCAAGTTATATTTAAAAAAAGATAAACCTTATCGTCTGCATGACAACATTTTAAATGTTTTGTCACTTTTGTTATTACTGGTCGTATAAATATGATTGATAAAAATTGATATTGGCGTAAAGCAAATATGTAAACGATTAACGTTATTATTTGTTTATACGGCCCACGTATGAACGGCAAATCGTTATTAACAGAGTAAAAAAAAATCAAATATCCTTGTCTAGATTAATGTTTATATAGTAATCGACATAGCTATTAATAATATATAATATTAGTATAACAAAATAAGACGATTAGAACAAATTAACATCGATTAATAAATGGTAAACATTTGGAGAAACACATGAAAGAGCAAGTATAAGCAAAGATAATCATATGAATTTAGCCAAAATAATTAAATATTATAAATACAAATTAGGCGGTTAAGGCGCCTTTCACTATTTCAACAAGAAAAATAGTATCTTTTTAAATATTATATGCAAACATACAACTGTGATCAAAAAGTATGACTGGTGAAATAAAACGCAAAATATTTATCTTTCTTCCAAACTTATTTAATTTCCCTCAAAGTAGTTCCCACACTTATTCCAAGTTTTTTTCACTCCGTAGCAGTTTTAAAAGTCGATTTCCGGTATAGTCTTTAGAGCGGGTTTCGAATTGTGTTTATGTCTTCAATCGCCATAATAAAAGGTGTCTACGGAGACATTTTTTGAGCCGTAGAAATAGAAAGAAGTCACACGGTGCTAAATCAGCCGAATACGGTAGCTGTGTAAAAATGTGTGTTGAATGCTTGGTCAAATAACGTGCCTTCAAAAATCTTTCTCATTAGAGACGGCCAGGCTTTTTTTTTTAATGGTTGGTGACAGTGCACGTATTCTGTCACAAACGTATAATTTAAATAGTTTGGTTATATCATGTAAATGTGTATAATAATTATTAATTTAGTTTTTGAAAAATATTTATTACAATAGTCAAAAATTAAAATAAAATAACACAAAAGCAGATGATGGAAATGTTGACCATTATTTATAAGTAAAGACGGCAGACTATGTGCCCACACTGTGAAATTTAATATAATATAATAAATTTAATATATATATATATATATATATATATATATATACATATATATATATATATATATATATATATATACATATATATATATATATATATATATATATATATATATATATATGTTTATATACTGAGAAGGATTGTTCGACATTGAGAGATGTTATATTTGCATAGTTAAAGCGCTCTTTGTATCTGTACAATGGATCTTCAACTTTGTCTTATAAATTATAAGACAAAGTTGAACTCTACCCTTCATGCTTTCAAAGCCATTTATTAGGATTTCTTGAGTTATGTCGGCACAAGAATTCACAATAGCATTACGAAGCTCTTCGATTGTGTGATGTCTGGTCTTGAAAATGGTATTCTTTAAATATGGAAAAATAAAATAGTCTAAAATTGTCAAATCTAGAGATCTTGGAGGAAAATTATAATTCTCGTATGGAAAAATTCTAGCAAAAAAGCTATTGTTTCTCGAGATTTATGCGCTGGTGCATTATCTTGCTGGAAATAGCCTTGCGTAAGTTCATCATCGTGAAGTTCATTAATAAATGGCTTTAATAATTAATTTCGATATCCTTTAGCAGTTATGGTTTGATTAAAAAATAGAGGTCCAATAATTCGTCTTCTCGAAACTGCTAGCCACACGCCTACATTTTGTAGATGTAGCATAGTTGCCACAATTTCATGAAGATTTTCGCAAGACCAAATTCTCGTATTTTGCTTGTTTAAATATCCTGAAAGATGGAACCATGCCTCATCCTAAAAGAAGCATTTGTCGAGAATGTTATTATTTATGTTATTCAAAAACCATAGACAATACTGTGTTCTCGTAACAAAATCTACCTGCTTGAGTTCCGAAACTGCTTGCATTTTAAATGAAACCAATTTTAAGTCCTTTTTAAAAATAGTATGACATGTTCCCACTGATAAATGAACTTTTTTTTCGATTGATTTTTGGGCGAGTTGTCCATTCGACGTTGAACATCCTCTTTTGCAGATGTGCGTAAGTAACTAGCAGATTAGAATACTGTTGCCGAAAATCTTGTAAGCACTGAATAGTGAAATAACCCGAATCTCCATTTTCTAATTTTTGGCCAGTTCTATAGTAACAACTTTGAATAATAAATATTTTATGTTGTAATTCTAACATTATAATAAAAAAAATTTTAAAATTTAAGCGTTTATAATTAGAATTTATGTATGACAACTGTCAGAATCTGAAGATTTCTAAAACTTAGCATCACCAATATTTGATTACTTAATTACGTAAAAAACAACCTACTATAATGTGGAAAGTTTTTGAAGGCACGTTAGTTTCCAACAAGTGATGAAGTGCGACATGCTTCATTATCGTGATGCAGTATCCATGACATATCTTTCCATAATTCAGGGCGTTTGAAACCTATGGCTTCGCGGAAATGACGAATGGCAGTTTGTTTGCTTGGAATGGAAGAAATTCGTAGAGAACTACAGCACAGTAAACTTGACTTTGATGTTTGAACGATGTTAACGTGGCTTTTACAGTCTTGCTTCATCGCAAGAATCAATTGAGAATTATAAACAAGAATTCATCTCATCGTTCATTGATTGCGTTTCATGATAATCTGGTAGTCAGAAATCATCTTTGCATAGACGATAAATAAATGGAGATGAGGAATAAATGAATTCTCAAATAGTATTTTAGAATTGCTTAGATATATCCGAATAAAATCCTAACAATATCTACAAGATCTCTAATTATCGATCGACGATTTTTGAGGATGAAATCTTTTATTTCTTCAATGTGGTTTTCATCAGTTCGTGTTGAAGATCATTCAGATCGATCTTGTCGCCATTCACCACCTTTTTTGAACATTTTGTACCATTTAAACACTCTTGCTCTTGACATATACTCGTCACCGAATCCTTTTTCTAACATTTTCAACGTTTGTTTACATTATTCTAGGATAGTAACGTGTGTTCATTTGAAAAGTCAATCTAGGTTACTTTGAAATTTTGATAGAATAAGACGCATATATATTAGTATGTGTTTGTTGTTCCGTAAACGTAAATCCAAATGACATTTGATAATGCCAATCACAAATATCAGTTAATGCATAAAATAATCGTGCGTCGATTCTGGTTTAAATAAATTGCTTCTCAGTTTTAAAATGGCTTTCACTTTAGAACATAAAATTTTTTGTCCAGGCTTATTTTCGAAGTGATAATAAAATTGATGGTTTATGGGTTTATTCAGTTCAAGGTTGCATGGTAGAATTTCAAGTCAAGTTTCCACATTTTGTAATAGATTATATACAATTTAAGAATACTTTGGATAGAACTTTAAAACTTTTTTCTGAAACTGGTAGTCTCTTAAGAAAATCAGGCAGCGGAGCAGTTAAGAAACGTACACCTCAAGTTATCAATCGTGTTGAAGAAATAATGGAGAATGAACCACAAACATCTGTTCGACATTTGAGTCAACAAATAAACCTTTCTGATGGTACACCTCACAAGTTATTAAAAAAAGATATGCAACTTTATCCATACCGTGTCACAGCAGTACAAGAATTGTTAGAAATTGATTACCCACGTAGACAACAGTTTTGTAATTGGTTTGTAAATATGAACAATAATGGAGAACTTTCGCAAAGAGTCATCTTTACTGATGAAGCATGGTTTTATAAAACGGGATACCTAAATTCACAAAATACAAGAATTTGGAGTAGTGAAAATCCACATGTAATTAATGAAGAATCGCTACATCCAGAGAAAATTGGCGTTTTGGGCAGCGATAAGCCAAAGGCGATCATTGGAGAAATATTTTTTCAGGGAACGTTAACTGCTCAAAGGTACCGTAGGGAAATTTTACAACCATTTGTCAATCAGTTGCATGATAATGAACTTCAAAATGCATATTTCCAATAAGACGGAGCACCTTGTCACTGTACTGCAGAATCTTTGGATTATTTAAGAAAATTTTTTGATGAGCGTATAATTAATTAGTCGAAATACTGAAATTGCCTGGCCTGCACGTTCATGCGATTTATCACCTTGCGACTTCTTTTTGTGGCCTTATCTAAAAAATAAAATATTTCGAACACCTATATTGAATTTGAATGATATGCTACAGAGAATCGAACAGAAATGCATGGAAATTAATAACAATCCAGTAATGTTGCAGAATATCATCAGAAATTTTGAACGGAGGATTTTAAAGTGCATTGATGTTGAAGAACAACATTTTCAACATTTGTTATAGTTTTCAATAAATACCTATTATTTGTTATTTATTTGTATGTATGAAACTGTCAAAATATACGACTTCGTAGGTTAAGTAGTAAATTTTAATTTACGACATACTTCAAAATGTTCTCAGTAAATCACATGCTACTAGATTGACTTTTCAAATGAACACGCGTTAGATAACTAACGACCAGAATCAGAAAGAACGATCACTTTAAAGCTTAATGGGGATAATATGTACCGATTCGTTTCATCAAATTAAACAAAATACTCTTCTAACGATATGTGCGACTAGAATATTCTATTTCAATTATTACACAGTGTATACATTTCTTGCAAGAAAATAATTATACATAAACCAAACTACACAATTAATAGGTAGATAAATAAACTGACAAAATAAGTACATAATAAAACAACAAAATGAAATACTTAACATTTACTTATAAATTATATTTCCTGGGCATTTTCCAGATGTAATAATTTACATTCGAGATAAGAAAACCTTGTTGGTATACAAATATTATAGCAACATTCATTTTTATTAATATGTTCTAGTAGTATCAATTGCGGAATGAATCATGTCTGTGGAATTTCGTGTTGAAATAATAAACATAGCATGAATGTATAACGAACGCTTGTCCATCTAACAAATATGTTAAACACATTAACTATTGAAAACTTTAATAAAATCAGTCATGCTTGTCGGTTGAACATATAGGAAGAGTATATTAGCATATTTTTGTGGATTTTGCCCTTCATGAGTATAAGTACTATTTTAATTAATCATTTAGAAAGAATATATAAATTCCACACAGAGGAATGCGTAATTTATTCATTTAAACCGTATATAATCACGTCACAATGATCTCTTGAGCTATTAGAAACAAAAGAGAAATAAACGTTATTTACAGGATATTTCTACAAGGCAATGAAAACTTTCGAATGTTGACACCTAAGAATATTTAGTTTAATCACTAAACTCTAGTGGTTTGTGTTTTACTAGCACAAAGTTGAACAAACAGCATTATTAATGTTACTCTAATTTACAAATGTTTTCCTTAGAAGAACACTAGCTAGAAAGATACTTGTACACATCGGTAATGTGGTTGTAGCCAGTAAGAGAACATTTTTACGTAGATATTTCTCTAATATTTATAATCATTTTTACGTAGATATTTCTCTAATATTTATAATTCCAAGAAACGTAGATTTTTGTGTATAGTAAAACAGAGATATTGTTACTTTGCTTCTATTAGTTTGAGAAACTTTCGGTTTTATCAAAAATTTTCTTCGAAGGAATATGGTCGGAAGCATCTCTCGCGTCCTCCTACATATAATCTCGCATAAAAGCTTTATTTTCCTAAAATTTGTACAGCGGTGAATAATAATAATGTGTCCAATTTCTTGTTCGGTGCTTTGCATGAAGCTCTTGCTTCATAATTTCCGACCGGTAACAACGAAGGCTGAGATCCAGATCATTGTCCTCTTACAATAACAACTCTTCCGTGCTACTATCAAACCATTTACTGAGTTCTGACTTATTAATCTTTCGTGCGTCTAGATTACAAATAAATATACAATGATTACGTGCACTTTCATTAGATGCTGCTGAAAGCCGATTCGTATCTGAGAATCATATTTCCTTTCTGAGCATTCAGGTCCAAAAGCTACTCTCGCCCGAAAACACTACGTTCGACTAATTTCTTTAAAACAAGACGTGTTTCGCGATGGTTTTCTTAGAGTAATAATTTTCTTAAAGTACTATGAAAAAATAACGTTACTTTTGCATAATTTATTCCGCAAAGACATCGAACTGATTCTAATATTCTTTTTGTGTGTCCTTCTCGCAGTGTTAATCCATGCCTTTTTGAAACAAGTTACCAATAACCATAACTGGCTTTGTTGTAGTTGCACATGATCTGCCATGAACTTGGATCATAATCTACTATATGTCTTGATTTACCTCGATTAATCCATGATCTTACGCATCCTTCAGACTTTTGCAAATATTTTGCAGCTGCAAGCTACAAACTCATTTCTGCTCCTTTTGGAAGCACGCGCAAGAAAACCCACTTCAAAGCGTTTCTCGTATACAAAGCTTATTTTACCATAAAATTATATCCACTTCGCACTTCAATTAACATTTACAACGCGCATTAAAGGGAAGATTCCTTTGCCTGGACCATATCCAGAATTATTCACTCCGCGTTTTTAGTAGCAGGTACAAAAAGTAATGTCAGATAATGCTTTATCTGGTAAGATGGTAACTTTTAAATAGCAAACTCGAACTATTTCAAAAAATTTGAAATAATTTTTGGTTTCATTTCATTTTGGTTTGTTCATGACTCATTATTTCCTTGTAGATTAACCCTTATAAAGGATGGATGAGCAGAGCTCTTGAAATTCCAGAAAATAGTAGGCGTTATCTCCCCGATGAATGGTACACTTTTCTTTAATAATATAGGGGAGACATCGATACCAATCTTATAACAAAATAACGCAAACAATCAATTTAATTTTCATTAAAGTGAATAAAATTTTCATCGTATATTCATCTTATTTTATATTTTTGATTAGAATTGAATAAACACGCTATGCGTCGTCTTACTAATAACTCGATTAAGTCCTATTTTAAGTACAAAAGGTTGACATATGCATTCAGTTAAAATATCTGCTATTCTATTTCAACCGATTACTTCTGAAGTTTTTAAATATTATTTTGGTAACACAAATCACTATATTCCTGCTTTCAAAGAGCTTTCAATGTTTGTTGTGTATTCATCAGATTGTTAACTCAATTTACATTTATTTTTCAAGTTAAATGTCACCACAAAAAACGAATGAAATATTGTTTATTAAAGAAATTCACTATTTTATTTAAATAAATGTCCAATGCATATTATTAATAAAGTGTTAACTTTAATTTTCCCAAGCAACATACATTTATACAGCTGTGTGCATAAATAAGTAACTACTGAAATTTTTGAAAGTATCTTTTATTCCAGAACTGATTCTAAAATTTTTTTTCAAATTTACATAACCAATATATGTATAATAATTATTGATATTTTGTATAACCATTCTTTTTATTGATCAAGTTTTATGTAATAGGTATCCCTCGTATTAAATTATTAATAAAATCCTAGGGAATGTTACTCGATTCATTCTGCAAAACATTAAACAGTTTACTAGAATTCCTGGATAATATCTATTTCACTCTAATGAAAATATGCCAAATGTGTTTGTTCCATTGTTAAATCTGGACTTTAAGGTGTCCAAATTATAGTATTTCAAATACAACCCAGCTCTTCTATTTCAATGTGATGTAGTTTCACGATCTCAGAAATGTATCGTTATCTTGCTGAAATACAAAATTATTGCCAATAAGTTGGTCTTCAGCAGGTGTTACATGGCATCTAAGAATTTTTAAACTGAACCTCCACATATTCTTCTTCAGTCGACTTCCTTCTTACATACTACCTTCTTTGCAGCTAAATATTCCAAATTTTGATCCACCACAGTAACCTAGATACCATTTGTTACTTGCTGCCTTCTCTAAAACTAGGTTTTCTTGTACGAATACAATTTCTAAGAACTCGTTTAATTAAAGATCACCGTACTATGAACAGATAGATTGTAACCGCTATTTCCATTGTAAATCTTGCGTCGATTGTGACAATTGTAGCTGAATATTTCAAACTATAATTGGCCATTCACAGCATTAAATTGCTATATTGAAAAGATCACCCGGAATATTTTTACACTTGATTTCCTTTTAACAACACCTTGTTGATTTCAAGGTTGATGTTAGCTGCAAATCCTTGTTCATGTCCTTTCTCAAGAAAAGCCGTAGATAATTTTCTTCTCTTTCGTTAATCCTTTTAGGTCGTCGTTGTTTCGACTTTTTCTTTGAAAAACTAGAAATAAATTTTGAAAAACAACTATGCTGTCTTATTTTGAATATATGTAATTATAGAGATATACCCAAAATTTCAGTTTTGTATCTGTTATAGTTTAACACAAATGTTCCCCCCCCTCCAATTTTGCACTTATTTATTATTTTATGTGTAACTTCCATCGACATTTTCGCCAATCTACTAAAATTTAATAACAATTATTATTCAATTTGTGTACACTATCTTTTGAAAATCTTAGAAAAATAACGAGTTTTTCAATAGGGGTTATACATATATAATAGGGGTTCAATAGGGGTTAATAGGGGTCGGCCATTTTTTGTGATTCTCTCTGACAGCGTTTTTTGACATTTATTTTCAGAAAAGTTTGATAAATCATTATGAATCGTTATACATACAAGTAAACAACGTTTACAAATTGTTCAAATTTATTACGCAAATCAACGATCACTTCGTGAAACTTATAGAGTACTTTTTGAATTTTAGGGTATTCATAATCGACCAAGTTGAATGTGCTATTGGTCGAATTATTCAAAGATTTGAACGCAATTTATTTCTTATTGATGTGTTAGTGCCAGTGAAATAAAGAAATGGTAGAAGTCAATGGAGCACGGTACAAAGCAATGATCTGATATATAAAATCATATACCATCATTAATGTTATGGACCAAGCTTTCAACAAAATAAAAATGAATCATTAATGTTATGGACCAAGCTTTCAACAAAATAAAAATGAACCCTCTATCTTAACATTTTGTTGATTTTATTTCAGTTTAAAGATAGGACACGTTTATTGAAAACCCCTATACAAAAATTAAAAACTTCAATAAGTTCATTCCAAAAAACGAATGACCACCTAAAATTGCGAACGTTCAAGATAAAACTCACGTGATTTGTGAAATAAGGTTTCAACAGAAATCATTTTTGTTCATTTTAAACTTACTCGAAGAATGTAAAGTACTCGTAGATTAAGGCAGGTCAACTTTTTTCACCCAAAAAGAATGCGACCGTTGTTCAGACAAGGACCTATTCCATTTCTTTTGATACGCGAACAAAATGAGAGATTACACGATACACGTATTTTAAGTGAAACTACTACAGTCATTCTCTTTTAGTGCACTTTTATCGCAGATATCTGAATACCTGCGATGAACAACATTAAAACTAGGTTAAATAAACAAGGTCTGATAATAAATTTTACTTCCTATTTTTGAATTATAATTCCTCAATATTAACAATAGCTTCGTTCTTTTTTAAATTATAAAAATTAGAAATCATAATAGCACCGTCTATATTAGATTCGGATTTACACCTAGATGGAACATTTTTGAATTTAGTTATAGAATCTGTCAAGTAATCTTCTGATTTGATTTCTCTCGTGTTGATTAATCCCACAGTACTAGTATTTTGCGATTTGCAAATTAAACAATTTTCTTCGTGAGCGCCCATTAAAATTGTAGGCGAAAAATCTTCCCCCAGGGATAATTCGTCTTCAAGATTACTGGGTACAGAAGTGTCAGAACAATCAGATATACTGTCTTTTTGTTGTGCGAAATTTCCAAAGACCATTCTTTCGAGAGTCTTCTGATTTTCCACGTTCCGTTTCGTTTCCGTCACCGTTGTCGCTTCCCTACACGGCGTCATCGATTCTGTTTCACTGGGAGTTCGAACTGAAACTTGTGCCTTGGATTTGGTCTCCGCCCGGTTTCTTCTATCCAAATTTTCCCTGTCTCTCCTACTCTGCATATATGCTTCGAAAATCACACCACCTCTTCGAAAGTCTTGTTCTTGAAACATGTTATCACAATCTCTACGAAGTCTTCTAGGGAAGTCCGGAGGGTTTGCCATTAGGTAATTTACATTTCTCCTGGTCATGAACCAACGACACACTAAAAATATAAATATTATACTCATAAAGATACCGACGAAACTTGCCAAGACAATGTAATTCGTGTTTCTAGAGGCAAAAAATTCATCTGATCCGTCTCCACAATCGTCCAAACCGTCGTTTAGATACAATCGATTGATGCACTTTCCATTTCTGCATATAAAATGAATTTTGATATTAAAAGGACTGCCGCAGCTCAAATGTGAACAATTTTTTTCATCGTAACCGTTCATACAATCAATATTACCATCGCAATGTAGGCTTTTGTCGTAGCAGTAACTTAATTCACCGCATTGGATTTTTTCAGGGCATATATGAGTGCAATTTGTTTCATCTTCACCTCCGGGACAATTAACGATACCATCACATCTTTGCGTAAAGGGATTAAAACAATGTTTACTGCTGTAATCGCACGCAGCAAACCCCGTATTACAATACTTACAATTAACCTCATCTGAATGGTCTTGACAATCAAAATTCGTGTTGCACAATTTACTTATTTCTATACAGTCTTCGCTATCGAAGCATTTAAATTCATCTTCGTTACACATTTTGGGTTCGGAATAGAATTCCAATTTAACTCCTTTATTACGAATCGAATAATGAACTGCTCGAAAGTCCAAAACAACGAGGTTTTCTTTTAATACTACGTCTTGTGTTTCTCTATTACTACAATATCTTACCAATTCTCTAAATTCATTGGATATTCTTAAATAGTCTGTATCGCAACATTGTTTACAACTTGATATATCTAAATAGCTTATTTTCAAATGGAGAGGAACGTTATGATCAGAATATATTACCCACGTGCATTGGATTTCGGAATCGGTCGCTGTAGAATAATCTGGACTTAATATAACTCCTTTAGTAGAATTAAATGTGGTTGTTCCACAATTATACGAGCTTTGAACTAAATTCACAAGGTAAGACATGAAATATAGAACCTCGAGTAAGTATGTCATTTCAGTAGTAGGTGTCAAAATTACAAAATAAGTGTAAGATTTGTTGTAATTAAAAAAAATGTCATTCCACTATTTATAGAAGGTTATGACTATGTGTTAGCAGTTTTTGAAAAATGACAATACCATTCATATTTTTGAGATGCGCATCTCTTTTAGTTTTTCCATGTCCAACATAATCAATTGATATTAAATTGATTACGCAGTTACGACTATTCCATTACGCATTTTGAAAAAAAAAAGATTTTGGCGGAAATAATTTTTGACGTTTTCCATGAAACTTAAATTTGTTATAAACGTCAAACATGGATCGAATCAATGTATTATATGTCAATTATTAGTGGTGTGTAATCTTAAAAAAAAACATTGAAGAATGCCTATTACTTAGATGAACACATGTTAATTATTATAGTAAACATATAATGTATGTATAACAATATTATAACTTTAAAACACTTCATCTAAAAAGTTCACTCTTAAATAATTTTGTTTTTAGAGAAGTTCTACCCTTACACAATGATCATCAATTTAAATTTTGATAAAAATGAGAGAACGACTGAAACTAATTCAAATTGGAAGAATTGGAAGGTAAATGTCCAAGGTTTACTATTCATAATACATACATATGACCTAGATTAGATTACTTGAGACGGCCGTAATGCTCTTTCCACTACGACCTTTCTAGATCTATTGTAGTCCGCATGCCTCGTTAGAGTACTTCTTCTAACCACGCTCTTTTAATTAAACTTAGCAGGTTCGACAACGGTTCAATAAGTATGGTTTCGCATATTGATCTCCCATTTGTAGAAACCGCCTTCTTGTCAAACCTTCGCGTTGGCATAGTACATGAACCGCGGTTTCCTCTTCCTCTTGGCCGAATCTACATACCGTTTCTTCTGTCAAGCCCACATTGTTCATATGTTTGTTAAGCTTTCAATGCCCCGTTAATAGGCTTACTATCATCTTAACAAACTTTCCGTCTCTATCCAATAGGTTCGTTACAAACCTAGATAGACAATAGTATCTAAAGAACTTTTTACCTGTCTTTAATCTGGGGAGTTCTTCCACCTTTTACTAGATCCATTTTCAGCCCACTTTTTCATTGATTTCATTGATATTGTTTCAATAATTGCTTTTGCAAGGCCAAAAGAAGGTTTCAGTCCTATGAAGGCGATGAAGTACTGAATCCAGTGCCCTCAATATTGCTTGGCTATCGGAGAAGATGCCATGATGCGATTTGCCCCCCCCCCCCCCCCCCCCGTGTTTACCCTACACGGAATGATGCCACTTCCGCTTCTTAAAGTACCGTGGTATTCCTATTTAGGCTCTCTTGGAGCTGATATATACCGGTTCCAACATTTTTTTCTGCTTTTGAGATAAATTCTGCCAGGACGAGTGGACCTTACTTCCAGTCCTC
Source organism: Melolontha melolontha (assembly GCA_935421215.2). NCBI lineage: Eukaryota > Metazoa > Arthropoda > Insecta > Coleoptera > Scarabaeidae > Melolontha > Melolontha melolontha. The sequence goes on along the minus strand of OW285239.1, from coordinate 120,149,269 downwards.
CGACTGAATATATTTATTACCAAAGTTGAATTTTTGAACCATCACTCGGTTTCCCTGTAGTGAGATCTGCCTGGAGTCAGTGCCGTGGATGCATATGGGTATCTAAAGGGGATAGATTTAGTATCACCTCTAAGCTGCAGGAGTTGTTCTCATGGCACCTGTGGCACTTAAGACATGCTAGTCTTTGTATGTTACTTAGCTGTCTACTAACTCATTTTTGCTTAGTTTTGCCCACCATGCGACTACTTAGCTACATAGCTTATCATGGGTTGAATTACCTTTGTGTGTAGCCACAGAGTCATTTTGGGACTACATGACATAACTATCCATTTAACTCCAAATTCTTTTATTTTTATATATTCTTTTATTTTATAACTATATCTACTATTAGTAGATTAATTTTCCGTAATTTTTTATGCAACTAGTTATTTTTAATTTTTTAAATGTCTATTTAAGTCTTTCTCTTGTCTTTATTGTCATAATCATATGTGGTCATAATATCTATGCCTCGTACATAATTTCAGACACAGTTTCAATACTTTCGTTTTAATTTTTTTCTAAATGGTTTTTGTTTTTATTAACTTTTTATTCGCATAAAATATCTTGTTTCTTATCATTATCTTTTCTTCAATTTCTGGTCTTCTATCACTTTATTGGTATTTTTATTTTTAAATACCTGAAGCTATCAACTTTTTCAAATGAGTTCCCTATTTTAACATTTTTAAGTTCATTTTCCAATTGTGAATCGAATATAATTATTAAACAAAAATTTAATTTAAAGAAATCTAGCTAGCTTCTAGTTCTTTGCCGCTATTCTATTCCCTTTTTGGAAGCGATAACTTTTATCAATGTAAATTTAATCTGGAAATGTTCCTATAAATACCGGTTTATACTGTTGACGCTCTTCAAAAACTCATAAAGTTAATCCGTATTAATTTTCTAAAATGAGCGCTAATTCGCACTCGAAATCGAATTAAACCAACCGAGATTAAGCGGCGAACATTAAATTGCTAACAATACCATCTACATATATCGGTCGATTGAACTTTCAATTTGCATAATTAATAAACCTCCAGGGTGCAACTATTCAATGGAAAATTGTTAGTTTCTATCTATTGCCTACCGTCAGAATAGATACATACATTATCCTGATTTGAATACTATTGACTAAGAATTTATTATTTTAAGTTTTTAACTGTTACTTCTGTCTTTATAATAAAATATATTAACTTCTCGGCTTTTTGGCGGTTGTTGTAGGCAAAAAGTAGTGTTTTATCAACAGACGAAATTCCTTTTTTCCGTATTCACAACTTATTCATTATCGAAGCATGTAAAACAATAAACTTTAAAATATTTTAGTTCTGACATTTTTGGCGGCCTCCATCAAAAAGTCAAAAAAATGAGTTTTTTAAATATAGTCTTGGAACCGCAATTAAATCTTGATAGGTTAATTTAATTGCCCACTTGATTGTCTATAAGTTATCTAATTTAAATAAAATTGTTATAATTACGAAGATCCTGAGGTTCCAGTATTATCTAGGACGACTGTATACAACTTATGGAAATTTGGACACTTTTATAAAATAATAATAAAATTAAACTTAAAAAATATTTATTCTGGTAACATATAGAAAGATAAAATGTAAAAATGATACGCAATACACTTTTTTTTCGTTAAAATATCCTATGCGTTGAAGAGAGTTTGAATCATATAAGATATGAGTTGTTTTTTATTAGTGTTTCACCTGAGCGGGATAGAAAGAATATGTAGTAGGGACATGTTTTTAACTCCTCCGTCTATTTCACTTCATAACAGCTTTATCAGGTATAATCTGCACTCGCATTATTTATAGGAAACTATTTGTTTTTGCTCATAAAACTGTGGTTAGGATCGTTGTAAAAATGTAAAATTCACTTATATCAATCTCATGTTAGTATGGTAGAATAGTACTGTCCTTGTAATACTGTTACGAAAAATTCCATTAACAACCAAACGTTTCATATTATCAGCTAGGTTACAAAATATGAGAAACTACCCTATGACCGTACGAAACTCATATCTAAAATGAAATCTATGGAATAGTAAACAAAGACTGAGCACAAACTTCGATTTAAGTAAAATAATTCAATCTAATTAAACAAATTCTTTTAAATACATTAATTAAAACAGAAAATTAAAAGAATTAGAATTTCTAGAGATGTAGTATATTTGGTGAGTTCCAGCCGCACATGACCTTCTTCTCCCCAAATGCCATTTTCTTTTTCCAAGTTCTTTCCTTCTCTAATTGGACAAATTCTACACATCTCTTCACCCCGCCATACTCAGTTCAAACGCATTTCATAAAATTATTTTTTTCTATTTTGCGTTCGAAATGAACTCATTATGAAACCCAAAACAGTATCGAAATGAGCTTCATTTCGATACGCTTTTTTTCATTTTTCAAATGTTGGCGTTGTTCAAATACAGAAATAAATATCATTGCTGTCATTTGATTTGAAGAATTTATGTACATTTGACAGATTTGATATATGGTCGTATTTTTCACAAACAACGTAGTTATGTTGTATACAATTGACAACAACATATACCGCCTCATTCTGAGCAAACGCAACGATCCGAATGTATGAATATTTCTCCCGCTCCAAATACAAATCCCCTGAACGCGTTTAGCCAATCACAACACAGTCTGTCTCATTCCGAGCAAACGCAACGATCCGAATGTGCAATCGATGTCGTATGTCATACATACTTACATATTATGGAGCCGCGTAAGAAAAATTATCTGATTACCAAATTACTATTAAAGGACTATAAATTGTTTAGTCCTGTGTTATGGTAATGAGTAAATTGCAATACGTTATACTGACGATGGTTACACAAAGCGTAATGATATTATTAATAAGCGATCAAGAAAATTGCAAATAAGGCATCAAGAGATTTAATAAATTAAATTTTAATAATAAAGGTCACAAAAACTATTCATAGTATACTAAATAAATTTCAGAACTAATAAAAACTAAATTAAATTCTAGTAATGTAAAGAAAATTTACCCTTACAAATAATAAAACAAATTGTTCATAATGAGAAATTAATTATATAATAACGGAAATTCATCCGTTTAAACTCATCGCCGTAAAATAATTGATGTTTGGAATATTTATAATTACGAAAACCATTTAATTTTAGTATGCGGTTAACGGAAGAGCAGCATATGCCTAAATCATTGGAAATATCGCTAAGTGTCAAATTTCAATTTAGTTCTATTGCAGCGCATACTAAAATGGACGTATCATTAGGAACTCTGCGATTTGGGAATAATGGTTTTAAATTTTGTACAGAACCAGTAATGTCTATTTTCTTTTTAAGTCTACAAATTGTAGCTTTGTTCGGGATGGACCTGTCGGCATACCTTCCGGCAAATAAGTCACATATTCTTTCATAAGAATTATCAGCGTGATACCATTTCATCATTTCGGCTTTCTCTTCTAGTGTATAACGCGGCATGATCACTATTCAAACGCTTAAGAGACTCCGTATAGGGTGCCAGTGGTGACACTAATTTGTGACATTAATTGTCAAATGGTTGCGCGACAGAGTGTTTTGTGATTGGCTAAAAGCGTTCAGGGGATTTTTATTCGGAGCGGGAGAAATATTCATACATTCGGATCGTTGCGTTTGCTCAGAATGAGGCGGTATATGTTTCTATGTCACTCATGTTTATATTTTTAAATGAAGTATCAAGTAATGTTAACGAAAATTAGTAAATAATATGTAATATAATATACTTCGCGGATAGCAAGATTTAAATTTGAAAATGTCAAGTATCAATGTGACCAACTGCATGCTTTATATAAAAATTAAACTCTGAACTTTCAAATTAAATAATTCCAATTTAAGCAATTTATTAATGTAAAAAACGCAAAATAGAAAAAATAATATAAAAAACTCGTTTCATAAGGCCTTTTGCCGCACTCGCTCTTTAGAAAACTCGTCGCTATCGCGGCTCGTTTTCTAAACTGATCTCGTGCGGCAAAATGCTGCCTTATGAAACTTGTTTTTTAATATACTATTTTGCTCTTTTCGTTGAGACAAGCTCGATTTCTTCTTCAAACGATTAGAAATACATATTTATATTCTTTACTTTTAGAATTGGTCAAATTCCACACCTTTCTTTGCCCCGCTCCATACAATTCAAATGAGCTGTTTTAGTGATTTTCTCGTCATTCTCAATTAAAACAGACTTGACTTCTACTGCAAGTGATTGCGCACTTATGTTCTCTGAGTTGAGCAAGTTTGACGTTTTTCTTCGCCCTACCCTACACTCAGCAGCCCCACGGATTTTTAAATGATTTTTCTGCCCTTCTCCATTGAAGCAGAGTTGATTTGTGCGTGACAATACTTTCGGGCAGTCTTTTCTTTTTATTATTTCTCCGATAAACAAAGGTATTATTTGTCATTGTAAACTAGTATATAAGGTAGAAGAACGGGAGGACAATAAAACCAAATAGAAGGATGATATCCAAAGAATATAATAAGCAACAAAACGAGTGAAAAACAATGATGAGGAATATATTCAGAAATTAAATATTTAATTTCATACGAATTTAATCATACATTAAATTCGTATGGAATTTTACGTCAATCTAGGTTAGAATGTTGATACGCTCTGCTCAAGAATATGGTCTCTAATTGCAAGATTTTTGTTAAGTTTCAAATACATTTCTTACATTTGGGCAAGCGACTTGCCTGGTGTTCGATCTGCTTCTGGCTGTCCATAGTAGAGATTTTCGCCTTTTAATATTTATTCTTCTCTCTTTTAAAATACATATATGTATAATATGTAACGTGCCTTCAAAAACTTTCCTCATTAGAGACGACCATGCTTTTTGATAATAGTTGGTGACAGTGCACGTAATCTCTCACAAATGTAGAATTTTGAATGATCATGGCCGTCTCTAATAAGGAAAGTTTTTGAAGGCACGTTACATATATGTGACAAGTAATTATAAGTACTGTGTGACCTTTTTGAATCCAATCAAGTCTGATACAAAATAGTCACTACCTGAGTTCTTTTCAAAAATTTTTTGTCAGCTCTTTTCAAGTTACACCATCTAATGATTTTCAAAGTTTCTTCTCACTATTTTACATTATTTTCACGCTTTTTTATCACCTACATGTAGCCTTTTTTAGAGTTTATTAAATTCGGCTTTAAATATCTACATAATTGCATATCTTTTTTTTTCCTTTCTGAAAACCAAAATTTTCTTTAATATGCATTTTCTTCAATATACTCATCAGAACATGGTCAAAAAATTAGCAGAATAATTAACAAACTAGCAAATTAATAAATAAAATTAGTGTTGTATGGCTTCGTTTCTAATGCATCCTCGTGAAACTTTAAAAATTACTTGAAAACCGTAAGTTTTAGTAAATAACATCTCAAGAGAAGCATTCTAATCTGAACCAGCTACCTACAAAATGAAATACGATCAAGTGGTTCGAACAGAATAAATCTTAATTAATGAAACGTTTCTTGTCCACAATCAAGGTTCACGATAATAACCAACAACAATAACAAATGGATGGAACTAGTAGAAGAAGGAGAATCTTGTCCGCTGCTGTTCACATGCACAACACATGTAGTGTTGACAGTCGCTTATCAGTATAGTCCAGAGAGTCGTCGAACCCGAAAGCGAGGCCAATTTAAAATAGTTAAGCGAATGCTCACCGATCGCGCTCTATTGTTCATATAAGACGCTAACATTTGAAAGAGAAAGAGTGCGCTCGCGCGTTGTGTATGACCTCCTGTGCATTATGCAAGAAGTCCCGGACACGACGACGTATCGCAATAACAATTCCCGTGCGCTGAACGCTGTACTGACGGCCGACTATAATGATGTTATTATGTAGCGTCTTTTAATATGTCGATTTCCATGCGCTTCCAAGACAATATGAACTCTTTTAATAGACAATATAACTTCAAATTTAATAGATACTTAATTATTCTACAGGTGTAGAGTTTGCGACATTTTATTGTAGCTACATTCAGTTGCAAAGTATTAATTGTTAAAACGACTACGTAATTTATAGTGTGAAATAATGACAAACAACAAACGAAAAAATACAAGCTGATTTAGAGCTGCCATATACAATATTTGTTTTATGTGAACTAGAGAGTGTAGGGAGGCTTAAACTTACTTTCTATCTAGATGAATATTGAGATTCAATGAGACGAGACGAGCACAAAAAACTTATAAAAAAAAGATGGACTAATAACGCATAAAACTAACTTTTCGTTGTAATTATGCGTAATGTATAGTAACATGTAACGAAAGTCTTGCTATAATAGTTTCAAAAATACCAAAAAGTTCAGATTGGAGACAAAGTTCAACTTTTCGGAGAGAGTATCCACTTGTCTCTTTTATCTGTTGGAGAACGATTACCAATTCTTCATATCGATAAATGAAGTGACACGGTCACTTTCTAAGTATAATTAACATAGTTGGAGCTACTAGTATCTGGACAAATTTCATCATAAGATCTACTTGGATTATGCTCCACGGAGAAAAACCGATATAGAGCGAGGGACATAAAACACTTCATTCTGTGAAGATTAAAACAATAAAAATCCATCCAAATTTAGAATAATTATATAATGATACAGTATGTCTTTAAAGAGCTGAAATAGATATTTTTGTATCTAGAACGCGAAATAGTACTTTTGCGTTCGAGATACAAACAATATTTTTTCGAAAACTGCAATATAATAAGACAATTGTGTTATGCACAACAATTTAATTTATAAAGTATGATAAAAAAGTCTTTGGATCGCTATTGCCGTGGAATTTACGAGATATCTATGAAATTATTTATTTCAATTAGTTTTGATATTTACTTGACAACTTTCAAGTCGGCTGTTATAAAATATACATAAAATGCAACTATAGTCCTTTTACGATAACAGACGAGGCACGTCATAACCGGAAACTTCAGAATTACCTACCTATACAATACTAAACCCAAAAAGAACTGTCTTTCACTATCGTATATCTAGAGATTTCTTCTTTGCAAACGTTCCTATCCTGCGTAACGTTGCCAACTTCTATTTTCGCTACTGTTATTCGTATCTGTCACTTCTGCGCCATTTGTTGTTCTGTATTTTTCGTGTCCCTTTTATTCAGTTTTGTGGTATTATTTGCATTTCATTAGTTCGCAGTTTGTTCTTTAGTTTTCGTGTCCCTTTTATCCTGTTTCGTCGTATTATTCGTATTGTATTAAAACAATGGTTCCTTTAATAACCAATAAAATATGCCTAAGCCACTAAGCAGGCAATCAAAAGCGCTCATTGCGTCTTTAATCTCGTATTTCGAGAAAGAACGCGATAACAATAATAATTAATATATTTTTAGAGTATTAAACCTTGCGTATTTTATAGAGAGTAGCCGATGCTTTAAATATCCACATTTCTATTTTATTATAATGTCAATTTATTGTGTATACTGATAATAATATTTATTGAAATAAACGTATTTCTATTTTATTTCGATAGCTTAATTGCTGTTAATAACATGTCTCAATTATGCTAATTGTCAGTTATAATTTACCACGTACATAAAACTATAGTTAGAATGAGAGGCGTTAGGTTTATCTAATTGTTTTAAAAGTATGTAAATTATCGTTATTTCCTAACTGTCAACGCGGATTACATGTCAACTGATTTTTAATACATAACCTGTGATAGATGTAAACAAAAGATTTGGCAAGAGTGCGTGACGCAAACATGACGTATGTTGATGACGTGCCTCGTCTGTTATCGTAAAAGGACTATAATTACCATAACCTAAAATCTATTTTATTTGTGACTTATGTGTACTTCAAAGCACAGAAGTAAATAATTCTATAGATGGTTGTTACACTTCATGGCTATCGCGATCCAAAGACTTTTTGATCATACGTTATTTGAAATCGTTTGAACCGTGTTTGAATCAAAACGGTTTAGGCGCGGTGACTTTATCATAACGATAGCAACCTAATAAACAATAAATATTAGTTGCTTGAAAAAGTACTTTCAGAATTATATATTGTAATTCATATTCTAAGAGTGTTTAATTCAAAATGAGCTCGGAAAGTGAAGACGAGCATTTACCAGGGGAAGTATTGGAAGCGGCACAAAGTTTTGTTTTACAATTAATTCCCAAAAAATTATAAATAAGTTTTGGAAAAGTGACAAATTATGTTGACACTTGTTTTATGTTCTAGAACGATAAAGACTTTTTCGTTCTAGAACGTGAAAGTATTTCACAGCTAGGTGACAAAAAAGATTCACTTTGTCAACTGAAAATTTAACGAAATATTTTTTTAATATTCTAAAAGTAACAATCATAATTCGTTTAAGATGTACAGTAAAAGAAAGTGTTGGCAGATTAAAAGTCAAGAATTATAATAGACTAAACAAATACGAGATAGCAGTATTCAGTTCTTGATAGACCTCAAAGATTTAAGACATATATATATACATAGTTCATAAAGTTCATTTCAGTCCAAGGCCAAATTTAGGGCATATTAAGAATACCTTAAAATCACTATTGTGTATAATATTACAGCCCGTATTTATGTTTGTTAGAAAGAGATAAAGTACGATTTGCGGTTCGCACTTTGAGTAGTACGAACTGCAAATAAATACTTTATCAACTGTAATAACATCATTAATGGATTAATATTTTAATTCAAACACCAAAACAAACCACTTATTCAATAAATAGTGCATTAACTGAACATTAGTTAACTATAACCACATATTTTACATCTTTAAAACTACATATACGTTGTGTCTTAAAATGAAAGTTATTTATTTGTATACCGGTGTCCTTGAAATAAAAAGACAATGTATGAAAAATAGAAAGATTAGATAATATAGATTATATACCGAAAATTCCCTCTCATAAGCAAGAACAAAAATGATAAAAATATCTAAAGAGATGTAGTTACGCCACTGTGCGACTGAATAAATCATAAATACTATCGGTGGCGATATTTTAAAGCTCACCCACAATATAGTTTTGTTATTCATCTCCCTTTAAGTATTGTTCTGTTATCGATCGTTACGTACGTTCGATACCATTTTTTCATTAAACATAAAACTTATCAGTTTTATAAATATAAACATTGCCGCGTTTGAATACAATGAGGCATTTTGAATCCGGTATTCATATACTTCTAACAAAAAAAAATTCTCGTAATACACATGAAATTTTAGTATGATTTTAAAATGGGTTAGTTAATTAACCTAACACACATCTTAATTTTTAATATTTACTTGAATGAATAAAAAGCTGATTTTGTACGAGGTATTTACCTTAGCATACAGGATATTATAGCCTCTATAACATCGACAGCTGTTATGTATGCAAACGTACGGCGTGTGTGTAACTTCAATAGAAGTACATATTTACATTCTCAATATTTTGAATTCATATTAGGAGTTTAAGGGGATTTCTAATTTTGGAGTTCGTGTCGTAATTGATTCACAATATTTTGGATTCATATTCTATATAATTACATATTTACATTTTTTCATATGTTGTCTTTTAATTTGAAGGACAGCCTGTATATTAAATATAGCTATATAGCTATGAGGAATAAGCTGAATGTATTGAAAATAAGAAAATTCAGTAGACTCTGAAAAACAATCATACAGTGTATATTTAGAGCAACTTTCTATCTGTCATTTGCCGTTTTGTTTTTGAAGTTACGTTTGTTATAACTTAGCTCCTTATTTTTGAAAACGGAATTAACCAAAGAGAAAATTATGGGCACCAATTTTTTTTTCCAAAATAGTGTCTTACAATGACTAAGAAGCAGCGAGCTATGAAAAATGATATGAATGCAAAGAGCAAGAAAGACAAATGTAATTAAGCTAAATAGACAAAAGAGAGTACAGTTAAGTGGTACACTGAAAAATGTTTGCCTGAAGTGTTCAGTAGAGTTCCAGACAAGGGAATTATGCTCCACCATGATAATGCATCGTCCCATACGGCAGTTTTAGTTCTCTAGTTTTTGGTTGGAAAAAATATAAAAGTAATGTAACGTCCGCCTCACCTGATTTAGCAATGTGTGACTTTTCGCTATTCTTTGGGCTTAAACACAATTTGCGGAGTAGGTTTTCGTCTGAAGAAGAGATTTATACCGCAGTTTAGGCTCATTTTGAAGGTATTCCGAAAGAAGATTGGTTGGAAGCTTTTAAACAGTGGCAGAAAGAATGGTCAAGTGTACCATTGCTGAAAGTAATTACTTTGAGCATATTTAAAATAAAATCCCAGAAAATATTAATCGTGTTTTTTATTCTCAATAATTTCAGCTTGTCCCTCGTATAAGTAAACATAGAATTTAAACATATTGTTCACGTGCAAAATTGAAACCTTGCAAAATCATGCTTTATTCAATTAAGTACTTATTTTATTGCTCGTTTCATTTTATTTACACATTTTACACTTTGCCCAGTTTTTTATTAGTGAACGTATCATGTACACAGCTTGCTTTCAAATCTTTTATTAAATCCACGTTCACTAAATTTTGTACCATAAACTCTCGGTATGAACAATGCAACTACCACTTAGCTTTACAATTAAAAAAACATGTGTAATGTTTCTTATTCGAAGTAAGCAGAGTTTACAAAAAAGCAATTCTTGCCGACTTTTGTTCATCTGGCCGCGATCTCGTGGGACCTACTTTGTTAATTGTCCAATAGTTTACTGTAGCTAGGGGTAAATTTTGTTTACTTACAATATTTTTTCTCTCGCCATATCAGCGTTCAAGATAATAGTCTGCTCAAACAGATTAGTTTCAGATTCAGCCGATACAAGTAAAATATATCTAGCTAGCATAGAGCTTCCCCATCATTATATATAGCAAAAAAATTATTAAAACCAACAACGCATGTAGGTTATAGAGGCACGTTTCCTGAAAAATTTTGCCTTTAAGAAAATCGAATAGAGACCACAATGGATCGATGGATATTTAGTGGACAAACGTAGTGCTGATCTCGGTCGATAGCCAGTCACGAAAATAAATAACACAATTGTAAATCATAGATGCATCATGATTATAGATCATAGATGCGCATATATTGATAGACCTATTGTTAATATGTGAAAGTAACTACATTGACTTGAAGAAACGTGCGATAAGTAGAAGAGATTATAAAACAATATATATGTTTTTTGACTTCCGAGACATAAACCGATGGAAACCTGATTTTGGTAAAACCAAATTCATTCACTACTAGATGTGTATATGTATTACTCCTGACACGAAAAAAAAGTTCCATATATTTATATTAACCTAGCTAAATCCGGCCACGCTTCGCTGTGTGGATGGAAAAGTAAATAAAAGTATTGGAACATAGATTCACAGAGAAAACACATCATTCAATTCAATACTCTGCCTTGGGTTGGTGTGGCTATGTGGAATGAAAGAAAAGGAGGAAAAAAAGATGTTAAAAAAGGCTAGTGGATTGACTGCATTTTTTGTTAGTCTGTTTTCTGCAAAAACATAAAGATCTCAGAAGGTTTACCGACTCTGGAGCAGCATGCGACATATAATTGCCAATGAGATAAGCAATCGTTTTCTAAATTCAAATCGCACACTTGCAAAGGTTGCCCTTGCGCTTTATTAATTGCCATAGCGAACGCTAGGCGTACTGGAAATTGAAGTCGTTTGAAATTGAGTGGATTTCCTACGTCTTCGCTTTTATCCAATCAGAATTATTGCTTCAATTACATTGTTCATCAATTTTTTAACTACTAATCGCGTGCCGTTGCATAACTTTGGCTGATTCATCTTTTCGAGTAATATAATTGGCACTCAAATTTTCAAATTCAGAATGTGTGACGGTAATCCGGGAACATCGAGAGAATTCCGTTGGAAAATTCACTATTTCACTTTGGTTCAGTCAATAGATTTGTATGTCACTGTTTCATCTGCGATTCTGTTTAGAATGTTTCTGAGGATCAATAATAATTTCTCCTTTTTACTTTCAAACACCCAGCTACTTGTTTAATTGTTTTTCAAATATCAATAACATTAATAATTTCGGCTTTCAAATTTGACAATTGTCTTGTCATAATTTTTTTAAAGACAATTCATTCAAGATTAAATCAAAGTTATTTTCCTTTTCAACAATATGTTAATGTAAATAGAGTATATGATTTACAAACTTTAACTTGATATAAAAAAATACTACCAAATCAAGTATTTGAGAAATTTTTACGCTACTTCTGTCGAAGCGCACCGTAGATTTCACAGGTGCGGAAAGATTTTTGTCGCGCTGTTTAAAAAAAATTAATTTTACTATAAAAACACTCGCGTATTCGAATGCAACATTGTGTCAAAATTCAAGTCAATCGACCCTCCACTTTTCGAGTTTTGCGAACACAAAACATAGCAGGTTGAATTTTTATATGTATGGAGATATCATAACTATACAGATGATGCCTAACACTAATTAAATTTTAATCACTAGTACATTCATTATAATTTGCTTAGAATGCTCTAATCTTTAAATACTATCTAAAAAATTCGAGAAAATTATACATGTGCGGACTGTACACGGAATACTAATTGAAATATATGTATGTATACATATTGTTTACTGGGCAAGTTTGACCAAGCACTACTGAAAGTGCCATTAGGCGAAGTGGTGCACTTAAGTCTCTTACTCTTTAATCTTATCATTAATGAAACCATAAAGAGAAAATCCACAAGTGTACTCGTGCCAAGCGAGTCATTAATCGTCCATTATATCAACGTCTTTAATACTATGTAACTTATTTGATTTTAAGACTTCGCCAAATCAAGAATCGCCAACTCAATAGACAAAAGTCGCGACAGTACCAGTAACAATTGCAACTAAGATTTGAATTGCCTTTAATTAATAACGAAAACAGAATTTTATTATTTTGACTATTACTAATTTGACTATATATTCAACACTGTATTTATTACTGTATGTCAGTATTATGATTGCAGTGATAAAAATAACACGTTTTTATTATTTTAGTTTACCGTTCTTCCTTCATTTGTTACTCGATACCATAACTTTGATAATTTTTATTGTTTCTCTTAATTTACATATACTGCTACATGCTGCCATACGGTGAACAAAAATTAATATTACAAAAGTATTTTTAATAATATAAAAAATATTATTAAAAATGGGGTGTGAAGAACACAATACAAGTTCATTTATGTATTTTTGAATATATCTTCTCCAAAGACGTAGATACGTATTTCACATTTCTACATGTTCGTCGGTACGCCCCTGTTGGAGAAGAAACACATTCAAAACAAACATAACTACGTTACTATCTAGCCGAAATTATTCAGACAGAGCGTGAAGGAATATTCAGCGCTGTCTATATAATAACAGCTAAACTAGACGTGTTTTTTATAGTTGGTAACAACCGTATCTATAAAAAACTGTATTCTCGTATCTTCACTACTTGTCGGCGTGAGCCGAATGTGTATATGACAACATAATTTGAAACATACTTGAGTGAGTAAAACCTCACTAAATTTGTATAATACAAAAGTATTTTTAATAATATAAAAAATATTATTAAAAATGGGGTGTGAAGAACACAATACAAGTTCATTTATGTATTTTTGAATGTATCTTCTCCAAAGACGTAGATACGTATTTCACATTTCTACATGTTCGTCGGTACGCCCCTGTAGGAGAAGAGACACATTCAAAACAAACATAACTACGTTACTATCTAGCCGAAATTATTCAGACAGAGCGTGAAGGAATATTCAGACACGAGAATACAGTTTTTTATAGATACGGTGGTTACCGACTATAAAAAACACGTCTAGTTCAGCTGTTATTATATAAACAGCGCTGAATATTCCTTCACGCTCTGTCTGAATAATTTCGGCTAGGTAGTAACGTAGTTATGTTTGTTTTGAATGTGTCTCTTCTCCAACAGGGGCGTACCGACGAACATGTAGAAATGTGAAATACGTATCTACGTCTTTGGAGAAGATACATTCAAAAATACATAAATGAACTTGTATTGTGTTTTTCACACCCCATTTTTAATAATATTTTTTATATTATTAAAAATACTTTTGTATTATACAAATTTAGTGAGGTTTTACCCACTCAAGTATGTTTCAAATTATATTGTCATAAAAATTAATATATGAAATTTTTATTATTTTATAATTTAAAGAAAGTGAAAAATTTGTATTTATTATACTTATATGTCTACAATTAGAAATAAATCTATTTATTTATGAAGTGTATAAATGAGGACCAATTGGTCATATGACTATTTATTTCCCTAAATTTTCGAACCAATTCAAAGTATCTGGAATGTAGTGAAAACTTATTGCATACGATGTTGAAGAAATTATACTATGTAGTTGATTTATTGAAATTCGCACATATTTAAGACAATATAAACAAAATCTTGTGAAAATACAATTGAAGATACAGAATAAATGATAGAGAACTGATGAAAGAGAAAAAAAATGAACTTTTAGGAAAATTTTTAATAGTGTGCATCAGGTTGATAAATCTGTAGGACTTGACATTCTCTAGGTAACTTGTATTATCCTTCAAAATACCCTATCAGTTTGTAAATCTACTTATCAGCCCATTCAAAAGTTAATAAACGATAAATCTTTCAAGGTGAATGTTAATCGCTAAGTAGAGTTTTTTAGAGATTTACTGCTAAGTAACGTTTTTATGATTATATTTATGTAACAATTACATACATGTAATCTATAAAACCTAAATAAATCAAGAAAACAAACGAGATAATTAAACGATACATAGTAATTGAAATTGCAATCCAAAACAACGCAATGTTAGAACTGAATACCCAACTTCTCGCAAGGATAGCCTTCTAGTATTGTGACCGTTTCACAAAATGATGAGATAGGAACAATACTTAATTTAATAAGTTAATAATAAATACAAGCCTGGACACGAACGCATACTAGCCGGTATCTGAATTTGATCAGTCACGATTCAGGAGACAGGTGTATTCTTGTATGTGGAAATAGCGAGATATTACAGGTTATGCAGGTCATCAAGTCAGTACCTGTAGTATGGAGCTAGCAGAAAAACGAAGGTATGTTAAAGCGTCGTCTAGGATCTGGTGTACATTGGTGGATAAATGCGAAATCGTACTATCCTATCATATCGCGGGTTCTTAAACAGGAGTATAAAAATGCGACAGGCACCTCACGTTCCGTTAACGGTATTTGGTACAGTTTGCTATAGAAAGGCTTGGAAACACGACGTTCTTTGTTGTATCTGAGTTAAACTCATCTCGAGTAACAATTGGAATAGGACCGGGGAATACTAGGACCAAGAATATTACATAGTTCCTGTACATTATTACGATTAATGTGTTCTATTGGTATAGATCCGAAACCAACCATCTACATTGTTATAGAATACCGCAGCGCAGTGTAAATAGTGTGAGGCACTATTAAGTATGAATCGTGAGCAGTCTAATACAATTTAAAGGAACTCTTACCACATAGCACTACATGATTGAGATTGTAAAGATTGAAAAGACCGTCAAGAGTCACATTCCAACATAATAACACTAAGCAACATATGGCACAAAATGTTCTCAATTACCTTGCTTTGCTGGGGCTATTTGTTCAGCGGATTTATCACTGATCAAAAATGTAAGATACTATCAATCGACAAGCTATCCGATAACACTTTTGACTCTAGCAACTGAACACGATCTCTGTAAGTGTATAGAAACTACACGGATTCACATTCCTCAAGTTAGTTTTTGGGTATCGTGTATATTTTCATTCAGGTCACAATGAAATTGTAATAATGTATTGACATTATGTGCATTCCTTTTATTAAATAAATTAGCTGTTTTCTTAGGTGTTGCAATGTCCATTTATATTATGTAAATAATTAATATACAAATCTTATCTCTTAGATATGTGTAATTTTGTGTGACATGGTGGCTTAGTTTTTACATAAATATCATTCGTACAACACTGCATCTATTTGCAGTAAAATAAATACATTACAATTATATCGGGTTATATTAATTATATCTTCAATATACACATACCATATTTTTATGTATAACTAAATTATGTCATAACCCATAAATTCATGAATATTATAAGAATTTGCATAGCTACACATACTTGCCTAAATATTACCTAATACTACTTCCACTATATTTTATAACTGGTAACTTTTTAGCCAAACATTAATGCATACAATAAGGGTAATTCACAAAAAAAATTAGCATAAATTTACAATAGTCGCGATAAATTTTATGACTGTGCTTAAGTTTTTGAAAGACACTGATTTAATTATATAAACTTCGATTTACTTGCTCGAGGACGAACCTGCCTTTTCGCATGATTAGAAGAACGGCTGCGTCAATTTCTATATAGTAACACCTGTTAAGTGAAAAGGCAGGTGTTTCAGAAGACACTACATAATAAAAAGACAAACTCTGATTTTTAGATTAAGCCTTTGAGTAATAGTGTACTGTAGTGGTTTGTATTATAATTGACATTGAAAAATTACACTAGCGGCTATAAATTAGAAATCACTAAGAAAATTATAAGTATGTTTTAGGACACAATGTACATATTCGAGTAAAAATATAATTCTAACAAAAACAAATAAAAATCTGAATGATTACCGTAATGAATATAATAGGTAATGATCAGCAAACATCACTTCTTATTAATTGATTTTCGGACAAATTAATAATGCAGGTTTCTGTAGATTGACAGATGGAATATCATTCTGAAAACCGTTATTGTGATTGTGGTTGTGCTACCCTATCCAACTCAAATCACAGTAACTCGATGTCGTGCGATTGTCGAGATCACACTACTTCGAATTTCAAAATACAGTTTAGGGTGATTATTGTATGGTATGTGGAAACTTTAATTAGCCTCAAATCCGATGGAAGCCATATTGCTACAATCTTATAATCTTATTTTAGACTACCACTAATTCGATGCAAGCACATCATCGAAAAAAATTGATAATCAACACAATACATTCAGCTTTCATCAATCGGCCATTAAACAAATAGATTTAGCCGTCCACAATATACATTTCCATATAGCTATCATAATGCAACCGTTGCCTTGCGGTTGAGCGACCTTAACGATTTCGAGAAACAATTCGCCCTTTCAGCTTTACGTTTGAAAATAGCTTCTCCTCTGTAATAAGTGATAGCAAATTTGGACAGCTTTCATTAAACTCTGCTCGAATATGTAAGGGCGCTAGGCGCTTACGCACGTACTTTACAGATGTATGCCACTTTTCTAGTCGTAAGTCGTGTAAGCAGTGTAACCAATTCTTATTGCGCAAGTTAACTGAAATTCAAAATTGTTCGAATTTCTCTGGTATGCCATTTGAGTTACAACAGTTGCCCGTCAAAATGCCTATCATGTGGTCGCGACAGCAAACGAATTAATAGAAGAAAATGTATGTCTACGGAATGTTAAAAAAGAAGAATATAAAAATAAACGGTACGATGCCATTCAACGAATTATAGAATAACTGATAATTTTACCCAACATTCTTGTCTTACTATCTCTAATCTTTCGGTTTTTTATTAACACAAAAGATAAATAAGCAGCTATAGCAAGCACCAATTAAGTTGGCGCGAGGAGGGGGTGCGCAGAAACCGCTTTTAAAAACGTCCACCCCACTACTCAAGTAATTGTCAGAATACATTTGTTATTGACGTTTGACGGAACATAATGTCTTTGCTAGGGGATCATAAAGTGATACACGCTCAGAGGTTAGAATTATCTGACATTTGATGTAAAACCAAATACAATTCTCCCCACTACTTTTAATCCTGCGCGAACTTACCCCTTCTCGCGCCAACTTAATTGGCGTTTGCTATACCTTAGTAATATGACTCATTGCTGTTCAATCATCCAAAATCCTAAGGAGGGAAAATATTGCCAGTTTGCTGTTTATTAATAAATTGCATGTATGACAAAGTGTAAGTTGCGTGCCATAAATGGCATATTTTAGTGTCAACAGAACTTGGCGCAACTCAAAAAATTGCGAACTGCAAGCAATTTATGTAGTATGTGTAAACACGTTATTCAATTTTAATGGAGCAACTCAAGATTGCATGCTAGTTATATTGCATTGTGAACGAGTACCTTAATTGTTACAATATAAAAATTTATTACGTAATGATTTACTTAAAATTAAGCAAACCACATAAATAGGTAATAACAATTACTAAAATAAAACAGCCAACTATATTAAAATATGAGAGTATTATCTAAAAAAAAAAAACAAAACTATTAACGACACTACACGCAAATTAATAAAAAGAATTTCCTGACACGCGTATATTCAAACGTGTTAGCAAATAAAAACTATCTATTATTATGTGCGTAATTTTTGGATAAACAATGCTTTGTAAATATTAAAGACGTATATTCTGTATTTAAAAAAACTTAAAAACGAGAGTTTTAGAGGTAGTATATTATTCAAATTATAAAAAAAACACACGGTTTTAGAGGTGCAGTTAGAAAGTCCCAAATTTGATATTTATCCGGGAATCTTCATTAAGAAAATATGTTGACTAGAATAATTTAAATACAATATAAATTTCAAGAAAATCCAAATCACAATTATACATAAATAATACGATACTTATACTAATAGTATCATTATTGATGATGAATCAACGTAATAAAGAAAATTCTAGAAAATTAAATAAGAATCTGATTCATAAACAACTTTTTATAAAAAATAATACCTTTTATATGTCGAAGTAAATACATATTATGACGTATACAACTTTTAAATAGAACAAATATTTGTTCTAAACTGCGTATATTAAATTAAAAAATACCCATTCCATATTTAAAATGTATGGTAGTTTTGAATATTTTTTGTATATATTTTTCTAGGGTTTCGTTAATAGAAATCCTTTTAAACTCTTTTGTTTATTATTTAGCTTATCCCACAATTCTGGTCATGGAATTTAATTTATATAAGAATTCCTTTCTTCCATTTTAACTTGAGAAATAAACTTTGCATATTTTAAACGTGTGCTTCGGTTACATCGAGGGCTTTTTGTAATACTCTTAGCTTAAAATATAGTCTCAGTAATATCCTGAACTTAGCCAAAACCAAATATTAAATATTAAAGTACAGTAATTTATGTTCGTTCTTAAGCACAAAAAACATAAATTACAGCACTTTCAATAGATAATAAATGCTCCGGCATTTTTATTGTGCAGTTCTTCGAACCAAAATTCGTCAATTATTGCTAAGGAACAGAATCGCATAAGGAATGGAATGGCCAACTAGTCCATCCTCCAAAGTTTCTCCACATATTATTATAACAGGTGTTCAGAAAAATCCGGCATCAAGTACGTTTTGGGTATGTCCTAACTTAAGTCTATTGATTTATATTAAATTTTAAATGTCAAACGCCTGTCAAAATTTGTCAGAATCTTATATCAAAAATAATATTATGCATTTTTGCATTTTAAAATGGTATTTAATAGCATATGCAAATTAACGCGTGAATCGTATGTTCGAAATGGTCAAAAGATCGATGGACAATGGAAGTACAATTGAAGGGGTGAGTGCAAGGACCAAACAGCTCCACTTTTTGACGAAATACGTTTTTTTGTTGATTCCGATGCACAAAAAATCGCTCCATCGTTTGGTGCAAGCATCACGCAGCTCCTGGTAACGTAGCGGACGCTATGCATTATTTTGGAGCTACCTGGCTGTAATTTACAGCCAGTTTACAGCAAGAACCGGACAGCTCCTGGAGCTACCTGGTTCTTGCACTAACGTGCTGACATCCTGCGCTCAGTTATACAAGTTGGTTAAGGTTTCTGTTTTATCACGACAGAATATGTTGTTCTTCCGTAGATAACCGTGTGTCGTGACACAGACAACGTGCTGTGTTTTACGCTACTTTAAAAAATGGCAAGTACAAGTACAGCAAGTGATGATGAATATTTGGAGCCCTATGAAGATTCGTCGTCCGAATACGTTCCCGAATCTGAGGATTCAAGCGATAATGATGAGATATTAGAACAAGAGGAAGGCACTGCAGGTACATCACGAGAGGCACCTTTAGTACTTGGAGTAAACAAAATATCTAAAAAGAGAACTAGAAATCCGGATGCATGGAAGAGAAACGTGAGAAAACTGAAAAGGTCTAAAGGGGAAGAGTACGTCAACATTAAGGGTAATCTGGTTGAAAAGAAACGTAGAGGTGCCCCATGTAACTGTCGATGGAAATGTTGTGACAACTTAAGTGATGAAGTAATGAATAGGATATTTGAAGCATTTTATCAAATTCAAAATAAAGATGAGCAAGATTGTTATTTAGGTAAGTACAGTTTATGTGATTTTATTGTAGTATATCATTATTGATGCTTCATTGTTTTGCAGGAGGTTTATTAAGAGTGAGAACCATTAAGAGAAGAAGGGCGAAAACTGGTGGAGGAGCTGTCAAAAGTCATACGTTTTCCTATAAAATTCGCGATGGAACTCTTGAAAAGATCATCTGTAAGCAAGCATTTACAAGGATGCATGGAATCACAAACAGCAGAATAGAAAGAATAGGCAATCATTTGACTAACCACGTACTTTCTCCAAAGGAGAGGTCGTCATAATACCAGACCGAATCAAATTCCAGAAGTTACAATAGAATGCGTTAAGGAGCATATCAAAAGCTTTCCAAGAAGGAAGAGCCATTACAGCAGAAGTGATAACTTTCATAGACGATACCTTTCGCCAGAACTGAATGTAAGACAGATGCACAGATTGTATCTTCAAAAATACGAACCCGAACAATACCTCATAATCGATGAGCAACACTTTAAGCCAAAAGTGGCATATTCATTTTATCGACGCGTCTTTGTAGAAAATTTCAATTTGAGTTTTGGTTCTCCCAGAACTGATACCTGTAAAGTCTGCGAAATGCTAGATAATAAAATAAATTCTGCAAAGGATAATGTTGCCGAAACAAATAAATTAAATGCTGAAAAAAAGGTACACTTGACGAAAGCTGATACTTTTTATAAGGAGTTCGATCGAAGTCATCTCATTTGATTTCGAACAAAACATGCCCTTGCCACATATCCCCTCTAGTGAAGTGTTCTACAAGCGACAAATGTGGTTTTATCCTTTTTGCGTTCATAAAGGGAGCGTTTCAAAGAGTTTCTTTTATGTTTTTGATGAGGTCACAGCTCGAAAATCTCCGAACGAAGTAATAAGTTCCTTACACGATTTTATTAACAACTACATAGCACCGGAAGTAACTACCCTGTACGTTTTCAGTGATAACTGTGCTGCACAAAACAAGAATGCAGTTCTCGTTCAGTTTTGGCAGACTTTAATATTACATTTCAAAAAATCAGACATCGCTATCCAGAGCCGGGACATAGCTTTTTACCTTGTGATCGGTCCTTTGCTCTGGTAGAAAAAGAAAAAAGGAAGAAGGAAAGAGTGTACTTGCCACAAGAATGGAAACGAATGATAGAAAACACAAGCAAGAAATTTTTTGTTAAAGATCTTACGCAAGAAATGATATTAAACTATAACGCCAAACTAGCAACATTTTTTAAAAAACAGAACATCAAAAACACTGATGGGCAAAAATTCCAAATCTCAAAGTACAGGATAATGGAATTTAGTGGGGAACATAAGGAAACAATTTTATGTTCGGAGACAACAAGTGCTTTTTTAGTGGCAAGGTTCAATCTTTTGAAGAAACCTTCGGTCATGCCATTATTTCCCGGACCTGATGATAAACTATATAATGGTCTTTTACCTCTTAAAGAAGACAAGTTAAAAAATGTGATGGAGTTAGCTAGACAGTATGTAGGCCAAACTGATATGTGGTACTATGACCAACTGATTCCTGTGCAAGACCAAGATATTCTGACTTCAGAAACTGATGATGAAGATGATTAATTTTTGTATTGTACTTTAGTATTAGTTTCATTAGTTTTGTATTTTTCATCAAAGAATTTTCATGTTTGTTACTTTTCGCAATAAAATAGAATACATAACCGCCAGTAAAGTGTAAAAATTACATATTTTTTTAAATTTTAGTCAAGAAACAGGCAGCTCCAACATCTTCGAAAAAAATTTTAAGCCTGCAAGTAATTAAAATTTCAAAAAGAAATGCTGAAATATATCACTTTGTGCATATATTTGTAGCAGAATCGAGTAAAAACCGTATAGCAATACTTCTTATTTTTCTGTAACTTTTTTTTCAATTTCCCACAAATTTGCTAAAATGGAGCTGTCTGGTTCTTGCACTCACCCCTTCAATTGTTCTACCGTACTCTATTTCAAATTTCCATGGATTGCCCAATACATATTTTTAAATTATTCGGTTTCTATCTTACTATCGTTGATCAATTATTGTTTATCTTTCCAAAGAAGTTGCAAAACGTTTTTCTGCTTTTTATTTTTATCTTATATATCTTATAAATCTTATATATAAAATTATTATGTTTTATATTTTTTTATTTGTTTGGATAGGCTTGTTAGCCTTACAACACATTCCCAGATATATTAAATTTAGACTTTCAAGAAAAAAATTTTTATGCGCAAAGTATTTATAACATTACGCGCTTTCCTATTATATTCCTTTGGTTTAAGCATTTTTCAAATGCATACTAAAACAGTAATACTTCGTATAAGTTACTTTTATGATCTGTGAATGTAAATTGTGGTCTACTTCACACTAACATCCCATGAACTTTCATAAACAACATATTTGCGTTTCCTAGAACGATTAAATTAATTTATATTATTAACCGCAAACGGGTTATAATAATTTTTAATGTACTTTATGTGGTATGAAGTACATTCAAATAGATCTAATTAATCAAGTTGACTCGAAAACAAGCTAGTTAGAATCTAAATTACTCAATACATAACCAAGCAAGCAAATAAGGTAGGTGTGTCCAGACGCGGGGAGAACTTCATGGGGTCAACGATGAACAATATTGTAAACATTTGCATTACATATTACACATCTTTCTTTGGAGCGTAACTTTAGCTTAAAGGTTTTATACTACAATGTAAATAAGAAGTTATTTGTATTCAAATTTTGAATTAAATGAAAACGTGTTTTCTTTGGGAAAGGGCCAGCATGATGTGGCCACTGTTGAAATTGGCGTTTAGATTCAGGAACGTAGTTGTGAACTTAGATTTTAAACATTTTCACAAAAAATCACATCAAATTATTGCTCGACGTTTGCAGTCCTTCAAGTGTTTGATCACAATTCAAGATTCGCTGTATCTATCTTGCCGACAGCTTTGATCATGCCGAATCCTGCCCAACCATGCGTATAAAATGTGATATAACGTGTTCAGTCGATTTGCTCACGATGCTAGAGCTATCTCTCTGATGTCAATTCTTCGGTCGTTTAAAACAAAATCATTAATTTTATTGATAATTTTCGGCGTTGTAGTTCTTAATGATCCTGGTCACCCATTGTTTTCGATGCTCATATCAACACGTTTAAATTGTGAAACCCAGCGACAAACTGTGGCTTTCGAGAAAGCATTATCATTCAAAGCTTGTTACATATTAGCTAAAACTTTAAATGTTGGGTCCTATAAAAAAATACAATATTAAAATGCACCACGAATTGCGAGTTTATGCATTTTAGGATTTTCTGTTCACACTTTATTCGCATTGCCGGAACTTTCAAATCAAATACAAAAATTAATCAAAACTTAACACATTTTATAATGCTACTTCACCTTCTTGATACTTGATAGAATACCAAAAGAAAAAGTTACTACAAAATTTAAACTTACTTATTATTTTAATGCCTTAATTAAGGAACTTACTGCAAGTGAGAATTAATGAATATTAAATCTCATTCTTACATGTAAATGTCGACTTATGTGATGCGTTCATAACTACAATCCGACAAACTAAGTTTGTACCAGTATGCAGAACACACCCTTTCGCGACAACGAACTTCCTGGTAATTAGGTTAATTAAGAATTGTGGTTTTTTTTTCAGCAATCCTTAATTAAGATTAAACTTAAAACTTAATCGAAACGAAAACTTCAAATCAATGCGCACGAGATAAATATGACAAAAACATGTTAATACAGTCGCCCACAACAATAAATTATATTCAATAGCTTAATGAGGTGATAGTAAGCGCGCTATATATTTTTAATGGCATTACTTGACATCCAAGTCTGTACCTACTTCCTTTATACGTATATACCTAACCCTTCTTTCTGTATAAGTTCTTCATTATTCGAATATTATTGTAAACCCGAAGAAAGCATAAGAAAGTTCTTTCTTTTAAATCTATTATTAATAAACGATCAACTAAACAACAAGTATATAATAAGCATATAATGAGATTAACTTTAAATTAGACAAATTTAATGACCGCATGCATGTATGAACGTATATATATATATATATGTATTACTCGTATAAAATTAAGAAAAAGTGTATGTTTATTTTTAGTGATATCTATATTTAGCAATTGCCGGAATTGAAATTCTGATTCATCGATTACCATTTGAAAACGAGTTCGGGTAAAAATGAAATGTTTTCTTTTCTTTGAAAGATATTACATGCTTATCCATATCACTTTAACAAATATTAAGATTATTAGATTATTTTCGGCGTTATACCAGACTTTTCTATATACAGTGTATAGTTAAAACTAGCACATTATCTGAAAAAATATATCTATATTCTTTGTGCACTTTTCGGAGAGTCAAAGTTTAAGATAATAAATGTCATACTATTCACCTAATTATCATCTCATCCATCAGTCTTCACCCAGTCTCTCCTACTTCAACAATTTGCCAGATCCAAGAATATCTAAATCTTTCGCTTTTCCTCTTCCAATTGTTTTTGCTTCTGCAACCATTTTCACTAATTTATTCTCATTCATTCTTATTACTAGAGTTTGATTTCCCAGATAAATAGTTTATTAGTTTTATAATTACATTTTTTCAATTTAATTTTTCAAGGACTTGTGTAAATATATCTAAAAATTTAACTTAATCCATCTATTAATTAAATTTGCAATTGCTTAAAAGTCAACCAAATAGTAACAATAATTCAATTTTCGTTATATTATATTCCATGTACGTATTTGTTTTTACTGCTTTTTTATTCTATTAATAATTATATTAATCTACTACCAGCTTTTAACCATGTGTATTACTGTTCGCGATAAACTTTCTAGTCAATTCCCAATTATATACTTCAACGTTTGTATGATGGTTTCACATACAGGGATAAATTTGTTAAATTTATATTCATCTTAGTAAATAGATATTATAATATAATAATAATTTAAGTTATTGACGTTTTATACAAATTTAAGGAATTTCCAAAAGTGGGTAATAAAATAATTTTATTTATTGAATGATCCTCGTATGGGTAGGTATTATTTAAATTATATTGTAATATACATACAATTTTATTGAATAAAAAAATATTTGTGAGTAGTTGCAACTGATTTTTTAATCTTGTTTTACGTATTCATCGCGTGTATTTGAAAACTAGTCAAAATACAGCAGATAATTGTACCAATCACTGCCCGTCTCAGACTAAACCAACAGGTTTGAGAGCAACTCATTCGCATCCGGACCACGTCAATACATTCCAGTCTGTTTTTCCGATAAAAATGAAGCTAGAAGTCTGCTAACCTCAAGAACTATTTTGTAAAATAAGCGACACAACGGGTATTATTTAATCAAGTATGCACTATTTAGATAAAAATCTATTTAATTCATTTATTGATTTTTTTTCGTTTCGCTTACGATATTTGTGCGCTCAGGTAGTAGAAATTGTAATTCTATAGACGTCGTCATAGGAAGTCAGTCGTAATTTTGAAAATTAACATGTAAATATTGCCGAAACATTATTGAAGAAACGTGTCCAGCTTTCATATTGATTATAATTTAAGGATGAACGTACGTTCAAAAAAAAGTGTCAATGTTTAATGAATTTTAAAATAGAATTCAAAGATGTAAAAACATCTTTATAGACGTTATTCATACGCTTACCTTCCACCTTCGTCTTAAAGTTTAATTTTTCGTGCATTTTATAAATACAATTCTGTTCAAACAATTTTAATTTTATCGTAAATAAATAGTCTTTGATCAAGAGATTAACAAGGGAATTTACATACTGCGATTTGGATTCAATTTTGTGAAATTCTGGAGAAGTCAAAAATATCCACCTAATATTTTTTATCGGCCCAATCGCACCTTTTGAAGTTAAAAGTCACCCTTTGAAAATAAGCAATTTTTATCTTTTTTTTTACTATACGTTTTGGACGGATGAAGTTAGAAGACTGTTAAAATAGTATATTAAAACGCAAGTTGCATAAGTCACCATTTTGTCGCATGAGTTTTCTAAAGAACGAGTGCGACAAATGGCCTTATGAAACGAGTTTTTTATACTATTTTTTCTATTTTGCATTTTTGTCATTAATAAATGGAAATTATTTAATTTGAAATTTCAGAGTTTTATTTTTATATAAAGTATGCAGTTGATCATATTGATACTTAATATTTTCAAATTTAAATATTGCTATCCAGGAAATATTATTTAATAATTTTCGTTAATATTACTTGATATTTTCTCTAAAAACATAATCACGAGTGACATAGAAACTAATATATCTTGTACTCCACCCTAGTTAACTGAAGCAGCTGACAAAGCAATTAAGTATTTATTACCAAAAATGTCGAGTGATGTACTTAAATCCTTAAAAACAAATGACATTTATTTCTATGCTTGAACAATGTCAACATTCAATAATGAAAAAAACGTATCAAGCTGAAGCCTATTTCGATACTGTTTTGAGTTTCATAAAAGTTCATTACGAACGCAAAATAGAAAATAGTATATTAAAACACATAAGGCACCATTTTGTTGTACGAGTTTTCTAAAGAACGAGTGCGAAAAAAAGGACTTATGAACGAGTTTTTTATACTATTTTTTCTATTTTGCGTTTTTTACATTAATAAATTGAAATTGTTTAATTTGAAAGTTCAGAGTTTTATTTTTATATAAAGTATGCAGTTGGTCACATTGATACCTGACATTTTCAAATTTAAATATGTATTGCTATCCGCGATATATTATTTATTAGTTTTCGTTAACATTACTTGTTAATATTTTATTTAAAAATATAAACATCAGTGACATAGAAACTAATATATCTTGTTGTCAATTGTATACAATATACGTTGATTGTGTAGCATTTTTCTTTTCACACGTATATCATTTCTGTCAAATTTACTTAAATTCTGAAAATCAAATGACAGCAATGATATATATTTATGTGTTCGAACAACGCCAACATTGGAAAATGAAAAAAAGCGTATCGAGTTCATTACGAAAGCAAAATAGAAAAAAACATATTTTTCTTTCATTGTAAGGTTATAATTGAATAAAAAAGATACATTTTAAAAATTATCTTTAAAATCTTCGATAGCTTTTTAATTTTGAATGCGAATCACTTTAAAAAAAATTACGTATTTTTGGATTTTACTATTTGATTGGCTATCTTTATGAGACATCTCTCGAGGGTGGCACTTCCGTATAC
This sequence comes from Melolontha melolontha, assembly GCA_935421215.2. Taxonomy (NCBI): domain Eukaryota; kingdom Metazoa; phylum Arthropoda; class Insecta; order Coleoptera; family Scarabaeidae; genus Melolontha; species Melolontha melolontha. The sequence goes on along the minus strand of OW285239.1, from coordinate 120,121,619 downwards.
TTGTCTATATATCTCAAACACTATAAGAGATATCAAACAAAGTGATTGAATATACATATTATTTCATTCGAGAAAAAATTGTTGTGTAGACCTTCATTTGGATTCTACAAATGTTACAAAGAAGTAAAGAAGAATAGTAAAGTAAAAGGGAGCGATAAAAAATAATGTCCTGTTCTTTCAATTTAATATTTACAACTTACAGATGTTTTTACAGTAAACTAAAAAAAAATTAAATTAGTTTTATTTGGTGGATGTTGTCATTTAATATAAGAACCAGTCGAGGTAAGTATTGAGATCAATTTTGTTTCGTAACTTCTTATAAGTTGATATTAAATTATCTCTTTTCTTATCAATTTCTTTCATAGGGATGTTACCGTCCATTAATTTACTTCGAATTCTACTCCATACTGGTCGTTTCTATTTTTATGCTCTGCACTTTTTGTATTCAACATTGGCGGGTTCTTTTTCGCATAAACTTAAAAATACCGTCGTTCGTCCAACCTATATTTACGTATGTATGACAACACAAAAGCTCTGTCGAAATAAAAATTAAGAAGTGACAAGCTCACCCGCGCCATCTCGGGCGGCGCCCTTCCAACGGCGTTGGCGGCCCAGTCTGCAAACTACGTTCTGTAGGAAATGCCTTTAGAAGCTATATACACCAAGCAGGGTCTTATATAAGAACATAGGAATTGTACAATCAAACACGATTCAACATAGTAGTAGGGATAGATTAACAAACAGAAGTTATTTGGCACAGTTAAACTGCAGTTGTGTAAGGAGATTGTTGTTACCCTTAACTATAAATGGCAACGCTTACGCTTGCAAACAAAAAACGATCATAAAACGATATTCTCAAAGACGTTCTCTGCATGTATTTGAAATGTGTTTAAAAAAAAATTGCAAAATGTCTTTCTCTGTGTATTTTATACCGTATCATTAACAATTTTGAGAAATTTAATAAAAGGCCTAGAAATAATAATTTAAAATCATATAATTTTAATGAATAACGTAATTTACTTATTTGTGCTTCTGTGAAAGAATATCCAAACCAACCGACAAACAAACTGCACATCAATTTGATATGTCCGACAGAAGTCTACGTAAGGTTTTGACAAGAAACAAGTACATATAAAATTTAAAAAACGCAGGAAATTTCCCATTAATGCCGTATGGAACGTGTGGAACTTTGTCACATAATGAAAGAAAATGTCAATTTGTGATGTCATGTATTGTTTTTATGTCAAAATGAACAAAATCACATCTATACCCGTTATAAAGTCCGTTTATAAAACAAGGAAAAGCTTCAAAAATTGTTCTTGAAGAAATATTGGCTGTATACGGAAATTATTGTTCTTCAAGGCAACTAATTGTGAGTGGTCAAAATTATTTAAACATGGTTGTGAATCATTGAATGAAGATCTCCGTCCGGGTTGCCCTAATGATATGATCACTTCAGATGTTGAAGAAACCAAGTGTTTGGTACTGAAAGATTAATGAAGTGACAATTAGCTGGTTTACTAGGTGTTTCAGAAACCAGGATCTTTAGAATTCTACACGAGCACCTTGGAAAGACAAGTTAGTGTACAAAGTGGGTTCCACGAATGCTTTCGCTATTACAAGTGCGTGTCCGGGTAGAGACGTGGGAACAATGCCTAATGCTTTGTGAGAACAAACAAGATTTAATTATCGACTGACTTGTCACTGCAGTCCATCGTTATAATCCAGAATCGAAACAAAAGTCGATGCAGTCGCTTAAGCCACTCCAAGCAGTTTAAAGTCACCCAAGAAAAATAATGGCAACTGTTTGTTGAAACTGTCAAGGAATTTTATTCATTGATTATATTATCTGAATAAGGGTAGTACGATAAATAACGGTAAGTACAGTTTTATGCGAGCTTGATGCATCGTCTCAGAGATTCTATTAAAGTGAAAAGACGCGGAAAACACAAGATGTCTTGCTGCTCCACGACAATGCATCAGTACACAAAACAAAACTTTCTTTCAACTGCTGCTCTTCCTGATTGTGGCTTTGAAGAAATTGAACACCCACCTTGTAGTCTAGATTTAGCATCCAATGACTATTTTTTTTTTCGAATCTCAAAGAAAACACTTAGGGAGACATCATTTAGAACGATGATGGAACTTATAGCAACTGCAAAAAACATTTTGCAGAGAAACAAAAAGAATAGTTTTACGATGGATTAAAGATGTGTAATATCTGTATTAAAAAGCAAGAAAACTATATTGAAAAATAAATTTTCATTAATGCTCTAGTCTTTTGTTTTCATGTCAGTCCGAAAAGATAAAAACGTCCCTTCCTGGTAATAAAAATCATTATTTCAACACTAAGAAATAAGTAATTTCTTTCTAGTTTCAAAAAATTCTTTTATTGTAAACACTACAATATTGTTTCGCCATACAATGGCTTTATCAGGTGGATGAATACTGAATATGTACAACGCAAGTTAGAATATTTATGTGAAAATTATTGGGGAATGGTGGTGGAAAAATTTTTACAATCTTAAATTTAGTAGAGGGGAGTTGTTTAAATCTAGTTGGTCATTTAAAGCTAATCCTAAACTATTGTATCTATTAATTTCTAAATTTTCTAACAGGTTAAGTTTTTTACTTTTTCCTTGAACGTGTAAAATTTTGAAATCTATATTAAATCTATGATTAATTTCTAAACAATGATTTGCGAAAGTTGAATCTGTTTTCTTTTCTTTATGGCTTCTCTCGTGTTCTTTCATCCTAATTTTGAATGTCCTCCCCGTTTGTCCTATGTATACCTTATTTTTTTAAGTTTAATTACTTATTTCTTAGTGTTATAATGCAGTTTCAACAAGTATCTCCTTCGTCAATTAACTATCATTATTTCAAACAGCCTTAATTATTGAATTGAAAATATAAACCCTCTTTCATAAAATATCTGAAAAACACTACCACAAATATTGCATTTAATTATTTGCCTTGACCTTCTCAAATATATAATACTTAATATTCACGCAACATTTATCTCATAAAATTTGAAGCAATTATTCGAAAAATACGGTCAACGTTACATCTAACAGGTTTCTTTCGTTCTTATTTGTTTCATGCATTATCCAGAAAGCATCAATCCTTGAAGGCATCCCATAAATACACCAATTTGTAAGGTAGACGTAAATGAGTCAACCCGTACGCTGGACATTTATTTACTGGACAGGTTATATGGCCCGAGGGGCAGAACTGAATTACGGGAACTTCCGCTTGTACAAGTTCTTTCCCTCCCTTCCACCGAAAACTCACTCGTTCGTACGCCATGCTAAGTTTCACACAACTATTTTTGTTACAATCACGCGTAGCATAAGCCCACATTTAAAAAATTCAAAAATACCTATCTAACTGCTTTACATTAATGTTTTTTAAATATAATTACTGAATCCTGTACTTGCTATTTCATTCACTAACTTTTTATTTTTATCTAGATGTGCGTGCGTGTAGATATGCTCAACGAGTTTCTCTCATTAACTTAATAATTGTTATTTAATCAAGGCAAAAAGTCGGGAATTAGATTGTGTATATAAGCCAGGTAATGTAAGAAATTAAATTATTAATTTTTTAGCCTGGCTTATATTTATTGTTTTTTTTTAATATTTTCATTTCTGAACGATTCAATGGATTTTTCCAAATCTATTGAATTTGTCTATTGTAATAATTCGTTATTAATTTACCAGTCGTCGTTTAAGAACAAAGTATGTAATTATAAACACTATAAATTTAATTTCTTCTGTAACATGTGTTCAATTGTTGAGAAATTAATCTATGGTATATTCCAAAAAGAGAGAGACAAATTTCTGAACAGATCCAAGTGACAGTTGTTTCTTATTGGTCCAGAGCAAGGCAAAATAACACCGTAAAACATTCGCTTTTTGCCATCAATTGTCAAATATTTTAACATCTTTATATTACGTTTACGTTTCTAGAGTTTTGTTATGATATTATTAAATTATTATATTACTTTAACTATTTTGCGGTGTATAGTTCTTTTTATCTTCGATTTGAAGATTAATAGATTATGTAAGTAATAAGTAATAAGAGAATTTCAGTTCTTGTAAAATTGTAATTTTGTAGCTGTTGATTTCAAATATGGATACATAACCCAGCACCAGTGCTGCTAAAAGCACAAATGTGTGTGTTCTCCTCCAAGGAAACGAGAGAGAGCAAGTCATTTGAGTAGTGCTGAAAAGCTAACAGCAATAAATGCTAATCAACAACTTGTGACGGATACACCCGACATGAGAAAAGGTGACATGATTAAGCAGATTTCTCAAGTACAAGGTAACTTCATAGAGTTCAACATATGTATTATATGTTGCATGTTATATGTGTTACATGTATAACATATCCCCGTCTTACAAGATATGATTGTAGGAATTTCAAGACCGACAGTATATCGGGTTATCAAAGAATACAAGAAAACAGGGAAAACTTTAGAGTCAAAAAATATAACTAGTAGACATTTTGTACTGGAATCTTTTGATGAGAATGTCAAAACTGCTGTTCGTCAAATTGTTCACAACATGTTTCGACAAAATGAACTGGCCACGCTAGATAAAGTGCTGGCTCAAATAAATAATAGCAGCGAACTGCCATATATGAATCGCTCAACATTGTACCGTTTAATGAAGCAACTAAATTTTAAGTGAGAATATTTATAGTAGGTATATTTATATATCTAAATATAACTGTGCTAAATATTATAGATACGGTGAACGTGGCAGAAACGTGTTCTTACTGAGAGAGATGATATCGTAAGATGGAGACGACAATATCTGAAAGATATTTCATTATACAGATCCCAGAATAAACTAATTTTCTATTTAGATGAAACCTGGTTGAATGAGTGCTATACAGTGCAGAAGATATGGATGGACACAAGTGTTTTAAGCCATAGACAGGCCTTTGTGGAAGGACTTACAACAGGATTAAAAAATACGTCTGGTAAGGGACGTCGCCTGATAGTATTAGATATTGGCAGTTCGGATGGTTTCATCGAAAATGGTTTGTTACTCTTTGAGGGGAAGAAAATCTCTGATTATCATGAGGAAATGAATGCCACAGTGTTTGAGGATTGGTTCTCTAATATATTACCTTATCTACCAGAGAATGCTGTCGTAGTGATGGATAATGCACCGTATCGTAGCCGCAAGGCTGAAAAGACACCAATACCATTGTGGAGAAAAGCAGACATACAAAATTGGTTACGAAATAAGGGGATAGAGTATGAGGAGGATATGGTTAGAGCAGAATTGTTGAACTTAGTAAATATGGTCAAAAATAAATACAATTCATATGTAATAGATGAAATTGCGAAGTCAAAAAACAAGACTGTTCTTCGTTTACCTCCATACCACTGCAAGCTGAATCCGATTGAACTTCTGTGGGCACAAATAAAAAATGAGGTAACTTCAAAAATAGAACTTTTAAATTAAGTGAAGTTAAGCAACTTTTACATAATGCTATCAATAATGTAACTGCAAGAACTTGGCAAAAATGCATAAATCATGTTATTAAAGAAGAAGCTCGGATGAAAGATATTGACGGAATTATCGATGAACTTATAGAACCATTCATAATTTCTCTTGGAGACGACAGTGGTAGTGATGATTTTAGTTTATAAAATAAGATATTTTTGTTATTAACTTGTTAATCTGTTTTAATTGGAATGAATTGTTATACACTATTACAGTCGTAAAATTTAAGCTATTTCCTACTTTATTGCATATTATGTATTACATACAATGTTTATCAGTAAGAAGATACTATTTGACCTTTTTTTTCAACAAATAAATAAAATAACATGTGTTTTTTAGACAAATTTACTTATTTTCATGTGCTGTAATTACTACATTTACCATTCTGCTGTCTTAACTGTGGATTTATCCCTGAACGACCCATATATAATTTAATTTGCTACAGATTTCATATTTCAGACAGATTTTTCAAATTTAAATTTACCGTAATGTATAGTTGTAATTAGGGCTGGGGGTCTGTTCAGAAATTTGTCTCTCTCTTTTTGGAATATACCATAGTTTTAATTTTGACATTTTGCAGAGGCTAATATCTACTAGTTTCCATTTATACATTAAGTAGCACCTTCCGTTGCCTGTGCGGAACATATTTAATTGAGACTATTACCTACGTGGGAGGGTTATGCCAGGCAGAAGTTCTGAAGGATTTGAAATTGGATCTCTATTCCTCAATTCAGGGTGTTGTACGAGGAAGACTATCCAACAATCATTCACATTGTTGGGATGCTGAACTTCCGTATCCAGCGAAATCAGTCTCCCGATTTCAGTTGGGTCCTGGGAACGCTCTCCAAATCATCGTGTATGGGAAGATCAATGTTGAAAATCTTAACCCATTCATTCTGTACTGTATCAGGCGTCTGATATCGGCTAGTTTCAGTCACAACTGTCAATTTTGTATGGAGAATTTTCAGATTTACTGACCAAAAATAACATTTTCAACATTTATTAATATGACTTTTAGTCAATAAAATAAATATAAATTTATTATTTGTGTTGGATATATGAAAATGCAAGAATATAAATGGCTTCTAAGGTTTAAGAGCTAAGTTTAATCAAAAACCGATATCAGACGTCTCGCTACAGTACAAAATGAATGGCTTAAGATTTTCAACATTGATCTTCCCATACACGATGATTTGCAGAGCGTTCCCAGGACCCAACTGAAATCGGGAGACTGATTTCGCTGGATACGGAAGTTCAGCATCCCAACAATGTGAATGATTGTTGGATAGCCTTCCTCGCACAACACCCTGAATTGAGGAATAGAGATCCAATTTCAAATCCTTAAGAACTTCTGCCAGGCATAACCCTCCCACGTAGGTAATGGTCTCAATTAAATATGTTCCGCACAGGCAACGGAAGGTGCAACTTAATGTATAAATGGAAACTAGTAGATATTACCCTCTGCGACTGCAGACATGTGGATTAAACTGTGGCCCACATAGTACGCGACTGCCCCAGCTTCTCTGATGGCATCCACGAGCTGAGCAAGGCAACTCCTGCAGCTCTTGACTGGTTAAAAAACTTGGATATTAGTGTATAAATTAGTTTTATGACCCTTTCATTGTCATAAAAGTGATTTATTCACTAATATCTAAATTTCAATTTCGCTTCTCATACGAAATAAATAAATAACTAATAAAAGACAAACTAGATAGACCTCTCAAATGAACACAGGATACAAAGGAATTTTAAGTGTAAATTAGTTAAGTTCTTAATAAAATAATTAAAACTCGTTAATCGATTCCAGTACAACGCAATAAAATTTAGATTCGATTCTAATCTTTACTATAAATAGAATATTTCGATAGACTTGTTTTATATCGTATTCAGTTACTCGCGGTGAGAATGTTCCAACAGATACATTTTCATGTATTAGTAAATGTTTTCGAAGTTATTTACATATTTACGAATACTTAAAAAATAAGTATATACATATTTGCAATGTCTACACATTATCATACTTCACGGGTACATATTTTTATCAATATCTACATGTATTTACTGCTATTTAAATGTCAAGAATAGATAAGTATGAATAATTTATGGAATGAAGATGACAGTAGTTTATATCAGTTTTAACTCTTACACTGAGTGACTTGGCAATTAGAACATATTAACGGGGTTTTCTACCAGCTTGAAAAGTGATCTATTGTGTTTTAAAGAAATTAAGGATTTTTTAGAGGCCTTGAGTTTAATAATGGACTATAATTTAGACGACTATCTTTGTGTCAGATTGAAGTTCTTTTTCGAATCAGATGTTAATTAGAATTAAACATACACAAATTTGAATCTAATCAAATTATAAGGCATAGGAATTAAGAGGCAATTACGTAGAAAAATAAAGTTTCTTTATTTAAACTATTCCTTTGTTTCTCTACGATCGCGTGAATTCATCAACCCGCCCTCATAGTTCAAAGCAGTCAAATCGGGAGAATGTGGTAAGTGCTGAACCAAATTCAGTTCATGAATTTTAGCCATTGAAACAAGACAGGTATGGGACCGCGCATTATCGTGGGAAAAATAATCTTTTTGGGCGGTAACCCAGGTCTTTTTCTAAAACTTTTTGGTGCAATTTAACCAAAAGATTAGCGTAATATTCCCCGTTTATCGGTTGTCCCCTTAGAAGGTAATCAATCATTAGGATTCCCTGTGCGTAAAAAAAAAACTGATGCAATTACCTTACCAGCTGACTACGATACCACGGCTTTCTTTGGCGCCGAGCAGCCAGGTTCTCTCCACTGTTTAGACTGAAGTTTTCTAGATATTCTTGCGACAGTTGCACTCTCACAGTTTTCTGCTTCGTTGTGAGTAAACGAAACGCGGCACCCACCTCGTTAACAGCTTTTTCATCCCTAATTCTTGGGCAATAATATTGCATGCCCGCTCTTTTCAAATGTCCACGGAATTGGCTACTTCACTTAATTTGAGACATCGGCCTTTTATCACCATATCTTATCACCATATTTTAGTGAGTAGTGACACTTTTAAAGGGTCCCGAACCGTGTTCACCCTTGACACTAGTTTGAACTGAGCCACCCAGTTTTTATCAATGCGTACGAAGGAACACGTCGTCCAAAACACTTTTTATTGCTTCCAATATTTCTTCATTACTTAAACTTTTTTTTAAAGAAATTTAATGGCGACGCGTTTCTCAACTTTATCCATTTCAATACAAATTTAAAACACGTTGGATTTGAAGAGCTGCTCACAACAAAGTATTTGACAGATGACCGTCAAATTTTCAGCGTTGTAAACTAAAGGAAACAGTTTGAAAAATATGACTAAACTATTTGCCTAGCAGCGTCATCTACGTAGAGGCTACTTGATTATCATCCTGCCGTCGGCCTTCTGTATTTCTCAGTGGCTCGTCGTCTTTAGTCGCAAGTAATTTATAAAACAAATTTGTTAGAATTCCGATATTAAATTGAAATATATTTTCTAAAAAATACATTTCGTTTATTTCCTTCATTTTAGGAAAACTCTTTAAAACGCCTTTTTGTTAAAATGTAACAAATTACCTAGACTATCTCAGAGGAGTCGTAATTACTAGACTGTATAATTCATGTGAAATCATTTAGGACATTATTATGTCGAAAATCTGGATGCAACAAAAATGTTAGATCAACATCTTAAAAAACGATCTAAGTTAGGTTTTGACTAACTCTTCTTTGATGCAGATTTGACCAATTTTCCTTTTGCAAGAAAACTGGTGGCAATCAATTGAAGCAGTAAAATATTAGATTGGGGTGCTTACGTAGTATCGGGGATTTTATGAGTAAACTGTGAATTTTTAGCTTATAAAAAATCTGTCAACAACTTCGAAAAACATAAAATAAATACCACTTTCTAAAAAAATCTGCATCTCTGAAACTAATGAATGCTGTAATCTCTTCTGCGTTAAGATTCTGTTCACAAGGTATCCAGATATTAAAAAAGTGATAATCTATTGGAATAAGTTTAGTTAACATCATAGATGCTGTAAAAATTTAGTTTAAATCGTTTCGGCACTGTTATTCGTGATATGTGGGGTTTTGTGGATTCCTAGAACATAATTGGTTCCTGTCTCTTTATGACAGCTGGGCACTATATTTTAAATTTTTCATACATTTGTTGAATACATTGGTAGAACCTATTCCTCCCTCGTGCTTTCAGCATTAAGTAAGAAGTAATAACAACTATATTGTGTGCAATCCACCAAACTGTTATATAAATTTTCTATGAATTAAACTTTGAAACATTTCTTGGAACTTTGTGTTTAAGATGCTCTACTTCGATTGTCGAATAATATCCATTTTTCATCACACGTTGCTAATCAGTCTGAAAAAGGTTCACAATTATTTATCAAATGAGTAGAACACGTATTTTTAATTAATCCAGGTTCTCTGAGAAAATTCATGAGATATCCACTTATCCAACGTTTTAAGTTTGTTTATGCAATGAAACGCCGAAGTACTGTAGTATGATTAACATTGATAACTATCTGAAACTTCTCTCGAGCTAGTATCTGAATTTTCTTCATTAAAATCGTTAAAACTTTATTGTCAACCAATGTCTTGAAGCTGCACCGAGAATCACTTCCAAGTACCTTATTTTCATAAAGAAACTTCTTGAACCAACGTTGTACAGTTCGTTTGTCTGCAGTAACTTCACTATATTTTATGTTATGCTATGAGTTGCAACCGCAGCAACCAACTTTAAAACTGTTATAATACAAAGTTTAATTCACTAGTGCTCTATTCATGTTACTAAAAAAAAAGTAAATACATAAACGAAATAGGTCGTAAAGTCAGTAAACTCTTTTACATTATAGATTCCTCTTTTTATCATAAATATCGTACAACTTGCACATTATTTCTATATAAGTAAAAAGAAAAACTTACAGATCCTATCTATGCACCATCCTAAAACAAATCTATTCGAAAAGAAATCAGGCCAAGTTAAAGTAGTAGACAAAGTGCAAAATGATCGAGAAAATTTTTTATTTAGTTTTCGACGTACAATCCAGCACACTCTACACAATTCGCAGCGTTTATAAAGTCTATGGAGAGTCTGGAAAAAGTTGTGTGCGGGAATCGATTTTATAACCGTTGTCACTAGCGCTTGAATCGTTTCAACATCTTCAAAACGTGTTCCTTTGGGATGGAGAATAAGTCCAGTCTCTTTTTGAACCGACTGCATATATGTATGTATAGCCGAGACTAATATAAGATATATTTTAATTCTTATTAACTATAGAACTAAATATCGTTAGAATTAAGATTAAGACATATATTTGTATATGCTATTGTCTCATTAAAAAGAAAACTTTTTATATACACTATCGTCATATGTTATTAATTATGTAGTTTCTTCCGACATCTTCTAATGCATTAAGTTCTAGTTTCGTGGCAGTGACACGTGGCAATTAAGGAAAATTATCTTGGACTGTAATAGGGCTACCACTACATCTCAAATTAATGAAGCATTCAGGGGAGCTCTTCTATTAAAGTAACAAGATTGTGTGGGTATAATAGCTGCTGAATGTTCTTTAAATGAAGAGATTTATTGTATAGAAAACGGTTACTATCTTCTACATAAAAAAATGCATTGTACATTATCTAACTTTGAAAAATGTAATTACACTTTATGTGATGATTTTTTTATTATTTAATTTCCTTAAGTTATAATCTCTATTTAAGTATTGTTAAATTTATAGAAAAGTTTCGACGTACGGTGATTGTATTCTTGAAAGGTTCGCTACTAATATCATACCGATTAATCATTCAAAACTAACATAAAATCGAAACATAACATAATATAATACAAGGATTTATCAAAACTTAATGTTGCTTCTTTGAAATAGTGGTATTTCAGAGAAGCAACAAAATGGCTAAATATGTTGTTTTGCAATTACTACTACCCATTAGTAAAGCTTCGAATATTTCCAATTGGTTATTTTAACATTACTGCCCTTCCAAATGAAACGCATAACTTGATTTTTACGCAATATTAGAAGCGGACATATGATTTTATAGACTAAGAATTTAAATGAAACCGAAATTGATGCAATGTCTCGAGAAGCGATTAGTAACTTGAGTAGCAACTTTTGCTACAAAATTAACCATGCCGAAAATTCTAATATATTGGCACAGAAAAAATTATTAATATACATTCAGAAAAATATATACAGATAGCAGACTAATTAGAAAAACAGTTTGAAGATATCGATATTAACAAATATATTTTTCGATTTTATTTATTTAAGGAAAAAAAATTGTTGGTAGTAATATAACAAGTGCAATAAAAATGATCGATAATTTTTGGAAAATTTGATCGAATGCAAGTCAAGTAGAAAAGGAGCGCGAGTGTACGTAGTGCACGAGTGTTTAACTTGCATGAGTTCAAATTGATTAAAAATTATCGATTCATTTTTATCCCACGAATTATATTTAACATAAAATTTAATGAATCAATTAAATCGTCCAGTTTTTTGTCGCAATGACAATTAACAATAACTGATTTGGATTTACTATTTAAAGAGAATTGTTGATTTATCAATAATTTTACAAAACTGTTCATTTTATAAGTGCTGTCACATTTCACGCGATGCCGTATTTGGGTGCCGAAATTAACCAGAAAATAGAGAAGATAACTCCGGCAAATCCAAAAAATCAAAAACCTCTATATGGACACAATTTTAATAATTTTGTACTCAAAGAAATTATGTACTGGAGAAAACGACTTCTGTACAAGAAATTAACTCTATTTTAAAAGACTGGGCCAGCAATTTGCGCAAAAAAATGGACCATTTACCAAAGAAAATGTTGTAAAGACAATGTGGAACGTTACGATCAAACGCGTTTAAGAAAAATATAATCAAGATTTTGGGGTCACAGTAGATCCATTTAATGACATATGATTTAAATCTGCAAGAGATGAGCCATTATGAATCCATCTACCAGGTCTAAACTGGTGAAATATTGCAAAGAGGTCCTCAATAAACTGGCACAAGACAACACTTTGTCGCTGATATGGGTGCCAGGCCACGAGGGAATTAAAGGCAATGAGCCGACGAACTGGTCAAAGAAGGTACTAATAGGAACTTCATACGACCAGAACCTGTATGTGGAATAGCTAAGGATTCCGCCAAAAAGGGAGATATGGTTATGGCTAGAAAGAAAACAAAAAGAAATGGGGGTTAACGGAATGGCAACTCCATACTAAGACACTACTAAGGGAGCTAGACGGAAGGTTTTCAGTCAACCTAATTCGTAGTAACAAAAAAAAATTAAAATAATTACCGGCTTAATAACCGGACATTGTCCTTTAAGGAAGCATCTGTACAGCATGGGCTTGGTTAGCGAGCCCTGGTGTAGGAGATGTGAAAAACAGGAGGAAACTAACCCTCATGTAATATGCACGTGTGAGGAACTGAAGGAACTAAGATAGAAACATTTCGGGAGAGATCTATTGGACCATACAAGAGTACTCAAACTTCCCCTGAGGAGGATAGTGGCTTTTATCGAGGACACAAGACTAACAGAGTGGAATTGAGAGATGTATTGGGGATCGTACAAAGACAGTGTGTTCAAATGCCTGGACGTGCTGGCGTCCAACCCAAAACAGAAGAAGAAGGCAAATGAAACTATTTGCCCTGTACGGTAACATAAAATGTTTTTTTTCTTTTGTTGTGTATTAATCATTTTCTTGAAAATTATACAAAAAAACTGTTGTCAAAAAGAAGTGCCAAAGTCAGAACAAATCTTCTATTTCTTACACCAAATCCAGAATGGAAAATAAAGGCAATTGGTACAAACCAGTTGGGAGAAATGAAATGGTCAAATGGACTAAAATGTCAGCAAAAAAAGCAGGTTTGGATGGCAAATCTAAATTTACAAATCATTCACACGGAGCAACGACTGTAAGTCACCCGGCAAAAGTAGGCGTAAACGAAATGCAAGTAACAAAAACAACATGGTAATCTGAATTTAATTAAACTTACTTGCAACTCGATAGAGAATTCCACGAGGAGCTCATTCAGAAACTCAGAAGTAATGAAAGCAAACTATGGAGTATTCCTTCAAGTTCTACAACTAATGATAATTTATCAGAACAAAAACAAACGTTGACTGACTAGTTCAATTATTAATTATAATAATTGCGTTTTTAATTGTCAGAATTTTAATAATTAAATATTTTGTACTTTTGTTACGCATTAAACATTTAAAAACTACGTTTGTATTAATTTTTTTAATTCTTTATAATTTGCACTTGTACAAATTATCGCTTAATTTAATTTTTATTGGTTGTTCCAACAATCAAAAAAATGTCATCGTACTGATAGGTTATCAAATTTGACAGATGAATGAAATTTTAACTTAACTTTTAGATATCCTCGTATGCGAAAGCACGGTATCAAAAAGTCTGAGCTTAAATACAAAATATTCAAACCGCATAACTTTGAACGACAAAAGGGTGTATACTAAATTTAGATATTAAGACATAAATCTACTGAATAATAAAAAAAGTCTAAACCTGAATATTAAATTTAGAAAACCTGTTTTATCATCCTCATATTCACAGAGTGTGTACATTCTAATGATAAAGCTGGTGTTCATCGCGATTCGTTCATGAATTTATCAATAAATTTATGTAAATATTTTTAAAGCACGATAAGATAAACCAAACATGTAAATTATGATATTTCGATTGGAAGAAAACCCGAAAACCATTTACCAATATTCTTTTTGAAAAGTATATGTATATTTATATATATATATATATATATAAAAATAATAGACTTTTTTATTGGTTTAGCGACCTTTAATATTTCAATGTTTTTCTCTACGACGTTTCGACTCTTTTTATTATTAAGTCTTTTTCAAGTGACTAGAAACAAAAAATTAATACAACGAAAGGTAAGAAAATATGTTTACATTTGTATGAATGAATTAAAAATTAAAATAAAAAAATATACCCTACACCCTATATACCTACCTACCTACCTACACCCTATATAACTGGATTATCCGAAAAACTAAACAATATATTTAAACCATTTAATTTTAAAATAGCACATCAAAGCGGAAAAAACCTAAAATTCCTACACAGCAAACTAAAAGACTCAATACCTACACTAAAACAATCACATACAATATATAACACCCTGCAAAGACTGTGACAAAGTATACATAGGCCAAACAAAACAGTTACCACAGGAAAGATTAAAAGGTCACAAATACCAAAAAATCAGACTGCTTTAAAAAAACACCAGATGACACTAAAACATAATTTTGATTTTGAAAATACCCAAATATGTAATAACAATGCAAAAAAATACAAAGACTAGGGAGGTCTTAGAAATGATCCATATTTTCAAAAATAGCAGAACAATCAACGACCGTAACGAGATTGATGGACTTTCTAAACTCTATTATCCACTCATTAAACAATAGAAGACAATCAACCCCACCCACACACACACACCAAAAAAATTTTTTATTGTTTCCCATTGTAAATACATATACTATGTTTCTCTAACACATGGCCTGACCATGCTAATTTTAAAACGAAATAGGCAATTTCATTTCTCCAACAAAGACATTTAGTCACACAAAATATTCTGAGTGACGCGGTCGACCCTGGAAAGGTCTCGGGCAAGTCCGACCACACATGTAAACAAATATGTGTTTTGAAACGGAATAAATCGGTGAGTTTATATCATTTAATTTTCCTTACTTTATTATTTTAATTTTTATTTTTAATTCATTCAAACAAATGTAATCATTTAATTTTCCTTACTTTATTATTATTTTAATTTTAATTTTTAATTCATTCATACAAATGTAAACATATTTTCTTACCTTTCGTTGTATTAATTTTTTGTTTCTAGTCACTTGAAAAAGACTTAATAATAAAAAGAGTCGAAACGTCGTAGAGAAAAACATTGAAATTCATTAAAGGTCGCTAAACCAATAAAAAAGTCTATTATTTTAATATTAAGACACGGCCAATAAAATAAATAAGAAATTTAATTCTTATTAACACTAAATATATATGCATATGCATATATATATATATATATATATATATATATATATATATATATATATATATATATATATATATTAAGCAATATGGAACACGCACTACTGGGAGTTTTGTATCGCCCAGAGTTATAATTAATGTTTTACAACACATATTACGCATATGACAATGATGTTTTCCATACATTAGATTAATGGTCCTCTTATACTATTGACTTGTAATTTTTGTATTTTGTTTTAGTTCCTTTTGTTCTGTTTGATTAAAGGATCATCTAAAATAATGTATATAGTGTTGTTTTCCTTCGTATTTTTCTGAGCTTTTGTTAATTTAGTCCTTAGCTGTTTATTATAGTATAGTAAGCACTGTAGGTATTGTTTTTAATATTATCCTATTAGATTTTTTTCAGTTGGGCAATAAATATTATTTCAATATTTTAGTAAACCTCGTAATCATCCGTCCTTTCCACATTTTGTTATCTTAAATCGAACGAAACAAGTATGGTAAATTATAAATTGAAATAATGTCAATATTCAATCTGTGAACGATAATTTTGCTTCTACACGTCAAAATTTCCCAGTTAAAATCATTATAAGAAAAAATAGTAATACTGCTATAATACAAAATAAATTGGTACAATAACCAGAAAATTTTAAAATATTTTTACAATTACGTGGTACTTATGCCATAATATTAATAAGTGGCATAACTGGAAATAGGACAATTTTATGCTTATTTACTTATAATTTTTACGATAAAATAAGGAAATTTTAACACTGTCATTGGACGTATTCATCTCATCCAACATGTTTATATAATTTGGTTATGTTAATAGTTTCACTATCAAAATCGAATGAAGAAACTATAAAAAGTATCAACAGATTATTTATTAGTATAACAACAGTTAGAAAAAGGAACAAAAACAACGACGAGATACAAAAACTTCAGAAATCAGTATTGTTCCGCGCCAACGATTTCAACACCTGCACTTACATCTTCTAAACAGTCACCCATTCTACTCTTAACTGTATACACACAACTTACATGCTTGAGCGATTATTCCGCGGGCTTGGTTCACTTCTTATGAGCACAAAACTACACCTTGTTATTATTAGCAATACATAGTTTGTATGCTTAGACAATGGGAAAGGGGAAAAATTAGCTGTATAAATGTCTGGCAAATTTAGTTTATATTAGACGTTTTCTGTTTAATATATTTATCATTTTTAGCTTTGGATGTTTCCGACAATACACACATACAATAAGTAGCTATAAAAAAACTTTATAAACAGCATTTTGGTAGTATTGTATGAAAATGATATGATGTATTCAACAATAACTTACGCATTATCAATGAGTGCCATAGTATTTATATAATGTTTAGTATATCTTTATTTTGTTTTAATGAAATTCCGCTTCCGGTCATTGAAGCGGGATGTTGTCGAAGAAGTTCTTCGCGGCGAACGAACACGTGTAATGTGTTTAAATTTGATTACAGCACAATTCTCATTGTAAGACTTACAGCAGGTACTGTATACAAAAATTGAGAAAACTATCCTTACTTAGTTTCATAGGTTATTACTTAAATTTTAAAAATGTTTATTATAAATATTAAAAGGTTACACAGAAAAAAATATGTATTTTCTTAACCCTGCTGTTAGGGGGTGTAGGGGTCATTTGGTTCAAATTTCAATGTATTTTTATCAATAACTTTTGATTGGTTAAAGATATCGTTTTGCACCTTCAGTTAATTTGTTCTCTTTTTAGAAACTGTTATTTTCAAAATATCAAGTATGTGATATTAAATGAGTGAAAAAAAAGAAAAAATTACAAATCTTAAGTTAGGGACCATTCGGTCCATAGTTTATTTTTCATTGGTAAAAACCATAGTACAGCATATTTTTTATTGTTATGTACAAAAAAACACTGTTTTTAAGTAATTGTCTGAAAGTTTCTGCCATTATAAGCTAAACAAATTGTTGTTCGACTTTTTTGCAAATAAATTTACCCCAGACAGTACACTTGATATCAGATTTAAATTTACAAGTACAAGTGTGTACCACGTTTTCTGTTATTTAGCAAAAAGAAAGTCTGTGAACTAGCTGGTAACAAAACTGAACGCCAATTGCCCGAGGATGTCATGAAAGCTGAGGATGAAATTCTTATTTCCGCCAACAGCGCTACTGAAGACTGAAATCTCAATGTTTTCGAATGCCTTTTCATATATTCGTCTGCCAAGCTAAGTACTAATTGTCGTAAAAACTCTTGCCCTTTACGATATGAACCTTTTGATAAAAGCATTCAGATCGGATATATCAAGGATATTTGCAAAAACAACGTTCGGCCATCGATTGGTCTTTCGTTTAGTACTGTACCAGCCAATCATTTGGTCGGCCTCGCAAGAGAGAAAATAAAATGAGATTTACAGTTTCTCATTTCTCATCACTTTCTAATTCGGAATTCGGAATTGTCGTCAATATCTAGAATATATGATTTACTTTCGCATTGGTAACGTCTGGTAAAATAATGTAGATTTGCTATTTCGAAGCTATGTCTGTATATGTCGAAGTAAAAACAGAAACTAAGAGTTTGTTGCATTTTGTTGCGAAAATTGACGCGCAGTGTTGTCGCGTCATGCTGGCGTTCACGTTTACTCACAAAAACACGTCGCAACATGACACAACGGATAACTATTGCATTTACTCATATTTAATCAAAATATGTAGGTGCAAAAAGTAGATTTTTTTAACCTAACAGCAGGATTAAAGCGCGGGGATATTTTAAAGATTTCTTAAAAATAATTGTACTTTTGCTACTAATAAAAATTACAAAAAGAGCCTCAGAGAGCACCCAAATGGTCTTTCAAAATTGTCTGGATCGATTCACACAAAATACCACTATTATCGACATACAAGCTGTCTAATTGTTAACCGACAATTGTTGAGCACGAGCTTTTTATGTATTTGACGTGGCTTTATCTGTTAATGTTTAAAGCCGTTCAGATAGCTCTTCGTTTTCAACGCATTCTATACCTTCTCTGAACATTTTGTATCACTCGAAAACTCTTGTTCTTGACATGCACTAGTCACCGAAACACTTTCAAAGAATCCGTGGCAGAAATTTCATCGGTAAACAAACATTTCTTGCTTAACAAAATCAGGTATGACGAAAATTAAATAATATAAAACACTTTTTTTGATGGCAGAAATAGAATCGTTTCCTTACTCACCAACAAGAATTAATCTATATAAAATTTTATATTGATGCTAGATGAACCAGTTCCAATATTTTTTTGTAACTGTAGTATAGTCGAACAATGGAAATATCGAAATTCTCTGCCACCAAAGAAAGCAGAATTAGTGCATTAACTGGACTGCTAATGGCACTTATTCTGGTCCTAAAGTAAAGCTGCTTATATATTACTAGTCATGACCAAATCTTTTAGATAGACCAACTTGATAAAAACATTAGTGAAAGAAGACTAGAACTTGCCAAAAGAGAAAAGAAAGTAATCCTTGTGACAACTTAATTGATCTTTCTATGCACCTTCACAAATTTGTCTAAGTATGAGAAAATCTGAATCCTTGTCAATAACACTTTAAAATTTTCGTATTACACACTCATTTTTTTTCGCCTTTCGCCGCACATAGGTATGAGTGAATTATCATCCACAATATTAGATAGACCAACTTGATAAAAACATTAGTGAAAGAAGACTAGAACTTGCCAAAAGAGAAAAGAAAGTAATCCTTGTGACAACTTAATTGATCTTTCTATGCACCTTCACAAATTTGTCTAAGTATGAGAAAATCTGAATCCTTGTCAATAACACTTTCAAATTTTCGTATTACACACTCATTTTTTTTCGCCTTTCGCCGCACATAGGTATGAGTGAATATCATCCACAATATTTTATACTTTTTAGATGGCGTTCACACTTCCACCTGCTGGTACACGTCAAATAGTCGTCACACCTTGCACATTTAGTTCTATTGCCTTTGTATTCTAAATCCGGCATACTCGCTATTACGTTTTCTAGTTTCTTCGAAATACACCGTTTCCGAAACGTACCTCAATGCGACATTTTCTAAGTTTCTGTGTACTGACATGCACTCACAACGACCAGTGGAATAATACTGATGAAGTGTGCCTTGATACGGACGCTGGAGTTTCCGTGCCGCGCGCTACTTCCCTCTACGTTGCTCTCGGCACTGCACTGGAAATTGCCCCTCTTTGCCGAGTCTAGTAATTATCGTCCAAATCATTCTAATGAAGTAATAAATACAAGATTATGATACTACCCGTATAAAAATATCTTAAAATATAACAATGAAGAAGTGATTGTCTTTATTTGAAAGGCCATGCAATAAAGAGAATATAATCTAGAAGCCAAACTATTTTAGTGCTGCCTAATTCCAAGTTAATAATTATTTAGTTATTAACAGATATATCCCTTCTGAATTGAAGAAGGTAACTATAGGTATATTTAAAAAAGTTTAAAGAATAAAATTTTACTACAGATGGGAAAGTTAAAGCATAAGCTAATGAATGACAAATCGCTTGGTATAATAGCGGAAAAATATAAAAATCGAAACACTAATATTGTTCTATTACATTTCGAGAAGTTCTCAAACAATCCTTATTCTAAATCTCAATTATTATTTTTAAATTTTAATAATCTTGCAAAATTCACTCGATACAAAGTATTTAATCGAGCAATACGAAAAGTCGGAGTTTTAGAGAAAAATAAAAATTCTGTAAGGGATTCACAAAAATATTTTATTAATCAAAATAGATACCATTGAGTGACCTTTTGCGGACGTGATTCTAGTAAAAAAAAAACTTTCTTAAACAAGACTTGGTCTTCAGAAGATGCAGAACTCATAAGAGCTGCTTAAATCTTATTTACACCATAAAATGTTTTTTGTTCTCTACGTAGTATTCCAAATTGTAAAACAAGCGGTAATCCATCGATGAAATAGGGGAAGTTTGTTATCTACCAAGATATGAAAGAAACGTTACAAATTAAACAAAAAATATTTTTCAACGTAAGAACCATTAACACTAACACACTCATTGCAACGTTTCTTTAATAACGCTAAATATTTTGGTAATTCAGTCAAATACGACCCCACACAGCGTTTTCCACGTCGTCATTCGATAAAAATCGACGTCCTCTCAAGTGTTTTTTGAGTTTTGGAAAGAGGTAATAGTCGCAGTGGCCGAGATCGGGACTCTAAGGTGGATATTGTAATTCTTCAAAGCCGCATCCCTTGATTAATGCTTGAACAATTCGTGCCTTATGCACCCTGCAGTTGTCGTGCAGAAGCAGTTTTCTGAAGCAAAAATTGTGGGTTTATTGCGTGTTGCCTTATTGGGCGGTGGAGAGCCCTTATGAACTCATTACAAGGATTTTGTTTCATGAGAGGGTCCCAGTGGTGTACCCAAGTTTCGTCCCCAGTTACGATTCCATTTAAGAAGTCTTCATCTTGAGATAAAACACTCAAATTTTCTTTACAAATTTGTCGTCTTCACAATTTTCGTTCGGCACTGAGCAGCCTGGGAATTCATCGTGACGACATTTTTTGCTCATTCCCAAATCTTCGTGTAGAATTTTAAAGGCACTCGTTTCTAATATTCCTATTTCTCTAGCAATAACTGAAGAAACTTTTACTCGTCGACCAGTCAACACCTTCAACACTTTGGGTCATCATGAATCGATTCTCTGCCCCATTTGAACTGCTAACACCAAAATTTGACTTGGAAATAGGACGGGCTATTTTCTCCATATACTGCCACCATTCTCTCATGAATATTTTTCGAGATACAGCCTTTTTTGACAAAAATTTCATGACGCTTCTATGTTCAAGTTTCAAATCACTCATTTTCTCTTCTTTAAACGAATGTAAAAGTAACAAATGTGAAGCGGTTCGAATCAAACTTGGAGATGACACTATATAATGATGTTACAGAAACTTAACGTAAGAAAATTGTCACGATAACATATTGGTTTCATAGCTAGGTAGATAAAATAAAAATCTCCCCTCGTATATTCAGAATGTGACGATGCAGGAAAACTTCATACCTCAATCGACTTCTGCAAATATACAAACGCCTACTTGAACAGTATGCGCTTGCATTTTCGGTAAAAAGAATCCATGATTCATGATAGTGAATTTTCGCTGTAACTCAATTTCATGGCAATTGGACTTATGAACGATACGTTTTGCTTTGATGTGAGGGCCGAGATATAAAACCTAATATTTTATGTTGTACATATATGCATTTAAAGGATTTTCTTAGAAGCGTCCACTTATTGATTTTATGCACATAAGAGTTATTCCTAGTGTTATTAAAAACATTAAACTAGAAGATAATAAAACCACAAATACAACAATTGGACCTGAATACATCCCGATGGGTCGATACGTCGTTATATCCATTGTTTGTTTACCGGAATGACTCTCGACAAGAATTCACTCATCTAAGGAAAGATAAGTTCTTATTTTTGTAAATTATAACTTGCACGATCATTGATACATCACGAAGCTACATATTTTACAATTATGTATTATATAAATTCTAACACATATTTTGTACAAACTCAATTTATTTATATATTGTCCAGTCATCTAAAGTATATATTCTAATAGACATATAATCTTGACAATTATTTATTAATATTAACGCTAAACTGAATATGTTTAAAATATGTAGTCCTTACTTATTATTTTGAAATGAGATAACACATAATGCTACCAATGTAATGTACTCCTTAAACATACACAGACATATATGTACGTATATAAATTAGTATTGTTAAAAAGGATTTCTGACGCAGCTACATGTAGCAGATAATATTGTTTAATTAGGTACTGATGCCTGGTTTATCGCGTCTATTGTAAGACTATGGAACAATACAACGGCCTGTATTACTGTTATCGCGCAAGCACTTTGGCATCAACAATTCCTATTAATAAATAATAAGTATCTGCACTTCGTTGCTAAAAAATACTGAAATGTTAGTGGAAAAAAGTCAAGCATTTACAATAACAGATAACGCTAATGACAAATAAGGAATCTAAATGGAAGTTAGTAATATAAATATCAGTGTATTGTGTAAGTTGACATGACATTTGTTTCTTTTACTTATGTCACAAAAACATATCTTTTTTTGTATTTATTATATCAAATATCAATTAAGAAATTTGTTTTATCTACTTTGAGCCTGGCTATATACAGTCTTATTCTTTTGCTTTTCCGCTTTTGTCAATTGCTTTTCAAAATGTGTCTAATGCTTTTCCAATGATTCTGTACTAGTAGGCTTGTTTGGTTAATGAAATTCATTATTTGTCAAATGTGTTTCAATTGTCAATTGTGTTTCGCAAACATTTTACGTGCTTAAATATTTGGTGTATTATATGGATAACAATGGTCACAGGAGAATAAATGCCAAAATAAGCAATGAGATACGTACTTTAGTCATTAATTTTTTGAATAATGGTTCCACGGTGAAAAATGTAGCACAACAATTTTCGGTTTAACCTGATACCGTTAGAAAAATGTATGCAACTTATAGGAGGACTAATAATGTTGCAAAGGTAAATGCTGGGCATCGACAGCCAAAATTATCTTTAGCTCAGAAAGAACAAATTTGCGACTGGATTGATGAGGACTGCTCCATTACTCTGCGTGAGTTGAAAGAAAAATGTTTAAACGAATGGCCACTTCTTCAACAAATATCATTGTCGACGATTGATAGAGCCCTTAAAAGCTTTCACTACTCTTTTAAAAGAACGTCATTTGTTCCTGAAAGAAGAAATATACCAGAAATAATTCAAGCTCGTTTTGATTATGCCGTACATTACAATAGAATTATGCTGGAAAGAGAGAAAATTTATTTTATTGATGAGTACGGTATACAAGTGAACTCAAGAGTTTCCTATGGAAGGTCTATTAAAAATACTCGAGCAACAAAAATAAAAGCCCAATTAAGAAGATGAAATTATTCTGTTGCTGCTGCCATGAACATTAATTCCTTGTATGTGTTTCAAATACAAAATATGCCCTACAATGTAGTTCATTTTTCGGAATTTCTTACAACATTAATTAACCATTTACATCAGGACGGTGTAGAAGGAGCAATCTTATTATGGACAACGTTAGGTTCCATCGAAATAATGAAGTATTGGCCCTTATTAGAGCTCATGGTCATTTGCCAGAGTTTCTATCCGCTTATAGCCCATTTTTAAATCCCATTGAGGAACTCTTCAACCAATGGAAACAAATTATACGAAGAGCTGAAACGGCGAACGAAAATGAATTATACGACGCAGTTCATAATGCATCTGAACATATAAACCCACAAAACTGTCTACATTATATACAACACATGGAGTCTTATTTACCAGATTGTTTACAGAGAAATGCAATTTTAAATTAAGTTACATGTGTTAGATTATGTATGTGTTTATCGTATGTTTAAATAAATCCCTCACTCCCTCTAAATTTGTATAAAATATGTAATATAAATAATAGGAGAAAAGCATTTGACATAACGGGAAAGTGATTTGACAAAAGTAGAATCTCATTTGACAAACAAATTTGACGCTTGCAAAACGAGAAAATCATTAGACAAATACGGAAAAGCAAAAGAATAAGACTGTAATCATAAATATTTCGTATATGCACTAAAGGTCCTTCTTTAATGTAAAACAACTGTTTGCATATAAAGAACGAGGGTTGATTTTAATCAAATGAGGTTTATAAGTAAAATGTATTAGAGTAGTGTGACCTAATTCATAACTGCATCTAGAGCTATTTATTAAAAAAATGGCTTAGAGCTTACTTACAAAACTTTCAAAAAGGAACGACACCAATTTAACTAGGCAGCCTCACGTAATAAGAGAATAATGTTATGAATTTAAGCCTGGAAGGCTTTACAAAAATCAGCATACTGTAGTTGAATGTCAACAAACAGAAAAGAAAGGCGACCAAATTATTTTCTTATGTCGGTAAGATATAATAGACGAACCTTAGGTTCATCACTGCGATTATGAGATTAAATTACAAAGTAAAGAACTAAAACATTGTGAGTATCGTTTTTTTTTAACCTAAGATACCTAGGGAATCAATATCAACTATATTTAAAAGGTAGTCTCGATTACAGGCAACTATTACGCACAACAAATTTTGAAAATAATCAGGACAGTGCCTGCAATTCATAAATCAGCTTTGATACTATTCAAACATCGAACTCTTAATATGATCTGCAACATCTATAATCCATTCTCAAAATTTTTAAAAATATTTGCTTGGGAAAACATCTTTTTGCGATTTTTTTATTTTCTTATCGGAAAATAATTGAGCACAAGGCGTCATGATTAATTGGATGTATTAAGAAGTGCCAAAAACTTTTATTGTGTTTATCGAAGCAACATTTTTAATAAACACAACGGCAAAGTTTAAGGCATACTTTTTTCAAAAATCGTACTATAATCGCCCATTATTCAACATATTATTTTCAAAAAAATTAGAGGTCTAGAGTCCTGAAAATTATAACATATCTTGACATAATTTTCAATGTGAAATAATGAAAGATTCAATGGACGTTCAAATTATGTATTGTAATAAATAAATAATTGTTGTGTTGAGTATCCTGTAACTGTAATTATTTACTGTCAAACTGACAGATCGTTTAAAATTTTTAACTTTTTTAATAAATTTTCTGTTTACGTTCATTATATTCCCTCACCAAATATAACACGTGTTATGATTAATCAACGATGATACCACTCTTCAAAACCTATAGAAAATTGATCTCGTGCTTCGCACTGGGTCGTTTTTCGGCAGTTTTAACTCGAGCTATCACCGATGATAATCATAATGCTAGTTATATTATAGCTGATAATAAAACTATCAGAAACTTGTCACCCCGTCAACTTGTTTCTTTTTTTTAAGTAAATTAAAATGAATATGCAGTTTTGCTAGTGTTGAAACTGATTTACCTAGCTTGTTGACGTATACTATATTCCTTGAAGAAGAATAGTGAATTTATTTTTCATTGCCTCTCAAGCGATTCAAAATTAGTATATTTTCATTCCACGTAAACGAAGCGCTAAATAAATTAGAATTCGGTTTAATTAATCGTCATTCGATAGTATTTCAAAACAAATTCTAGATTATGAAAATCTTCCAAAATTGTCTAGTGCGATTTAACCAATGATAAATATTTTGTTCTTTTATCTTCTATCATCTATCATCTTTACACAGTACATATACGAGGCGCTACCAAGAAATTTCCGGAATGTGAAAAAATAAATAAAATTGTTCTTACAACTTATTCACTATCATCCCCATTCAAAGTACTTTCCTTTCACATGAATACACTGATCCCAGCTACTTGTCCATGATTGGAACCAGTGATGGAAGTCTTCACATGTTAACGTATTCAACACTGCCTGCGATTCAGTCTGGATCCCCTCAATCGTCTTAAGACTCTCTTTAAGCTTCAGTTTCAACTTCGGAAGAAACAAGGGGAAAGATCTGGGGAGTAGGGAGGGTGAGATAGTACCGTCATCTTCGTTGGGGCTAAAAACTGGCGCACAATAAGTAATGTGTGGGTTGGTAATTGTCGTGGTGTAGAATCTACGAATTGTTGCACCACTTGGCAGGTCGCTTCAGTCGGATGTTTTCTCTTAGTCGTCGAAGAATATCGCAATAAAATGATCCATTGACTTTTTCACCTGGTGGAGGAAATTCCTTGTGCACAATGCTATCAGCGTCAAAGAAGCTAATCAACATCGACCTGACGGTGCTTCTAACTTGACAGCCTTCTTCGGTCGTGGTGACAATGGCGCCTTCCTTGTTTCGGGATCATACCCGTACAGCAGCAATACGTCCCAATACGCCAGATGTTACAAATGTTATAGATTGTTCTCCTTCGGTCTTGCAGGATAGCATCACGCACTTTTACAATATTTTGTGGCGTATTTCCCGCTCGTCATCAACCGACACACGTCCATTTTTAAAACGGTTGTACCACTAATAAGTTTGCATCAGGCCTATAGCAACCTCACCAAATGCTTGTTTAAGCAGTTTAAGAATTTTCTCTGCCGTTTTACCAAGTTTGAAGCAGAGTTTGATGCACGTTCTTTGCTCTTTCGCATCAGACAAATATAAACAAAAAAACTTTTGTCACTGCCTAACAAAGTACCGTTTGATTTAGTATAGACGTAGCTTACAACATCTAGTACTATAGAGCTGAACTACCATTTCTTCGCGAGCCACATTCAAATACCGGGAATTTCTGGGTAGCACCTCGTATGTTTTATCGACAGGTACTTTTATGAATGTATGGTGGTTGTATTGTGAAGTTTGTATATTACCGTAAATATACTCGTATACGGCGATGAAATTAACTTATTGAAAAGCATTTGAAAAGTTTAGAAGCAAATGGTAACTTTAAACTAAATTATTACAAATTGTTTAAAAGCTTGATGTGTTTATTGTATCAGCGATATGTAAACATTGTAATGCAAAATTCTAAAAATTTATTCTAATATCGATTAAATTATCCTCTTTTTTTTATAAATTTTGTCCGAACTTGATTGAGTGTTTACTAATGTTTTTTTATAAATTTTAAAACTTTATTTCTTAATTTGGCAATAAATGGAGTAATCTAATTAATGTTTTTTTTTAAGGAAAACTCTTAACTTGTTTTATTAGAAAAACACAAATAGGTATATAATTTAAACGTATTCAGTGTTTCAAGCAGACCACATTAAGTAATTTACGAAAAATAGAACTTTTAAAACGACAGTTCCAATAAACAAATAAATAAATTGATTTGTTTTGTAGATGAAAAAACATTATGTTGTTTATGAACACAAGAATAAAAGAAGATAGCTGGTGCTTTAAAAATAGAATAATCGGTAACTTTCAAGATTTTGTAATACAGGGTCTATCACAATGTTGATAAAATATTAATTACTTTCACTATTAAATCAAACATCTCTCTTATTCACTCGCATACATAAATAATGTATTGTAAGAATAGCCCGATATACAATTTTTGTTAGAACACAGGACTTGGACAAAGCCTAATTAAAAAAATGTGTGATAATATAATTACTTATACTTGTACAAAACATTTTGCTGTAATTGATTCGTGTTCGAATACAAATCTTACAAAAGGTTAGCAGTAGTGGAGTTAGAACATTCTAACCAATTCGAACCAATTCCTACCAATTGCTACAAGAA
Organism: Melolontha melolontha; assembly: GCA_935421215.2. Taxonomy (NCBI): domain Eukaryota; kingdom Metazoa; phylum Arthropoda; class Insecta; order Coleoptera; family Scarabaeidae; genus Melolontha; species Melolontha melolontha. The sequence goes on along the minus strand of OW285239.1, from coordinate 120,093,756 downwards.
GAGTTTCCATGAAAGTACGTGCAAACTCAGACCACCAAGGTGGTCCATGGAGATTTTGAGAACTTTATTATTCTAAAAGCAACAGTATTTAACTAAAACAGAGTATACCACTAAAGAGACAAATATTGGCCGTTTTAAATTATGTGAGGAAAATGGCCTCCTCTTTTTTCTATAACTTCCTGAAGTCGGACGTTGAAATTCTGCATAATACGCCGCAACATATCTAACGGAATGTTGGCAATTTCTAAAATAATTTTTCTTTTCAGCTCCGGAATATCTCGTGGTTTATCAATAAAAGCCTTGCTTTTGCCCCACAAAAAATAATCACACGCCGTTAGGTCTGGCAATCTTGGAGGCCATTCAAGGTCCCCGTGTTTAGAAATAACGCGATCGGGAAACAGTCGTCGCACAGCAGTCATTGATATTCTTGCGGTATGTGCAGTAGCATCGTCTTGCTGGAAGCATGTATTCTAGTTGTTGTAACAGATTTAATTGTTGTGTCAGAAACTGGTTTATTATGTCAACATAGAGTGCAGAATTGACCGTTACAGCATTTTCATTCTGATCCTCAAAAAAGTAGGGATCAATAATTCCCATAGAGGACATTGCACACCATACCGTTACCTTCGGACTGTGTAATGGTTTTTGGTGAAGTTCCTTTGGAATTTCCATCGACCAATAATGACTGTTTCGCTTATTGGTATAGCCTGATAAATTGAAATGCCCTTCATCAGACATCCATAAATTATGAACATCAATTTCTTGTTGTAACATCCTTTCAGCGAAATGCAGATGACGAAGCTAAGTGCTTGAACATTCTGGATCTTATAAGAATGGAAATGAAGATCCTTGTGTAAAATTCGAAGAAAAGTCGTCGTAGCTAAGCCAATTGCCTGACTATGTTTTCGACTGGAACGTTTCGGACTGCGCTGTATAGCTGCTCTAACTCGATCAATGTTATCCAAAGTTCTGATACTTCTGTTTGATCCTGTGCGTTTGACATTGTTCGCAGGTCCGCTTTGTTTAAATTTACGAACACACTCTTTTATGGCGTGACTAGATGGAACTCTCCCGTAACGAGGAATATTGAAATTAATCCGAAATTTCCACTGTACTGCGACCTCAGAGTCATATCTTTGTAATACGCCTTGATTGCAAAAGAACGGTGCTCGCCGAACCACCGTTCCTTGATTACTGAATTACATAAAATGTCAAATTATTTGACAAATAAATGCATAGCAACCTATGATTAGTTTCATAATAATGTTTTCAAAATCTCCCGCTACCATAGACCACCTAGTACATTGAATATCATTAAATAGTTATGGTCATCTGTTACAACTGAACTTTCAACTTAACTATATGAACACGTCAAATTTTACATGAATTCCCCATATTAAGCCCCAAAAATATTTGGAGTTAATACAACACACAGCTCTTTCGGTACACTAAAATGGAAACTAGATCAGATTGGCAATTGATGCAAAATTATACTAATTTAAGAATGTCTCATTTATTACTCCATAGTTTAACGTGAATCATTTTCAATAGCCCGAGGCGTAAAGAAAAATACTTCGATATCCCACTAAATTGAATCCGCTAACACCAAATTCATAGTTTGGTGATTTATCTAGTAGATCAACACTAACATATTATAATAAATAACTCAAAATAAACTATGCTCATATAAAATAATACTTCCGGACATATTTCAGAAACACATTCTCTTTTCCTTCGCTTTTATGAAAGTGTTTTTCCTTTTTTTAAAGCTCAGCTTTGCATTTACCCAGAAAGAGTCCTTTTACATTTGGCAATATTAAAATGCTGGTATTTTTTAAAATAATCTAAAGAATCAAGAAAAAAAATATTTACACACAAGTACTATATTAGTACTATCAATATTGGTTTCCGAAAGTTTATACCAAAATTTCCTACAAATAGTATTCAATTTGAATTCATGCATGCCACTCTTCTCTTTAGATAAATTTAATTCGGTCCTAAATGAATGATATTGACAGAATCTACTATAAATTTCGTTCAAAGAAAAATCATAAGAATATAAAAGATGCCAAATCAAAGAAGCATACCAAAGTTCGTAAGCAAAATATGACTACAGCAAAATTCCAAAATAAATAAGATCTTCCAAAATCAAAATGAGAAAAAGAAACCGTTTAACTAACCATCAATCACATTTTCTTCTACATAAGTAAAATCATGCAAGACTAATAGAAGCAGGAAAGAAGCCATCAAAGGTTCGCATAGATAGAAGAATCGCCTAACCATTTTCAATGCTTGTCAGATAAAAGTAATTTAAGAACGTCGCAAAATTATTTATATTTTTAGTAAAAGAAATTACATAGTGAGATTAAATATAATCGTTATACTTAGAATATGAAAGTCATTTTAATCACTTAGGAAGAGTAAGATTATTAAATGACGAACAACGATCAAACGCCAAGATTATTTAACTGAATTGTACATATACGCAGTAACGTTCATTACTTATCTTCAATGTTCTCGTTTTATTTACAATAAAAGTAAACGTACCTATCAACTTTATAAAGAATAATTAATTTTTCAACATAAATCTCGAATTTGTTAAACATCAACGCCATACGAAAAACCTTGATACGAAAATTACACTTTTATCAAGAAACAAGTGTTTTCTTCCCGACTTCAAGTTATAAAGACTTTGTCAGATAAATCTGAGACAAATAAATATTAGTTTTAGATTATATATGAAAGAAGTTATATATTTGAGATTTTTCTCTATTTTTTTTTAAATGATTTAAAATTTAATATTATAAAATTATTTCTAACACGTTTAATTATGTTCTCCTTATACATTTCTCTTAACACAACGAAGTATATAAAAATAAATTAAATAAAGAGCACACTTTAGCTAAATTAAATGCAATGATACTCATAGGGCTTTAACACATATAATACCAGGTCAATAATGTTAATACATGAAGATACAGAATTAGTCAAATAGTTTATGTGTATGTGGTTATGGGTATGTGAATCAAGCTTTGATTATATGATTACCGTTTTAATGAATGCTGGAAATCAGGCAAAACGGCAGTTCAAAATATAGAATTTGACACACTCATAATTCTACATTTTTCTATTTCCTCTTAAGACTACGTCAATGTTCTATTTTGTTTTAATTCCTGCGATACTAATGACTAATGACCAACCATCCTACCAATTTGTAGATCTTGCGACATCTGATTATAATGTTTTAGCTCATCTTGTGAGACGTACTCTAGATAGATGCTCCAAAATAGGAGCCTCGGTATCTTATTATACATTGTATTTCCAGTTCGCCTTGTTTCATATCCTGTATGTAGGGGTAACATTTAAAATGGCTTTAAATTTATAAATATATCTAGATTACATCTAATAATACATGTTTCTTTTACGATTAAACCTTTAGGCTTACATTGAGGAAACAATACCCTTCGTAATAGAGACTATGATACTTTCCAAAAGGTCAACTGGCAGATTTATTAGTATATAATCTACTCCGCCTTTCAAAATCACTGTCGCGATGTAAGACGCTACGAAAAGCTTAATTTTCAAATGTTTTCATTTGTTTCTAAGGTCCTCTAGGTGTATTTGCCCTCCAGAAAGACAGCTCATAAAGGCAACTGTGTGGAGACGACAAGATTTTTCTTCGCTCGTTTCTTTGCATTATTTTTTTATAATATTTTTCTTATTTATTGTCTAGTGAAGTCGTTAATAAAGTCACCAGAAGACACAAACAGGAAAAGTTGCGCAATATATCTATACAATATTGACAAAAAAAATACAACTACAAGAAGGTTATGTGCCACTACGAAATAATTGTATTATGTAAATAATATCATGCCCAATAAATGTCCAATACTAGGGATATCTTTTGTTTTGCATACTGGTACATAAAGGGCGCCACTAAGCAAATGTCAATGCTAAAAATTAACCTCCATATTTAGTTAGCCTAAATCCAGAATTTCAGTACGATACATGTAGTGTTGTAGCTACAACGAACTGTTAAAGTTGACAACTTAGACGAAAAATAGAATTAAACCGTGAAAATTTTCCCGCAATAATTTTTTATAATTTTGCAAGACAATTATCTCAACAAGAACGAGGCAAGGCACATCAGTCAACAATTTCTCGTTGGTTATGCAGAATTCAAACGGGGACGGATTAGTCTTAGCGATGATCCAAGAGCAGGTGCACCAAAAACAAGAGTCATTCACGAAAACGTCGATGCTGTGCGCAAGCTCATCAAGGAAGATCGACATGCGACATATCGCGAAATTGAGGAATTATTGGGGATTTCATAGACCTCAATTCGAAAAATTTTGCATGAAGAATTGTGTGTAAAAAAACTAGTTTTCCGTTGAATACCGCATCTGTTGACCGAAGAATAGAAAACAGCTAGGGTGAATTGGTGTCAAAAATTCTATATCGTTTCAACGCTGGAAACTCTAAAAACGTGTACAACATCGTGAATGGTGATGATCTTGGATTTACTCGTACGAGCCAGAAAATAAATGCCAGTCATCTGTTTGGGTGTTCCAAGGTGAAGAAAAGTCATCCGTTATCGAAGTGCCTCCAAAAAGATGGTCGAAACATTTGTCTCGAAAGCAGCAACAATTTCTCTACAAAATCAAAGAATTGTTACTGCCGATTAGAATACAACCATTTGTTTGCTGCAAGTCGTCGCTGAGCTCCGAGAAACCAATCCACAACGACGAATCATCCTCCACCAAGACAATGCAAGTTCGCACACAATTCGCAAGACAATTAAATTTTTAACTCTACAAATCGTCGAATTGTTAGATCATCCTCCGTGCAGTCTTGACCTAAGTCCCAATGATTTCTTTACCTTCCCAAAAATCAAGGACGGACTGCATAGTCAAAGGTTCCAGTCGTCCGAAGGAGCAGTCGACGCCTTAAAAAAAAATTTGACTGTATCAACAAGCGAGTGGAATAACTGCTTCCAGAGTTGGTTCGAGCTTAGTACATAAATCTTCGTGGAGAATACTTCGAAAAACAATAAGTCTTTAAAAGCTATCTACTGTTTTATTCCACCTCTATATGCAAAATATAAGACAACCTTCGTAATAAAATCGTATGCATTATTTATCTTTTTATATTTATTGACCCGGCTTGTGAAACCCATACTATGTAAATAAAATTAAAAATAGAATATACGGATTAAATTTAAACATGTACATGTTAAAATAATACATATAACTTTTTCTATTAATTCAGAACCGCATTTGCCAGATTAAGATATATACTTATTCAATTTGCAATATTTATTTTTATGAACGTATCAGCGGAGATTACTACTATCTTGGTTTACATTTCCTCCTCATGAAACATTTTGTGCGCATATTACGCTATACATATAAACATCACTGCTCCATTGTCATTGGATTTTCTGTGCATGTGGTAAACGGAATTCCAGACATTTCCGGAGTTGCACATCGTTAAACACCTACAAAACAAAGCTTCGCCGTTGTTGTTTCAGTTTATTTGTTTATTATTATTCTTATTTACTGAGCGAACAACCTATAATTATTTTCGTTTTATATTAATACAGTCTCCTTTCAAAGTTTTGAAAAAATAAATTTAGGTTTTTTAAATATATAAAACTGTTCATTAAAGGGTTTAATAAATTTCAAACTATGGTCTTTTTCAATTATGTTTTACCTAGTCTTTTACTTTAATTTGTTAGATATGTTCTGAGTTAGATGTTGGAATTGAATAAAGGGGTTATATGTTTGGTGGCATTATAAATAATTAATAAAAATAATTTTGGAATTCCTTGAGAAAAGAAATTCTAATATTAAGAGAATGAAATAATAAAAATATAGAGACAAAGTCGGCAAAAATTTAGGAAATGATCGCACTATAAACAGAAATTTAAAAAATCCGCATTTTTTAGCAGTCTGCAGGCATATTGGCCTTTAAGGCATTTGTATTATGGAATATAAACATTAAGCTATGGTGTAAATTCGTCTATATTTACTGATACTAATATTCAGTGGCATTCTGACCGAGTTTTATATTCCAATGTATCTATACTCTTGTCAAAATATCTAAAATGCATAAAAATTCTCAAACATACAATCTTATACACTTTGACTAGGATTGGAAACTCTCCAACAAAACAAAACAACTTCCAGCAAAATGCTCCGACAGCCCGTAACACAAATTAGTCTTTTCTAAATCCATTCGAAGTACGTCAGTTACAATGTTTCAAAAATAGTAGCAATAATAGTAGAAGTCTTGAAAATGATACATGCAAATAGTGGCAGTAAAAGAACTATTCAGAATTGGATTGCAGTCAAGAAATAAAGACAATAGAAAAATTCTTCGAGAGAAATTCCTAATAGAATTTCAGAACATATATTATGACTACATATTATATTATCATATAATATTCACTATAAGCTTTCAATAACAATAGAAGTCTTAAGGATGTTTTATATATGTAGTAAGAACATACTACAAGTAATATAACTATCCAGACCTGGGTTGGGGTCCAGAAAACCATGGACAACAATAGCAAGTCTCCTGTAGAGAAATCTCCAATGGAATCAAAACTATGTTCTTCTATGTATATTTTCTTAACTGTTTGTAATGTTTCAAAAGAGGACACTTACTGTGACTTTATAATGCTACGTCTACAAATACTTGTACTTTGACGGTATTTGAAGCATGCGGTAAACGGAACACAGGGACTAGATCCTTGAGTGTTCTTTATTTGGAAAAAGGCCAGGTGTCCCAATGTGGGCACTATAAACCAAAAATATAGTCTCGGCAGCTTCCTTTCAGGACAATCCAATAATTTGCTAAAACACTTTGATGTTCCTTTGTCTGATACGTAACTTTATTCTTGTATGTAAACTTGATTCTATTGATGCTTTTAACTAATTCTTTTTGGACACCAATTTATATCACACTGTCGAAAAATGTTTTTATATAACTTCTGTCAATTGTTATTATTTTTTTAACAACCTCGCTTTTTGTATTATAATATTATTTCACAACTAGAATAATTTTGATAAAATTATAATATAAAATGAATAATTTGAAAAGAATGATCAGATATTAATTTTAACTTGAAACAATGAAATAACTTGAAATAAATGCTTTCTACATATACGACGCTAATTATTCGAATTTTTTACTGAAAAAAAGTTTTGTTTTGCCGGACTACACTCTTAACCATGAAAATATTAAGGGAACTGAAGTTCGAATCGTCGGGAAGCCTTAAATTGCATTGATTTGCACAAATTTGCCAACTACAGGCACAATATAATATCTGTTCTCAATGCAATTTAAGACTTCCCGACGATTAGAACTTCAGTACCTTTATAGCTTAATGGTTAAGAGCGTGGTCCAGCAAACCAAAGGACGTATGTAGGTTCGAATTCTGCATAAGGGCAAATTTTCTTCAGTAAAAAAATTCGAATAATTAACGTCGTATATGTAGAAAGCATTTATTTCATTCACATAACTTCGCGAAAATACAATTGATTTGCACGATGAAATAACTTAATTAAAATTTTACATAGGTTTTTACTAAAAATAAATGTCACTATTTAATAAAAATGATATGAAAATAATAATAATAAATAATAATCATTAATGTGCTTTTATTGTTCTTCAAGTAATTAACACCCCATGAAAGTTGTACTACTACAATATATAATATTAGTTGAGTATAGTGACTAAGAAAAAAGGGGTGAAAGGTATATGTGAGTAATGCCTTCATACAAAAATCGCGGTCGAATGTTCACGTAGTAACGAGAAAATAATTTTTCTTTATTCGAGTCCGGCTCTGTCGCTGGTAAATATACGGGCCGCAATATCGGCTTCCATCTCTAATTCATCAGTAATTCTTCTTTACCGATGAATTATATTGTTTTATCGGTATTTGTCAGTACCACCCATAGATAATTATAACAAGTATAGAATGAAAGCTTAATATCCCTAAGTGGAACTGTCATGGCGTCTAAACTGAGTTCTCCTTAAACACAAGATGACTCTCTTCTTATTAATTACAGAAATCTAGCGGATACTTTAATTATGTGACACGTGATAGGGACTCGTTATTTTTGCAGCCATTTTTATTTTTAATTCTTTCGAGTGTTTTGGTTTTGTTTTTATTATTTTTTTTACATCACGGTTTATAATATCTACCATATAAAACATATTGTAGCGATTAGTATAGTAAGTAAAATATTGTTTGTGTATACCGGGTGCGGCAATAGTGTGTCGGCGGAGCTTAGCATGAAAACTAATAAAGTTGTAGCAATGAAATTTTACGTACGCATGTAGTATGCTACAGTGCATTTTCTAATTTTATTTATATATTTACAGAGTGTTCCAAATTTCCGCAACCACTTTCAATTTTTTTTTTTTAGTAGATTGCTATACTTTCTTGTTATTATGATGATAGCCACCCAAATTATCTTTGCAATGATATATGACAATGTGCACTTACAACTGTTAGTTTTGGTTTTATTGCAAATTTTGTTAAAATCTTGACAGTTGCAGCGTCTAACATTTTAGGTCTTAGCCTGAAAGTGCAGTGCCTCACGTAACTTTTTTGTTACAAATTTATGGACTAACACGTTATTTGTTTTCAGGGTGAACAACGTGACAACATATACAGAGTGTTAAATATGTCGTGCCAAAGTTATCGAAGTTTAAAGGCTATTTTCTCTTTTTTTTTAAATTGAACCTATAATTCTTTTATTAGTCAGCCAATTCCTTGTAAAATTGCCGTTAAAATGGTATCAATAACATATTACTTATTTCTAGTATTTTCGAAGTTATAACCCTTTAATGGGATATACCTATGTTTATAATATTCAATATGCGGTGCTGCATCTAATAGTTGGGTGGTTGGCCATGAAATGATATTAAGCAAAAATTGCTATGTAACCAAACGTCAAATATCTACTTAAAATTTTCATATAAAGTGTTTTTCAATAGTTTCTCTTTACTGTAATCGCGTTTAATTGTTATAATAACGGCAGAGAACATGCAGCAACGAATCCGAAACGCTTTTCTTCAATTAAGTGAAAACAACATGGCTCAAAATGTAAGTCTGTCGATGCAGAGGCGATTAAGAGCATGTGTAAATGGAAATATATTTGAACACATTTTAAATTAATTTTGTTTTATTATTGAAAAATTACAAAATGTAATTCTAAAACTAATAATAAAGAATTAAGAAACAGGTGTTTGTAAAAGTTACTTTGTTTGATATCATTTCATGGCGAACCAACTATTAGATGCACCGCATATTGAATAATATAAACATAGGTATATCCCATTAAAGGGTTATAACTTCGAAAATACTAGAAATAAGTACTATGTTATTGGTATCATTTTAACGGCAATTTTACAAGGAATTTGCTGACTAATAAAAAAATTATAGGTTCAATTTAAAAAAAAAGAGAAAATAGCCTTTAAACTTCGATAACTTTGGCACGACATATTTAACACTCTGTATATGTTGTCACGTTGTTCACCCTCAAAACATATAACGTGTTAGTCCATAAATTGGTAACAAAAAAGTTACGTGAGGCACTGCACCCATTTTCAGGCTAAGACTTAAAATGTTAGACGCTGCAACTGTCAAGATTTTAACAAAATTTGCAATAAAACCAAAACTAACAGTTGTAAGTGCACATTGTCATATATCATTGCAAAGATAATTTGGGTGGCTATCATCATAATAACAAGAAAGTATAGCAATCTATTTAAAAAAAAAAATTGAAAGTGGTTGCGGAAATTTGGAACACTCTGTAAATATATAAATAAATTAGAAAATGCACTGTAGCATACTACATGTGTACGTAAAATTTCATTGTTACAACTTTATTAGTTTTCATGCTAAGCTCCGCCGACACACTATTGCCGCACCCGGTATAGTTTCTTAAAAAATTGTTTGTAGTTTTAGAAATGGGAAAGGTTGGTTGTGCCGTATTTGGATGCGTTCCCACAAATTCAGATTCTCGGCATTGTTTCCCTAACCCTGATAAGTATGGGGAACTGTTTAGAACATGGCTATTAGTTATTGGGAACAAACAACTACTTAAACTGACTGATGAATATATTTATAGACTTTACAGAATTTGTAGTAAACATTTCTTGACTAACAATTTTGGACCTAATAAAATTTTAAAGAAAATGGTTCACCCTAAACTGTTTCTGACAGGTATCGAATATGTTTATATATGTAGATAATCATTTCTGGATCTTTGAATCGTACAGCTGATTTAGAAAATCGGCAATTTAAGGTCTGTTTTACTTTAATATGTAGCAATTGCCAAAACATGGAAGAGATTATTTTAAATATATGCATATTAGAGTAAAACAGACTTTAAATTGCTGACTATCTAAATCTAGTGCTTTATGTATATTGATACTGTGCAAGAACTACAAATATAGATCAATTACGAATAAAGTGAAAATAGATAATTTAAAAATCATTTTCTATTTTTTTTTTGTAGGAAACAAAAACACATGTGGCTCTAGTACAAGTGAGATATCCTTAAAGCATGCTTGTACATCTTTTGTAGGGACATATACAAAACCAAAATGCGAAGACACAATTGACACACGGCATGAATCCATGTCAGATTCAGGCACAGAAATAATGGGCAATATCTTTACACGGAATACATCACCATTACCTGGTAGTTATAGATATATAGCATATATACGTACATAAAATATCTAATACGAGTATATATATGTAATAGGTACAAGTGGTTTATTGAATTTATTTTCAATAAAAAAGGCATCTCTTTTAAGTCCAACATCTAAAATATTATACACAAAAGGTACTTATTACAAGAAAAAATATTACCTTAAAAAAAAGAAAAGTCAAAAATATTTGAAACGTTTGTCAACTGCTGAAAAATTCTCGCAAACCCATGCTTTTCATAAATTGACAAATACATTTAATGACACTGCCACAAACTTTTTTAAGAGCCAAATCGAACGCTCCACAAAAAAGAAATCTGGTCGTCGATTTTCAACTGACGACAAAATAACTGCATTAGCAATTTATAAACAGGTTCTGGGTACAAATTCTTGTCAGAGATATTTTCTCTTCCATCCAGGGTTACAATAATGAAACTTTTGAACAATATTCCCATTGAACCTGGAATGAATGCGAGTATAATAAATAATCTCACTGAAGTAGGTAAAACTATGAAAGCAATAGATCGATATTGCTTTTTAAAGTTTGATGAAATGAGCATCTCACCAAACCTTAATTACAATCAATTTAAAGATGAAGTTGAAGGTTTTGAACATTTCGAAAATAATCGAACAGAAAATGTTGCTAATCATGTCCAGGTAATGTTTTTTATAGCAAGCTATTAAAAAAAAAGAAAAATTGATATATTTCGCATTTCGCAGATTCGCATTTTAGGTTATTATGCTACGTGGTGTTAATAGTAAATGGAAATATCCCATATTATACAATTTTGTTATAGGAGCAATAAAAGGGGTTCAAATTATCAGATCCTTTAAAGAAATTATAAGAACCGTATTTAGGGCTGGATTTACTGTTTTGGGCACAATATGTGACCAAGGCACTAATAATGTTAGTGCCATAAATACATTAATCAAGGACACAAGATCCAATTACCTGAGAATTGGAAAAAATATGGATGACAATATGTTTGAAGTAGATGGACTTCCAAGTTATTCCATTTTTTGATCCTCCGCATTTAATGAAGGAGGTACGTAATAACTTATTGGGTAAAGACATTTGTTTTACAATGAACGAAGAAAAAAAAATTGCTAAATGGACAGTTCTACACAGCTTGGCAGTTAGACAGCTATAGTGGCGAATTAAGAATAAAGCCAAAACTTACTGAACACCATGTTGCCAAAGAAAAGATAAAGAAAATGAAGGTATCTATGTGCATACAGGTATTCAGCCATACAGTTTCTTCAGCTATTAACTTAATGGCCAAAACTGGTAAGTAATGGCTTAATTTTCTAGAATATCAGTTTTAGTAATTCATTTACAAAACATGGTGAAGGTAATTTAAAAATGGGCAGGAGAGCCATTCAAACTGCGCAATTTTTAAATTTTTTTTACTCTGTTTTTGATAGTGTAAATGGCCATGCACCATTCCATTCTGGAGCAAAAATTTTAAAAACGATAAGTTTTACATCAAGCGACAACATTCATGTTGACTTTTGGAAATCTAACATTCAAATAATTACGTCTATGTTCACTATAGATAATAATGGTAGAAAAAAAGTTCACCATTCTTTTGGAAATTGGGTCATTACTTTAAAAAATTTTATTTTAATGACAAATAAATTAAGGACTATAGGGTTCAAGAAATTTGTTCCACGTTGCCTTAACCAAGATGCACTGGAAATTTTTTTTTGGAAGAATAAGGCAAAGAGGTGTGCGATACACAAATCCCACATATTCTTCATTTTGTAATATTTTTAAATCACTACTTGTTAATCAATTATTAAGCAAGCATTCCATCGGAGCTAATTGTGAAGATGATGAATGCAACATGCTGTTTACTTTGAAAAATTTCTTATCTTTCAGTGGTGTAAGTATATGACATATAGACTGGTATTTAGATAAACTTTTCTTTTTTTTTCAACAGGATAATGCAAATCGACCGAAAATAAATAAATGTTTTGATTTGCCTATTGATTTTGATGCCATAAAACCTTTAGAGCAAAACGCGATGGCGTATGTAAGCGGTTATATTGCTAAAACTTTGAAGATAAGAAAGTGCATAATTTGCAAATACAATGTTTTAAGCAGAGGGGAGGAGGAAGATTTTAGTGCCTTCATTAAGGAAAAAGAATATGGCGGAGGAATTGCAAAGCGTTTGCAATACTGTAATAAAGATATGTTAAAAAAATATATACAAATATACAATATAGCAACATATATACATATTGAAGAATAATATTTCTGTAGACAATCTTCTGCATAATATTGTAAATTTAATAAATACGAATGTCCAATTTAATTTTGTTGAATGTGAACATTCTGGAGCCTTTTTTACAACTATGTTATAGATTTATTATCACTGTATTAATTGGATTATAAAAATATATTGATACTAATTCTATAACTATGTTGTAAAAAAAAATAAGTTATGCAAAATATTTAAAACAAAATGAATAAATTCCGAATTCAAATTTTCCCGGGAAACGTTCTCCTTAACCGGTAGACGACTCTCTTTATGGGTTCATCATTTATAATGGGAGCTTACATTCTATACTTGCTATAATTATCTATGGTACCACCACAACTTTAAAGACAAAAAATTCCATACAAATAATTAAAGACGACTCTCTTTATGGGTTCATCATTTATAATGGGAGCTTACATTCTATACTTGCTATAATTATCTATGGTACCACCACAACTTTAAAGACAAAAAATTCCATACAAATAATTAAAAACCAAGTATTTATCACATTGGACACGCTACATAAAGCTTTTTGTTTTAATATTAACATAATAATTTTACTTTTAAAAAAAGTCTAGCATTAAAACTATTTAGTTTTAGCCATATTTTAATTAATGCGGCATAGGTTTATGGACATATTACGATGTAAAGACTTATTATAAGTTATTACTGATATCCACAAAAAAAAACATCGCATATGTGCGGCCGAGTATGTTTTGGTAGAAAACAATATTCACTATCTATGAATTGTTAAAATTATTGTAGGTCATTTTATCGATCTTTTTTGTAGAGTCAATGAAATTTTACAGCTGTATTTCGGCAAATAAAGAACAAACAAAGATATGGACCGACTTTAACTACATTTTGGCCCTAAAATTTGTAAATTTTTGATGAATTACAAATAAATTTCTTTTTGATTTTCAGTTAGATATTCATACGTATTCATCAGATTCGCATAGCTAGGGCGATATTCAGCGGTAACCCTGTATATATACAACGTCGTAGAGGCAAATATGTTATAGGTCAAGAAGGACAAGTGATATATACTATCATACAAAATAAGTAAAAGACGATTATATAGTAAATGCTTCGTTTTAACATATACTGGACGAGGGAAATTTTTGGCGGGTTCTCCTTTTTTCGTCAAAATTCATTCAACCACTGCTACATGAGAATAACTGTAGTCATCAACTCATACACCTTTCCTTCTCGCATAAAATTTCATTGGCCAGCGCCCTTCGGCGGCCAAAAATTGTATATTTTTTACCATAAATTTAATTTTCCAACTCAATCACAACGCGTGTAAGGAAGCAAATATTTATGACTGACGTGTCACTTGTATGTAAGCAATCAACATAAACAGTTGTATTTGGTTGTCATGGCAATGAAGTCGCGACTGTGCAGTCGTGTTTCTATTATATAATAACACAAACATTGGAACACATATTTAATGTACACCTTATTATAATTGTTAACATATTATTGAAGAATTTTCTTGTACTATTCTGACATATATTAAAACTAACTTCTCAACAAAAACAGAAATACTAAAAAGTATTTAATAACGCTTCTTCGCAACTTCAATGTATGTAAATATTTTAGCACAAACTAACTGAATTAACAACATAAATTTATCAAAAATAAATAACATCGTATGCTGAATAAAATTATACAGTGGTTAATAGATCATTGAATTAAAAAGTATAGTTTATAATTTACATTCGTCAAAAACTTTTTAATGTAACTGCGTATATTTCTTGAAAACCGCAATTTAATATCTATTCACATAAAAATAAGAAATAATCATAAATTAACTTCACTCATTTTAAGAATCAAGAGAATTTAACTAAATGATTTTACAAATGTGAAGATGTATATTTATAGCACAAAGAATAGAAGAAAAAAATCGTTTTTTCTAACTGTCCATATCCTGTTTACTAACAGGAAATGTATCCTAACTAACACACATTAAACACTTTCTTATGAATTATTCCATGTCTAACGAATTAACATTACACAACACGTCTCTTTTATTTCTAATGGCCATCAGCCACTGGCAAATGGCTGGTGTACTTGGCCGTATCGAAAACAATTATACGAATTAACATGCATAATTAATAATATTACATAACTATGTATGTATATATGTGTGTGTAAGTCTAATGGTACGTCTTATAAAAACGGACGGGCCCGTTTCTACACCGGCATTAATACATCTAAAGTAACTAAAGCGAGACGTGTCGGTATTTAAAATACCGCTTTCTTTTCTGAACTCTTCTTTTTTGTCGTTTTTGTTTGGACGCAATCTGTCGGCAGTTCATCGGTTGAACTGTCTTCGAGTCTTAAATGTCAACCGATCTAATAATATCTACAAAATTAAAACCGTATTGTCGGGATGAAACATATCCTCTTTTGTCGACGTTCTAACATATTTGTGCTCACATTTTTTATGTTTACTTTTTATGTTCCTAAAATTTCGGACAAAAAAAATTAATATAATCTTAAAAGTAACTTTATTACATTTTTTATTAAGTTTATCAAGAGGCCCATGCATATTTACAAAATTAACGATATGAATTGCCAAATTTCCAAACTTAGTCAATACTAAGTACAAGGTTATGTCATAAATAATTTCCATTTTTTAGAACAAATTGTAGCGATACGTTTACCATTACTCATCAAAATCTACGTGTAGTCCCAATACAGGCCGTCCCATTACGGGCCGCGTTTGGAAACTACCTGAAACAGTGCCAATACAGGCCGCATCCCTTTTTGACCAAAAACCGAGTCTCATTACAGGCCGCCGCGATGATTCATTAATTCCCATAGATTTAACAATATGCGGAATAGGAAAAACCCTAGATAATCAAGTTACTTTCACATTCAACAATATTTTAATGTGCGTAACATCCAGAAACTCTTAATAACCTATTATCCTATAATCCTAATCCTAATGCCTTATCCATTTGTGTGTATTGATGTATTTGCGATTACAAAATGCAAAATCTGGAATTAGATAATCGGAATATATTTATATTTCTCAGAAATAGGTCATTAGTCATATCTATTACCTGTACTTAATAATTACAAAATGACGACATTCCGACCAATAGGTGTATTTTCTAAGTTGTCATGGTTAAGTAGTTATTAGTATAATTATTAGTACGTAGTGAACTTCAATACGGTTAACACAGTGTGAAAATTAAAGTTGCAATGGATTGTGTTGAAATTATTGAGAGTGCAAGGGGAAATCCGCAAGTTCTCTATCAAGGATTTAAATATTGTTTGAAGAGGACTAACAAAAATTTTACCAAAAACTGGAGATGTGTAAATAGCAATTCAAAGTTAGAATGCAGCGGCAGAATTACAACGAACAATGAAAATAAGGTTATCCGCACCAGTCAACACAATTGTTTAGTAATACCTAACGTTGCATATACCGATGTTGAGAAGTGCAAATCAATTTGTAGAAAACGTGCCAGACAGGAAATGACATGCATACCAAAAGTGTATGAAGAAGAATTTTATCAAATTAAAGATAGTGGATTGGAATTTGTTACAAAAATGCCAGCATATGAGTCTGTAAAATCATCCTTGTACCGACACAGAAATAAAGCTCTAGGGGTACCTGCGTTACCAAAAACTAGAGCAGAATTTATAGTTCCCGATTATATAAATAAAACTGAAGATGGAGAGAATTTCACAATTTTTGATCAAGGTACGACGGATCGAATTATCGGCTTTGGAAGTAAGCTGGGTATACAGGGATTATCGTCAAAAAATACAATTTTTGGGGATGGTACATTTAAATGTTGCAACTCATTATTTGATCAACTATATACATTCCACGTGGATTTAAAAAGTACCGAAGAAACGACTAGTGTACGACCAGCGTTGTACGCGTTACTACCTAACAGAAAAAAAGACACCTACATAAAGTTGTTCACGTTAATGAAAGAACATATTCCAAATTTCAACCCAAGGAGCATGAAGATAGATTTTGAAACGTCAACAATATTAGCGTGCAGAGAAATGTTCCCTGATTGCAAACTCAAAGGTTGCAATTTTTACTTTAACCAAAGCATATGGCGAAAAGTGCAAGAATTGGGATTGGCTAAAAGATACAGGGAAGACAAAGACATCAGGAAGCATATAAAGCTTACAGCTGCATTAGCTCATTTACCTTCCCAATATATTGACGATGGCTGGCTGTATATAATGGAAAGCTCCCCCAATTTTAGAGAAATAATGGACTTTAATGATTATTTTGTGATACAATGGTTAGAAAATTCTATAGTGTAAGACATGTGGATATGCTATGAAGAACGTCATAGAACGACGAATGTATGCGAATCTTGGCATAGTCGTCTAAACAGGCATATTGGGAAGTCGAAGCCAAATCTAATGGAATTAATTATATCTTTAAAAAACGATTCAAGGCACTACGACATTATTCAACAAAGGATTGACCACAATATATCCCCAAAAAAGCGTGCTGCAAAATATATTCAAATGGATAGGAGGATAAATGGAATAGTGTCGCAAATACAAGAAAGTCAAGATGTAGAGCAAGCACTTCAAAATTAGCAAGTTTAATTAATTTTTAATATTTGCATTTTTGCTATATTTAGCAAACGTAATTAGTTTAATTAATTAATCAAAATTGTAAAATGTTGTATATGTTGTAAATATAAATAATTATGTATGTATGTTATAATAAACTTTATAATAAATAATTAATCATAATTGATAGTTTTTATTGCCAATTTCTCGTCGCGGCCTGTAATGGCACCGTTCAATCCTACATTTACGGCATAACAATTTCGCGGCCTGTAATGCTACTCCATTGCTCCGCGGCCTGTAATGGGATGGCCTGTAAAGGGACTAAGTCAAAATCTACAGGTCAGAACCCATTAACAATAAATAAGTATCTCCTTCAGCCCTATTACCGACGTAGCAATTATTTGTAATGTTGCGAGTTTTAGAGAGAGAAAGCTATGGAGACATTTAAGAAAATGTGCAGTGTACATTATATAAAGGAATTGTAACTAACTGGCAAATGCGTAGTTGGTTTGTCAAATTTCGTTCTGAAGATACGTCGTTGCAAGGTGAACCCAGACAAGAACGCTTATCAGACTTTCAAGACGATTCTTTGAAATCATTGGCGAAATACAATCTACGTCAATAATCGGCAATTTTCAAAGTTAAACACATTACAATCCATCATTTAGAAATGGTAAATCAGCAAGCCGAGTATTTGGATAGAAAGTTTTCTTTCACGGCAGAAAAATGACCAGTTTCTTAAACATATCATAACAGGCGGTAACAAATGAGTCACATAAAATAATGTTCAATGCAAAAGGCAGCAGATTGGTGAGAATAAGACTCTACAATCGATCCCAAAAGCTTAACTTCAGGAAAACAAAATATTATGTGTTGTGGTGAAACCATCATGGTATTATTTATTTCGACTTTTTAATAAAAATAATAAAAATAGCTTTTATTGTCCAACGGAAAACCACATAAAACACTTAACGCAGATTTATACGCCCATTAACTCAGGGTTTTCAAGAAAGTGTGATAAAAGAACGTCCTGCACTCGTCAATAGGAAAAATATTGTACTCCTTAGTGACAATACAATACAAGACCACATGCAAGAATAATATAGGAAAAAAAGTTAGAGATTGACTAACCTATTCTACTCTAGATGCCGTTGACCTTGCACCATTTGCTTAAGAAAGACCTTTTTCGATAGTTGCAAAAGACTTTAACGGGGAAAAATTTCTAGAATGACGACCAAAGGCATCAATAAGTTACGTGATCAATGGCCTTACTTGTAAATAATGACGATAGATTAGGATAAAATTGCTGTTTATTTTATTGAGAATTAAAATTGTTTTACTGAAACGGAAATTATTTATGACTCAACCTCAATTTACATCTAATTTAATTTTGGAGACATAGGAAAATTCTTAATTTCTTCTAAACGAAAATATCAGAAAATGTATTTATCTTATAAACCTGTATTCTTCACGCTACAACTAGTTTAATTCATCACTAAAACTCTGAGTATCCGATATAAATAACTTCCACAATCGTGAGTGTATACATCACAAGTGACCGGTAAAAATCTGGAATCAAATACTATGGACTTATGACTTGAGATTGCAAGTGTTTGATTAAGAGGTACCATTGTTATCAATAAAGCTCATTTTCAGCAAATAACACCAGAGATAGTTAACATCATGTACAAATAATTTATAAACTATACCTGATTAAATGTTAAAAACTCTGATGAATTAAAACAATTGAAAATAAATTTGGTGGAATGATAGGAACCAATCTTCGTAAATATTGTACATACAATATATTAACTTTAATATGCGCTAACAAAATTAATTTTATATTAAAAGCAAATATTTATGCCCCAATTATGTGTTTACAACTAAAATACATAGCAGAACGAAAAATGCTTTTTTAATTTACTAATTATTCTTAACATGAATTCTTTTCTACACTCCGAGCACATCATCATATACCACGATAATAGTTATGAATAAATTAACAGCCTATTACTAATGCATAAATTATAACAACATAAACAGAACATATAGAATTACTTAAAACCAGTAAAATCTAATTTATTTTATAAAATTCTCCAGTTAAACACGCATATTATAAACTAATTGCAAATTAGATATTAGTTATTATATCATTTTTATTACGTACCAGTATTCGCTTTTCAGGTTACAAATTTTTATAAAAATCATTACAAAAATAAAAACAAAAAAGCATTTATATCTTCAGCGGCGTACAACAGGTGACCTGCTGATTACTATCGAGATTACTTTGGATCAAATAAAGGAGAAGAAGAGTTAGAAAGAAAATACATTTGACAGAAGTCTGACGATAACTTATTAAAAAGTTAGTTTGGGATGAATGCGATGATGCGAAAAGGATGAAGATCACGTCAGTTCACCGGCAGTCCAAAGATAAACTCCTTCAATTATCAGATAAGGTGAAAAGGGTAGTTATGAGTAAAGGGTGAGATATCCTTTCATACATAAAATTGAAGAGCTAAACCGAATTAAGCACGAAGTATATGATGAGAAAAACTTTTAGCACGGTATTAAAATTAATTAGATTGAGTATGAGTTATGGTTCTTTAGTTTCAAAATATATTCTAATAACATTTACATTTGCTATTATTATACTGTATACAAGAAAAAATATTATATCTAAACCAAAAATTATTAATGAATCCAGAAAAATTCTCCTAAAATATCTTTTTTGCATAAAAGTTTACAGGTACCTAGATATATATTTTGGGATATAAAACAATAATAGCATTTTGCCTCAGAATTATTACTATTATTAGATAAGTAGGGCAATTACATACTCACAAATCTTACGTTTTTTTAATATATTACGTTTTGCGATCAAAACGTAAACATTATATAGGCTAATATAATGTCTAAATAACAGTAGTGTTCTCAAGTGGCATCTCTTACGTCTGTTGACCAATTTCTATTTGAAGTTCTATCAATGGATGGGGTAGAAAATTTATGTGATTGTCTATACTGTTACGTGACGGCGTTTTTTACTTTTTTAACGTACAAAACGTCCTTTACACATTATTATATTTCTAAATCTTCGTGTTGATACATGCAATGGGGCAACAGTTATCATACAAAGTATTTTGGACTGACTTACTTCAATAATTGCTATATTTCACTTGCTTACACATCTCCAAATCCCAACACCGTAAACTCAAACAAGTTTAATGATGGTTTTGCATATAAGAAGTCAGGTCTCTTATGTCCATTTGAACTTTCGTCCAATTAGTCAGCTTGCCTTTGCCTTTGTCCATTTGTTTGCATTTCTTCATAATGTGCCCTTATCAGTTTAGCGTACGATCTAGATTCATCCCAAAATGCTTCGTACTTAAAAATTATGGTATATGGATATGGATTTTGATATTACTTAGGTATAATGGTGGGCATTGATCTAGTTTTTGAACGTCACTTGAACAGACTTTCTTATTAATTTAAATTTTTCATTTATGTAACCATGATTGTGTGTTATTTCGATGTGTTTGTAGAACTGTGGAAGATATTTCTGGATCTTTATCGATTACAAGGATTAGTGTTTTTAACAAAAGTAACTGTTTCTCTACTCAACTCTACTGGTTAAAAAGATCACTGCGAAAAGTATGTAAAATAGTGATATAGTAACACGTCTTATGGAACACCAAATCTCATGAAAAATTATCACATGCGCCACTACCAGCAGAACTTGTTATAACGCGCTGGGGCACATAGATAGAAGATGCATTCTATTATCACTTGCATTTTGACAACGTTAAAAGTATAATACAGCCACTGGATCCGAATGATGCCATCTTTGCTTTACACGTCCAACAAGTATTTATGGACCCTACTATTCAGGTAAATTCAGCCAATATTCATGGACATTATGCTAGAATACCTGTAAGCATACGCTATCTAGATATTACTCCGACCAACTCACAAAATTCAGTAACTACCGCATGAATATTGTATATGATCTTGGTCAATTCCTTTCCCAATTACCTGGAGCTGCTGCTGATAATGTAAAATAAAATTTGAAGTAGTTCTAAATACCCCTGACTGCTGATCCCTATTTATAACAATGGCAAGTATAAATTTCGATCTGGAATAGACCAAGTCCTCAATAGAATTTCTGTTCTATCTTCCCTTTTCATCACTGAAAGACTCATTAATAATACTCCAAAAACGCAATAAAGGTAGAATTGGAAATGTTCACCAATACATTTCCTGTCCCTGCTATATTGAGATCTTGTTCGAATATTAAGTCAGTGAAATTGCTAAAGTTAAAGTATAAAACTGCTATTACATAGTGCTTGCTTATTCGAACAATTCTATTACAATCTCTAGCTACTTACTATAATAGCTATTTGTTATCATTCTATTCATATACTTATTGCTGAATATATTGTTAAAAATATTACAAAGATCACTTTGAAGATTTAATACTTTTTTAAACAAAGGGACGTAAATTTACTTTAGAACGACAAACTAAAAGTCACGTAAAGGAGCAAAGAAAAATAATTGCAAAATTGTAAGTGCTACGTAAACTAATAATTTGCTTTTACTGACGTTCTTACTTTTAAATGTCCTTTTCAATCTCTTATGTCAAGGTCTCTACGATACTGATGCCCTAGTGTTAGCGTCATTTTAAAGTTTCCCTAAAGGTTCTTTAAACTATCATCTCGATCTGACCCATCCCACTATATTTTGTATTCCCTATTCTTCTCTTAATATTGCTTCTTATCCTATCTCTGAACGTGAGAACTTTGATTCATTGTTCCCTTAATTTTTGTGATTTTCACTCTCGTTTCGGCAGCACAAGTTGGAATTATGCAGGTTTTGATGATTCGAACTTTTGCTTCCTTCTGACAAATCTGTTTGTTCAGATTATTTCTAAATGAAAACTTCTAATCTCCGTTACTTTGTTCCAACCTCAGTCAATTGTCTATTATTTAACATGTTCACTTTTATAGATAGTTAAAACTTATTACTTGTTGAATAGTTTTATCATCTTTTAGTTGCTATAAGCCTGATATATTTGTCGGATGTTGCTACCAAAACCATGGCATCTACTATGTAACCCCTTATATAATTTGACCGATTAAATTGTTGAAAAGTAGCGCGCTTAAGTTTTCTCATTGTCTAATGATTGTAGCTATCTAAATTTGTTAATTGAGACCACATTCTTCCATCTTTATTTTAGCTTTATTGTTGTTTAAATTATTATTTTTGTTCTTTGTTTTAGTATCATATTCTAGATAAGCTAGTATTTTAGTAGTATGTAAAAATAAAAATAGTGTTTTTAAATCCAGAGAGGTGTTGATATTTTCATCAGTTAATAATTATCAAGAATTAAGTATGGCTTACACTTTTATTCAAATATATTTATAATACTAGTTTACAAATGTTGAAATAAATAAAAAGGAATTCCTTAATGCAATCTGTAGGCACACAATTACATATGACAATAAAATTTAATTGCTAGTAATATCATACCACCAGCGCTATCAGAGTTGTTTACATGTCTAGAAGACCTCTGCTTGTCCCACATGCAGAAAGGAAATACGTAATGTCAACGTATTTACAAATGATGTGACTTCAGCACTTTTTAAAATATGTAGCAAAAAATTGAACTATTGCGTCAATACGTACATATATAAACAAACAAATTAAACATATTAATAATTAATTGACGAGGGAGATAAATGTAGAAGCTCCATAACATAACAAAAGTTAAAATAAAATAACACAGATCAAAACATATATTAACTAAATTAAGTATTATTTTAAATAATTAATTGGAAGTCAATAATTCAGCATTACTAAATTTAAAAGTTTAACATATATTTGTTACTGTTAATTATAATTTAATTTAGCATATTTGTAATTATGTATATTGGCTTTGTAAAGTTTTGATTAATTTCAATTTCTGCCTTAATTTCGACCCCCACACACAGTGTTATTATATAAATGTTAGGTTAGAATTTTCTGTATTACAATTTTTTCATCACCTGATGAAGCTCTCGTAGAGCGAAAAATTGTAGTGTTACAGTTAATATGATTTTTCTATTTTCCATTCGTAATTAACTCATTATGAAACCCAAAACAGTATCGAAATGAACTTCATTTTAATACGTTTTTTTTCATTTGTCAAGGTTAGCATTATTCGAACATAGAAGTTGCTTTGATTTTAAGAATTTAAATACATAGGACACGTAACTCAGTTGAAGTACAAGATGTATTATTAGTTTTCTATGTCGCTCATGTTCATATTTTTAAATGAAATATTAAGTAATGTTACCAAAAATTAATAAATATTTCGCGGATAACAATATTTTAATTTGGAAATGTCAAGTATCAATGCGACCAACTGTATATTTTATATAAAAAACTTAATTAAATAATTTCAATTTATTAATGTAAAAAAAAATGCTAAATAGAAAAAAAATAGTATAAAAAACGCGTTTCATAAGGCCTTTGTCGAACTCGTTCTTTAGAAAACACGCTCGTTTTCTAAACATGAACTTGTGCGACAAAATGATGCCTTATGATGCTTGTGTTTTAATATACTATTTTGATCTCGGTTTATTTTAACATTTGTTATAAACATATTAATAATTTAAATTCAAACAATACAGTGTCACCAAAGCTTGACAAATTTCATCAATTAAGCATTATATAAAAAAATACTCGTGCCTTGAGCTATTAATTATTGAAAATTTAGGCTCAATAATGTTTTGATGTATTGACTATTTGTATGCATTTTTTTTCAATTCATGTGTATTTTGAATGAAAATCGGAACGTTTAACTATATTATTAAAATACAATTATTTTAAAAATTGTATATACGAAACAGGGCATTACACTCCAATTTGAAAATGCCGACTATTAGAAAAGAAATTATAAGATACAGTAATAAATACAGAAACAGAAAAATTTCCAAATGACCTTACATTGTATTAGGAGAATATATTCCATTAGACGCAATCGGCAATTGGAAATGTTTATAAACTTCTTGGAAATGTTTATAAACTTCGCTCAGAACATCCCGGCGTAATACAATGAAGATTTTGTGTTTGACTTACTCGGACACCTGCTCTCGCAGCGATAACAATAACAATATAGTCATGTGGTAAGAATGTCCGTTCTCTACTTATTAGTGTCAGTACTTTTTATGGAGAAAAATAAATAGTATTGGTGCTTTAATTTTTAAAAAGAATACGGCTTCCTTGAAATATAACTTTAGACTGAACATTAATTAATATATCTTCGTTTGACTGTGAACCACGTGCTTTTTTAAAAAAACTTGTTGCATCTGAAAACAGAAGTATTCATTTGGTATAGATTTATGCAACGTAGTATTGAACGAAACGATTGTATTGGCTCCAAATTGTTTAAAACCAACAACCAAAACCAACCAAGAGTAACGTCTTCTATCTAATATTACACCTTCGAAATATTGTCAAAAAATTACAACTAAAACAAATAGGAAGAAGCGGCAATAAATTAAGGGTACGCTTTATATGGCCATGAAATTCTTCAAGGTTTAGATCGAGAACAAGTTTCTTAAGACCAACGACACCTGCAAATTATTAGTTACAGACCGCAGTGGAGATACAAATTTCAAATGGGCGTACATTGTACAATCGACCTCAATCAGTGAATAATTTGGTATCAGATCACTAAAAATAATGACCTCTATAGAATCCTCTTAATAAATTGCGTAGATAAACTTTGTGTAAATGTTCTTTCATTTAAAGACGGCAGACTATGTGCCCGGTGCATGGTGAAAAGAATCATTTCACCATCTGTACTAAATATTATTTTTCATTCCTCTAGCTTTGTTTACATATCGGAGCAGAAAAACATATATTTAGTAGTTATAGAACTTATAGTTTATAGTTAAAGATGGCAGACTATGTGCCCACAGTGTCAAATTTAATATAATATAATAAATTTAATATATATATGTTTATATACTGAGAAGGATTGTTCGACGTTGAGAGATGTTATATTTGCATAGTTAAAGCGCTCTTTGTATCTGTACAATGGATCTTCAGTATTGGTAAAAAGTTCCCCTAATTTTGTAAAATTTACATTTTTATCTAATTCTTTATTTATAGTTATAGTTTATATTTAGTTTCCTAAATATTTCCATACATGCATTTATCAAAGAGATAACAGAATTTGGACATATATTTTACAGTTCTAAATCAAAATAAAAAAAAAAAATTTTGTATTTCTAACAATGAACGAAACATTTATTCTAAAGAAAAAGTGGTATTATTGGCAATAACAGATGCACCTTCAAAACATATTTATATTATAGTATCCAAAACAATATTTAGTACACATGGTGAAATGATTCTTGTCTGTCTGGCACATAGTCTGCCGTCTTTCATGCTCATGGAATATACAAAAGCACAACAAAGTAATTGATGTCAAATTCGCGGCTAAATGCATATTACTTCTAGGGCAAGTAATTTATTGCACTCGCCAGAATAGGCAAAATATTTTTTGACTATGTATTACAATGACTCCCGCCATTAAATTTTAAAAGGCGCCCAAGAATATCACAATAACATCACAATCCCACTGTAATACGCACCGCTTTATTTAGAACAATACACGAAATTCATTCACGTTTGCGTCGCGGTCCAAAAACATTACGGTACGAGTCCATAATCGTGGATAAGATGAAAAGTTTTACATACATGCATGGTCTGCTTGAATGATACTACGAATTTGGTACAAAACATCATTCAAAAAAAGGTGGCATCTACCAATATTATATCGTTCATGACAGACAAACATAAAAATTTGTTTGAATCTCTTTACATAAAATAAATTGTTCTTTTCTACATTATTCGAGACAGTAGATACAATATTTTTCAAATATACTTTCTATTGTTATTCAAGTTAAAGCGTGTAGAAATTTGGGTTACCCTCGATAACAATTAACAACGCATTGCAACCTCGGCATATTAAAAGGCGCCCAAGAATATCACAATAACATCACAATCCCACTGTAATACGCACCGCTTTATTTAGAACAATACACGAAATTCATTCACGTTTGCGTCGCGGTCCAAAAACATTACGGTACGAGTCCATAATCGTGGATAAGATGAAAAGTTTTACATACATGCATGGTCTGCTTGAATGATACTACGAATTTGGTACAAAACATCATTCAAAAAAAGGTGGCATCTACCAATATTATATCGTTCATGACAGACAAACATAAAAATTTGTTTGAATCTCTTTACATAAAATAAATTGTTCTTTTCTACATTATTCGAGACAGTAGATACAATATTTTTCAAATATACTTTCTATTGTTATTCAAGTTAAAGCGTGTAGAAATTTGGGTTACCCTCGATAACAATTAACAACGCATTGCAACCTCGGCATATTAAAAGGCGCCCAAGAATATCACAATAACATCACAATCCCACTGTAATACGCACCGCTTTATTTAGAACAATACACGAAATTCATTCACGTTTGCGTCGCGGTCCAAAAACATTACGGTACGAGTCCATAATCGTGGATAAGATGAAAAGTTTTACATACATGCATGGTCTGCTTTTGTAACAAAGAAAAAGAGTCAATTTGTGCGAATCGCCGAAGCAACGATCAAACATACATACATTCACAGGACACAAAATAAAACACAAAAGAAAAACTCAACCTTGTACATATGCATATGATTGTATGTATTTGTGTCGGCCGCAAAACAATCCGTATTTGAAACCGCTTAAATGAAGCAATTTAAGAGGTTTTAAATGCAACTCAAGTTAAAGTAGCCAGACAAATGTACACAAAAAAGTAAGAAAAATCAATGCTTTATGTAATCATACATTTAATTATATTTTTGATTTCTTTTTAACAAAAATATACAACATCCAATTGACTTTCCAAATTATAAACTAAAAACAATGTTTGAAAATAAGCAACATCTACCTCAATGGATATTTTGCTATAGTTTTGCCTAAATCACTACACTACTGCATCTATTCTTGTTTTCGAAATCGTTTTCATGAGCTGTTTCACAATAGTCTTTGATAAAACTTTATATAAAAGAGTCAAAAGTGTAGAAATCAGGTTTTCCTTCCAGAATATTGGACGCTTAGAATCAAAGCATCTTCTCAGAAAGTTAGCATGAAGTCGTTTTCTTAGCTTTTCATCTTCATAGGTTTTGCTTCATATGTACAGTTGATAAAGTATTTCTTTGCAGTTCGTACTGCCCAAAGTGCGAACCGCTTATTGTACTTTATCTCTTTCTAACACACAGAAATACGCACAGGAATACTACACACGTTAGTCATTTTAAGGTATTCTTATGCCTTAAATTTGGTCATGTGACTGCAAAGAACTACTTTATGAACTGTATATCTCTCTTGGTATTTGATCATGCTTCATTGCTTTTCTGACGTGATAAAGTCGTCTTAGCTGATTCTCTTCTCACACCAAAGATCTCATATTTATTTTGGTCCAAAATTGTTTTACCTTTTATACTACGTGGAGTTACTTGTAATGATTGTACATTCTCTCTGTTTTTCAGTGGTTGCTCATGATCCAAGTTGTAAATTAATTAGGATGAATACGTATCACAGGTAACTGCTAATAATAAATTGTCACGTAGTATAACAACTATGAATTGAGGATTGTTAAAGCTTTGCAATAAATGTAAATAATTTTCAGCAATATAATCAATTCGAAATCTAGAAATATTCAACATCTTTATAATCAATAATGCTAAGCTAAATATTTAATGAAAATCTACATTAATGTCGAAATTCTTTATAATAATGAACATTTTTTCAAATTCAAAAAGTTTTGCCAAAATTCTTAATAATTGAATATTGAATTAACCAGTACTTGTAGAAAAGAAGTCGTTAGATGATTGGCGAGCAACGAAGAACATGTAATAACGGAGGCACCAAATTCGACAACTACAGAAACCAATTTTGATAACATGGGTGTCACGATGCTTGGTCGTACGAATATGGAAAAGAAGCGCGAGTTAGATTGTCATGTGCAGGCTGATTATCCTTCATCAAAAGTTTTTATAGATAAAAATAACGTGTATAGACGATCCACCAGTTTTGACACGCCCTCTATTTGTATTCATATCAAATGGCAACATACCCTATTCATATTTTGATAAATGAATGAAGGTAGAATATTTTTTAATAAATATACTTAAGGAAGAATTAAAGCCGGATGTGTACAAAGAAATCCTAACAATAACACCCTTAAGTGACATATATATATTGACATTTCCTTCGCACACAAAAAGACAACTGTAACATACTAAATGCGGGATAGTATTTATCGATTTGTTCCTGTTCTGTTAAATTCTTTTAAATTGATTAATTAGATGAAACCCCGCATGAATTACAAACGTTACGTTACTCGTCCTTGGAATTAGGAAGGAACGCATTTCAACCTTTGTAATCCAGTTTAACAACCACCGTGAGTTACATAAACGCAGAGAGATTCTTCAATTATTGTTTTCCCAAGCACACACGTCGTGTATATTACAATACACCACATCGTATACGACATCGCATTCGGCCTATGCACACATCCTATGCGCTGGCCTCCTTTGAATGTTAGCTGCTGCCGTATGTCGGTTGCTAAAGGGCGAATAACTTTAAAGAGTCGAGTGCCGATGTTTACTATACAGTAGCTGTTTGTCATAAACGTTATGACTGCAATAACAACGTTTACTGATGGTTGTAAATCATGAATTATAACAGTTTCCATCGAGGACCAAGATAAATCGTGGAATATGTATATATGTAATGTCATAGTGGCGAATCTAATTAAATTTACATACTTCAATTTAAAGTATGTCGCCTTCTAAAGATATAAATCATTCATGAAGAGCAGCTTTTTATGCGGGCAATCATAGTCATTTGATATTGACAAAAATGTACATACAGTATTATCGTTAAACAATGTGATCTCGGTCTAGAACAATTCAAGTAAATTCGGAAATAACTTATTTGTACAAAAGTAGTCAAACACTTCATTTTTTATTTATATTTTAATATATTTATTTGTATTATCGAATTCGTATGTCTATTCTATTGTGTATAAAAATAATTTTCATTTTCAATTTATTTTCCCATCTATCTTTATTGCAAATTCAAGATAAAATAAACATGTGCAATTTAAATCCATTATATACCAGAACAGAGTGTTGTCAACATCGCTTTGATTTGTTAACTACTTACCATTCTAAAATCTCCCAAATTTAATACAAAACCCCCTGAATTAATGTATTTCAAAAAATTAAAAAATTTACTGGCACAATTATTTTAATATTTTTTTGTGCGTATGAAAGTAATTAAAGTAATACTAACTAAAATAAATATTTCCGTCCCAAAGCAACTTATTGGAGGCTTTATAAAATGCGATTTTTTGTTAAGAAATAAAATTAGTTCTGATTTTTCAGACATAGTGGGAGACTAACCTATAAATTGGCGGTAATTGGTTCTTATGACCAATCACTAGATCTGTTGGTTTATCGTGATGTCTCTACACTCCATGAATATAAATCCATGTAAAAGATAAACGAACAAAATTCCGAAGAAAAGCGACCGTATATTATTCCCTCCTTCTCAGGATGTTAATTTTTACATTTTGCATATACAAGATATAAAAAAAAGTATTGCAATATATAATAATGATCTATAAAATTACTGCTGTAGATAAGGAAGTCATCTAAAAAAAACCTAAAAATTAATTTCCTCTAATTATTTCATTCAAGGTTAAAAAAAGTAGGGGAAACCCCCAGGTGAAGCACCACTGCAGAACAGTGAAAACGGTGTTTTTTTTCTTAGTTACATCTTTTAAATAGTTCATTTTTATAACTTTCACTTTAAAATTAAGTTATCTTCTGCCATTTCTTTTAGTTTTTTCAATCTTGCAATAAACAAATAAATTTCACTTGACGTTACATATGACATTTTTTATATTTATTCTTGGAATAAACAACTTAAGTATGACCTCATATTTACAGAACATTGGCTAAAAGTTATTGCTGCTTACTTTAATTAAAAATGGGTTTGATATTAACGATTGATAAATATTTTTAATAACTTCTAGAGCAAATACATAATGAGCTAAATAGCTAAATGTGTAAAAACGAAAAATATATTGTTTTTCGAATAAAAAAAAAGATAATGGAAATGTTTTATTTCATTTTCACTTGAGGGAAGTGAAGCAACTTTATGGGTCTATATGAGCAAATATTTCAATAAATACAAAAAAAATTATTAGTTATATTAAATATTTATTAAAATGTGTTAAACATCTGATTAGGTATTATGTATATTGTCGAACAATTCTCTTGTTTTGGGAGTTAGCTTCAAGCATATTTGGTACGAATCTTCATGGTCAAGACAATCTGTTTATTGCAATGAAAATACATACATAAATCTAAAGCTTATACGTCTGACAGGCCTAGAGGTACCAATCTAAACCTCCTGCTTTTTAATATATTTCTGAACGATTACTTACTGCACCATAGATCCAATGATGTAAAAATATATAACATAATTAACAATTTCAAATGTTAAATATTGGAAACTACTTACTAAAACTTAAATTAAGAATATAAAAGTTATGCGTTATAAGCTGTTATTTTTCAAACACATTTTTCTTCCGATCAGGTTTGCTTTTAGAATCTTAAGACTTGCTATAAGAATGCAAGTAAACTAAAGTACAAAACTATTATATGAAGCACTATTTATAATATTCAGCATGTTTCAATAACATGTGCAAAATAATTATATTCTATTACCAAATACAGTCATGATAATGAGACTAAAAATTCGGTCCAAAATTTGATTAAAACGCAGAGAGAGCATATATGAATATAAATTTGCATCAAATTTAAACTCTTCCTTAGATGTATTATATTTATTTCTTTCATGCGTATTGTCACTATATGCGTTTTTAAGCTTATTTTAC
The DNA here is from genome assembly GCA_935421215.2 of Melolontha melolontha. Taxonomy (NCBI): domain Eukaryota; kingdom Metazoa; phylum Arthropoda; class Insecta; order Coleoptera; family Scarabaeidae; genus Melolontha; species Melolontha melolontha. Next base: position 120,062,181 of record OW285239.1, on the reverse strand, counting down.
GTACATAAATATATGCTTTCCTTTTTCTTCCAGTAATTTGTTTCTTAGCCAAGGTTATTTTATACGTAAAGCTCTATAGTATTATGTTTGTATATTATAAGTATTATATGGCTCGGTTCATTACATAAACATTATATGTATTTGTTTATAAACAGTTTCGAATTTATATACTTAACTCAAAATTAAGTATGAATATAATAATGACTTTTTTATATTAAGCTCTAAAGGAAAGTATTTTCCAGTAATTTTCAGGAAAAAAAACCGTGAAACAATGGTTTACATGACGATCTAATAAGTGCATAGAACATCAAGAAAATTTTTTTAAAAAAATTGTAGAAAACAGAAAAGTAAAGAAAATTGAGTATGAAACATAGGGCGTCAAAATACCGTAACAGCGAGTGACAGCAATACAAGGTTGAATAAACATCTTGGAAGCCAAATTTATTCTAAAACTCATCATAATGAAACGAAAAGTAAGTGCTCTGTCTAATTTTATCGTTTTATTTTATTAATTTTTTTAAATTTTTCATTAAAAGATTTGTACTGAAAGTCTAACGAAATCAATGCTACCGTAGCAATCAAAATGTTACAAATGTCTTTCGATGATAATTCCTTATCAAAAGCAAGAATATTAGATTGGCATACAAAAAACACGAAGGCCAACCACTACAACCATTTGTACAAAATAACAAATTCAAACGAAGAAAACCTCCTACATTCCAATGGTAGCAGAATTGTTAAACTCTGAGAAGCAATATCAGAGATTCCACTATATAGATCCACTTCATTTGATGAGATTCGAAAAAATCTAATACACTCTCATAAAATTAGAGGCACATGTATATTTAATAATAAATTTGGTAAAACTGATAGAAGTCGTATGTGTAACAGTAAAAGAAGTTAACTATTTAATAATTTAGTGAATTATAATTAACAAAATAGTTACAGTACGTCTCGAAATATAAATATTATAGTTATTCTTTAATTTACAATTTTAAAATCTCATTAGACAAACGCAAGTTTTAACAACTTACATAATAAAAAGTCTTTCTTTGGAGACTGTGCTTAAGTAAAAACTTTAAAAAAAGTAAAAAGGTATAAAACCCCTTACCACAATTAATACTCGTATCCTAAATACGTTTTTTGACAATAAGTTGTCATCCTCAGTAGGTAAAATTAATAATCAGTGTTGAACATGAGGCACAGTAAAGCTAGCACAAAGAATCGCGAAATACTTTACAAGACGTCCATGTATACGTGCATACGTGTAAAGTGTTTAACGATTCTTTATGCTAACTTTACTGTCCCCCATGTTCAACACTGTGATTATTAATTTTAACTACTGAGGATGAGAACTTATTATCGAAATACGTATTTAAGATACGAATATTAATTGTGATAAAGGGTTTTATAACTTTTTTAAGTTACATGAACTCTCTAGGAATAGTATGTTCACTTATCTGCTTATCCAGAAACCCCATCTAACAATTCTAATTATTCACTCTAGATCAGTACATTCATAACGTTCATCTTGAATGCATTATTAGCAAGCATTACAAATGTGGTGCAGAATGACCCATAAAAATGAGGAAACGCGATCAACAAAATTAATGTTTGATGAAGAAAGGTAATTCGTCTAGATATTCTTTCCAAATTAAATGTAAATAGAAGAGCCGTGTTGGTCTGGTCGATAGGTCACTAGACTAAGTCTAATCAACCGGGTTCATATTCTAGTCTAGCCAATAATATCGATGGCGTCTTTTTCGGTCCTCGCTCTACTCAGGCTAACAAAAATGAGTACCTGGAGGTCGAACTCTGAGGTAATAATAGGCGGTCGGTGCGTAACGCTAGTCACGTTACTATCCTAGTATACCGAAGGGCTCAAGTCGTAACAAGCTTACCATGTTATCACTCCAAGAGCCTGTAGGGCTAGTTACGGAGACTATTATTAAATATAAATAGAAAATTTTTTCATTCACTGTTTTGAACAGAATGAAGGATCAAACTGTTGTGAACAAAGGCAGACAACAACCAGAACGGAAAAATATTCATTACTACTAGTATCTAAAATTAAAGCGGAATGTAATCGCAACCAATAATATCGTTAAAAAAACAAGTTTAGATATACATTGTGATTGAAAAATCGTTACAATATCGCAGAAATAGGTAAACTCCTCCATTGAGAGAAAATATATCCAGATTTAGCTGTGGAACAACAGACAAATAAATGTGCGATAAATTAATACAAATAAATTTGAAATGTTTAGTCAAAGACACAGATCATTCAATAATAATCAACATAAATAGAAAAATTATCGGAAATGTTGAAAACACGTGTCAAAATTTACTGCAAAGTATCGGCATTAATATCAAACCGCAGAAATTTTATTGAAAAATGAGCACATTACAGAAAATGACAGAAATCTTACGCAAAAACATTAGTCCTGTAAGTATCGCGACAGAACGTGAGCAAAGATCGATTGCCTTATGTAGTAAAGCTAAAAATTTTAAAAATTATCTTCAAAGTAAATAAAATCCCCTTCCAGAAATAAAATATATACTTTTTCACCTTCATAACCGTATTAGTAAAATTGTTAAAAAATAAACTTCACGAGACATGTGATCAAATATCGTTAACATCAACTGGCAAACAATATTATACTGAATGTTGTCAGTTCGTGCAAGTAAATTATAAATTATGCATTAAAAATGAAACAAGTTGCTTGTTGTCCAATACCAAACTGATTGAAATAGCAAAATATCAAATTAAAAAAGTTAGAAACAATCCAGCATCTAGTATAGGCACAATTACTGTTGAACAGACCAGGGGCTATGAATCCGATATTGAAAGAGATTCATGGCAATTCGAAAGTGAATCAAGAAAGAAAAACGCACGACAGTAGAAGTCGTTTCCAAAATTGAAATTGCTACCTTTAACTTGTTCTTTTAATCCAGTTGATGACATGAAGAATCGATGTGTCCAAGAAATTGGAATTTGTTGGCATAAGTGTAGGTATCTCAATCGTTTATGATTACATACTTTTAAAGCAACCAAGTAAATTCTAATGAAATATTGAATCATAGTTGAGGTTATTTAGTAGTCTTCTATACATTAAAAATGTTAATATGTTGTTTTTTATTAGACTGACTTTATAGTCAAATTACACCTATATTAAGGTTTCACTTAATAGAAAAAATTATCTTTAAATGGAGTCGAAAAATATACAACCTAACAAATATACGTTTTTAAATTTCGTTGCATTAAAATAATAGTTTTAGACAATATGAATCGAAGGATTTAGAAATTTCAAATAAAGAGATATTTAAAAGTTACCAAAAATATTAGGAAAAAATTTCCGTATATAAAATCTAGTTTGACGAGAAATTATTTTCAAGAAAATAAAAAAGGAACAGGTGTGTAGTGTATTTGTCCAATGTGATCTTCAATACAAGACTACACATGTCCATAAAATCTCATGGGCCACATGAAACGGTTAAAATGTGTAACCAATACTTCACATTTGTCCTTGAATGAGTTTTTTATACGTAGAGATCCGTATAGAAGAACAAGAAATATACTAACGTATGTCTCCTGTTAAGTCAGGTAATAAATTCAATTAGAAGTATTGGTAAGGAAAAAAACGTTATTGAATAAGCAACGCGCAAATATGCATTAAATTTCATCTTTGTAGTTATATTTAGTTGAACGCAATTGATATTCATCTCAGCAAATCGAGAAAAAAAAGGTACACGCACTAGCTATCAAGTAACATGGAAAACTGTACGATTTAAATTATATTACTTAAGAACACGTCAATACCGATATGTTTTCTTCAGTTATTCAATAAATATACAAATGTTAATATAATAATTGAGAATTTTAAATGGAAAACAGATTTTAATGACAAAAGCAGACATTTTGCATTTAAACAGACATGTGGGATCCAACCAACACCCTTCTATGGGACAGCTGTCTCCACTAGGGCTAGCCAAACCGACAAACCTATACATTCCACCCTCATTTTAACATATGTTTTCGAGAAAAAGAAACTTACCATCACCTACTAAAACACATTCTTAAGATTTCAAAACTTCCTTAAATTCATTGTTTCATTGTTGAAAACAAAGGGTGTTAAGTAAGTTCATCTTGCTTAAGAATCATTTGTAACTTAAATGTTAATAAAACTGCTAAAATACATATTATTTTTCAGTCCGGCAAGAATGGATGAACTATATGACAAAAAAACAACTTCCCAGGTAGTTTATAAAATAAAAACCGGCGCGAGATTAATACAAATAAAAATGTTTTTTTCTTAGAAACTGGTAAGTGTAAAAACACCATTTTATTCATTCCTTATGAATGATGGTATAAAGAACAAATTATAATTTATGATTTGTAAAAATACTCACCTAAACTGCTAAAATTCCTTAAAAACTACACACAAAACGTAACTACACAAAGCCGGCGCAATATTCAGTTCAACTTTAGATTGACTGAAACGCGCATAATCCTTAACGAAGATGGCGGCTGGAGGGGCTGCTGCAAAATACACTAATGTCATTGGTTTATTTGATTTAGGACGCTTCAGGTTAACCAACTTGAATTTTGGAACTCGAAATCTTGTGGTAGGGTGTGGTATTGCTCTATTTACTATTTAAATAATTGCTTTAGAGAAAATATTAGTTTACTCTTACTAATTTTCATAATTAACAAAATTCCTTTATGATACGTTTCAAGAAATAATCTATTATTTTATTTTGCATTTATATCAAATAGAAAAGTTTACAACTAAAAATACAAATTTCTTGAATTCATTCCATAACATTTTCTAATCTAACACTAGCTTAATTTTTGATATGAATCAAAACGTATTATTTATGATAGTATGTATTTCAATTATCACATTACATGAAAAAAAAACGTTTAAATTATCTCATCTGATCTCAATTAAGATATCTGTTTTATCTGCACTGTCAGTAATCGAGTTCATATCGAGTTGTCAAATACAAAATATATAAATGTATAAGCGGAAATATGATTTAATAGTTATTTTTAATGAGTATGTACTGTAAGTTGAACGTCTCTTTAATAAAAAATTAAATTAGTAACAAAAAAAAATATGGAAATAATTGAATATTTGAAAAGTAATGAACTGGTAGCAGATGTTCAAAGTTATTTTGGTGTACAATTGTTACATTTAAAAAAGCAATCGAATAAAACCGCAAATAATAAACCAGAATACGTAATTACTAATAAACTTTGGTATTATTTATTTACATTTGGCACAGAATTAGGAGATGAATTATTCTATTCAATGTTCATACCATTTTGGTTTTGGAATGTTGATGGAGCTGTTGGTAGAAGAGTTATATTGGTGTGGGCTATAGTTATGTGCATAGGTATGTAATTAAGCAATTTATCAAAATTTTAAATAATTTGATTAAATTTATCAGGTCAAGGTGTCAAAGATATGATTAGATGGCCTAGGCCTGGATATCCTTCTGTTAAACTACAGGCAAAATGGGTTTTAGAATATGGCATGCCATCTACACATGCCATGGTAGGTGTCTCCATTCCATTTTCAGTACTTTTATTTACACTAAATCGATACCAATATAATATAGTCGCTGGAATAGTAATGGCATTCTTATGGTGTTCCTTAATTTGTGTTAGCAGAGTATATTTGGGAATGCATTCAATTCTGGTAATTTTTAGTTATTATATATATCTTATGTGGATATTTATCTATATTTTTACTTTTAGGATATAATTGCTGGTCTGTTATTATCAATTATACTGATGTTCCCATTGGTACCTTTAGTGGATCAAATGGATAATTACTTCTTAACAAATCCAACAGGTCCCCTATTGTGTTCAGTCCTCTCAGTTCTTGTAATTATTTATTATCCCAATAGTGATAAATGGACTCCAACACGGTATGTTTTCAAATACATCCACTTAAAGTCATTTTATGAAGCCTTGTTTCAGTGGTGATACTACAATGATTGTCAGTGTTTGTGTTGGTGTACAAGTGGGTGCATGGTTAAATTACCAAACTGGTGTAATGTCGACAGCTGAATTATCTTCACCATATGCAATTATGTGGCCTTCATACATAATGATAGGTCGTATAATTTTACGTACCATTCTTGGATTAATAATCGTATTTGCCTCAAAAATAGTAGCTAAGAAGGTTTTTTATAATCTGATTTGTGCCATTATCAGAGTAGACCCTGATGTGATAAAAAACTCGGAAAATACTCTACAAAATAGACATAAAGCAATTGTTGAATTAGGATGTAAATATCTCACATGCTCTGCGATAGGTTTCAATATTCTTTACACAATTCCTATAATATTTAGGTTAATTGGCATTGAAAGACCAACATTTTATACAGAAATTTGATGATAGCTTTAAAAAAGGTTAGTTTGTGATATAACGTAGAATAATTTTGTTTCTACACTTCTTGATTAATATTTAATGTAATATTTACATTTTTCTTTTTTGTTTTGGATATGTAAATATTTCAAAATTACATATTAATGTTTGTAAATTTTTAAGTTAATTTTATTTAGATTACCATTTTTTTAATTTAAACAATGTTCTTGCAGATATAGTTTTATATAAAAAAATTAACGTAAAAGTATTTGTCTGCCATCATTTTTCATACATCTTTTATTTGAAATGGGAATACTTTCATATCAACCTAAAATAAGATGGCAGTTTTTAGTTCTTTTATAAAAAATATTATTTATTTTTTCTATTGAAAAATACCGCTTTACCACTTAAATCTGAAGTGTAGGCAACATATAAAGCAATAATATATACTTAAAAATCACTTTTTTAGTAGTTTTTAAGGTAGAACTATACAAATTGCATTCATTTTGAATTTGTCTAAACTGAAATAATAATTATAGAAATTCATTCAAGTAACAACCCACCGGCGACTTGTCTTAGCTCGTATATATATTTTGTAAGTGCACTTCGCTGGTTTATAATGATAAATAATAATTTTATAATGTTACAAATAGCCAGAAAGAGACGTTTTAGGATGTAGCTCATAAATTAATAAAGGGATTTCCAGATTTAATGCACAATGTCAGTATAATAACGTGTAAAGTGGGTGATATACCGCTAATGTATTCAAGGAGATATCACTGCGAAAGACACGTAAATAGTGTAATGCATAATCGCAAAAAAAATGTAGCGAGGCATTTTTCTATGTTGAATTTAATTGGAGTGAGAAATAGCAATTATTCAAATCTCCTCTCACATGCAATTGTCGCTAAATTTGTTGCGTTGATTCTACAATTTGACAAGATTACTCCTGCCGAAGAACGTAGACGCAAACACGTCGCGACGTCAGCTATCCAACTGTACGGATAATTAACATTTTGTATGAAAAAAACCACATCCGTCCAGAAACGTGCATATATCGATATTTCACTGTCGTTACAGATCATCAGTACACGATATTCTGACCTAGACATGATTTTATTATTATACTTTCGTGTATATATACGAATTATATTGAATTTAATTGGAGTGAGAAGTAGCAATTATTCAAATCTCCTCTCACATGCAATTGTCGCTAAATGTTAATTATCCGTACAGTTGGATAGCTGACGTCGCGACGTGTTTGCGTCTACGTTCTTCGGCAGGAGTAATCTTGTCAAATTGTAGAATCAACGCAACAAATTTAGCGACAATTGCATGTGAGAGGAGATTTGAATAATTGCTATTTCTCACTCCAATTAAATTCAATATAATTCGTATATATACACGAAAGTATAATAATAAAATCATGTCTAGGTCAGAATATCGTGTACTGATGATCTGTAACGACAGTGAAATATCGATATATGCACGTTTCTGGACGGATGTGGTTTTTTTTCATACAAAATGTTAATTATCCGTACAGTTGGATAGCTGACGTCGCGACGTGTTTGCGTCTACGTTTTTCGGCAGGAGTAATCTTGTCAAATTGTAGAATCAACGAAACAAATTTAGCGACAATTGCATGTGAGAGGAGATTTGAATAATTGCTATTTCTCACTCCAATTAAATTCAATATAATTCGTATATATACACGAAAGTATAATAATAAAATTATGTCTAGGTCAGAATATCGTGTACTGATGATCTGTAACGACAGTGAAATATCGATATATGCACGTTTCTGGACGGATGTGGTTTTTTTCATACAAAATTTTTCTATGTATTGTACATTGCACAATATGAAAAATATTGTGCAATGCACCGTTTAAGTTGGTAGACAACGAATAATTTCGTTAATTTTGGAAGCACTACCGGTAACGGAAAGGAAAAGATTACTGAATTTTCTACCATCCCTCCGTGAACGTATTGCCCATAAGAAAAATCCGAATTGAAAAATAAGAATCTGTGGTTATCTGTGGACAAAACAACAGATTGTAAAAAAATTCTGTTAATGTCATGGTACATATAATGGAACCACATCGATCGTCACCTTCTTCAATTTCACTAGCTTACAGAAGAGTACAACAATGTACTGCCGAAACAATTTTAGAGTTAATTTTAAATACATTGGGAAAGTTTGAACTTTCAACAAACAAAGTGTTAAAGTTTGTAAGTGATTTGTGCCGCAAACTTGCTTTCTGTAGGCCGGTCTTTAAAAAAAGATTTTGCCAACTTGTTACATATTATGTGTAAAATGGATGCTTTACATCTGGTGGCAGGATCTATTCTTAGATGTTATCCAGATGTAGGTGCATTAGTTGCAAGTACAAAGGCTGTGTTTCTGAAATCCCCAAAACGTATTCGCCAATTTCATAGACTGTGTCCCGATGTTCCCGAATCACTACAGCTGATTTTTACACATTGGGGAACATGGTTACAGGCAGCGTTTTACTATAGCTTTGTTTATGCAGTTATTTTGTAATAGTTTGAAAATCATTTGGTGATCATTTATGTACGAATGCGTGAGTGAAAATTCCTTTCAAATTATGAATAATGTGTTGGTATGACCGAACGATCTTGTGATCACTTTTATACAATTTCAATTTATTGGTGCGGCACCTATCGCATATATTAAGAATTACCGACCAGTATTGAGTACCTTTTCATGTGTCGTCGATGAATGTCAGCTATTTAGTGGACTATGCAATAGTTTAGATTTTGCTAGTTTTCCATTCCCGCCGGATAAATATTCGGAATTTTCAAATTGTTCAGATAAACTTAGTGCAATATGTCTGCTTACTCGAAAATGTTGAAAATATTCCTCATCTGTATATTTCTGTATGGTATTTCCAAAATAATTTTCATTGCTTATGTTTATGCCGTCCAAAAACAACGCAGGTTCGTCTTCACTAGATAGTTCCCAATCACTCTCACTCAAAATAGACGAATTACTTGTGTATTTATCGCTCATTTTTGTAATTAAAAATTATCTAAAAACAACATTTAAATACATTTAACTAATATAATGCGCTTCTAATATCACACTGTTGAGACGTACGTTGCTAATCTTATAACAAAAGCAAAGTGTTGTAAGCTATCTAAAAGAGCTACTGATGTCTACTGCTTTAAAAGTCAAATGCGCATGCGTCTGATATTTTATTTCAGTAAAATACGCCAACCCTTCTAATGGTTTGAAAATCGTTTTACAAGGATTTGAAAAACTGCAAAAACAAAAAACGGTTAGTCAACGTTTACTAATATTTCTCTGCCTGAACACTTCTCTTTTAGTACGCATGCTCGTAATACTTCCAACCGTTGGGAACAGCTGCAAAAACAAAACTTATGAAAATCCTTCGGTTTTGTTAGTTGAACTCGCTGCATGTTCACGCACAGCTATGCGCGATAGAAGACGCAAGAACTGTTTGTGTTCTAGAAAGGTTTGAAAGTGTTTTAGAGAAAGATTCAGATTTTACCACCTTAAGACAAACTTCTAAAAGTGCGTCAGCAAAACCGCTAAGTTGTTTTAAAGATTATTTTAAGTATACAATTATATCAATATAATTAGAACGCTCATTTTCTGCACATGAGCACCTATTTTCTCCGCAACTCACTCGGTTTTCGGAAATTACTGTGGAAACACATCTGATATTGCAACTATTTAACCGATTTTACTCACTTCACGGAAGACATTTAAAACGAGTGTGTTCCACGACTTTTTAATAAATTTATACCTTTTTATTTATATAGATTTCGGTGCGCTTTGGTTTTTAACAGTAATCATTTATTACTCTAAACGAGTGAAGTGCGCCCAACATTGTCCAGCGGTGACTGACAAAATATATTTCTACGCGGGAGGACGAGCCGCCGCTGCGATGTTACTCGAATGAACCTCTCTAATAATAATGCATCATTATAATCTATACAATAAGTCATTTTAACTAATCATTCACGAAGTTGAGTAAATCCCCTTAGTTTATAAAAAAAAATGTGTTCCTTAGATAAGTAAGTACCACAGGTTGTTTCTTAATACAGTAAGCAAACTTTAGGAATAAATTATTTAGCTCAAAATCTAATAAAGTGCATCTCAAATGCTTGTGTAAAAAGCCGTTCTTTGTTAAAAAAATTAGCATTATATCAATCACAACTTTATAAAAATTTATGTATGATGCAGATCAAAAATTCTATTGATTATCTCATTTCTTTTGATAAAAAATGAGATTACAACGTGTTTTTAATTTTCGATTTATGCTTAAATTAGTTAAATTTATTTAAGTGATAGAATTTATTATTTACTTTTAAACAATTAAGACACAAAGCTATTAAATGTTCCTGCTTAGTGCATTATTAATAATTAAATACTTCTGAAGCACATAGAAATGTATTTTAATTGACAGAATTCGTTCTGAAAGTTTGGAGTATTTTACCACAAATCGCCTTGCATGTGCAGATATATACCGATTTTCTCAATGTAGAAGTTTATTAGAAATTCTCAGATTTTCTATTGGAATTTTTCTATTTAATAAGAAATATAGACGTCAGCAATAGATCGCTAAAATTGCTTTGATAAAAGTAAATAAAAAAAAACGATCAAACAGGTTGTATGTCGAATAAGAATCAGAACTTCCTTCAATGAAAAGACAGAAACCAATACTTTTTCTGCTATAATTATATTTCCACAAACACCATTTATAACGACCATCATAGTTTACAACAAAAATTAATGAAAGTTAACACATTGATTCTTCTATATTTTATAACCTATTAATGTATGACTTTTGCTATTAATGTTGTGTTGCATTGGATAATGAAAAATTCGTGAAAGTCACATCTATCCCGGAATGTGCAGATGCATTTCGTTCTTATTGGAACTCATCTATACACGATATCCTTGAGACAAACATGACTTGCACTTCTGTATTGTGTGTATATATAATTAACATGTAAAACTTACTGCAAATTAGAATTAATGACTATTCAAATCTCAGTTTACATGCAAATAGCGCCTAATGTGTTACGTTAATTACTACAATTCGACAAACTAAGTTTGTACCAGTATGCAGAACACGTTCGCAGTAAATTCAACATCTTAAGTATATATATAAGCAGTATAGAAGTGGAAGTCATGTCGGTCTCCATCGTGTACTGACGAGTTCCCATAAAAACGAAATGCATCTACACGTTCCGTGATAGACGACATTTGCATGTAAAGTGAGATTTTAATAGTCACTATTAATTTTCATTTGCAGTAAGTTCAACTTGTGTTGCATTACTTAAGATTCTAAGAAAAACAAGTAGGTACGCAAGCCCTCTTAAGAATTGGTAAAAATTATAAGTATTTGAACACTAAACCAATAAAAATATTAGATAATCGTACCGCACCCGAAAACACTCCTAGTGATTGATAAGATGATCTAATTGATTTCAACTAACACCGGCATACCAGAAACTCTGAAGATATTTTATGTGGGAACGAAACGTCAGCTAAATAAGATATACGTATAATTATCCTAAAAGGGCCCTGCGGGTCTAATCAGTAGGTGACTGCTTAATTAAGTAAAGCTGTTCTGAAATGTGTTCCTGACGTAATAATAAGTGAACAGTGAATAGTGTCATGCGCATTACCATTCTAGTGAATTGAACAACTCTGGTTGCTCAGTTACAAACCCATAGAGCTACTAAACTTTTTTACGGATAAGGCATATATTAAAAGGTACCGAAATATTCGAAATTGACAACACAACCGTTGATGTAACGTGTAAGTAAGCGCAACACAAACTATAATTCTCTGTAGTCTATCAGGTTGAAACTCAGACACTTTTAACTAGTTCACATTATAACTTCAAAGTAAGACCGTTACATAATTTTATAATTAATGAAAGAATTTTTCTTTTCATCTGGGTTAAGTCAGGTTCATACGATGTTTTATTACTAAGGCTTGGCGAAATTATACAACCGTTAATTTGAATTATGTGATTCGGATCAGCCTGAATATTTACTTGATTTTTACTTTCGTGTCTTCATATTTGACTAATTCATGGTACTCTATACATTTTTGCTTTTCATGTGGTAGATACTATCGTCACCTATTGAACATCTCTGTCTTGAATATTTTATTATCTATAATTATCTTATGCATTTTTAGCGTCTTTATAATTGACTAATTAACGATTCTCTATACATTTTTGCTTTTCATATAGTAGATACTGTTGTCACCTAATGATGAGTCAGTAGTGACAAATATACCGTGTGCAGAATGTTCATTCCTGTATATTTTTTGTAAGAAACACCCATTCCACTCAGACATTGCGCATTAGTAGGCATTTACCAGCGTATGAGGTTAGTGTATTATTATATCTTGTGTCGCGAAACGTCGTTACTAACGTGTACTACTTCTTCATTTATATTTACTAAGTACAATGCCTAGGAAGTGTAAATAATGTCAATATTTTATGTTATACAAAGGTCGGCATAAGTCAGGCAACGCTCTCGAAAAATCGGCATAAGTCCGGCAACGCTCATAAGTCTGGCAACGCTGTCGAAAAAAATTAAAACGAAGCATGTTCGTGCTTCAGACAGTTGTCTCGGTGTCATGATAACACGTGCTCGTCGAGTAGACGCGTTTTCAGAATGAATAACCGATACAAGTTCACGCTTCAAGAAAGAGTTTTTTTTGTTACGTCGTATCTTCGTACGAACGCGGATTACGAAACTATGTTTACCGAATTTCAACAACAATTTCCGAACTCGCCGCTACCAAATCGTTCAACAGTGTGGAAGATGTACCAGAAATTCTTAAAAACGGGCTCTGTTGCCCACGCGCCGCGTTCTGGACGACCGGTATCTGTAACAACTAACGAAAATATGGAAACAGTGGCGCTGGCGTTTGTCGAGCAGCCGACCAATCTGCAGTGCGGCTATCGGGAGAACTTCAAATATCCGATCATTCTTTACGACGAATGCTGAAACGCATGCACTATCGAGTTTACCGTCCGCGTCTCCTCCACGCACTTCACGAGGATGATTTCGATCGCAGATTGGAATTTTGCGAGTGGTACCTTGGATGCAGTCAGGATAATCCGCAGTTCCAGCGTTCCATTTTGTGGTCGGATGAAGCAACCTTCAAGCTGAACGGTACGGTCAATCGGCATAACTGCGTGTACTGGAACGACCAGAATCCTCACGTCTTCATTGAAGAAGAATTAAACCTGCCTGGGGTGTGTGTGTGGGCAGGTATCCATGCAGCAGGTCTCGTGGGTCCGTACTTTTTTGAGGGTAACGTGACGGGCCAAAGTTATCTGGAAATGCTCGAAGATTTACGTGGGCAAATGGACAAAGATCCAACACTCGCGAACATCCGTCATTTCATGCAGGATGGAGCTTCGCCGCACTACGCGTTATGTGTGCGGGAGTACCTTAATGTTCATTTTGGAGAATGGATAGGCAGACAAGGAATCGTTGAGTGGCCCGCACGGTCATGTGACCTGACACCCTGTGATTTCTTCCTGTGGGGCCTTCTCAAGGACCGCGTTTTTGCAAGAGGACCACGTACCCTTCCCGACCTCCGAACTGCAATTAAAGAAGAATTAGAAAATCTTCGCGGACAGCTTGACGTGCTTCGCCGGACCTGCCTCACCGTTGAGAAATGTTGCAGTAAATGCATTGATCAAGATGGCCATCAATTTGAACACTTACAGTAACCCTTTTTCGAATCCCTATTGTAATTTCTTTAAATAAATTCATTTTGACGCTGCATTTTTTTCTTTTAATGCAAATTTGTTGCCTGACTTATGCCGACCCCTGTATGTGGGAAAATAACTTTTAAATCTCAAAAACGAATTTTCGCCAAACTTGTACGAAGAGCTTACGAACTTTATTTTGGAGTAAAATTAGGTGATCGAGATAAATTATGGGTTCCTCACATATATTGTAAAACTTGTGTAACAGTGTTAACAGATTGGTTGAAAGGTACAAAACGTTATATGCGCGTTGCATTATCAATGGTGTGGAGAGAATCGAAAGACCATGCCACAGATTGTTACTTTTGCCTCAACAACATACAAGGTATCGGCCCGAAGTGCAAGCATATTGTGCAGTATCCCAATTTACCATCCGCTTTACGGCCTGTCGCACGTAGTAAAGAATATCCTATCTCAAAACCATCATTTGGACGAAGAACCTGAATGTGCCAGTGATTCAAGTAATGATACGCAATTCGAACAGGATATCCACATTGATCCAGAGTTTCAAACACCAGAATGTTTAATGAAACCCCATTTGATTTCACATTCTGAACTAAATGATTTAGTGGGAGATTTAAAACTACAAAATCACAGTCACAACTCCTAGCATCCAGATTAAAAGGATGGAATCTTCTCAAAAGTGACGTATATGTAACTGACTTCCGAAAACGTGAAAAAAGACTTGCACAATATTCCGCTCATGAAGGGACATTGTTATACTGCACGAATGTTGACAACTTATTTGATGCTTTGGGACAGAAACATGAACCAAGCAATTATTGATTCCAGTAAACCTAGCTTAAAAGCAGTTTTGCTTCACAACGGCAATAAATACCCATCTGTACCTATAGGTCATGCTGTTCATATGAAGGAATCATACGAGAATATGCGATAACTCCTAGAACACATCCAATATAAAGAGTATGAGTGGTCAATCTGTAGAGACCTAAAAGTGATAGCGCTTCTTCTTTGATTGCAACTGAGCTATACGGAATACTGCTGTTTCCTGTTTGAATGGGCTAGCCGTGCACGAATTTGTTATTATACACAGATAGAATTGTCACTACGTCGAGCACAAACTCCTGGTCAAAGAAATATTACTAATGAACCCCACTGGTTGATCCTAAACACGTATTTCTACCACCACTGCATATCAAATTGGGCTTAATGAAAAACTTCGTTAAAGCACTAGATTGGACCGATAGAGGATTCTTGTATCTGAAACAGATATTTCTGAAAGTTAGTGAGCCAAAAGTTAAAGAGGGCATATTTGTTGGGCCATAAATACGAAAACTTATGAAAAATGACGAATTTGGCAACATGCTGACCGGCGTTGAGCTAACTTTTAAAACAATTGTGACCAATTTTCTTGGAAATTTTAAAGCCGAAAATTACAAAGATCTTGTTTCTGAATGACTTAATGCTTACAAAGAAATGGGATGTAAAATATCATTGAAAATTCACTTTCTGGATGCTCATCTCGATTTCTTTCCGGAGAATTTGGGTGCCGTTAGCGGAAAACCGATATCAAGGCAAATGGAGTCCTTCTTTGTTAGCTGGATATAACACCGGGATTCCGCGGGGAGAAAATATCGCCGTAAAACATCCGCACAAACATTTTGAAGGCAGTGTAACATTAAAAACATATCGATATTGATAAATTTCATAGAGTGAGGTGATCCAAGTCCAAGGTCATTTTCTGCTTTCTAGTGTAATTTTACATAACATACACCATGTTTTATCCATGTCACAAAAAAAGTTGATTTTTGTTGAACAGTGTATTTGACAACATAATTTGAAACATACTTGAGTAGGTAAAACCTACCAATTTTGTATAATACAAAAGTATTTTTAATAATATATAATATTATTAAAAATGGGGTGTGAAGAACACAATACAAGTTCATATGTATTTTTGAATGTATCTTCTCCAAAGACGTAGATACGTATTTCACATTTCTACTTGATTATCAATACGCCCCTGTTGGAGAAGAGACACATTCAACAAAACATAACTACCTTGCTATCTCGCAGATATTATTAAGACAGAGCGTGAAGGAATATTCAACGCTGTCTATATAATAATCGCAGAACTAGCCGGGTGTTCTTTATAGTCGGTATCCACCGTATCTATAAAAAACTGTATTATCGTGTCTTCACTACTTGTCGGCGTAAACCGAATACGTATATAACAACATAATTTGAAACATACTTGAGTAGGTAAAACCTACCAATTTTGTATAATACAAAAGTATTTTTTCTTGTGTTCTTCACACCCCATTTTTAATAATAGTGTATTTGATATTATTTACTCCTTGTAATTCTACTCGCCTAATTGTGTACATGTCTAAATATAATCATTTTGAACAAATAAAAACAATTTGATATTGTTTTGTAATTTCTAGTATTTGAAGACATGTATTTAACATGTTGACGGCAAACCTATATGCGTCAATTGCCTAGGGTCTAACGCGTCTGTCTTATTCAATATGTTAACTTCTTACAATATTTAATAAATATCCTCTTAAAGTAATTAGTATCATTCAATATTAAATATGATATGGTTTTCCTAATAAACATTGATGGTTGTGGCGTATCTTAGATTTCCAAAATTAAATTTTGATTATTTCTAATGAGTCACTTTCTTATACGTATATACTTCAGTTTATTACATATTTACTATTTAAGTTATTTTATTAATACCTAGTATTGCCAAATATTAATTTTTAGCTTTCTCTTCAAAATAAAACTAATTTTCTCCACATGAGAATATTATCACGAATATTACGTAATATCTCCAAAATGAATCACTTACTCGTATACCAAATGATTCATCGATAACTAATTATATTTATTTAGATTGAATCTATTCGAACGAAATACATATCTTATCTAAAACGATTCGCGTAGAAACATGAAGCCAAAGTCTACTTTCACTATAAGTCACCTGAATATATTTATTCCGATGATTGGTATTTAAAGATTATCTTAATACTTTACTTTTTATTTAATTTTATTGTTTTTATTAGATGTGTAATTTGTATTTTAATAAAATAATCAATCTAAATTTGTCTTCCAAAAAAGCAGCAATATTGTTAATGTGCTGTAACGCATAATAATTTTGTTATACCGCTTTACGTTAAAATTTATTTGAATATTTATGCAAAATAAATATATTTTCTTATAGTTCAGTTAAGAAAAAAAAGCTTTATATACGTGTTGTGTGTTTTTAATCCCACCCCATCCAAATTGGTACCCTTTCTCCGCTTAATTCATATATTTATATTAATAATTTATTGTAATTCAAGGTTATTTTGTTACTTTATATAAGTATACAAATACATAATAAATTACACAGGTTGTGGATTCAAAAAATTGCACAGTTAATAAATTGCGACGCATTAAAACGCAGCGCTCCGATGTGACACTTTGTACTCCCGCCTTTACGATGACATACGCAGCATAGTAACTGCGATGAGGACAGTCATATTATAATGCTTCTAAAAAAAAACATAAAAGCTAGCTGAATTTGAGCGTGGTCGCATTTTTACGATGCTTTATATAACGTATGTATAAATTGTTGCAAAAGCTGCACTCAGCGACATTCTTCGTTCAGTTCTGAATATAAAATTTTAATGTTAAAATGTATCATGCTTCGTTTGTTTTCACAGGGTTCTTGAAGTTCAAATTTTTAGTGCGTAACTAAGCCTTACTCTTAGATATCTGTTAAAAGAGATAGCTGCAATATAGTTTAAAGAACAATTTTTACTAGTTATATTTCGCAAACGTTTTCTTTTTGATTTAAAAGTTTGTTTTAACATTTCTTCATAAATGTACTTTCACGAAAAATACATTGTACAATGTTGTAGAACAATGAGCTTATATTTCAAAGTGATTTCAATCAAAATCATTACTGTCAAATTTTGCAGCATCTACAATTACATTAGAATGCGGCTGCAGTGTTGCCAAATGTATGTTTCTTTCAAATGGTTCCTGAACACATACGCAGCATGAGACGACATTTTAGCATGAAGATTTTTTATTCAGAACCGAATGAAGAATGTCGCTGCGTGTAGCTTTTGCGACATTTTATTCACACGGTGTATATATAATATATTTTCAAGAGTCAATTTGATGACTTTCATTTGTAACCATCAAACGGCACTATAGGATGACAATTGTGAATCATAAGCCAAATGAAAAAACTCCCATGTCAAAAAGAATCAAAAAAAGTATTTGGGCATTTGAACGAGTGAAGTGGGGTGGGCGAGGATTGTTTAGATGATAGTCCAACTTTGATTTGTATTTTTTTAAATATTTTATTTTATTTGTAATATGTTAATGTAACATTTGTAGAATCATTATTAGCGATTCTTCAAATTACATTTTATTCATATTTAACATAATATAAGAAAGATAAATCTAAACCTACTGATGCAATTGCTCAGAATTGCCAAATTAAATATTTGCTTCAATCATTTACGCTCACACATACTGAAAATCTGGTTTGGAAAATACAATATGAAAATTGCTATCTAGACATGCACACACGTGCTTCGTCTTGCTATAAATTCGTCAATATATGATGCTGGGATAGATAAAACTCACTACAATAACTCCCATACAATCAAGTGAGAAAAACAACATGGAAGAACACTCAGCGCCGCTCATTGACTAATGTTAATATCACATTGACAAGTGTAAGACAAAGCAAGTGGTTTTTCATCGGCAGATTGCAGTTATAACCGATGAAAATCAACGTGCCTCCACTATAAGTCAAAAAACCTTTACAGCGTACATAACAAAAACAAGTATATCAGTTACGTGGTATTAACTATAACATACTGAGAAAATAATACATATTTAAAGTTGTGTATAACTATCCTTTTTTATATTTGGGCTGCTAGTTATAGGAAGTGTAGTGTCTTCTGTTCTAGAAGCTTCTATGTTCTCCACCATTTGTACATCTTTAAAACAATATTAAAACAAGAGGCATCTTGCAAAATCTGATATGCAAGAATGTAACAACATTGCTTTTGTTCGTTCGATTATGATGAGCAGTAAATTTCATTTGTATTAAAGAGGGTAAGTTTCTGTAAAAAGCCGTATGGTACATGTATTAGAAAATACTTCAATAACAGTTAACCTCTTTTTTGTTATGAAAACACATAACTACATTTTTACTAGTAGTAGTACAGTTCGATACACAACAATAAAAAAACCCTTTTCGAAAAGTATATTGAGGCACCCCTATATTATTTAAAACATTTTGACCAAAACAGAGAGTAAGGTTAGTTAGGGTTAGAGAGCACTACAATATTTTTCTTGGGGTGTGAATGGGAAAGCGGTTGCAGACAGCGTCATACCTTTGTCTTAACTGACAACTAAAACCGCGAATTTCCTATGTAGATAAGATTTGTGGTTTTGTAAAATCAGATTCGCTTGCATATACAATGTCTGAAATCATATATGTATGCTTATTTTTGGTTTTATTATACTGGATGCCTTTGAAATAAAAATACAACTGTTGAAAAATGGAAAGATGTAATCGTATAGAATATAAATACAAAGTATTTTTACAAAATTCCCTTTCACAATTGAGAAAAAAATGACGTATTTAGAAAATGTTTGTGACGCCACTGTCCGATCAACTATATTATAAAAGACGATATATTAAAATTGACCAACAATAACAAAAAGAATAGTTTTGTTATTGTCCATCTCATCCAGCTGGTACGTATGTAAATATACGCTGTAACGTATGTGCGTATGAGGTATTTATTATTTATACACATTCTGAATAATTTAAATTCATAGATGTCACGTAATACAATTTTCAGGCTATTTTTAATTTCGGGGTTTGCGTCGTAATTAACTTAAAATATTTTAGATTTATGTTCTGTAGAATTACATCCTTCCATTTATCATACGTTGTCTCTTTATTTCAAAGATATTATGGATACAGTAAACACGGGAATATTATTACATAACGTGCCTTCAAAAACTTTCCCCATTAGAGACGGTCACACTCAGTCAAAATTATACGTTGCGACGGATCACGTACACTGTCACCAACCGTTATCAAAAAACAAGGCCCTCTCTAATGAAGAAAGTTTTTGAAGGCACGTTATGAATGTTATACAAAGGTCGTCATATTAACAATGAAATTAATTATTATTAGCAATTCAATATAGCTAGCTAGAATTCATATCACCCCAAATCCTACTTAATTACTCAGCACAGCTATTAATTATGACCTTAAGACTTCGAGATAGACCTTTTGTTCAGTATAATTACTTACTTACCTAATGTTAATTTTTTGCTATTCCTCTAGCAGGGCGGTTCTAAGATCATTAATCCATTATGTATTTATTTATTTTTTTCTAAAACAATTTACCCTAATATTTAATCACATCCATATGTGAGGACTGTGGCAGTATTTGAATTACTTTTCATTACCATTCTTACGCTATTAGAGAAGCCCATTTCAGACCATTGCCTGCATAAAATTAAAAGGTGTTCAAAATACCAAAAGTATTTTACACAAAAATTTAGATTTTTTTAAAACTATTTAAATATCTACTTCCATTTATTATCTGACTGAAGTAAATTGAACTGACTTTCATTTATAATAAAAAACATTTTTCCAAAATTAAAGAGTACGTGAACAAGCATTTTAACTTCATAAAAATATATCCTATATCAAGATGTATATTGAGGTATTTTTCTTCATCTATTTGTAACAATTTTCAACCACACAATTTTAGTTTTGAACAGGTATTTCTGCTCATTGTGAAAGCTACATGTATTGATTATGTATAGTGTGTCCAGAAATATACCGCTTACTTTTAAGGAAAACTTAAATCCTATTCATTGCGCAGCATGAGCAGGGCTGTGAATAGACGACATAGGTACAGATAACCATAGGCAGAACCGTTTTCAATCATACATATTACCACTATTTTATAAAAATAGGGATATTGAATATATATAATTTGATATTTACTAATCATTTCAAAAATTCGTGGAATTCTATTATGGCCAGGTACACTCCACATTAGAATTTTATTAATTGAAGCTGTTACTTAAGACTTTTTAATACATATATATTTAAGCTGAGACCAACCCTGGTACACTAATGTCTCTCTCTCTATGCTAGGGTTAGACCTCATGCTAATAGGATTTAAATGTTCCTTAAAAGTGAACGGTATATTTCTGGATACACTATATATAGTTCGTTAGTCATAAGCGAAATCATATATTAGACGTAAATGAAACTTTGGCTTAAGAATATCCTACCATTTGTAATATAGTTAGTATTATAAACGACAAAATTCTATAGAAAGAAAGTGGGTGTTGGTAATTTAGGATGGATTATTTTTAAGTTACTTATTAATATCATTGCTAATGCCTTTTTCATAGAGGATTAATCTTAATGATCTGTTGTAATTATCTGTTAATTACCTTATTATTGGTCTTCTTATGTATATAAGACAGCATGTTGGCGAGAATCATTCGCACGCTATCGATTGCTCTGAGCACATCGGTAGTAATAGAATACATCAACCGTTATATTATATTATAATATAATATATTTTCCACAACACAGCGAAACCAGAAGAAATGGCTGGCACCAACGACAACGGCCAACGTATAGCAATGGATATATTGCAGAATATTGACACCTACGATGAACTGCAAAAGACAATGGAGAACTTTATGAAGATGATGCACAACGCCTTTGAAACAAAGATGAACGAGCTTAAGAAGAACGAAAAACCACCACGAAAATCCAACAAACGACAGAAAACAGAATCACCGGAAATAGAGACGAGCAACATGTACGAAGCACTCCGCACGATCGACGAAGATACGAAGAAAGAAGAAACGACGCCAATGGACAGCAGCGAAGAAGAACCGACAGCCTCCACCTCCGCAGAGAAACCCGGGGTAAGTACCAACATCACAAAACACACAAACACACACAAACAGCACAAAACAAACACAAAAACAGCAAACAACACAATCCAATTACCCAAAATGCCTTCTATCTCCCCAATTACAATCACTGACCCAACACAATGGTATCGAGTCCGAGATCTAATGAAAACACACAACATTCAATACACACAAAGTAGGTCCGTCCCGGCCGGAGTCCAAATCACTCCAACAACAGAACAAGACTATCGCAATCTCAACCGAATTCTCAACGAAAAAGCCATTCAATCTTTCACATACCAACTCCGTAGCGAGAAAACATTAAAAATCGTCATCAGAGGCGTACCCCAATTCCTAACCGACGAAGACATCAAAGCCGATCTAGATTCTAGAAACTATCCGATCGCAAAAATCACTAGGATGAACGGTAAAGACCGCCTTCCAGCCCCCCTTATTTTAATAGAAATAGACAAAGAATACAAGTCAATTTTCGACATCCACACAGTTTGCGGATTAGAAGTAAAAGTAGAGTCCCTCAGACTTAGAACAGACATCGTACAGTGTCACAGATGTCAGAAATTCGGTCATCAACAGCGTACTTGCAACGTGAATTTCGCGTGCATGAAGTGCGGAGAGTCACACTCGACGCATGAATGCACAAAGCCGTCAACCACCCCCCCTAAATGCGCAAACTGTGGCGGAGCTCACCTCTCGTTCAGCTTATCATGCAAAAAGAATCCAAATAACCCAATAAACACACCAATACAAACACGCAAACTCATAGAAGCACCACTACCAAAACACAACGCGTGGACTCAAAGACAACAGACAAATAACATCACCGCAACCACACCCACAACCCGGGAAAATACACCAAAACCAACACTTAACTCACACGAAAAAGCTGACGACACAATTGCACTCATGATTGGGAAACTATTCCTAACATTTAGCTCGACAAACCCTACACTCCAACAAACACAAAGCTTTTTCGAACAAACAAACGAACTTACAAAACTTTTCCACGCACGCAGACAATGAATCACAAACACAACATTAAAATAGCCTATTGGAATGCACAAAGCATAACACACAAAAAACACGAATTACACGTATTTTTAGACGAACACCAAATAGACATAATGCTGCTAAATGAAACACATCTAAAACCAAGTCACTCATTAAAAATACAAAAATACAAAACATACAGACACGATAGGCCGGTACAAAAAGGCGGCGGAACCGCTATACTCGTACACGAAACAATAAAACACAGCGAACTTGAATACAAAACACTCGATAAAATCGAAAACACAGGCATACAAATAAACACAAAAAGGGGACCGATAAACCTTTACGCAAGTTATCTTCCCTCCGGATTAGACATAGTAGAATCAGACATACAAACGATCTTCAATCAAAACACACCTACAATATTTGCGGGAGATTTTAACGCGAAACACCAAAACTGGAACTCGAAAGTAGCCAATAAAAACGGTAAAAAACTAAAGAAAATAGCACAAGACAACAACCTCAATGTAATCGGGCCTGTAGAACCCACACACATACACATACCAACGGGCACTACTGACGTTTTAGACATAGCAATACTTAAAAACATAACCACAACACATACAATAGAAACTATAAACGACCTCTCCTCAGATCATTTTCCAGTGATATTAACGCTTGACATGGACACAACTAGAACGAAAAAAACATTTAATAAGACAGACTGGGGAAAATTTAAAGAATCCCTAGTACTCAGAACAGTAAAAATTCACAACGCGAAAGACATCGATCAAGCAGTGATCACACTGGAAAATGACATAAAAAATGCAATAGCACAAACGACAAAAACTAAAACCATCGACACAAAACTTAACATCCCGACTGAACTAAAAATAAAATTACGACTCAAAAAAAACATACTCAAAGAATATAAAAGAACGCTAAATCCGGTAATAAAAACAAAATTAAACGCGATAACAAATGAAATAAAATCTGACATGATCGAACACTTTAATAAAAACTGGAATAACAAAATTGAATCCCTTAACACGCAAGATCAAACACTCTGGCAGATGACAAAAGCCCTAACAAACAAAAAAAACAAAATTCCACCGCTAAAAACAGCAAACGGACCGGCAATAACTGATAAAGAAAAAGCAGACGAATTCGCGAACGCGTTAAAGAAACAATTCGAAACGAACCCAACAATACCGAAGCATAACACATTCACAAACCAAATTGAACGGCAACGAAATATAAAAATCGATATAACAGATGGAGAAATCGACGCCACAAATACCGACGAAGTGGAAAAAATAATTAAAAACCTTAAAAACCGAAAAGCTCCGGGAGCGGACGGGATAACTAACATTGCAATAAAAAACCTACCAAAAGCCGGTATACAAATTATAACCGACATAATAAACGGAATAATAAAACACGGACACTATCCCGCGATTTGGAAACACGCGCAGATAATAATGATCCACAAACCTGGAAAAACAACAAAAACAACCGCAGATTACCGGCCAATAAGCTTACTTCCGTCAATAAGTAAGCTGGCATAACGCGTAATACAGACAAGACTTGAAAACGAAGTCGAAAACAAAAACATAATCCCAAATTTTCAATACGGTTTCCGGAACAACCACTCTACCACACAACAGGCACTAAGACTAACAGAACACATAACCGAAAAAATGAACATATCGACATCAACGGGCGCAATCTTTCTCGACATTGAAAAGGCCTTCGACCGGATTTGGCACGCCGGCCTCATACACAAAATGAAACGTCACAAAATATCAAACACATTAATAAAAATAACCGACAATTACCTAAAGAACCGTACATTTAATGTCACAATCGGAAACGAAAAATCGACAATCGAACACATAGCAGCAGGAGTACCACAAGGATCCGTTCTCGGACCGCTCCTGTATAACATATACACTTCGGATATTCCCACAATAGAAAAATGTAATATCGCACAATACGCAGACGACACCGCTATATACATAAGCAGCAGACGAACATCGTACATACACAAGCAGTTACAAACCAATCTAGTCCTCCTAAAGGACTGGTACGACAAATGGAAAATTAAAATTAACCCACTAAAAACTGCGGCAATTTACTTCCAACACAGAAAACGACACAAAAGGCCGGACGAAGTCAAACTCGAAGGCCACACAATACACTGGCAGGAAAAAGTTAAATACCTCGGGGTCACAATGGACTCACAACTAACATACACGGCACATATTAAAGAATTAAAACGAAAAATAGGGTTCACAACACACGCACTGTACCCGATACTAAACGGCAAAAGCAAACTAACACTGGAAAATAAAATATTAATAATAAAAACGATAATACTCGCGGGCGCAACATATGCCGAAGAAATATGGCATCAAGCCAGCGAAAAGCAAAGACAATCGGTACAAGGGAAAATAAACAAGGTAATTAGACTCGCGATAAATGCACCGCGATACATGACAAACGCGCAGATACATAAAGAGACGAAACTCGAAACACTGGAAACAATAATATGCAAACGAACACTAAAAACAATAGAAACAATAAAGTCACACGAAAACCCCACAATAAGAAAAATAATAAATCCAAAACGCAGACTAATTAAAAAAGACGGACTTAAGCAAATTAAAAGACGCGCAGAGGATAACGATATCCAAATAGCCGCGAAAAAAATCAAAAATTAAAAGATAAACAGAGGTCAACACAAACACACAAAAATGTAGCAAAACACACAGCATTCCATATAGGATAAACAAACGTAACACACAAACACACAACTACACATAATAACACAAAACATACAACCCCGGGTAATGAAATTGGAGTGGAAATGGAGGCAACTCCGACCACCGAACAAAATCAAGAGGACTCATATATACGAAGAATATTTCATTGTCGCATTCTCACTGCGATATCTGTTCACGCAACATCGCAGTTGAGAGCACCTACGACGACATTCGTCAAACGAACCCGGAAGAAATGGCCGGAGAAAGAGCAGATAATATTATTCAAATCACTAACCTGGCGCTGAGACCAAACTTCAAAAGAAGATGTACCGAGCAGCAATTAAGAGACGCTAAAACTATAACTGAAGAAACCACCGACGAAGAAGAAATACAACGTCTTTTGCGAGATCAATCGCAAATATTCATGGTTGATCGCGACAATCCGACAGCAACAATTACATTTAACACACATCACACAGAAGAAACAAACACAATAAAACCGACAACCGAAAAAATAATCACCGACGCATTCACAAGCCCGGAGAAAACAGCGAAGAAACAAAAAACAGAACACGCAAGTACACCGATAGAAATAAAAAATTCTTACGGCGCCATCAATACCAAAACCGAGGAAAAAATGGAAGAAGAAACCTCCGAGTTCACTCCACAACCGTCAACACCAAACAGCACACCCAGGGTAAGTGACAAAACCAACATCACACATAACACAAAAACAGAAACACGTAAAACACACAAAATCGCACCAATAATTATCACGGAAAAAGACAAATGGGCACACATACGACACATACTGAAAACAAACAATATTAACACTGTAGAAAACAAACTAGTGAGACAAGGCATACACATCGAACCGACAACTGACAATGACTACCGTACACTTAAACACACACTCGACAACGAACAAATACAATACTATACATTCCAACTAAGAAGCGAGAAGACATTAAAGGTAGTTATGCGTGGCATTCCTACCTTTATCACAGACACTGACATCACCGACGATCTGACTGACCAAGGTTACCCGACATTAAAAATTAAAAGAATGAACGGTAAACACGGCATACCTGCACCACTGGCATTAATCGAACTGACGAGACAGTACAAGTCAATTTACAACTTACGCGATTGCTGCGGACTTGCAATCAAAATAGAACCCTTAAATAAACGGACAGACATTATACAATGCCACAAATGCCAGACATTCGGACATCATAAAAAAAACTGTTACATCAACTACAAATGCATGAAATGCGGCGACGAACACTCGACACACTTATGTACAAAGACTAAAACAACCCCACCAAAGTGTGCAAACTGCGGTGGTCCTCACCTATCCACATTCATCAACTGTCCTAACAATCCTAACAACTCAGCAAACAAAACCGCACCCAAACCTAAATACATACCAGCACCACCCCCAACAAATAATCCCTGGACTCAAAGACAAAACAAAACAACACCTAACACAGTTGACGAATTAGCACTTGCCTTAGGCAATATGCTAATAACATTACACTCGACAAACGCAACAAACGAACAAATACAATACTTCGTAAAACAAACACAGACAATAATAACACTTTACAATAAAACACATTAAACGCACACACAACTGAAACGCAAAAAATGTGATGATGACCAACAAACAAACACACATGACTTAAACGCAAAAACGCGACTGACGCACAGACTGCACATACAAAACACATGACCGCACAAAAAACACAACAACGCACGATACTAATCAGACTCAAACACATCACAAGCCTGGGAGATACGAAACAACGGAGTGGAAATGGAGGCAATCTTCGACCACGAAACAAAATTCAAGGACTCATGACCGAAGAATATTTATCAGTTAGATTTCTAAATTCATTTGGTTAAGATTTTTAAAGTTTTCCAACATGAATCCCAGTATTATTTTTAGTGAAAGGGGAAAACAGTTATTATTTTTAAACAAGTATAAATATGGTTTCCAAAAATGTTTAAAAAGTGGTGAAAAATGGTGGACTTGTACAAAGAAAACGTGCAAATCTTTCCTTCTTACCCTGGGCGAAGTCGACAACAATATAGTTGTTACAAAACACAGTCAGGAACATAGTCATGTCAATTGTTCACTATTCATGGGTATTACAATGGACATTATATTCCATTAATATTTTCGTTGTTGCCTGATAAACAAACAGAGACATATTTAAAATTATTTCATTTAATTACGGATAGCTTTAAAAATAATCATATAAAAGTAGACATTTTGGAGGTTGTAATTGATTTTGAAAAAGGTAATCCACAAGGCTGTTCAACAAACTTGGCCGTTAGCAAAGATAATTGGTTGCCGATTTCATCTTTCATAATCTTGGTATCGCAAAATACAAGAATACGGCTTGACTTCTTCATATAAAGATGAAAGCTCTGAAATCGGAAAATGGTTACGAATGACATTCGCCCTTACTTTTTTAAAACCTGATGAAGTTAGCGATTGTTTTGTATTTGATTTACTATCTATTGCACCGGATTTGGAAAATATTCTGATTATTTAATAGACAATTATGTATCAGAGAACTCTTTATTTCCTCCACATCTTTGGGCTGAAGATTCCATAAACATTTTAGCGATTCCTTCTACAAAGCTCATCCAAATATTTTTGTATTTATAGAAAAACTTAAAGAATTCCAAACAGAAACTTACGTTAAAATACAGAGTGTGCATTTAACTGCTAAAATTCATAATT
This sequence comes from Melolontha melolontha, assembly GCA_935421215.2. Classification (NCBI taxonomy): domain Eukaryota; kingdom Metazoa; phylum Arthropoda; class Insecta; order Coleoptera; family Scarabaeidae; genus Melolontha; species Melolontha melolontha. The sequence goes on along the minus strand of OW285239.1, from coordinate 120,033,533 downwards.
TTTTTTATTTTAATAAATGTATTTCTTTCCATTGTGTATTTTAATTAACTATTTTTAGAGATTGAACATTTTTTGTTTATTTAAGTATAATTTTAATATTTAAGTAATTGTAGATTTAAGGTTTATGTTACATCTTGTAATTTTGTATTATATATTTTTGTCTAGTTTGTATTCTACATTTTTCCAATAAATTCAAAATTTTAATTAACTATTTTTGTTTTATTATTTATCGACCGGGACCCAATTTACACATATATCTCAGGTATACCTAAAGGTCAAACTTGTTCAAAGTATGTTGTGTCACAGTTGCATATGCGCTAATCCTACGCTATAAATAGTAAAGTTCTACCAGCAATAGTTAATCAACAATCGGATAACATTACTAATATATAAGAGGCCCAAGTTATCAAAAATTAATTACCGCACGGTCATTAAATTTTTAACGAGAGAGGGGATACGCCTAATAGAATTAAATGATAAATTTCCTTCATATTCTACTGTAAAAAAGTTGGTAAAATGTTCCCGTATCGGGCAAGAATCCGTTGGAAGATGACGAGCGTCGACCAATTGAAGTGATAACGCCACAAAAATTTCGTTTATTGAAGAATCGATATTAGATATTAGGTCGCCATTTTGAAAGTGAAGGAATTATTAGCATTTTCTAACATTTCTGAAACACGTGCTGAATTCTGCATGACCGTTTGTGTATGAATAAGGTAGTACAAGATTGGTTCCATGACTTCTCTCTGCTTCTCAACGTTAGTGTTGTGTTGAATGTGACTTTAAAATCCATTGCCACAGGAGATGAAACAATGGTTCTATATTATGATCCTCTTTCCAAAAAGATGATAGATTGGCGGCGATCAGGCGAAGCCCGTGCTTTAATGTAAAAAAATCTGTCAATTAAATATTTTGTAACTTTGTTACGGCATTTTACTGATTAACTTTAAAGCTCGTAATACATATGCCAACATCACATATTATGCATAAATTTGAAAGCCAATATTCATTAAAAATTTCAAATAAAATTGTCGAAAGGTTTTCGATTACTATATAACAATGCGCCCGTTCAAACTGCTGCAATTTCACAGGCTGCAATTCTCAAATACGACTTTCAATAAATTGAACATTCACCGTGTATAGTCTTGATTATTTCCTTATTTAAAAAGGAACATAAGGGGACGTCATTTGCATGCCAATATTCAAGTTGCTAACAGCCATAATGCAACATTTTGAAGGGAAAACATCAGATTATTTTTACAAGGTTATCGAATTATTAATTAATGGTTGTAAAATAAATACAAAAATTAGTGGAAATTATATTGAAAAATAAAATTGTTCAAATTTTCAAAACTGTTTTATTCTGTCAGGCCAGAATTGGTGCTTACCTTTTATTTTATTGTTCGTAACTATATATAACATTTTCAATTATAACATTTAACTTGTTATTATAACTTGTGAACTCGGAAAGTGGTGTCATCTATTATCAACTTAATCAAGCTACGAAAGTTTGTTAATTTGTTGATGTTTCTAAATAGTACCATCTATTAAATCAAATATAAGTTTCATAACAAATGATTTTTGGTCAAGGTTTCTAATTTCAAAACGAGAATTTTCTATAAAATTAGGCGACGTTTTTTACCTTAATAAATTTAAATTATCTGATCTAAAACATCAGTTTTATTGCTATATGAAGTAGTTGGTCACATTGATACTTGACTCTGAAATTCAAACACACGTTATCCGCGAATTATGTTTTTATTAACGCCAGTTATGTCTTTTTTTAAATATAAACATGAGTGAAATAGAAACAAATATATGTTTAGTAACGTAAAATAGCTGATAAAACTATTAAGAATTTAACAGAATAATTGAACCATACATGAGTGGGTAAAACCCCACCAGTTTTGTATAATACAAAGGTAAACAAAAAATACCTTTGTATTAAGAATTTGTTACCTAAAAACATCAATTCAAGCATCTATATTTGCGCAGCATTTATGTCAAATGTCCTTAAATATATTAAATGCTAGTTAATTAGATATCTATTTTTGAATTCAATTGAAAAATGAAAAAAAGCGTATCGAAATGAAACTTTTGGCACTATTTAGCGTTTTACGATTTATTGATCATTGTAAAATGGAAAAATATTTCAATTTAAATTTCTTTATTTTTTTCAATTAATAGGTTTGTTTAATATTTTACAAAGATGAAATAACGTACCTACAAAAACTTTCCTCATTATAGTAGGTCATTTTTTATGTAATTGAGTAATCACATGCGAAGCTTTCGAAAACTTCTGACAGTTATCATACATAAATTCATTATTACATACATTTAAGTACACGACATAACCAAACTATTAAAATTATACGTTTGTGACAGATTACGAGCACTGTCACCAACCATTATTAAAAAGCATGACCGTCTCTAATGAAGAAAGTTTTTGAGGGCACGTTAGATGAAACTAAACATAGAATACGTAGAAACAAACCCTTTATTATAAAAAAAATATGTATATACAAATTAAAACTAATTACAAAAACAATTGGAACTTGTCAGCTAAATGTTACTTTGAATAAACATCTTCACTGTGAGAATCTGTAAAATAATATGTAAATACTACTTAAAACCAATTGAATAATTTTCCTTACTTTAGTAACAGTATTAAAGAAGCTTTGGACTTTATCAGGACATACATCAACAGGTATAAAAATATCAAGTAAATATTTTTTGGCCTTTGATTCCATGATTATTCTATCTTCTCCAACGTCCAAAGTAAGTTCTTTTGATGAAGTCTAAAAGGACAAAATAATTCTTAGTTAATAAATGTCGTCCTAATTAATTGACTAACTTCGCGTTCAGATCAGAATATGAGCATTTTTTATAACTAATGACTGTTACCAAATTGTTTATGTAACACTACATAATAATTTTTGTTCCACTTTGGTTTATCCTAAGCTAGCTATAACTGTAATTTAAGTATTAGCAACTGTTTTAATAGATACACTTTTGGCAAGTTATTTGGGAACTTGTTTTCAGGGTTTGTATGTATTTATTTACAAATGGTCATATTCATTAAAACTTCAATGTATATTATTGTTTTAATAGCATCATATTATGTTTTATTTATTTATCTATAGTTTGTGGGAATGCTCTTACCTTAGTAAGAAATATGAAATTTATTAAGCATTGAAACGAACAAAAATTCACAGAGTAACTTTTCAATATCTCAAATAAACATATTATGCAATGAAAAACAGCAGGTAAGTGATTGCAGGTTACCCCATGACTTCGTATTAGTACAGTAGTATATCGAGTATATACCTATAGCTAAACGATCTAGTTCTTAAACAAGCTTTCCGTTTTTCGTTTTCTTCGGCTTCCATTCAATTGTTTAAAGCAAATATATTGTACCTATACACACAGGGTGTAAATGAAATATGCTGCATACTTTAATATATAATAGCTCAAATAGCTGTAATAATATTAATCATAAAAAGCTAATGCACGAAAATTCTTCTCTCGAACGAGATCAAAGAAAAAATTTTTAATAAATGCCCGTGGCTCGATCTGACTCTGGTCCGCCATGAGTCTTTGAATTTTGTTTCGTGGTCGAAGTTGCCTCCATTTCCACTCCATTGTTTCGTATCTCCCAGGGTTGTGACGTGTTTGAGTCTGATTATTAATTAATCGTGTGTTGTTGTGTTTTTGTGCGGTCCTGTGTTGTGTGTCCGTCGCTTTTTTGCGTTTAAGTCATATGTGTGGGTACTGGTCATCATCGCTTTTTTGCGTTTCTGTTGTGTGTGTATTTAATGTTTATTGTTGTAAAGTGTTATTATTGTCTGTGTTTGCGTTACGAAGTATTGTATCTGTTCTTTTGTTGCGTTTGTCGAGTGTAATGTTATTGGCATATTGCCTAAGGCAAGTGCTAATTCGTCAATTGTGTTAGGTGTTGTGTTTTTTTGTTTTTGTGTCCAGGGATTAGTTGTTGGGGGTGGTGCTGGTATGTATTTAGGTTTGGCTGTGGTTTTGTTTGCAGGGTTGTTTGGGTTGTTAGGACAGTTTATGAATGTGGATAGGTGAGGACCACCGCAGTTTGCACACTTTGGTGGGGTTGTTTTCGTTTTTGTACATAAGTGTGTCGAGTGTTCGTCTCCGCATTTCATGCATTTGTAGTTAATTTGTGGCATTGTATTATGTCTGTCCGTTTGTTTAATGGTTCTATTTTAATTGCGAGTCCGCAGCAGTCGTGTATGTTATAAATAGATTTGTACTGTCTCGTTAGTTCGATTAATACCAGTGGTGCCGGTATGCCGTGTTTACCGTTCATTCTTTTGATTTTTAATGTCGGGTAGCCTTTGTCAGTCAAGTCGTCTGTAATGTAAGTGTCGGTGATAAAGGTAGGAATGCCTCGCATAACTACCTTTAGTGTTTTTTCGCTTCTTAATTGAAAAGTGTAGAATTGAATGTGTTCTGTGTCGAGTATATGTTTAAGTGTACGGTAGTCTTCGTCAGTTTTCGGTTCGATGTGTATGCCTGGTTTGACAAGTTTGTTTTGTACAGTGCTAATGTTGTGTGTTTTAAGTATGTGTCGTATATGTGCCCATTTGCCTTTTTCTGTTATTATTATTGATGCGATTTTGTGTTGTATATTGCATGTTTCGGTTTTTGTTTTGTGTAGTGTTTGTCTTATCACTTACCCTGGGAGTGCTGCTGTTGACGGTTGTGGAGTGAGTTCGTTTGTGTCTTGTTCCATCTTTTCCTCGGCGTTAGTTTTTTCGAGGACACTGTAGGAGTTTTTTATTTTGATTGGTGTGCTTTCGTGTTCGGTTTTCTGTTTTTTCGATGTTTTCTTCGGGTTTGTGAATGCGTTGGTGATTATGTTTTCATTTTCCTGTTCCGGTTGGATTTTTGTCGGTTTTATTGGGCTTGTTTCTTCTGTGTGATGTATGGTAATTTCCAGTTTTGCTGTCGGATTGTCGCGATCTACCATGAATATTTGTGATTGATTGCGCAAAAGACGTTGGATGTCTTCTTCCTCAGTGGTTTCTTGAATTATGGTTTCAGCGTCTCTTAGTTGCTGATCGGTACATCTTCTTCTGAAGTTGGGTCTCAGCGCCAGAATAGTAATGTAAATAGTATTATAATTTACTCCTTCTCCGGCCATTTCTTCCGGGTTCGTTTGACGAATGTCGTCGTAGGTTCTCTCAAATACGATACTGCTAGTTCAGATATCGCAGTGAGAATGTCGCTGACTGGTAAATTTAGTGTTCCTTTATAACTACAGTGCTACCCCTACTGAAGCGTAATGGTGGGAGTAGTAGATGCGATGATTGCAGTGTTGCCAGCCAGCGTTAACGCTATATCGGTAGATTTGTCGATAATTTTCGGTAGATTCCGTAAAAAATAGGTAGATTTATAGTTTTTATAATATTATTACCTATGCATGCTGCTAAATATTGCCAATGAGCCTTGTCGATAATTTTCGGTAGATTCCGTAAAAAATCGGTAGATTTATAGTTTTTATAATATTATTACCTATGCATGCTGCTAAATATTGCCAATGAGTAATATAGAGGTAGATGTATCTATGTAAGCTTTATTAAATAATAGTAAATAGTTACTTATAAGTTTCTACATATTCATTCGTACTATACCTTTACTAAAAAACCAATCTGCGATAAAAATTGAGATTTTATTTTCAGTTTCCTTTCCTTACTTAGATACATAGAGGTGCCAAGAAAACAAAATTACAAAGGATAAAATCAAAATTATTTTATTCAAAGTAAACAAATACAAACAACTGACTTAAGAGTGTTTTCTAAAATATAAAATATAAATAAACATAATTTATACTACTCAGTGGAACATAAATTTTGATTATTCATTTTTAAAAGCAACTTTTCTTTAATTGAAAATCGTAACAACTTTTATTATCAATAAATTGCTTGGTATGCAATAATTCACATATTATTGCAGTCGCTAATCTGTTCTGCGGTTTAGTGTTCATTAAGTTAATACTTGAAAAGATTCTCCACATTTGCGGATGAGTGTGGAAAGCAAAGTAAATTTTGAACAAAATATATTTATATACCTACTAAACATCGGGGTAAATATCGAATACGACTGAATAATATCACTATTTCGCAAAAGATCTCTAAGTAAATTTGGAAACCTAATGGCTACATCAGTAATGGTGTGAGTGAATATTGCGACTTTTAACAATGTGCGGATCCAAAAATTTAATTTCTGTAAAGTATTGTTTTTAGTTGCAGGGAGTAGCTGTTGCATAGTGGCAAATTTTTATTCTGATATATGTATACACATTGTCAATTCGCAATAAAAACACATTTATATATTATTTTATTTAATATTTATACATAGTAGTTCTGATTTTTTCGGTAGAATTGTGTTGAAAATCGGTAGAAATCATCTGAAATAGGTAGATCTACCGAAAAATCGGTAGGGCTGGCAACATTGCGGTGATGCATACTGTAAGTCAGAAGCAGAGACCTACGAGACCGCCAACATCATTGAAAATTTAATCCGATTTTCTATCCTTATCTTTGATTGAAAATATGTATAGCAAACGCCAATTAAGTTGTCGCGAGGAGGGGTAAGTTCGCGCAGGATTAAAAGTAGTGGGGAGATTTGTATTTGGTTTTACATCAAATGTCAGATAATTCTAACCTCTGAGTGTGTATCAGTTTGTGATCCTCTAGCAAAGACATTATGTCCCGTCAAACGTCAATTACAAATGTATTCTGACAATTGAGAAGTGGGGGTGAACGTTTTTAAAAACGACTTCTGCGCACCCCCTCCTCGCGCCAACTTAATTGGCGCTTGCTATACTCTTTTCATCTTTATCGTCCAGTTAGGCAGTCATTTAAGGAGGGTACTGTAATCGTACAGCTTCGTGTCTAATCGCTATCAATCGTGTAAGTTCGGAGTATAATTTTGAAATTTTCTATAATTTCAATTTTATTGGTTATGTTATTTTCATGGTTTATAGCTACTTATGTTCCATATCGTTCTGAATTATAATAGAATATCGGGATTTGAATTTAGTGAATCACGTATTAACCAGATCAGTTTTTTCTGGACTAGGTATAGTGTTTTTTTGCTGTTGAAAAGGTAAGTTGGTTTTACATGAAATTTCATCATACCCCACGCCATATTATAGTACATTTTCTTTTCAGCATATAAATTATTTCAAAATACTTCAAAATTTTGTGTAACGTGTGCGGCAAAGGAGATAATAGATGTAGAAAAATTACATTATTTTCCAAGAAATCCTAAAAATTCAGTAGTAAATGAATATATAACAAAGCAACTAATATTTAGGCATCCATGTTTTTGATCCAAGACTTGGTTTGGAAGTAATGGGTTTCAAATTTGTCAAAGGAAGTATTAGGAATTTAAGAATATGTGTTACACATTTTACTCCGGAGCTGTACCATCCTTACATCTAGCACGAACAATAATGTCAATATCAAAAAGCTCTGAATCTCACTGTAAGAAGAAACATATTCCACAAAGACTACCATTGCAAGCAATAGAAAATATATCGGTAATTGATTGCAATTTACCTGCATTACCTGTAGAACACCTATTTGCAATTCAGTTTGTGTCTTATTACCCATCAGCAAGTAAATATATCAAGCACATCAACTGTAAAAAGAAAGAAAAAAGGAAAAGCATTAGTGAATGCAATAAGGAAAGAACATGAGCACATTTGAAAACTAAAATCAATATGCACAAAAAAAAGGAGGCTGTACAATCAAAAATATATCAAAATTAAACTTAAATAAGTCTTCATTGATCAAAGATATATTTAAAGGTAAAAAGTGCACAATCATTACTGTTTTCTCAACTTCGTTGTGCGAAGCATCTTCCAAAAGGTAGGAGATGGACAGTAAAAGACAAGGTATTAGCTTAATGATTGAATTAGATTTTTCGTGGATGTCTTCCACACAGCATTACCATTTTCTTTGATGCTCAATAATAGATGGTTTGTGTCAAACAGACTTCCTTGGTATTGCACAAGGTTAGTAAGGAATTTACGGAACGAAAATACTACAAGAAAATTAAAAACATTAAATCATCAATTATTTATTAAGAAAATATGTTTTTTTTATTGTACTTTTAAAATATGTCTATTTTATACCATTATCGATATTAAAGATATTAATTTAGAATTGTATAGCATAATAAAGTAAATTTGATGTGAAGTATTCCAATTATTTCATTGAAGATAGTAAAGTGTACTACTAAAGAAGAATACAAATGTTTGTACGATATGTTTATACATTTTCAGTTCTTTTTCTTTATTTATTAAACATGAAGAAATTGCTGAAAATGTAAAGATAAACATTTCGTATGATTAAATACAATAAACTAGAAAAGCAAATTTAAATTTTGGCGGGCGAATGCGTCCTCGTTGGACAGTGCCATCTTTAATTGACTGCCCAATTATTAGAGAAGGACGTCATGATCTTCCATTTCACTAGGACAAATTTTTGTTATTAGTTGCCGGTCTCGTTGGTCTCTGGTCAGAAGTCAGTCTGCTATCAACTTCCGTGGAGTATGATACAAATCACGAATTAACAGATATCGTCTTACTATACGGTGAAACGCTTGAAAATGTTAAAACTACTAGACGTATTTATGAAGGGCGGTTTCCGAACCAAAGATGTCCAATCAAATGATTAGATTTTACAAACCGTGTACAGATCGAGAGATCGCAGTACATTCCATCCAAGTTATGAAGGCCGTGGCCGTGAAAGACAATCTTCGATAACGTATCCGTGAAGACCGAGTCGTGTTAAAACATGTACATACTTCGAAAGTTACCGATCGAATATCTTCTTTAAGCATTTCACCTGTTTCACGCAAATTCGCCCTTTTTAGGACAAAGAAATTATCATTAAAAAACGAGGCAAATAGAGCATGACGTGAATTTAATTAATATTAAGACAACTAAAAATTACAAATTCCATATCACCACAAAACTCTTATACCGTTTAAAATTTTTAAAGGAACTCGATATTGTATTTTTTTACACAAATACGTATTTATTAAATTGCCGAAATGTCAGGGGATTTTTTGGTGTACTTGATCAAATAAATGCTTTTTTGTTGAATCGACAACACATAAACATATCATTTCTATTTATTTGTTAATCTGAATACAGGACCGTATTTGAAAAGTTTGTGTTCCTAAATTTCCGCAAAAATTAAAGTTTTGATAGAATAAAATTTTTTGTAGATTTGAATTGCTTTCTTACGAATATATCGTATAATACCGTACGTCAGAATATTTCATTTACACCCTGTATAGATTTCATTCTGTTTTGTAAAATAAGGTGGAATACCAACACGAAATCATGCTAAGTTTAGAAAAACTTTTAAAAACGGCAGTTTCTTAAGAATAGAATAGTCTACGTTAAAAATGTAAGGAAAAAGTTCAGTAGCAGTAAAAATCATTTAACATAAACATCACCGTAATTTAACATAATATACGAGGCATATCCAGAAACTCATTATGCATATGTTTTAAGAGGATGACTTCATTACTATGTGAACGTCCAATTCATAGTATGTATGACATACGCGTTTGATTTGTCGCATTGTGTTAAAATATAGTTATACAAAATACATCCATTTGTGTGATATAGTTAGAGACTAAATTTTTAAGTACAAGAAATATTCGCCCTGCAGAAACTTTTCGTCAAAATTTGTGAAGTTTATGATGAAAATGGAATGAGTGAAGGACGCATAGAAGGTGGTGCAGACAGTTTAACGAAGACAGGACAAAAGATAGCCACTGATCACTGATAATTTATTTCAGTAATGAATGAAAAAATTTATGATTGCAATATCGAAATTGGTTACTCACTTTCCACAAATTACACGATTATGTTGCTTGCAATTGTAACAGAAAAATTGGAATTACCGTAAATTGTGCACAAGATGGGTACCCAAAATGGTCACTGACAAACACAAGGCAAAAGGAATGGTAACAGTAATAGCATCTTTGGAGGACTACAACGTTGGAGTTCAAGAATTGTTTTGCGGGCGATGGAGCCTGAATTGTTCATGTCACACCAGAGAATAAATATTAATCGATGTAATAGCGATGTAGTGTATCACCGAAATAAAAAATTCAAACATACACTTTCTAACTGGAAGTTTATACTATCGTGGTTTGAAACGACATGACATTTTTCTTACTCGTGGATTGCATGAAGCAAAAAATCATAATAAACGCAACTGCTTACTATAGTACGCTACGAAAACTGCACGGTCAGAATAAAGGGCTAGGTCCTCTCAATTCCGGAATTGTTTTACTGCATAACGATACACGACCTCACTTAGCCACTTCCACATAAGCACTCTTAGGACCGGTTTTTCAATGTCCAAATAAAGCCTCTGTTAGCTATCCGTTAGAAAAACTTATTTGCCACTTAAATCTGTCCGATAACTTTTATAAATCTCTCCAAGCGTTTTATTCCAATAGTTAGTTATCCGACAGTTTGTAACATTTTAGGTAGCTCTGCATTGCAGTGTTAAACGGCTATATTCAGACGAGTTTAGTGGGAGCGAAAAGTATCTAACGCATTTCCAGGTGAGAGACGATTCTGGCTTTATCTACTTCGCTTAAATGAGGTATTGTACAAGTTGGCAGAAATTTAATGACATTGATTTAAATATTTTTGATAGGTATTGCCAAGTAGATAATTGACAAATAGAACCGAATTTAAAATAGGTAAAATTTCACTTCCTTTTTTTTTATTTCAGCTATACGTTTAATATTGTTATTTGGTTAAGTTTCTTATTATTTGGTTGTTATTTCGTTGTATTTGTTTGTTGACCGATGTGTCCGATGCTTTCACGTTGAAAGAAAAAAATGAAGCATGGGAGACAGTGGCCTTGTCCTTTAGTGCTAGGAATTTCACATTTGTACAATTCCACATTTGTGAACTACCTGTTAGTACGGTGTAGCAAGTTATGCTCAATTTGTTACAACAGTCTTTCCACAGTATCTTTCTTTAGGCGAAACCTTTGAAAAAAACGCCAGATCATCCCTTATTTCGAAATGATCGATTCGTTTACCAATAGTATACGGCCGGCAGTACGGGTTTATCTCGTTTATAATTTCTATTTCTTCTACTTTCAACGCATCGTCAATAAAATCATCCATAATTAGCAAAAAAAAAGTAGAGTTTAAACACGTAAATCGTAATAAATAAATAAAACCAGAGGGTGACAGTTTGACGTTACGATTTTAAGACCGCAATTAACCAACAGATACGACGTTATCGGAAACGTCGCCTAGTAGCTTATCCCACAGATAAGGCCGTAAACTGTTGGATAAGGAGTAACTGACGATCAAAACACGGAACATGTCATTATCCGTAAGATATATCTGGAAGTTAAGTTGCGTCCTAGCGAACTTATTTGCATAGCTCGTTTAGCTCAGCTCGCACAGCTCAGAATGGTTTATTTTCATGTATGGTCTTAACGCATTTTCTATTTGACAGTTCTGGTTATTCATTTCTATTTGACAGTTGACGTTGGTTTGAATGGATCAACGACGAAGAAAAATTTAAATTTATTGTTATTCTTACTGTAAATTGCTGAAGATGCGAAACCATACTAAGATTGTCATTACAAAGAGAAATTGAGGGTGCATTCCACAATTTAAATTAAAAAATGCGGCTTCAGGACAAGGAATCATTTTTAATTCTTATAGAATGACACCCGGTTTATTTAATAAATTGTTAAGTTACGTTTACAACGATTTGTCACAGTTTTTGCCTTATACACTGTGTTCATTAATGTTTGAGACCGACATTTTGCAAGAACAGTGATTTTAGTGTGTAAAGGTTAACGTCTTCAAAACCGATAGTGAGAAACTCGTTTTGTAACTAAGAATATAACCAACATCATCAATATAACAAACATCACAAAATTCTTCATTGGCGTCTCGTGTATTTGGTTATTATAGATTTGCGTTATAAAATTCCATTATTTTAAATTATTTATCTATATCATTTCTTTTAAGAGCTCATTAAGATATTTAATACTTGTATTGGTAAGTTCAATAGTTATTTTGCAATTTAATATGTTGATTTAACTTTCTTTTCGTTATTAGGTTAGACTTTGCATAATGGTGTTTACATCTGAACAAGACGCCTTTATTTTAATGGCACATTTCCGAAGTGCCACACGGAACCAGGACGGGGTTTGGGTTTATATTCTAAATTCCTGTATCGAGCAATTTCAGGAAAATTTTCCAGATGGAAATATTGATCGCCAATATTTTACAAACCATAAAAACATTATTATTAAACGTTTTGAAGATAAAAACCGCATGTGCAAGGGAAAATCTACAGGTCGTCCAAAGGTTTTAACTGAAGATACTGTAGAAGATATTCGGGATAGAATGGACAGAAGTCCTAAGAAATCATTAAAAAATTATCTGCGCAAACAGGTTGACATTGTTTATTTTCCTAGTTAAATAGCTATAAATATAAACATTATCATATTGTAGGACTTTCTCTTGGAACTGTTCATAAAGCATTAAAAAAGAAACTTCATATGCATCCATATAAAGTAACAATGGTCCAACAATTATTACCTGTCGATTATGATCGTCGGTTGCAATATTGTCACTGGTTCAACGAAAATTTAGCTCCAAACAAGAATTTGTTAGATTTGACATTCTTTACAGACGAAGCATGGTTTTACTTATCTGGGTTTGTAAATAGTCAAAATTACAGAACATGGGCAACTGAAAATCCCCATGAAGTAATAGGAAGTTCCCTTACATTCTCTCAAAGTGGGCATTTGGATTGGAATATCTAGGAGACGAATAGTGGGACCTATATTTTTTAATGATACTATTAATGGTGAAAGATATCGAACAAATATTTTACAGGAATTTATCTAATTAGCTGATCAAGATGAAAAAGCACATGGATATTTTCAGCAAGACGGAGCCCCGGCACACACTGCTGGAGAAACAATGGAATTTCTGCGACAAGTTTATGGTGACAAAGTTATCAGTCAGGGTTTGTGGCCTCCAAGATCACCTGATTTAACACCCCCAGATTTTTATTTATTTGGATATTTGAAAAATAAAATTTTTCAAAATAGGATTCATACAATCGAAGAGTTGAGGAATATTATTACAAGGAAAATTAATGGAATTCCCCAAGAAATGTTGCATCATGTGTTTGACAATATGAAACGAAGAGTAAACTTGTGCATTGAACATGAAGGACATCATTTTCAACAGTTTTTGTAGTGATTTTTATTTGTGAAGTGATAATCAATAGACAATCTGACAATATAAATTCAGTAGGAATAAAATGACACATTCAGTTATAATTCATGATGTGTATTATTTATCAAATGTTTGTAAACTTAATATTCCATATTTTATTAGGCCATGAATTTTCACTACTTTAACTTTTAAGTTTAATTATTATCAAATTTTTATATTTAAATTTTGTTCGCAATAAATGTTTGCAGTATTTTAGTTCTTAAATTAAAGAGAAACAGAATGATGAAATTTGGAAATATGAAGGTACATTAAATTATATCCATATGTTATTTAGTCTTCATTTTTATTTATCATATGAGCCGTTGAAAGCGAAAGTGGTGTAAGTCAAAAAAATAAAAATTATAAGTTTTCTTCACAAATGGGTACTATGTAGTACATAGTACCCATTTGTGAAGAAAACTTATAATTTTTATTTTTTTGACTTACACCACTTTCGCTTTCAACGGCTCATATTTTACTTAAATACTACTACGCCACTGATAAGTACATTTATTCATTTAGTAACTTTATTAAACCAGTGGGGGCAATCGTGCATATTGGGTTGCCTACGCATCAGTATAAAACATTAATTAACACAGTGTATAAACATTTTTGTAATTGACTAACCGCACATTATACAATTCCTCTTTAGCTTGTATTAATTGATAAAACTTTCTACTTCGTCCATGAATAAACAACAACAAGAACAACGGTTCACAGACAATATTGCAATCTCTTTGGTTCAGTCTTAAAAGTCAGGTTAGGTATGACAAATTTAATTTGACAGTTGAAGTGATCGCTCATCTCGTTCGGCTATAAAAATTGGAATTGATCAAGTTTTATCGCCGTGCTGTGCTACCTGAACACGTGATTACTTCCCGCGATACGATTGGCTAATTATTTGTTCCATAGTCGAGCTGAGCTAAACGAGCTATGCAAACAAGTTCGCTAAGACGCACCTTTAGTTAACCGAGACTTTATCTGGACATTGAAAGAGCGGCCCTTAAATGTGAAATCGATCAGCTTCGATCTCTTACCTAATGATTACTATCTCTTTTTCAGTTTTTGCCAGACCAGCAATACAGCATGGATAATGAAGTAAAAACATTGGTTAATTGTTGATGAAACAGTTGATTGCAAATTTCACAAATAATTGCTTACAAAACTTGTGCGATGCTACGACAAATGTTTAAATTTAAAAGACAGCCAGTACAGCCATTTTATAATAAGAATTGTAAATAAAAAAGCTTTATATGGTTTCCGTATTTATAAACAAAACAATAACTTATTCATATAAAATTTGCTTGAAGCTCTTTTGTAAGAAGAAAATTTAGCATCTTATAATAATTGTAGACTTTAGTCCAGTGTTAAATACCGGAAATGAAACAGATAAAAATAATAGACAGATATCGATTGTTGATCAGATTCCATAGCAGAACAAGTTAGGAAATCAGTGTTTTGAAAGTCTAAAGTTTATTTTCATGTATACTTAAACGTTTTTATTACAAAAATACGAATTGCTTCGTCGAGGCTTTTGTAATGAACCATTAAATTCTACTGATAATAAAAATAACACTTATTAATGGGTCAATAAGTTACCGAACAATTTTAAACAACCTTTTAAGGAAAATAAGAAGGCCAATTACGAGAGTTGCCATTTATGTATCTAAAAAATAAACAAAAACTAATATTTATCAATGAAAATAGTTTTATGGTTCAAAATATTCTCGAGAATATTCGAGATTGAGGTACCTTTAAAACATGCATTTTGAACGCATCTACTGCTTCTTGTGGCGTCGAAAATCGTTAATCATGTAGTTTATTCGTAACGTGTTGGAACAGAAAGAAATCGTTGGATGCAAAATCAAGGCTGTACAACGGATGACGTACCAATTTGATGTTTTGACTAGTTAGATATTGAGTTAGGTGTTTGTGAGAGTTCTCGTTTTCATAGTGTGATGTAAGTCATCCGACGACACGTCAGAAGAGCCATGATCAACCGCTGAACACGTCTTCAAGTCTCCCGGACCTACTAGAATGAGCTTCTGGAATAGTACGAGATTTGGAAGGTTTTCGAATGAGCTATAAAATAAACTGTCGATGAACAAAAGGGGATTATTCAAGCAGCAACCGGTGTGTTAGAACACTGCTATATAAACATGTATTGTGAAATAAATATTGAAATAAACACTGTTATTATTGTGGTTACTTATTTAGTGTATTTTATTATTAATATAGTGTGCGTGTTAAATTTCCGTTAGTTTTATTTAAACGAACCCGAAAGACAAGTATTTTACAATAGTGAAGAACAATCAGCCTGCGCCGTTGTTTTAGCTTATTTCTTCAAAGACTTCTGGTGACCAAATGATTAGGTGCCATTTAGAATTGACCCTTCTACGATCCTCTAGTGGCGCTGTCGCCATATATCCATTTTTCCACCAACCCATTTTGGACGACCTTTAAATTCGCCCGTAAGAGAACGGAGGCCACGATTGAATCATTAAACCAGTAATATACAGTAGCTTTAGGTGGTCCTTCATCGCCAAAAATCGAAGTCACTGTTATTGAGATAATCCACATCGAAAGTCATACTAGTTAGAATTTGAGTGTAGAACTAGTTCGCGTCCGTAGTACAATACTACATGTGCAGACTGAATAACGTTAAATGAACTAGTATTAACAGGCAGACCGATAAACTGGAATTACCTGGATCTCCTGGCTATAAGCACATCATCAAAAGTCCTTGTATTAACACCAAACCAAAGGGATCGGAGTTATCTTGTAAAGCATTGTCAACGCAGATCAACCTTAAACAGAATCAGATCAAACAGTAGAAGATACGCGGACAGCTCGTGCTGATGGTTCAAGAATATGTGACTGCGGAGATGCGCATCAAACCATACGCCATTATATTGTTGAGGATTATACCCTGGGGCGATTTGAAAGAGAGTTTGGGGAATTCTTGAATGCGTCAGAAAGTGCTATAGACTATATTAAATGTTTAAATGGTTGAAAGCAATTTGTGTTGTACACTTTTCATTTTTGTGTATATTTTTGGTATGTACAGCTGTGCCATACCATACACAAAATAAATAAATAAACACATGAAAATTTTCACGAGTTTTGTAATTGAGATGAAATTTTCAAGTCACTGTAAACAACACAAATAGCGCCCGTATGACAAAACTTTCTGAGTACGTATACCGTCAAAAATGTCAAACTTTACGACAGATATTTCAGATAGTGCTTAACAACATTAGTGTTGCCAGTTCCGGATACATAAATAACTATTCACATAGAAATAGCTATATGCTATACTAAGTTCTTTTTTATCATTACACATACATTTCCCTATGTGTAATTATAAAAAATAATGGTAAATGCATAGGTGGCATTGTAGGCAACCAGTTATGCACCAGTGAAGTATTTTCTTATTGCTTAATACTTAAGTTAGTTTGCCATGGAGAGAAAATACAATTTTTTTAATGTCAAATATTTCTGAATGTTTATTCATACATGAATCTTAAATTAAATACATTTGATTGAAAAATAGATAATTTATTTAAAACACGAATAAATACAATAAAGACGAAAAAGTTGAAGGAACGATTTGGTCTGTATTATCGCTTTTAGATGTAGTCAGGCATTTTGGGGTATCGTACAGTTCGGTGTTCAAAAATCTGAAAGAATTCAGCCATACAAGTTATCAAACCATCAAATCGATTGTGTAAATCGAGGATTTACACAATCGAAAACTATCGATATTTTTCAGGCACTATCGATAGTATTTCGTTAATAAAATTAGTGTATCAAAAAAGCTAGAAAATATGAAAGCGTTGATAACAAAAAAGTACAAATAGATTTTACCATTTGATGAGATAGAACGTTCTCACATTACATCATACGTCTAACGAATTACCGAACATAACCTACGTATTGGGGGCATTTCAGTAACACGATAAAAACAAATAACACCTTGTGGTATCTAACGAATAACTGGTTTTATAAAATGGAGAAATGTATCTTAAAAAGCAGTAGTGGGAAATTCTTGTAGGTAATAAATATGTTACTATTTTTTTAATAATCCTAATAACTTTTGGACTGTACAATTATCTGATAGCATCACTACTGGAATTAAAGATTGAGGAAGGGAAGACACTATGCAACAAACTTTTGGAATCAGTTAAAGCAAGGCTATTTTCATATGAAGGACGATCAGTTACTAGAGTGACAACTGTTGTAGACCCTTGGTTTAAAAGAGAAGGTTTGCTACGGGGCTACTTCTTTTCTAGAACAAGAAATGTTTAATATTATGAAGAAAATAGATCCTGAAAATAAAGAACAAGTGCCTGTAATCGAAACAGACAATTAATCCACATCAAGTCACTTTCATTATTTGTATTTTGCAAGAAAGAATAAAAGAGAAAGTAAAATCAATTAAAGATGATCTAATAATAACTAAAAGGCAATACATAAAGTCCAAATTTAAATTGGGACGTTACATCCTCTTTTATTTTGGAAAGTAAGTTCCAAAAAAAAGGGTAAGTGCATTTGTTATTTGGATACTCTTTTAGATAACAGGAATGGAATTTAGAACAATACGCTAGGAAGTACTAGGAAAGTTCAGCAGAAAGTGAAAGAGTGTTTAGTACAACTGGTTTAATAATAGAACAAAGGCGTGCAAGATTAAAACCGAAAAATGTTAATATGATAATGTTCCTAAATAAAAATTTTAAAAATATTAATAAGTAATCTTATTATTTCACCCAATTGCACCCAAACTTTTCCTATTAGCTAAAGAAATAACCCAATCGGTTTCATCTTACTTTGCTTTCTAACTATTAAACATATGAATGTTTAAGCTTTCAAAGAGAAATTATTTAGATTGCCGTACAGCATGTACATGAAACTCTTTAAATCTATTACGAAATTGTTTGTTTCATCAATAAAAATTATTTTATTTAAAATTTCTTTTTCATTTAATAAATTACACACATCACAAAAATCAGTTCGTTTTACTTTATCTTCCTCGAAAAGCTCTTGATAGTTTGATATCTTGTATGGCTTATATTTGAATTCTTTCAGGGTTTTGAACACCGAACTGGACGATACTCCAAAATTCCTGGCTACATCTAAACGCGATCTTACATAACACAGGATATTCAACTTTATGTGTTCTGTTAACACGTGATTGGTTTTATTTAATTTTTTGTGGGAATTTAAAAAACAACCATCTTCTTTGAATTTGTTAAAAATATTTAAAATTGTTTTCGCACAAGGTATAGCCCTGTTAATTAACGGAACACATGTCTCTGACCGTTCTTAAACTATCATTCTTCTGGTACCATATCTTTTCTTCTTTATTGCATTTATGTTTTAAATAAATTATCTATTTTTCAATAAAATTGACATATTTTTTGTCCATGGAAAACCAATTTAAGAATTAAGCTATTGTTTATAGATCAATGTTTCACTGGTGTATAACTGGTTGCGTACTATGCCACTAATACATTGACTATTCTTTTTTTAGAATTACACATAGGGAAATGTATGTGTAATGATAAAAAAAGAACCTGGTATAATAGCTTTATGAAATTAACCATAACTGTACTTACTACTTTTGGTAATTGTATATCGGCATAAAAAATATCCATTTGATCATTTCGTTTGTACAATATATACTTTGGGATCTCATTATTATTTACATTGTTTGATATTTCTTCTATTATAGGTGCTTTTCCAACTTTTTCGGGCAATTTTACAGCGGCCGCTTCCCTATCTTGTATTCTATGAACCTGTAAAGTACCGAAAACTTTTCGTTGCTTCATCAAAATTCTCTCATCCGTCACAAACACTTTGTGTTTGTTGCTAATTGCCTCGAAAATGATAGCCATAACGAAATTTCTGAACATTTGACTGTTTTCGACGGTGACGAAGAATTTCTCATTGATGGCGATGTCGCATACTTTCGCCTCCTCGCCTTTCTTGTCTGTATCCGTTCGCATTTCCCCGATACTCATGGGCACTTTGAATTCGGTAATTTCATCGGAATCCAATATCTGAGCGAGTTCTGTTTCAGAAAGCTGCTTTGGGGGAGGAGGTATGGCGTCTGTTTTGCATACATTTATGAAAACTTTTGTTTCGGTGCCTATTTCTCTTGTTTTGACGCAAAATCCTGAAAACAGAAAATGCAAATTTAGAAATAATGTTTTTTATGTACTGTCGTGAGCAAAAAAAAACGGGACAGTGTCAAAATCGTTATGTCAATTTCCTTTATTTTTTAGCGTTGTAATTTTAACATTTGATTAACTTTCAAACTCTACGTCAAATTGTATATCATAGTTGATAATTCAAAATTGAAAATGCCAACTCTTTCGAAAACTGATAAAGCTAGACTTGTTTAGTTTGAAAAATGGGAAATCATTAAGAAGTGTATCGGTTCAATTTAATATTGGTAAAAGTTCAGCCGCAAGAATATATAAAAAAATATGGCGGGAAGAGGATAATTTAAATTGGAAAATAATTTCCGCACGTAACAAAATTACGAATACGCAGGAAGACGAAACATTAGTTACTGAGATTAGGCACAACCCTTTCAAAACATTAAAGGAAGCTATAAGAACAACACAATTTCCTGTCTCATCTTGTAACACAATGGTTACAAGAGAATGAAATGTAATCTTGAGATATCCAGCCCTACAGTCCTTATCTAAATCCCATTCAAAATGTATGGGGATTAATGAGATAGAGCTTCTACCCAGGAAGAATTTTGGGAGATTGTTCATAATGCTTGATATCAAATTTTTACAAATTTTGTACAAAATATTGTCGCTTCAATGTCTACAAGATTAGATGCAGTTAATAATAACGGTGGAATGACGAAATACTAATTATTTTAATGTAATAATTATTTTAATTTAATAAATAAATCTTTCTCTATCGTTTTTAGTAATTTTTATTTACATTTATTTTAAAAATGATTAATAAATGTCAATAAGACACACATTTTTGACAATTCCTGATTTACTATTATGAGTAAAGATAGCCACCTAAGTAGTCACAATTTAAACCCACCCAGAAACAGTGTCCCGTTTTTTTTGCTCACGACAGTAGATTTAATAAAAGATATGAAGGCGAAAATATTTGGTGATTTCAATAATGACGTTGTGATTATTGATTGCTCAATATTGTGTATGTAGTATATCTACATAGATAAGTACATTATAATCGCAGTTTGATGTAATTTCTTTGTGTTTGATGACATAAACATAATTTATTTGCTAATCTATAATTAAAGGCAATTCATCAGTTATTTATAAGTTATAATTAATTAAAATTTCAAGTACTCAAAAATATGACGTTTTAGTGTCAATCAATAATCAAGTAAATATAGAATGTAATAACTGGATTTTACCGGAAAAGTATTTATTCGTTGGATGGATTAAGTAGGTGGTCTTTATGTGACACGACGCAACAGTAGATTCCCGATATTACGATTTGATTAAACTTATTTTAGCGCAATAGATAATACTAAATGAGATAATTAAAATTTCAGTTTCATTTCTAAAATAAGAATAATCCACTTTCACCTTCGGATTAAATTCTGTGCTACACTTGGTATCAGGCGCGGCTCGTGATGACGTATTTGGGAGTGCAAGTATAATGATGCGAGTGCCTCGTGTGTTTTCGGTGTTTACTAAGAAAACGTTACAGTTAGTACACGAGAATACACGAAGCACTCGCATCATTGTACTTGCACTCCCAAATACGTCATCACGAGCCGCGCCTGCTTGATATACATTTTTTTAAATTAATGATAGTTTTAATATAAGTACACCGGACACAACTTTTTTCATGTTTCTATCACTTAAGTTGAATTAAAAATTCTAATCGCTTTCGTCACATCTTGGACGTTGCCATTACTATCACTTAGTAATCTGGATAAAACGAGGGTGGCGCTGAAATTAGTGAGATATAGAAAAACGAAATTAGATAAAGGTACAAAATTTGATTGATGTTCAAAGTACTCTCTTTTATTAGATATCTATACACTTTCCTAGACGAATTTTCCAAAGTTTGAAAGCCTAACGCCAGGCGTTTTTCGAAGTTGACTGAAAATATTCGTGGATGCTGAAGTCAATATCCTCTTCTAATGAAAAGCGACGACGACGTGAATTCCTCTTAAGATAAAAAAATAGCCAGAAATCGCACATTGCTAGATCCGGCGAATAAGGGGGCTGTTCGATTACCTCGATGTTTTCTCTCAAAAAAGTTACAGTAACACTAGCCTTATGCGCCGAAGCATTGTCATGGTGTAGCACCTATCGTGACACAAGTTTTCTCACATGTAATTCTTCATGCAGAATTTGAATTACTGCTGCGGATCCAATACCAAGAGTGGCGGCCTTTATCATCTTGTAGGTACACCTTCTATCTTGTAATATTTTACGAAGACGGGACACATTTTCAGAGGTGACTGCTGTCTTGGGTTCCACATCATGCAAATAACTGCGACCACGGCAATATTCTGTATACCATCTGAAAACCGTAGCCCGAGATGCTGCTTCATCCTCAAAAGCCATATGCAAGCGTTGCATGCATTCTTCTTCATTAAGCCCCACTTTAAAATCATACAGTATCATAGCCCTGAAACGTTCTCGGCTTACCTCATTGACTACATGCACTTAAACATGCACTATTAACACTGTAACAGTACTAACACCACGTACGTTAACATATCGTAACCGCACAGTAGGTGGTCGACTGTAATTGAGAGGTGTCACCATTCATGCAAAGTCAGTAACTGTCATTACACTGTCAATACGTCACTCGCGACATGCGTTAATTCCAATTCGTGTGTGATTTAAATAATTTCAGATATAGTTTAA
The DNA here is from genome assembly GCA_935421215.2 of Melolontha melolontha. NCBI lineage: Eukaryota > Metazoa > Arthropoda > Insecta > Coleoptera > Scarabaeidae > Melolontha > Melolontha melolontha. The sequence goes on along the minus strand of OW285239.1, from coordinate 120,011,313 downwards.
AATGAACTATTATACTCCTGAAGAAAAACTATTTATAGTTAAGCACAGTGGCGGCTCGTGCTAAAAATTTTAAGGTGTTCTGCAAGTTTACCTTGCACGGGCAGTAAGAGGTTGTCTCCCATCGATCTTATCGTGCTTTCTTCGCCTTCCGCACTGAAGTAATGGATTTCTGGAACGATTGTCAATTGTCACACAAAAAAATAAGAGTCTCTAATATTATTGTTTTTACGTTAAACTCGCCGCACCGTAAAAATAGTCGCGAAAATATTAAATACCGATAGGTCCAACTCGCAACGGGCCATAGGCAACAATATACGTATGGAACGTAATGCGGTGTGGCAACGTGTGTACGATGCCTATATTGAGTGACTTTCTTAAAATTTAAATTTATTTTGCAGAATTATTGATTTTTTTACTTTTATCTTTTAGAAAACGTTATTGTTTTTTTATTACTTAAAATTACTTTATATGAAAAATAGTATACCATAAAAGTGTAAACAAAGACAGTATACATTGAAACGAATATTCATTCAATTGTATTGTCATGAAATTGAATTTGTCAATCGTTGTTAAATTTGTTAGAATGAATAGATATTTATATTTATCGGAAAATACTAATACTTAAAGCAAACAAATAAGGTATAGTGTTTTGTTATAGGAATGTATAATATCCATTTCTTCCTGCATATTGATTATGCAGCTGATGCTTTCGTAATATGCTCATATTTGTATTATTTCAACTTATACTTCGGTCGATACATACCGACTTCCTTCAAACCAGGAGGAAGCTACAGTTGTAATTAAACTATACTTCCTTTTTTTTTATTACCTACGGATATTCACAATTCCAAAATACCTTACAATGTTGCTTATTTTAGATTGTAATTAGCTGAATGCTGTCGCAAAACTGATCTCTGCATTTTTAAAAATGCCAGAATAAAATTAACCCCTGCCCTTATTATAATTTTACAAAGGAACAGACACGTACTTCAATTTCTACGAAAAACTAAGCCTACAGTTCATGTATAATACAGTGATAATGAAGACTGGAGCGTTTGTCGACCTACGAAGTTGTACTTTACTTGTTTATTGTTAATAAAAGGCTGATGGAAATATTACGTGAGATTTTGGTATCTGTATTATAATAACATCACGATAATAGTAGAAATACAAATATGAGCATATTACGAAAGCATCAGCTGCATAATCAATATGCAGGAAGAAATGGATATTATACATTCCTCATTCCTATAACAAAACACTACACCTTATTTGTTTGCTTTAAGTATTAGTATTTTCCGATAAATATAAATATCTATTCATTCTAATAAATTTAACAACGATTGACAAATTCAATTTCATGACAATACAATTGAATGAATATTCGTTTCAATGTATACTGTCTTTGTTTACACTTTTATGGTATACTATTTTTCATATAAAGTAATTTTAAGTAATAAAAAAACAATAACGTTTTCTAAAAGATAAAAGTAAAAAAATCAATAATTCTGCAAAATAAATTTAAATTTTAAGAAAGTCACTCAATATAGGCATCGTACACACGTTGCCCACCGCATTACGTTCCATACGTATATTGTTGCCTATGGCCCGTTGCGACTTGGACCTATCGTATATCGAATCATATCGCCTTCCGCGCTGGAATAAATGCACTGCATTTCGCTGCATTTAATGCAGCGACCAGGCCTGCTAAAATGACGCATTGGTTTTAGACACTCGCGGGGGTAGCGGGGTGCGCGCGGGTGTTTGACAGAGCTCTGAGCGCACGCTCGTGTGGACCAGATAAGGAACAAGTGAGCGATCGCGCGAATTAGGTTGGTTATTCCACTGGTCGCCTATTGAATATTATTTGGAATTTCGGAAGCGAATATCTCGGCTTCTACTTGTCGGATTTTGATGATTGAGGTGTCAAATTGTAGGGTTTGATGTCCTCTACAGGTGATGTAGAAAAATATGCAAATTTTTTGATATACAGGGGAGAATTTTCATAACAATATGTTACGCTTCTATAAACATCAGAAATGTCGGAAAAATTATGTAAAAGAAAACTAGTTATAACTAATACAGGTTCGCCCGCCCAATTTTTTGGGAGCTCTGCAGCACTGCAGCGCTTATGCGCTAGCCGCCACTGGTTAAGCAGTTTTATGGCGGTAATTCTGCAAAAGTGACCAGGGATTTATTTGCAGTAAATTTTTCCGAGAGGAATATTCCTAGCGCAAGTACTATTCGTAACACGGTTCGCCGTTTTGAGAAAACATTTACTTTGATAAATAATAAAAATAAGGAAGCTTCTGTTGAAAATTTTAATGCGCTAGACGTTCAAGTAACAAGTGCTCATTTGAAAAGTCAATCTAGTAGCATGTGATTTACTGAGAACATTTTGAAGTATGTCGTAAATTAAAATTTACTACTTAACCTACGAAGTCGTATATTTTGACAGTTTCATACATACAAATAAATAACAAATAATAGGTATTTATTGAAAACTATAACAAATGTTGAAAATGTTGTCCTTCAAGATCAATGCACTTTAAAATTCTCGTTCAAAATTTCTGATGATATTCTGCAACATTACTGGATTGTTATTAATTCGCATGCATTTCTGTTCAATTCTCTGTAGCATATCATTCAAATTCAATATAGGTGTTCGAAATATGTTATTTTTTAGATAAGGCCACAAAAAGAAGTCACAAGGTGTTAAATCGCATGAACGTGCAGGCCAGGTAATTTCAGTATTTCGACTAATTATACGCTAATCAAAAAATTCTCTTAAATAATCCAAAGATTCTGCAGTACAGTGACAAGGTGCTCCGTCTTGTTGGAAATATGCATTTTGAAGTTCATCATCATCCAACTGATTGACAAATGGTTGTAAAATTTCCGTACGGTACCTTTGAGCAGTTAACGTTCCCTGAAAAAATATTGGTCCAATGATTCGCCTTTAGCTTATCGCTGCCCAAACATCAATTTTCTATGGATGTAGCGATTCTTCATTAATTACATGTGGATTTTCACTACTCCAAATTCTTGTATTTTGTGAATTTAGGTATCCCGTTTTATAAAACCTAGCTTCATCAGTAAAGATGACTCTTTACGAAAGTTCTCCATTATTGTTCATATTTACAAACCAATTACAAAACTGTAGTCTACGTGGGTAATCAATTTCTAACAATTCTTGTACTGCTGTGACACGGTATGGATAAAGTTGCATATCTTTTTTTAATAACTTGTGAGTTGTACCAACAGAAAGGTTTATTTGTTGATTCAAATGTCGAACAGATGTTTGTGGTTCATTTTCCATTATTTCTTCAACACGATTGATAACTTGAGGGGTACGTTTCTTAACTGCTCCGTTGCCTGATTTTCTTAAGAGACTACCAGTTTCAGAAAAAAGTTTTAAAGTTCTATCCAAAGTATTCTTAAATTGTACATAATCTATTACAAAATGTGGAAACTCAACTTGAAATTTTACCATGCAATCTTGAACTGAATAAACCCATAAATCATCAATTTGATTACCACTTCGAAAATAAGCCTGGACTAAAAAAATTTTATATTCTAAAGTGAAAGCCATTTTAAAACTGAGAAGCAATTTATTTAAACCAGAATCGACGCACGATTATTTTATGCGCTAACTGATATTTGTGATTGACATTATCAAATGTCATTTGGATTTACGTTTACGGAACAACAAACACATACTAATATATATGCGTCTTATTCTATCAAAATTTCAAAGTAACCTAGATTGACTTTTCAAATGAACACACGTTATGTGCTGGTATAGAAGGAGGTCTATTTGAACATTTAATTAATAATTAGTTCTAGAATTCAACTATGATATTTAGTACGAAACTTTTATTGTTGTTAATTTATCTTGTTATCTTTTGAAATTCCTTATTATAGTTAACTGCTTCTACAAAATTTTAAGAATTATGTGATATAACATCCTTTATGTTTATAAATAAATAAAATTCACCACATGTATTAGATCAGAACCTTTTTTTTATTCCTGAACACGACATAATAATTTACTCCCTTTACTACTTTGGAAATGAACAACCTTCAACCTACATTCTGACATCTGACTGACATATCTAGGTATACTTGACGTAAATGACGTTTACAAATCTCACGTGACTTAAACAACACTGCGAGCTGTTGATAGGATTTTCCATGTATTATTTCTACGTTATCTCATTGGTTAAAATTATATAATAAGCTATTTCATTGGTTAACTTGCATGCAGAAAAACAGTATTCATATTCCTTTCCTGTGTTAATAGTCGCAAGACTTATGACTGTCGCTGTCTTACTAATGATACTACTTATCGACAACTCGCCTGTGCTCACTTGATATAAGTTTTTTCATTTAAGTGGTGTTGTCACACCTCACTAATTTCAGCGTCATCCTCGTATAGTAAAGTTAATTTGTTACATTGTTACATTCCGCATACATCAACAATTTTTTTTAATCCCGTTATAAATTATATTCTTCATAGATAAATCAACTTAAAAAATATGAGTGTCGTGTAAGACATTTTGTACCAATTCATTGATATTTTCAAGACAAAGCCTTTCTTTTGTATCACCGGACTGTTCATAAACGACAACAATTTAATAGTCTCAAATATTCTTTTCGAATTTATATTGTACTACCGAATGCAAAAAAAAAGTGGTACGGTAGTAAAGTTATATGTAAGGTCAATTTTTAAACATTTTAATATTGTGACTTTGCTAAGGTACTTAAGATCGTAGTAACGTGCAAAAGTCATGTTTAACACTTACACCTATCTGTATATCAACGTATATGTTATATGACACTTATAGGTTATTTGAATATTTAAATATGATGCCTACATTTAATATATATCTACATTCACGCAGCCTAATTTAAACCGATTAAAATATGACTGTACCACTTTTTTTGCATTCGATAGTACATTTAATTTAGTATATTTCTATTCTAATTATCTATAATATATCATCGTACTTATTAATTTTACTTGTTATTAAACAATATATTCTACATGTCAAAGTTACACTGGCCGCGTGTCAATAAACATAATTTTGTAGCCGCGTTTTAATTCACTATTATAAAGGTCGCCTAAACCACATTGTGTGACGCATCACTTTAAAATGTTTGTTGCAAGAAATCTTTTAATTCCATTGTCGTCGCAGCTCTTTACTTTGCGCATTTAATTAAATCTTAATTTTTAGATGCCACTTGCTAGTAATGTGATTAGTTATCTCTAATTCAATCATAAAACTACGCCACATTCTACCGATCTTTCTTAGGTTCAAGCTTTCATGGAATAAACACCTTAACCATAACAGACAAGTACTCGTTCGAGTATATCTAGTGGCTTGTTTAAATGATTAATTTCCTTCAGTCTGTAAATAATTATTCGTTTGTTACCTGTACCCATATATCTTTCATTTACGTATTTTAATCTATTTTAGAACTTTTATTCTCTCATTTATTTGGAACTTACTGCAAGTGAGAATTAATGAATATTAAATCACATTCTTACATGTAAATGTCGCCATGTAAATGTCATGTCGACATGTAAATGTCGACTTATTTCTTAATTCACTCATTTATTGGTTAAACAAAACTTTAAGGACAACGTTGTTTTATTTTTTTTTATCTAATACATTCTTTCAGCGTACTATACGTCCTGGATCTTTGATGCTCATCATTACGTTATTTAAAATCATTCTCGATATTGCCCGCATCAGTGTCTACGTAACATCATTATTTTAAAACTATTGAACAGATACAGGCATATCTAAGACGTAACCAGGTCTTAATCAGATTGCAAACATTACTGATAACTCTGATAAGTCAGCATTTTCAACACATTGGCGACATAACTCTGCTATTAATACGAGGGATAAGCTGAATTTACTGAGAATAAGAAAATCTACTAGACTGAGAAAAACAATCATAGTGTTTATTTAGAGCAACTGTCTTATATGTCATTTAAAGTTTTGTTGTTGAAGTTATGTTAGTTATAACTAGAGCTGAGGATGTTTGCGGTATAACCATGGTTATATCATGTAACCATAGTAAATTACTATGGTTACATGATATAACAATGGTTATACCGCAAACATCCTCAGCTCTAGTTATAACTCAACTACTTATTTTTAAAAGTAAAAGGAAATGGAATTAACCAGAGAGCACTTTTGAATAATAATTTATTATGATTTTAAAAGAGGTTTAAGCGCTTATGAGTGCAAAGAGAGTTTAGATTCAGTTTTTAGAGAATCTTCCTTGGCTATAATTTACCGATGGTATACGGAATTTGAACGTGAAAGAAATTCTGTTCAGCATCAAAAAGGAGCAGGGCGTCCTCCTACGGCTGTTACCGACAAAAACATTGCTGCTGTTAAAAAAAATAAATGAAGGGGACAATAAAGCCACTTATGCGGTAATAGAGTATCAACTCAAGATTGGGTCCTCAGCTGGTAAAACAATCATATACGATCACCTGCATTTAAAAAAGTGGTTGGTCGTTTTGTGCCGTATCACCTTTCTGACTTCCAAAAAGCAGGGCGTGTAAGAATTTGCCATGAAACTTTAAGTTTCTTAAATAATGGCGGGCATAATTTTTTTTTCCAAAATAGTGACAGGTGACGAAACTTATATTCCCTTTTCCGACCTTCCCAACCGCCAAGAGAGTCGCGTATGGATTTACGAAGATGAGGAAACTCCTACAACCACTAAGAAGTAGCGAACTATGAAAAATGTTATGTATGCGGTATTCTTCAGAAATACGCAATTGAGCTATATGGGCAAAAGACAGTTACAGCTAAGTGGTACACTGAAAAATGTTTGCCTGAAGTGTTCAGTAGAGTTCCAGACAAGCGAATTATGCACCACAATGATAATGTATCGTCGCATACCCTATAAAAGCAATAGAACAATTTGCGGAGTAGAAGGTTTTCGTCTGAAGAAGAGATTAATACCGCAGTTCACGCTTATTTTGAAGCTATCCGAAAGAAAATTTGTCAAGAGCTGTAAACAGTGGGCAAGAAAGAATGGTCAAGTGTATCATTCCTGAAGAGAATTACTTTAACCCTCAAGTACTATCGTGGGGTGTTTCGGCACCCCAGAGGTAACTTTTTTCTAAATTTCTTCGAAACTATTTTTGTTACCATTCTAGGGTTTCAGGTATTCTCCTATACGAATGAGATGTGTAATATTCTATAACTATTATTTACAATGTTTTACAGTTATAGCAAAAAATAGCATTTGGGGTGTCTCAACACCACACGATAGCAGTTACGTTCGACTTTTTCAAAAATAGCGCAACTTTTTCTAACCCATTGTTTAGAATTTTATAGTGATAATATCCATTTCCTCTTTTGGGCGAATCACAGCTCTTTGTTTAAGACTTGTCGTGCATGTGTAGGGGATTCACTCGTTTACATTCGGCTTCGGGAATTTTTTATAATGTCGTACATGTGTTGGGAATTTACCCATATACATTCGACCTGGGGGATTTTTTATATGTAGCATTGAATAAAGTTGTATTTCCCCTGTTTGTGTACAATATATATAAGACTCAAATAAATTTCTTATTCAGTTCGTAAAAAAACCATAGTGTTTGTCAATATTGGTCGTTGTTTCTCTTCCATAAAACGTATATTGAATAGTAACAACAATATGACAAAGTTTCTGACTAACGAACAGTTAGTAAATCTTGCTGCAAACTTTTACGATGATATCAGTGAAAGTGCATGCCCTGGTGAACATGATAATGATTTGAGTGATGCAGCAAGCGAACATAGTGATCACGACACATCTTCAGAGGTTGAAGTCGAATCTGAAGACGAAACTGAAGATTTGGATGATGTCAGTGCAAGTGCAAGTGCGAGTGCAAGTTACTTTTACGGACGAAATCGGTATAAATGGTCCAAAAATCCTCCTGCTGCTTCGCGTATCAGGTCCTCTAATATAGTCAGTCATCGACCAGGAGCAAAGGGTCCGGCAGTAAATACTCCTCCTAGAACACCTTCTGAAGCATGGTCTCTTTTTATTACGGAAGAAATCCTAAATGAAATATTAGAACATACAAATGCAAAAATTACGGAAACGAGTTTTTCTTATGGACCGACGGCTAGTTATGTGGGACACACAGACCTGATTGAATTAAAAGCCATAATTATAAAAGTTATAATGCCTGAAAGATATAAGAAAGGGAATAGAGAGTGAGGCGATGTTTATTTACAACGTCGTTTTATATCTTGAATTTTATAATATTGAATGTATCGCGCCTTTTTTGATATTTTAAATCCAGGATCGGAATTAAATCCTATAGCAGTAAGGAAAAAAGGTGAATATACAAGGAAAAGAAGCTATGGACAATATCAAAAGAAAATTCACATATACAACAAAATTTTACATTTATATTTTTTTTACATAACTATTTTTTTTATTTCAGAAGGGATAAATCAAAATCAACGCAAATTTATAGTTTTTAGAATATTTCACATTATTAATCATATTTAATTACTTCTAAATTTAATTTGTGGAATTTGGTATCGTAATCCACGTATTTTGCCAATATTATTCCATTAAAATCTGTGCATTACATTTTATGTTATTAAAGATTCATATCATAACATGGCGTATTATAACGGTATTATGTATTGATATTTTAGAACACTCGAATTATATTAACTTCAAAACGATAAACTGTCTTAAAGATTACCTAATTAATTATTGTGTCATCGAAAAGAAAAATTACAATAAAAAGCAATTATAATGTACTTATCTACCACAGGGTCACATTACATGCACAATGTTGTGTAATCAATAATTATTACATCATTATTAAAACATCAGCAGAAGAAAGAATTGTTTCAGAAAAGCCTTTGTTGGATGTGTTTATAAATTCTCTAGCTTTGCTTATTTAGACAGCACATTGCAAGGGCAAATGAACGTAAATCCATTTTTTTCTAGTATTATGTATACACGCACCACCAGCTTTGAAATTATAATAATATCTTGTCTTTACTTTCTCAAGGTATTTATAAATTATTAATAAACTAATACTGTTCTCTTGTATACATTTGTTTACGAATTTTCATTCGTACTTAGTATCAGTTTGGTTTCCCAAGTTTCTAATCATTACAAATAATCTAGAAACATTTACTATTTGCAGCTGTATATAATAAGTAGGGACCAGACGCGAGAGGCCCATGCCCACGGGCGTACCACTGAAAATTTGTATTTTTAAAGTTTTTAATTTTATTTATATAAATGGAAAAAAAACGGGTGGTGATCTATAAAATACGAAATACATTTTCATTTGTTCATTTTGTAGTTCAAGTTGTTAATATTAACTAGCAATACTTTCTCAAGGTTTCTCTTCCGTAAAATTTGTTCTCTTAGAATGAAATAGATCCTTGTAGATAAAAAAACGTTCTTTTTCCTACATCGCAACTGATTATAGGTGCATACTCGAAATATTCTCTTCTATTTCAGCGTATTTACACAATTGCCGCAATGTTAATAAATCTCGATTTCTATTAGAAACTGCGTCTAACTTTTGCCGAAGTCACTTGGAATATTTTTCAATTATTAATAGCCACATCTAATGCGGTTAATACATCATTTAATTTGAGATTTTGATTTTCAAAATAAGTGATTAGTTTTGGCAAATTTCTAAAGTGTTCGTGATGAAAGTACAACTGATTTATTAAATTTGAAATTTGTATTTGTTCATTGCACTCATAATTACTTCGAGCATCGTCATTTAAACATGTAATGAAATTTTGTAAACTATCGAAGTTCTCTGCATAAAAACTAGTAGCTTCCAACCATGTTCCCCATTTAGTTATTACTGGAAGGTGGAAGTTCTTCCGGAAAGGTGTCTCTGATATATTCACAGATTCTGTGGAGAGCATGTGCTACACAAGTAATATGTAGCATATTAAGATGTTTCCTTTAATAGTCTGCCTGTTTTTTAACATATATGCAGCACTGTCACTGACAAGTAAAAGTATTTTTCTTTGTACCTGTTGTCCGAATGAAGCATTTGGTGCATATTCTCGTAAATGGTTTTAGCTACTGTTTCCGCATCAACTATATTTATAACTTTTGTTACTACTTATGATACATATATGCGTTGTATGGAATAGTTGGATGTAGTACACCAGCGAAAGCATTTACCAGACAGCGTCCTAATATATCGACAGTTTCGTCCGCACTTATTTGGAAGATGGCTTCTAATGCGTTCTACTGCTTTCGTGTAACACTTAGAAACATAATATTTGCGTAAGGTGGATTCATCAGGGACATTTCGACCAGTATATTTTTGGAAAAATTATTTGAAGGTGGGATTGTCAAGTTTATTTAATGAAATATTTTCCACCATTAAAGTTTCACAGAGTTCTTCGTTAAAATTGTCAGATTCCAACGGGTCTAATATCTGTGTATGTGTTTGCGATGCTAAGTGACGTTTTACGTGCGATTTCTTGGAATTTTTTAACGATATTTTACAGACTTCGCAATAAATTTGAGAATCACTGGCAATGGACATATAATCAGTTTGACCCTGAATTCAACTCACATGTTTCACGATGCCATTGTCGACCTTGTTTCATATCATATCTGAAAAAGTACTTACGACATTCACTGGACACTTACGTATAAATGTAATTAACAGTTAAAACAATTAAAAAAAAAACTAACTCGCCGTACTTTATTTATCTTACAAAATATAAACTAATAAATAAAGCAAATTATAAAAACTCCTCCCGCTTCTATGAACGCCCATGAAGAAAGGAATTTAAGTATGATATGGAAGTAAGTGCGTCACAATTCTACGACAAAAGCAGATGTGCGGTTAACCGAATGAATAGTGCTATCCAATAACTGCGTGTTGTACTTAGCGATGTTATAGACTATTTATATGGTCCATTGTAATTACGGTCTCTCGTGTACGGTCCCTAATAATAAGTAATGCCTTAGCATCCCCGAATAGCTTAACAATAATTACAGGGAGTATTGGCGTGCCATGAGTTATTATTACGCCCGCGATCGTAGAGCTAGAGTTGGTTGTTGGTATTTGTCTTTAACGAGATGAAAAACCACAAAAACCTCTTGATCCTGTCACACCTGGCATAAGCCAGTGATTCCAGTGACTTACCACTGCGCTATTAGAAAAAAGTGTAATGAGAATGGGAGGCGGGAGGACCTTTTAGGGTCAAATCCAAAGACTGACATACATATCGTAGTTTTGTCGTTCTAGATATTTCCTTCTTATTCTAGAAAATATATATACTTTATAAATTCTGTTAAAGAAATAAATAAAAAATAAAATTATTTTGCTAAAGACATACAAGTTAGTTATAATTCTATTGTTTTCAATAGATTGAGAACCTGTACTACCATTTCCAGCCTATATAATACCGCTGAGCCAATGAAACTGAATGATCACAATATATACGCAAAATTATTTTTTTCTATAATATTGAAGAAATATAACCACTGGAAATTTTGTGTAAGTGTAAAAAAATGCCAGAGCAAGGGGTCTTTATTTTCTTGCAGGCATTGACCGCAGCCGTTCATGATTTTGCGAAGTATTGCAACCACTTCGCTCCTTGCTTTAACACTTGAATGAACCTTAGCCTTTGAAAACCTTTTATTTTCAGATACTCCAAAAGAAAAAGTCACATGCAATCAAGCCAGGCGTTTGGTAATAAGGCTCGACACCAAATGCCCGTTGTTCGCCGAACCAAGCCTCCATGGCAATTAACTTCTGAATATTTAGAACGTTGATGATCCGATCATGCCTGTAGGGGCGTCCTTAAATTGACCTGTTTCATCGGCTTTGTTGATCCTTTCTATTCTCAAGTGAAACAAGTCGATTATGGTTTCACACAAAAAATTATTTATAAAGATCTAAGGTACCAACAGGTCGCGGCAATATGGTTTCCAAAAGTGATGACCGATGAACAAAAAGCCAATTGAGTGACAATTTGACGGCAGTGGAAAAGGCAACTGCAATATAATCCACAGTTTTTAAACAATGTGGTTACATATGACGGCAGTTAGTTTTATCATTATAGCCCTGAATTAAAGTCTCAAAGTATGCAATGGAAGCGCAAAGGCAGTCCAAAATCGCAGAAGGTGAAAACTGTGAAATGCGCCGGCAAAGAGATGCACTTATTTTTTTTGATAATTGGGGTGTTTATTTATAATGACATTGTACCTAGAGAACATACAGTAATTGGAGAGTACTAATCTAATGTACTTCAACGAGCCCTAAAGGCAAAAAAAAAACGGCCGCTTTATTAAGACATCGCTTGGATCCTGCATTACGACAATGCTCCGGCCCACAGATCAGCGATTGGTTAACGAACACTTGAAGAAAATTTGAGTCGAATTTAGACCTCAACAACATGGCGATGGGTATACTAAATAGACTCTCAAAAATGGTTTGTCATATGTTTATGATAAATGGACAAAACGATGGGACAAGTGTATTGCACAGAATGGAGAGTACTGGAAGTTTTCAAAATAAATGTTTCATTTTTGTACGACAGCACCAGTCTCGTTATTTTCTGATATTTCCTCGTAGTAAGTTGTTTTAGAGGTAGCTACCAGTTTTATAACCATATATATCAGTGACATTAGAAGTGTTACACCTAGAAGGAATAATTTGTTCAACTTGATTTTTTGCAAGTTGAACAAAATTTAAAGCATGCTATGATAAGAATGTGTTTTTAATCTTTTTTTTTGCAAAAAAAAATTATCACTTAGTTTTTTGTGAAGAAACCTGTTTATGAGAGCTGACTAGTACAGAAATGTTTAGTTATTGCGCGTCCGTCTACGAGTGGTAAGGGTGCCAAAATGCCTAGAGTTCGAAGACGTCAAAATTATCACCGTGTTAGTGACTTTGACAGGGGTAGAATTGTTGCCTATCGAGATGTTGAATTGTCCTATCGCGAAATTGGCCGCCGTGTTAATTTTACTGAAATGACTGTAATGCGCGTGTGTCGTGTGTGGACAGAAGTAGAGGAACACGAAGAAGGCCAACTGGTCAACCGAGGCGTACCACAGAGCGTCAAGATAGGCGCTTCAGACAACTAGCTCTACGAGACCGTTTTTCTACTACGCGTCAAATCGCTGACCAATAGTTTGGAGAAGAAGGTAGACCTGTTACTATGCGTACACTATATCGCCGCATTCGAACCTTCAGACTTCGTTCATATCGCCCACGATTAGTGCTTCCTTTGACTGTGGACCACTGTCGTCAACGTTTGAACTGGTGCAGAGAAAGGCAGCATTGGGAGGCAGAAATGCATAATGTCGTCTTCAGCGACGAATCGCGATTCTGTCTAGGTATGCACGAGTAAGTTGCTGATGATGTCCTACAAACCACTTTACTACCTTGTCTAGATGGCCGTCCACACGCTTTCAGCAAGACAACGCACGTCCCCATATTACTCGTCGAATTATAGACTTTCTCCAAGAAGCAGGCGTTAATGTTTTGCCATGGCCACTCCTTTCGCCGGATTTAAACCCCAACATGTATGGGATATCATGGGGAGAAGACTGTCCTCTTTGCACCATCCTCCACAGATTTTGGTGTAGTTAATCCACGAAACTCAAGTTGCTTGGAACGAGGTACCACAAGCAGATATCGACCATCTCATTTTGTCGATGCCTACAGGAGTGTACTCAGCTACGGAGTCGCTAAACACATTATTACTTTTTTTCGTATTACATGTTAATAAAATTTCTTGTAAATGTTATCGTTTCATTTTTTATATAAAAACATTCAAATTGCCAAAAAATCAAGTTGAACAAATTATTCCTTCTGGGTGTAACACTTCTAATGTCACTGATATATTCAATGTATTCAAACTTTTATGATTGTATTTTTGTACTTTTCTTTATTTATCGTAGAATAAAATTTATTTACATATTCCTGTCAGAGGCGATATATGTAATTTATAACAGAATAATATTAGTCCAGAATTTAGCAACTGTATTCCTCAGAATTTTGTCTTTCTCTACATACACATTGGGAGCCAGACATCATCCAAGCATGTGTTAACTGGTTTTGATCAGTTGCGGGGTGTGATCTTCTCCACAAAGACGTAAAGTGCTAAAGTTGATTAATGTGATCATTTCTGACATTAGCCTTACATTTGCCCACATTCAAGGATAATCTATCAATCATAATAATAAATCATGCCTTCCCCAACGGCTTAACGCCAATTACAGGGGGCCTTGGCAGGCCATGAGTTAGTATTATGCCCGCGCCCGCAGAGCGACTTAAGATGTCTATGTAGATGCATTCACCTCAAACGAGAAAGAAAATCACGAAATTCCTCTCAGACACCTAAGCGCCGAACCGACCCTCATGATAAGCCAGGGGCTATCAGCCGGGGTATTAAGATTTCCAGATAATTTTACTTCCATAGCAATCTATTCACTGGCCAAGACCAGTTGAACGGCAATTTCTGCATTCTGATCTCCTGTTGAATGTTTATAGATGCTGCAGATATTTTGTTGGCTTTCTTGTTGACTGCTATGTTTTGGCAATATTTTGTTTGTTAGTGTCGGTTTTAAACAACCTATTAACGAAACTAGAAACATAACTTGATCCCTATCTCATGTATGTAGGCTTTTTGATCCGGAGTGTATATAATTAAACTTTAGAAATATTAATGCAAATGTCCATGGATATTTATAGTTTTAACAAGACGAAGCTTAACAGGAACACATTTCTTTATCAATGTTTTGCATTTTCAATGATTAATGAGGGAATTATTTTTTAATAAACAGAAATGCATACTGCATTTGTTAAGATAATCGAGGAAGTTTGTAAATAATGCAATGCGATTTTGTTGTCTTATGTTATAGATAATTTGTTTAGTACGACATTCTATACTAATCAGCACCGGCAAATGTTACATCACACTGAAGAGTCAAATGCCAAGGTATTCCATTAAGCAAAATTGAACTATCTTTCCTTATCGTATCCATAATTTATTTATATTTTTTCAAATACAAGTTTATATAGATACATGTGTTGTACATTCACCTGCAAAAAATGGTTAGGCTAGAGTATGGAAAAAGAGACAATATTATTAATATTAACATTATATTTTGGTTTGATTATTTAAATGCTGTGGCGTTTTATAATATACGAAAAAAAATTCCTCTTTTCCGTTTTTTGATTACTTGGTTGTTAATTCCCGATTTGATTCTGACTAAGATATTACTTCTTCAAATTCTTCAATAAAAAAAATTAAATTAAAAATTGTTTTATACAACGTTTTGTAGTTTTATTGACTACATTTTCAAATATTTTAAATTATGAGGGCGGATTGATATATAAGGTCTCCAACAATGCCATTGTTGGAGGAGTAGGGATAGAAACAAGTTCTAGCCTGCAAGTGATAATTTCGAGTAACTCGTTGCATGTAAAGTTTCATTTTCATCTGTACTGTAAAATATTTGTCTTGTCAGGTTCTTAGATAAAACTAATGCTAATTTAAACACACACTATATTAACAATAAAAACGAAATACACTAAATAACAATTTAAAAACTAATAATGAACAATAAGAACATTTATGTATTTAAATTTATATAAGATCACTCGACGATGATTTGGTGGGGAATGGAATAAATCCCTCTTGAGTGCTATTTATATTCAAGGGAAAACTCTCGAATGTTCGATCTTCGCGATCCTTCTGCATCGTTATTTTTCTAGACGGTGCCAGGCCGTGTGATACCTGACGTATCGTCGGATGACTCATCACAGTACCATCGTTAAGTAACAGTGGCATTGAGTATATCATGAGTACGATTTCTGAAATGCGTATCAATCATCGATCCGTGATAGAATTTTTAAAGGTAGAAGGTTGCGAAATTCTCAGATGTTTAAAAGCTATTTCTGGTAGCGGTTGAATGGATGTGAGCAATTTTCGCCAGTGGGTTGAACGTGCAAAACTGTCATGAGGCGAAATGAAGATGTTTGAAGAAAGGGATTAGGTCGACCAGTATCAGTGACGCATGAGACGAATATAAAGACAACTGAATGCACTGATTCAAGGAAATCTCCGGATTACGCAAAAACAAATTGCTCGGCAATGAGGCATTAGTCAAGAAAGAGCTCAGTACATTGTTCAGGCATTGAATTACAGAAAAAATTGCTCAAGATGGCTCCCGCGACAATTAGCGGTTATCATGAAAGAACAAAGAAAAAACATTTGTCAAGAACTTCTTAACCAGTATCGACGTGAAGCAGATGATTTTCTCAAAAACATTATCACCGGTGACGAATCTTGGGTTCATCATTATGACCCCGAAAACAAGTGGCAGGCAATGGAATATCGTCGCCTGATTCTCCACTTATACGAAAATTCAAATAAATACCATCAGCGCAAAAAGATGCTGACCATTTTCTGAGATGTAAAAGGAGTCATTCATATCAAATATATGTCTAAGGAATCAACGATTAATTCAATAAGACACTGCAAAACGTTGAGTAAGGCCGGAACGAACGAACACCAGATCGCATTGCAGCAACAAAACGAAAAACAGTGGTAGAGTTGTTATTTTTCCCCACATTCCAAAAAGCTTGCACCATTAGATCGGGAAATTCTGCGATAACCTTTTTCATTGTGCAAAACATGGCTGTCTTTCACGTTTTCTTGTATATGTGTTTATATTAACACAAGTTCAACCGCCTCGCGTCGAGATATGCGCTACAACGAACCTGCTTATCTTCAAATTTTCATAAACATCTCTTACAATAATTAATTTCTTTGTTAATAATTAAATCTTACCGGACTGTATATATTAACAAAAATGCGTTGTAATTTCATACGAACATGTGTTCTTTATAAAAACCGATGTGTTTTGAAAACGTTTATACGTATATATTAACTTATACTGAGTAGGATCCTGGATGGTGGGGCAAATCTGACAACTCTAGTGACGAGTCTGAAAATTCACGGTTGTTTCGCACCTTCGTAGTTCTGATTTGGCACCTTTAAATTTCTGATTGTTGAAGTTGAAGGAGATATTGAAAGGTCAACACTGAAGTTTGGGCTGCTGTTCGCTATTGGATCAACAGTAAACAAGAAAATGGTTTTACGTGGACGAAATGAAGTAATGGACTCGGCGTTTGGAGAAATGTATTGCACTAAATAGTGATTATGTGGAAAAATAATGTTCATTGGTAGTACAATAAATTTACTTCATTTTGATACTGGTTTTATTATTTTGTCTTTTCTTATTTTATAGAGTTAGAGACTATATCAATCCACCCTCGTATTGTAATTGTAGCATAAAATATTATGATTAAATATATTCTAAATCTCAGTGTTAATGAGTTCTTAAAAGAAAATTATACGGTATATACCTATCTTTGTTTTCAATAAACATATTTATTTTTCCATTATTGGTTTCTTTTCCAAATTAAATAATGAAATGCAAAATTCTTATCAAATAAATATTTATCAAAACGTTATTAAATTTATTATTAGTTCTGATTAACATATAAATCTCAATATTTATAAAAACCATTAGAAATCTCGCCCTTTTTTATTAATTAATTGTCCCTGCCTGGACAACCTTTTCGCGTATATTTCTTATTTCAAAAACTATTTCAACATACACAATCCTTTACATTAAATTTCCTCTGCTTTGAAAAATTTGATTCTTCACCAGCAATTCAAATTGATGATCCTTTATAATTCCATTTCATTTAGATTTCTTCTCTTTTGGTAAATTTAGTTCTTCATCACTCCATTTAATATTAAGTCACTCTTTTATATTTATAAGACTTTTTATTTTTACTTTTATATTTGTATTATATTTAGTTTTTATTTAAAAATAAATATTTGTAACTAGTATTACAATTTAATTCCATCCAATTATTTTTATTTTGTTAATAATCAATGTTATTTTAACAACAAAAATTTTTCCTAACTTATTTTTCTCGTTGCTATCAATAATCTCATTAATTTTTTTTTCTCAGACTACAAATTTTCAATCTAGTATAGACAAGTCCTTTAATATACATACAACTTTTAATGTCGTATTAACAATTATTTACACATATATTTTACACATTCTTTTATATTTTACACACTTAATATAAAACAAAGTACAATTTACTTGAAACAGTTCTTTTGCAATATAATCAGGTTTTCCTCTTTAAAAATTCTTCATTCATACACACACACACACACGCACGCTGGTGTACCCTGTCATAGCGGAAGAAACGATAAAACAAAATTAAGTTTAGCGTTTCGATAAACGATGAAGCCACTGAATAAAACGAAATACAAAAAAATACTCATTTTTTACTATTTCTTTTTGTTTATATTTGTAAAATACAAACCGATAAATCTGGCATTATCAAAATTCAGGTTATCAAACACACACAAAATAAGGTTATGTTTATTTGAGCACAATCCGAGCAGCTGTTTGCTTCAGCTACTCGGATTTAAGCAATGAATAACATTTAATACCACGATTTTCTAGGGTGTAAATTAATTGGTAAATTTACTTGCTTAGTTTCCTTATTCGCTATTTATAATATCCAATCTATAGAGTAAATTAAATTTACTTGCTTACAAAATAAACCCTTAGAAGTTTTGCCTAGGCACGGAAATTCGCGAGGTTTAAAAAATGTATGGAATGAATTAAAAAGAATAGTCTATTCATAATCAAATACTAATAGATCCTAATTAATAAAAATATTGAAGAAGCGTGAAGAAATAGTGAAAAATTAAAGATCTGAAGAACCCCTAAACGGTGAGTTTTATTAAAATCAAAGCAACAACTATATTCTTACAAATTTCCGAAATAAAATCTTGGATATCAGAATGGCAGCAAGAATTGCGGAAGTAACTAAAGGGATCGGTGGAATTACCAAATATTAATGAAATGTATTTGTAACGTTTCTATGTATTTATACGAAATAAATGTTCATCAAAATTCATTGGCTATAAAATTTTAAAAAAATGGAACCCTGTTCTAATACGAAAATTTTGACCAGCGACTGTATACAGAATGCCCTAGAAATAAAAAATGTAATTATATAGAACATGAATCTAAAATTACGTCATCGTCAATTACGTTGCGCAATTGCAAAATTAAAAACCCCCTGAAAATCTATAATATGTACCGCCTATGAATTCAAAATATTCAGAATGTAAGTATGTACCTCTATTAAAGTTACACACCGTATGTTTATATAGGTAACAGCAGTCGATGTTATAAAAGCTATAATACTCTGGGTTACGTGGGTCTGAAAATTTGGAAAAATTAATTTTATTATCTAATAGTACAATATGTACTATGCACCAATAGTACAATATTCTCCTAAAGTTTCAAGTTAATCGGAGTAAAAGTCTAGGAGAGAGAGCCTTTGGGAATTCTCGGCCCGTTGGGACCGGCCGGGAGCGATGCAGGTATATCGAGGCAGCTGCTTATTGTTAGCAGGGCTTAGCTATTGTTTGGCTGTCTCTCTCGCTCTCGTTTCTCTTACTTGCTGAGGGTCACTTATTCTAAATATTTTAGTTTCATATGGCTTGTTGAGCTACGAGGTTCGTTCGAGGTTGTGATTTCACTCATTTCTCCGCAAAAAAACCCTATCTGGCAAAGGCAAACTTACGGGTAAATTGATTTATAAATTAACAATTTATTACGGACTGGCTATAAGGAGAAACTGTGATTCAGTTGACAAAATGAAGGACGCTATATGGGCAACGTACTTCCACTATAGCTTCAAGGACGAAAACCCACAGCACGAGAAATGCCCAAGCGGCTCTGACTCATGGTGCGTTTGGCAGCGTGCTTCAGCCATTCATGTTTTATCATCATTCAAACACGATTATGCTCCATTGCCAAGTAATGTTTTGTCAGCTATCAAGCCTATTTATGAGGAGCTTAGCCAAAGATGTGTTTCTAGAGCGGTGTATTAGTGGCTGTGTAAATTGTACCAAAAAATGATCTATTTTGCATGCAACTG
The DNA here is from genome assembly GCA_935421215.2 of Melolontha melolontha. Lineage (NCBI taxonomy): Eukaryota > Metazoa > Arthropoda > Insecta > Coleoptera > Scarabaeidae > Melolontha > Melolontha melolontha. The sequence goes on along the minus strand of OW285239.1, from coordinate 119,991,272 downwards.
CCAAAAATTCAAATTTCAATTTTTTTAAAAATCCTTCGTTCAAGTACGACCTATACTTATCTACTAACAGAAAAATCAATTATTTTAAATTTCAGATGAAGCTATCGTGAGTTATCTTGCCTACCATGAGGACACTTTTTTTAGGGGTCTCCGGAAACCAGGCCCCACCGACTGAGTTTCCCGAATTTTTTTATGAAAATTTTTTTGAATATTGTTGAAAAGTTGTTCTTTCATGTGCTCAACACTTCGAATGAAGTAATTTATATATTATATTTAAATAAAATCGAGAAAATATGCTTTTTTTCTTGGGTACGAAGCCCACGTACCCCTTAAAATACCTCGTACAAAATCAGCTTTTTATACATTTAAGTAAATAATTAAAAATTAAAATGTGTGTTAGATTCATTTACAAACCCATTCTAAAAATCAAACTAAAATTTCATGTATTACGAGAATGTCCTTTTTTTTGTTAAAAGTAAGAAATATAAAAACGAAGATCAAATTCAGAATGCCCCACTGTATTCAAAGGAGGCAATGTTTATATTTATAGAACCGATAAGTTTTGTTATGGTAAGTGTTCGATAACCTGAGTCAGCTGTTAAAAATTTATACTTGTAAATTTTTAAAGCCGATAAATTAAAGGAACATGCAAGATCTGTGCTTTACGGGTATTTAAATTATAATCTATTATCTTTAATCGAAAAATTGTATTGAACGTACGTAGCGATTGACAACAGAACGAACGATACTTAAAAAGAGATGAACAATAAGAAAACTAGATTGTAGATCAGCTTTAAAATATCGTCTCCGATCGTATTTATGATATATTTAGTCGTATATTGGCGTAACATTTCTTTAAATATCTTTGTAATTTTTTTCTCGCTTATGAGAAGGAATTTGGGGTATACATTCTGCATAATTTTATCTTTCCATTTGTCTGTTGTCTTTTTATTTCAAGGACAGCCGGTATACTATCCAGCACACAATATGTTACAATATCGCAAATGTATATGAAATACTTTCCCATTATATGGAACATCTGTCACTCTACAAATATATTACCAAGCGAAATATTTTTATCTAACAGGAAATTTTAATTCTCTCAGTTATTTTGCTGGTGACTATACTCTTAAAACTTCAAGAGATCGTGTTGCGATTGTTATTGCCCGCGGTTATAATGTTCAAGTAGGGGAACGATAATGACTTTGTTATTATATAATAACGAAATATTTGTAAATATAAGCGGTGAGTCATGGTTCCCATTGTAAATAAAAGAAAATCGATTTGGTATAATTTCATATGCAAAACTGAATTCCTAAAGAGTTAGAGTAACGTGTTGAAATAGAAGACACCGCCAATAAATAATATAAGAAGAATATAAACATAAAAATAATTTTTTTCCAACAGTTATCATCATTTAAAATCTAGTGAAATATTTTCTAAATTAATTATAATAATTATATATATATTGTTTAATATTTATCTAATATTAAAAGCTCCTCTTTAAATTGTCCGATTCGATAAGTTGCTACATTCATATTTTATCAAAGCGCATTTTTCTCAGTAGTTTGTTTATTTTATTAGGACAAAAATAAACAATTGTAATGAGAATAAATTTAACATTTATAATAATAGTGAAGCCTTTTGCCTAAATTGTTATGGTTATGTTATGAACATTAAACAGCTATACAAAATGTATTCTATGAAAAAACACGCTTTTAGAAGGTTGACTTCACGGGAAGTAAAACTCAACTACCTAGGCATCATGTTAACTTGGCATTATATTCTTAGTTCTGTTATCATTTTTTTATGGTGGCAAGTGCAATTTTGTCAATTTCCGACGTTTTATTTAAAAGATACAGTAAGGTGAACAAAGTATATAAAAGGAAAATCTTAAAATCCATACATTCGCATTTCAGTTTTTATTTCATTGAAGAACTAAACACATCTGAAATTTGGGCAGAATGCAACAAACCTTGGACGACAATGTTTCTTCTAAAGCCATAATTTGTCCTTGGATTGTACAATTCAAACGTGATATGGGCATTGGATACGAGGGCGTATTTTTATGTTATCTACCTAGCCATGAAAAAAAGCACATAAGAGAACAAAAAAAAAATATTTTTCTACATAACTCCCTTCAATACTAATACACTTATTCCATCTTTTTTCCAGTTGCCCCATACCCTCAGAAAAAAATTGCTTCGGTAACCTCGCAAAATATTCATCAACAGCTTCTTTGAGTTCTTCATCAGAAGCAAAACGCTTTCCCCTGAGATGCTTTTTTAAATTTTTGAATAAGAAGAAGTCTGACGGAGCTAGGTCGGGGCTATAAGGTGGATGCCTTAACTCTATAAACCCACAGTCATTGATTATCTGCTGAACTTTGTTTGCCTTATGAACCCGACAATTGTCGTGCAGCAACAAGTTTTTTTGTGGATAAGAATGCGGACGTTTTTCCTCCAGAGCAGTTTTTAAATTTTTAATTGCGTTTCCGTAGGCCTCTCCATTTATGGTAGGCCCTCTCGGCATATATTCAATAAGCAAGACTCCTTCAGCATCCCAGAAAACAGTTGCCATCAGTTTTTTTCCAGAAAATTCGAGATAAAAATGTTTTGTCCCTCTCCAACTTGACCAAATTTTCTTGAGAAACTTCTTTTCTGTACAGTTTTTGTTCAGGTGTAAGCAATCTGGGTATCCACCGTACAGACACCTTCTTCATACCCAAATCGTCATGCAAAATTTTGAGGACACTTGTTTCGCATATACAGACTTCATTGGCAATGACAGAGATCTTTACACGCCGATCTTTCAGTACCAAATTTACGACTTTTCGCACAATTTCTTCAGTTCGAGCTTCAACGGGTCGTCCGGACTTTGGGTCATCATTGATTGACTCTCGGCCCCATCGAAAGAGTTTAGACCAATATTTTACTTGGAAATAAGATGGTGTATCTTCCCCATACACAGCAACCATTCTTTCATGAATTACTTTTGGACCATTGCCTTCTTTTGTCAGGAACTTTATTACGCTGCGATGTTCAACTTTAGTTTCACTCATTTTATCGATAAATAGACCGTCTCAAATCTCTATAAACAGCACAAACTAAACACAACTTAGCACATGTACTTCTAACAGTGACAGCAATTTTTCAATAATTTGTTTGACATCGTCACTCTTTTGTTTCATGGCTAGGTAGATAACATAAAAATACGCCCTCGTACAATGGTTGTAGGACAAGGTAAAAACCATAAAATACAAATAGAAGACAAAATACTAGAGCAAGTAGATAAATTTAAATATTTAGGAGTAATAATAAATAGAAGGAACATTAGAAGATGAGATAAATGAGAGAATTGCGAAAACGGGTAGACTGTACAATAGCATAAAAAGTAACTTTCTAGGCAAAAAAGAAATAACAAAACGAATAAAAACAGAAATAGTTAAAAGAACTGTAAAACCGACACTGACATATGCGTGTGAATCTTGGACAACGACACAGAAACAGAAAAGTAAAATTACAAGTACAGAAATGAGATTCCTAAAAAGAATAGAAGGAAAAACAGAAAAGATAAAATTAGAAACCAGGTATTTCGAGAAAACCTGAATATAGTTCCAACGATAGAACAAGGACAACTAAGGTGGTTAGGCCATGTAGAGAGAAGAGGTGAGAATAGAATTTATCAGACAAATAATCGAAGCGAAAGAAATAGGAAAAAAGAAGAGAAGCAGACCAAGAAGAACGTGGAAGGAGAAATTGCGGACAGCAGCTAAGAAAAGAGGAACAAGATGGGAGGAAATAAAAATGGTAGTAAATGACAGAAAAAAGTGGAAGGAAATATGGAAGAAAATACCTGTAAATTCAACTCCAACATAACTCGACGCCGAAAGGTGCATAAGTTCCCAGGATTAAGTAAGTATGAGCATTGAAATGATGTGCAACTAGAACCATCAAACATGTAACGATTTTGGAAAATTCATGATATTGTGAGTGTTATCGATTTTACACATTGAATTGGCCATGTCTAAGTTGTCCAAGATATGTGTCGCAAATCTTGAATTGTGATTAAAAAACTGATTTTTGTAATGATTTCTTTAATGTAACATGTTTTCACTATTATCTTTCTGAATCTAAACAACAATGTCAACAGTAGACACATCATGATAACACTCCCCCAAAGAAAGTCAAGAGATTTCAATAGGCAGATAACACAAAATAGCTTCGAATTTTGGAATTTAAAAAGGTAAAGGTAACCAAATTGTATTACGCAATGAATAAGAACTTCATTATGAAAAAAGAAATATCACGAAACACCAAGGTAAAAGTATTCAAAGCAGTCTACAGAGCAGTTCTGACATACGGATGTGGATCATGGGTACTTAATAATAGACAAAAAAGCAAAATCCAGGCTGCAGAAATGAGATATCTTAGGAGAGTGAGAGGCGTACCTAGAAAGGATAAAATGAGAAATAGACAAATACGAGAGGCACTGGAGATACAATCGATAATGGACTTTATTGAACAGCGGCAACTACATTGGTAGTGGCATTTACAACGAATGGGCGACACTAGACCAGTAAAGCTAATATATGAAGCCAAAGTCCAGTATAAAAGGAAAAGATGAAGACCGCGACAAGTATGGGAGGATGTCATTGGAAATAGCATCCAGAAGAGGGGAAAGAGCTGGAAAGAAGCAAAAAATATAATGCCCTAATCGCTTCAATCACAAAACTGACAAGCTGAGAGCGAATAGCTTGATAAGAATTTGAACTTTATAATGATATTAGGTTGTTAGGAAAAAAAAGTCGTTTTTTCAAAAATTCAGTAACTTTTTTTTGCAAAGCATGTAAATGTTTTTTATTTTGTAGATTGTAAATATAGCTGTTCTAAACAATATACTACGACCGCTGTCAATGATATTTTCCTATCATCCTACAATGGATAATCAAAAACCAAGAGTTATAGAGCTGTTATTGTATGAGTTTAGAAAAGGAAGTAACGAAGTACAAGCGACATGTAATGTATATGAACAAAAAGGTGAAGGATCTGTTAATGTAAGAAAAGTTCAGCGTGATTTTAGAAAATTTAGAAATGGAGATACTACTCTTCGAAGGAAACGTGGCTCTGGTCCTCCTTTAAAGGTTAACGAAACTTTTGCAACTTGTTAATGAAAACCCAGTTATTACGACACGTCGATTGTCTGTCAGTTGAGGGTATCCAATTCAACCATTTGGTGCCACTTGAAAAGGTGTGATAAGACTATTAAACGTTCTACCAATATTCCCCATGATTTTAACGAAGATCAACGCCAACGGCGAGTAGAAATTTGCACCGAATTATTCCAATATCCCCGTGACGATCGATATCTGAGGCGAATAATTACTTGCGACGAAAAATGGGTTTTTTTTAGAACCCTTACTGCCACAGGCAATAGCTTAACCGTCGGCAAGCGCCGATTCCAGTAGCGAAAAGGAATAGTTTTGGAAGAAAAGTTTGATGGAATATCTTTAGTGTGATTCATTTTTTTTGTTTGTTCCTAATGCAGTGCGGTTAATTCTGAGCTTTATTGTGCTCAGTTTGACAGAGTACAGGATATTTTGCGTTTAACAAACCCTGCGTTATTGAACAGAATCCAGGTAATCTTCCATCGATATAACGCAAAACCGCGTACTGCAGTTTGGACTAAAATAAAAAAATTTGGAGCTTGGATGGAATATTTCTTCGCATCTAGTGTATAGTCCTGATATTGCTCCTTCGGATTACCATATGTTTCGTTCGATGGAACACTTTCCTAGGCACAAACTTCAATGAACTTCAGGAAGTACAAATAGCATGCCAAAAATTTTTTAATTCCAAAGAAGTTAGCTGGTATCGTCGCGGAATATAACTGACAGCAGAAAGATGACAAAGGGTCACTAATGCAAATTACGATTATATAGTTTAATCTAAGGTCAAGTTTCTTGTGTAATAACATTATTTTGAATTTAAAAATAAATTTTTTTCCGAACAACCTAATATAATATACGAGGTACTGCGCGAGTAGGTATGGTAGTACAACTCTCTAGCGCTAGATAGTGTGAGTTACGTCTATACTAAGTCAGTCTGCCAAACGGTACTTTGTTGCTAGGTGGTAACAAACAGTTTTTGTCTTTATATTTGTTGAGTTATTTTTGAGTTATCCTCCGACACTACCAATGTCTGATGTGAAAGAGCAAACGAACTTGCATCAAATTCTGCTTTAAACTTGGTAAAACGGCAGCGAAACTTGAGCGTTCCGGTGGTCCATCAATGGAAAGCACGCCAAAAAATGTGGCAAAAGTACGTGATGCTAATGCTATTCTGCAGGACCGAAGGAGAACAACCCATGACATTTGTAACTTTATCGGCTTGTCGTACGACGAAAGCGACCTGCCAAGTGGCGTAGCAATTCGTGGATCTTACACCATGATAATGCGCCAACCCACATATCACTTGTTGTGCGTCAATTGCTGGCCTTAACGAAGACAGCAGTACTACCCCACCCTCCCTGTTCCCAAGATTTTGCGTCTTGTGACTTCTTCCTCTTCCCGAAGTTGAAATTGTAGCCTCAAGCTGTTTTGAAACAACTGAGGAGATCCAGACCGAATCGCAGACAGACTCAACCACGTTAACACGCGAAGACTTCCAGCACTGCTTCCAGTCATGAACAAGTCGCTGAGATCGGTGTATTCATGCGGAAGGAGAGTACATACTTTGACGGAAATGATAATGAATAAGTGGTGATTGTTTATTCGGATGAATTTTAAAACTTATTTTTAAAATGTGAAATACAATAACATGATAACAATAAATACACTTTTAAACAAATTATATATTTTAAGAGTTTAACATTACTTAGTGTTGGGGTTTAATGAATGCTGGTTCTTGTTTCATTTCAATAAAACACACTTTGTAACCTTTTAACTTTTTACTTAACTCAAGAGTAAGATTTTGATATATATATATATTAATATACATTTGGCGTTACATGCTTGGTGCTGTCTTACACCCAACTCACCCTTACTTCTAGTCAAAAAAAGAACTACATACATTTTCTACCCCTACTTCTAGCGCGGTAAAATATTTAAATTTAAAATACATAATTGTCATAACACTTAGCAATATTTGTAAGCTCGCTAAAATATTTATTTGATTTATTTGTTTGTTCGATAGATACTAATAAGTAATAAGATAAGCTAAATGAATATTGTACAATAGATATAACTACATAATTCGTTACATCATTCGTTATACATAAACTCAAAATAAACAATCTTTTTATCAAGTGTAAAACCAAAACTATAATCTTTAAAACTGTGAATCTAGATTTAATGTCTGTGTCATATAGGACAATAAATTAGAACAACTTAGAATTACTTCAGAATGTTGTTCAAACAGGATGCATAATAAGATAATAAAGAAATTAAGGTCGCAATATCAAAAATATAATTTTCTTTGGATTAAAATTTCACTTGAATATTAAATATTCAGAAATGTGTTCTCTTAGATTAAGTGTTTACATTATTCCTTTACTTGCATATTTATTGTATTGATTTTTTTTTTCTTTATCTGGGTATCCATCTTTTATCTTTGGTGCCGAGGACCCAAATGCAACGAGCTGCAATGTCTTCTTTTTTTACTGATCACTAGAGAAATTCCGATGGACCATATAAATAGTCTATAACATCGCTAAGTACAACAAGTAGTTATTAAATAGCACTATTCGCACATCTGCTTTTTGTCGGTGAATTGTGACGCAATTACTTCGATATTATAGTTAAATTCCTTTCTTCGTGGGCGTAGATAGAAGGGTGAGGAGTTTTAATAAATTATTTTATTTATTAGTTTATATTTCGTAAGATAAGTAAAGTAAGGTGAGTTAGTTTCCTTTTTTCATTGTTTTAACTCTGAGGAAGCATATCCTAATATGCTGCATACTACTTGTATAGCACATGTTCTCCACAGAATCTGTAATTATATTAGAGACACCTTTCCGGAAGTTGATAGACTTGTATCCGCTTTTAAAAAAAATTTCAGAAAAGCACCATTGAAAGCTACTCTTTACATTGAAAAACTTCAATCTTTGTCACTGCCTCCCTCTCCAGTAATAACTAGATAGGGAACATGGTTGGAAGCTACTAGTTTTTATTATGAGAATTTCGATAGTTTACAAAATTTTGTTACATGTTTAAATCACGATGTTCGAAGTATTTCTGAGTGCAAAGAACTAATATAAATTCAAAATTTAAAAAATTAGTTGTACTTTCTTCAGGGACACTTTGTAAATTTGCCAACACTAATCACTTATTTTGAAAACCAAAATCTCAAATTAAATGATGGATTACATTAGACGTGGCTATTAACAATTTGAAAAATATTCCAAGTGACTTCAGATGTAGCCTTCGGCAAAAGTTAGACGCAGTTTTTAATAGAAATCGAAATTTAATATCATTGCGGCAATTGTGTATGGGGACAATGCCGCAAAATCTAACCGCTAAATACGCTGAAATAAAAGAATATTTCCAGTACGCAGCTATGCGCAGTTGCGATGTAGAAAAGACCTTTTCTATCTACAAGGATGTATTTCATTGGAAGAGAACAAATTTTACAGAAGAGAACCATGAGAAAGTATTGCTAGTTAATATTAATATTCCTTTACTCAACTTGAACTACAAAATGAACAAATAAAAATGTATTTCGTATTTTATAGATCATCACTCGTTTGTTTTCCAAATTATATAACTAAAATAAAAAATACAAATTTTCAATAGTACGCCCGTGGGCGATGAGTCATCGGCCTCTCCTGTCCGGTCCCTACTGATCACCCATTCAGCAAAATCTGTTTTTTAGCTACATCAATTGCAATAGGGTTACCTTAGCTATACTGCCGTACTGCCAACTTATTGCATTTATTAAATTTCTATGTTCATAGAGTTCTCATATTTTATAATATTAAAAGAAAAAATCTAATAATGACTACTACTCCAACGTCATAGTAAGAATATTGAAACGGATTATTTGTTCTAGTGTAAGAATATAAAGAATTGAGAACACAGATAAATTTTGAAAAGACAAGTTAATAAAATGAAAATTTAATCGAACGAAAACCAAAGAATAAAGTGACTTAGTAAAATGTTCGAAATAAAGTGAGAAAGAAGTGTAAAAATAGACAATCCTGGAATAAAGTATGGATAACTGTTATAAATACTTCGAAAAACTAAGGCTAGTCAATTGGAAGAAAATTACAGTAAATATACGTAAATGCAGATGGAGAGTTAGTAGCACCAAATAAAAAATTATAAGTGAAAAAGCAAATATTAATTTATAAGGATAATTAATCTTAATGCTTTCGAAAGTCTGACTGTATATATGTTCCAGCCAATATTTCTTTAGGATTGAAAGCAAAATTGTAAAATGTTGGTTAATTTTAGGGTTAAACTAAAAAATATGGCACTCGGATATTTTCGAAAAACTATTGTTGTGACCTCAAAGGGACCCCAAAAGAAATAAATTTTCCTTATAAGTTTTTCTTAATGAAATACGTTACGCACCTTATACGTTATGTATACCTATGACCGACACAAACACAACATGAACAAATATTTGTAATACTCGTCGCACACACTAGCACATATATGTCATTTACTGCGGGGAAAAAGTATATTTGTGGTTAATATAAATGAAAGTGATGTTTGTTTTACATTAGTATAGGTATATTCGAAATGGTTATTAATTACGGAAATTTGGTTAATAATGTGTGTTAATTTTATTTAGTTTTAGCTTTCCAGTACATTTTCCCCAATAAGTTTATATGGAAAATTCAGTTCTTTTAAGGTCCTTTCGAAGTCACAATAGTTATTTTTAGAAAATATTGGGGTTGCATATTCTTTAGATTAGCCGATTTTAATTAGTACATACCGAATGCTTTTCTGTTGTCATTTAAGTATGTTGTTGTAAAAACCATTAATCAATTACAAATGAAACAGACATGCAATATACACGTCTGTAACTGTACACATGGACATACACCCCGTATTTTCCAACATTTATTTCTGCCTAAGACACGTGTTTCTGTCATTTACTATCAGACTTCATCCGTCAGGCTAGTGAAGTAAAGCTTAAAAGAATCGCCTCACACTTTCGGAATTGTCTCTTTTGTCCGTCAGATGTCACTAGATTATATAGTACAACCTGATAAGACAAAATTTGCTAGTCCTTGTGAGGCGATTCTTTTAAGCTTTACTTCACTAGCCTAACTGATGAAGTCTGATAGTAAATGACAGAAACACGCGTCTTAGGCGGAAGTAAATGTTGGAAAATACGAGATGTATGTTTATGTGTACCTACAGTTACAGACGTGTATATTGCATGTCTGTTTCATTTGTAACAAATGCGTAAAACTTGCTTAACGTATTGATATACTTAAACTTTTTTGGTACCATTAATCAATTTTAATTTAAACTCCACTAGAAGGCATAAACCTTAAATACAAAAGAAAAGCGGATTCCGTCTCGCTTTACACCTAGGTAAGTAATTCTCGGGAAATTGTAAGAATAAAGCGTTAATGTCGAGTAATTGACGAACATAACACAACTTTAATTTTGAACGAAATGAAAACTGGTACAGGGTGTTAAATATCATGTTCTAAAAGATCTTCATAAATACGATTTTTGATACAAATTTATGCAAAATAAATTCATTTTTTTACTCAAGCTTGTTGCTGCTCACATAAAAATAAAAACCAATTTATTCGCGTAAATTCGAATCACTTATATTATTGTTGATTTAAGCTCTTGCTAAATAGATCACTAATCTAGTGAAAGAAGGTATTTTAAATATTAATTGTTATGATAAGAGTCAATGCGTAAATACTTTAAAGGAAAAATAAAGATAGAAGATCATAAAATAATGGCAGGACTTTAAAACAAAGAGAAATTTTTGAAAATATTGTTTTACCTGCGAAAGATATGCCAGCATTACTCCGAAAATATACCAAACTATGTTATTATTTATTATAAAGACAATATTTGAATTGATATTGAATAAATACGCCTCTTTCTATAATTTAGATCTAGTTCCTCAGTGACCATTATAACAACACTGCTAACACACATATTTAACTAATGATCTCCAATGCGTTTAAAAATCATGAAAAAAACTATTCAGTAATTTCTACACAAAAATCTTCTTGAATGTTAAATAGAGGTAATGTTTATAAAACTTACTATGTTCTCTATTAGGCACGATTAACAATATTTGCAATTTTCATTTTGATTCAAACCATTCTTTTATTAGACTTTCTGTGTGTAGAATATAACTTTTCTTGTAAATATACAAGGATAGAATTTCTTTGTTTTTTTTTTCCATTTTTCGCCCATTTACAAAACCTTCATTTTTTTTTAATAAAGTTGAATATCAATGTGTAGCCTGGTTGTTATGATGGTCGCCATTTCGTTTTCTGAAAACAAAAATACTTACTTTTTCTTAAAATATTTACATTTATACAATGATATTACGAAATATTTCAAAATCCTTAATTGAAAATTTGGAAATGTTACAAATACAAATACCAATTTAATTATATTTCTACGAAATTTCATGTGCACTTGTAATCAAAATATGTATATATATTGTACTTACATTTTTAGTTAAAAAGTGATACAAATACCATTTGCTCTATGTTCTAAACCTGATACTATCTGAATCGTAATTAGATATTTAAAATGTCGAGTACTTCGTATTCAATACTGTTAGAAAAATCTAGAAACGAAACCTATTTATATAATTGTGCGTCATGAATGTCATGATACATAACGCGTTAAAAAAGATGAACTTCAAGTGAAAAACAACTTGATCCCTTATCAAAAGATAAGGACTATATACACTAGCGACCAAAAATCAGGAGGCAGTTAAGAATTTTTTTAGTTGACGTCGATCTAGGACATAATGTTGAAAATCAGTTGAAATTAGTGAAGTTAAATTAAGTACTTAAGCTACTTTATTACACATCTAACAAATACTTGAAGATCAGTTTTGCCATAAACATAATTCCCTACTTTAAACAGGCTAAATTATCCATCGGTGAATAATATTCATAACTGGAGACTAATATCAAAAGCAAGTCTCACGTTGGGCGTCATAATTCTTCTGTTAAAATGTTTATAAGTCAATCCTAAAAAGTTACTGTAAAATTTTTGTAATTTTTGTAATCGCGAAAATAGTATCTCAAGGAAACTCTAAAGGAAATTCTAAAAACTATCTTTTTAATCGAACCTTAAAGAAACTTCAAAAGATACATTTTAGATATTAACAGAGCAGTAAAGAGCAACATGGATATTTTTTTAAGAATTATGAAAGCGAATAATTAGTAAAACATTAGGAAAAAACGATTTTTATCCCGAAAATATGAGTGATTTAAGCAACGAGCTCAGGGACTACTTCCACCAAAAGATTTCAGGTACGGAGAAACGGTATCAGAGCAGATTAAATCCGATGATAGATTTCTGTTGAACATTTAAAAGGAAATATCTGGATATACTCGTACTTGCGATGCGACATTTTATAACACACCAGTGATGTTTTCTTAATGTTTAGTATAATCAGTTGGCGGTGATCTATTGATATAAAGATGATTCTAAAGCCTATTTACCTTGTACAAGGCCACCGATCGTATCTGCAGAATCCTACTCCCACATAACATCAAAACCATCTTTAAACCCCCATGCCTTTTCTGTTAAGGACCGCAACCATCTAGAAGCCTCTGGTGTTTACAGGATTTCATGGCTATGTTTACATCGGTGAGACAAAGCATTCGACACGAGCGCTGTACTGCACTTATTGAACATTTATTGGAAATTTGACACCAAATTCAATTCGCTCAGATTCTATCCCGCAACCTCTATTACTTGAACCGAAAAATACGAAAAATAGAAATAATATCAACCATGATGACGAATATCCTCTACACAATACCTGGCAAACTTCTCTATCTCAACAACTCGACCATAGCCATGACGCTCCAGTGATCCAGAACAGCTCCTAGAGCACCCGGTCCAAAGCTATCAAACTTTCAGTGTAGTATAGACAAGAGTAGATGCAGCCATGAAGATGTCCCTCACATCAGTGGACGAAACCTCGGCTAAGAAGGAAAAAGTGTCAAGGCTGCGGTTATAGCCGGAAATTCTAGAAGCAATCATTCTAACGTTTTTATTTCCTCCATTGTAAGTGTGGCACCAGAATGGCGTTTTGAAATTCTAGTCACTTGAATTGCAATCATACAATTTAGTAATGAACGCGTTTGAACGGCGGTTTATAATATAACGAGAATTAAATAAAATTAAAAAACTTAAAAAACCCTTACCACAAAAGAATATAATGATTCTAAATACGTATTTCTACAACCACGATGTCATCTTCAGTAGAAAAAACAGTGTAACACTTGAACGCACAAAAACACTCACTGAAGGATTGTTCTGAACGTCTTCTAGTTTAACACTAAAATCTTCAATCTTAAATCAATTAAGATTGAAGATTTTAGTGTTAAACTAGAAGACGTTCAGAACAATCCTTCTGTGAGTGTTTTTGTGCGTTCAAGTGTTACACGGTTTTTTCTACTGAAGATGACAACGTGGTTGTAGAAATACGTATTTAGAATCATTAAATTCTATTGTGGTAAGGGTTTTTTATGTTTTTTAATTTTATTTAGATGACAACGTGGTTGTAGAAATACGATTTAAAATCGTTAAATTCTATTGTGGTAAGGGTTTTCTAATTTTATTTTATTCACTTATAAGCCACAGTCTCCGATTTGTTAGTTAATATAAAGAGAGATAAAAATTAGATCTTTTCATAAGACTGCGAAAAAAAGCTGGTTATTTAAGTTTTCAAATTCAGTATAACCCAATCATAGTTGTTTCTGAAAATAAAGCCGTACTAATAAGGTGGTTACTATTTTTGATATTACGGATCATTGGCCAACTATAGCCCGGGATGATTATAGTAGGTCAATTCTGAATGGTACTATGGTACACTACAATATGCTTTCTTGAACTCCTTAAAAAGATTCATGACAATCGACTAAAAGGAAGAATCATGCTATCTGCATCATTTTAACGCTCGTTCACATACCGCCGCGTGAAGAATGGACGATTTAAACGAGCAAATAATTGAATTGATAGATCATGCACTATATAGTCTAGACCTAATATCTTGTGACTTCTTTTTATTTATTCCTGTCAAAAAGAAATTCCGCAGAATGCACTTTAGTTCGACCAATGAAGCTCTCAATATCTCGAGAAGAGGCATACCTCGAGGAACATTGATGACATATTTTCAAAATGAAACCTTTTAATGAAAATAGTTATTTTTATTAAGTTTTTTTAGTTTGAGAATGCTTGAGGCCGAAGGTCGAGACAAAAAAACATTCGGAAACTCAAAAACTGGTTTCCACACGTAACATAAACAACGTTTTTTCTCCAATTGTAGTAATTTAAAACCGTAGGTTAATATAAATAAAATGTCATCTACATAATTACGGCGGCTACGGCAATTGCGATGAGTTGTCTTAGTTACGAGTGTAAATAAAAAGTGTCAAGAAATTTGTGTAAGTCGGTTAAAGTTTGATTGCAAAATTTGGGCCCAAATGGAATCCAGTTACGTAAGCCAAAACCTAGAAGCTGTGAATGAAATTGCAAATCAAGCGCAATTTTTAGGATTTTGCCCGTCAAATTGAGACCCCAATATGAAAAAAAATCACAATGAAAAAATTACACACTTTGCATACTGAGATTCATGAAAAAAAGTCACTTTTTTGACAATTGAAGAAAAATTCTATTATTGGCTATAATGGGGAATATTTTGAGAAAATTTTACTGTGGTAGGTTCAATATTAAAAAAAAACATAGCATAATTGTATAATACGAATAAAAGTGCGTTATAAACATAAAATCTATAAACTCTGGGATACCACAGGGTAGCATCCTCGGTCCCACTCTGTAATTTTTATTTACTGCAGATATTCCAACGGATAAGAAAACGTTCACTATATACGCAGACGATACTGTTCTAATAGCCACTCATCTTGACTTAATTCCCTTTCATTTTCTACAACGCAGTTTGAATAGTTTTTAAAAGTGGTGTACACATGAAGAATCAAGGTAAATATTTCCAAATCAGCAAGCGCTATATTCCCAATTCAGTGCTCAATTCAGAAAGTGACTCAGATATTTCAGATTCGAATATTGACTGTAATTCAGAAAATAACGAAACAAGTGATTTTGAAACAGAAAGTGAACCAGACGTGGTTGCAATTAGCTCTGTGAATCTCTTGTATATTGGTAAAAACAAAATGGTATGGAGTGCCACTCCATTACCTCAACCCATTAGAACTGCTGCTGAGAATATTATCTCAGCACAACCAGGACCAAGCAGCATTTTTGTGTTTCTTTCCGCCTCCAATAGAAAAAAATCATTATCGAAAATACTAACAATTACAGCAGAGTCAAATTTAGTAACAGATGGACTGATATTGATGAAAACTTATTGAGAGCGTATATCAGACATCAAATCTACATTTGTGGAAAGTTTATTTGTAAAACCAACAGAAAAAATATTTTGTTCAGCATGTATTGAAAAAAACTATCAATAAAATCAAATTTGTTGTAGAAAAAGCTTTGTATTTTGATTTCAATCAAATAAAAATATAAACTGGACCAAAATCCAAGATAAGTAAATTTTCATTTTTTTCAGTCCGGCTTAATGTCAGACACTTGAAATTATGGATATAAAGTTATGTTAATATAAGAACACGTGAGCTGAAATCTTAAAGCAATATATATAATAGCGTTTAAAAGTTATAAAGCTAACAAGCAAAATATTGGACCAAATGGGGTTAATCTAACAGCAGGGTTAAGACCAATATGGTTATATGGAATTACAATTTGGGGTACAGCCAGTAACTCAAATACAATCAAGATACAACAATTCCAGTCCAAAGTGTTTTGAAAAATTTGTAATACCCTACGTTTTAGGGGTATCTACAGTCAAGGAAACTCTCACAGCGGTAAACTCCAAATATTTAGACAAGTTGGAGATACATCCGAATACATTGGCAACTAACCTTCTCATTGCTTCAAATAACAGAAGACTAAAACGACTTGATCCATTAGACCTTCGTGAACCTTAGAACACAGTGTTGTGCAGTGCAGTATTGTCCTAACCCACATTGTATAGGTTACAGTTCTTTCTTTTAAAATAATTAAACTTTATTTTTACAATAATTTTGTATATTTTAGTGAAGACTCATCAGTGGGTATTGTCCTCCATGTTATTTTAATATCTGTTAATAATAGCGCGTATTGTTATTTTTTGTAAATAAAACACATTGAATTAAGTTAAAAAAAATAAACATCAAAACCTTTTCAAAAAAAAAATAGTAATAAAGTTGTCTATATCAAAATTAGTGTAGGTTTTAAAGGAACGCTAAAAGTTAAATTTGTTGACCCTTGTATTGGAAATGCTAGGAGTCATTTTCATTAAATTTTCTATTCATATCATGTGGATTACTTAAAACACAAATCCCAATTTTTTTTTTTAATATATAGCTGCTCTCAAACTATTTGGCAATGATGTATTTTTTCATATATTTAAGATAAATATTGCGTCATATGATATCATTAAACATATTACACTAGGATTAGTTTGTGGATATGGTAATGGTATTAATTGCAATTAAATAATATTATGCAATTTTTATTATTTTGAATAAATTTAGTGATGTCAAATACTTTTATTTACATTTAAGTAAAGATAATGCATCAGGTAAGAAAATAATCATTAATAAACAAAACACGGCACATAAAAGTATATTAAAAAACAAGTTTCATAAGGCACCATTTTGCCTTACTCGCTCTTTAGAAAACTCGTTTTCTAAACTGATCTCGTGCGGCAAAAGGCCTTATGAAACGAGTTTTTTTATACTATTTTTTCTATTTTGCGTTTTTTACATTAATAAATTGCTTAAACTGGAATTATTTAATTTGAAAGTTCAGAGTTTAATTTTTATATAAAGCATGCAGTTGGTCACATTGATACTTGACATTTTCAAATTTAAATCTTGCTATCCGCGAAGTATGTTATATTACATATTATTGACTAATTTTCGTTAACATTACTTGATACTTCATTTAAAAATATAAACATGAGTGACATAGAAACATATATGTATATGTTGTTGTCAATTGTATACAACATACGTTGTTTGTATAAAATACGGACATATATCATATCTGTCAAATGTACATAAATTCTTAAAATCAAATGACAGCAATAATATTTATTTCTGTATTCGAACAACGCCAACATTGAAAAATGAAAAAAAAACGTATCGAAATGAAGCTCATTTCGATACTGTTTTGGGTTTCATAATGCAAAATAGAAAAAAATCTTTTTCTATTTTGCGTTCGAAATGAAACCCAAAACAGTATCGAAATGAGCTTCATTTCGATACACTTTTTTTCATTTTTCAATGTTGGCGTTGTTCGAATACAGAAATAAATATCATTGCAGTCATTTGATTTTAAGAATTTATGTACATTTGACAGCTATGATATATGTCCGTATTTTACACAAACAACGTATGTTGTATACAATTGACAACAACATATATATGTTTCTATGTCACTCATGTTTATATTTTTAAATGAAATATCAAGTAATGTTAACGAAAATTAATAAATAATATGTAATATAATATACTTTGCGGATAGCAAGATTTAAATTTGAAAATGTCAAGTATCAATGTGACCAACTGCATGCTTTATATAAAAATTAAACTCTGAACTTTCAAATTAAATAATTCCAATTTAAGCCATTTATTAATGTAAAAACGCAAAATAGAAAAAATACTATAAAAAACTCGTTTCATAAGGCCTTTTGCCGCACTCGCTCTTTAGAAAACTCGCCGCTATCGCGGCTCGTTTTCTAAACTGATCTCGTGCGGCAAAATGGTCCTTATGAAACTTGTTTTTTAATATACTATTCTTTACTTCCTTTTTCAAAAAATTCATGCATGATTATTTCACTACACCACTTTTTCAAATAATTTCGTTTTAAGTTTATTTAAGAATTTACTGAGTATTCCCTAATCGACATTACGCTATTTTGAAAATTGTATCGAACAAAAAAATCTCTAAATATGGGTGGAGAGCAAATATAAAAGGTCGATTAATAGTAGATTATGTCATTAGACGTAAATGTGACGAAGCTGAATGTTTATTTTTCTCCTATTGTCTAAAAAAGTGACGTTTTTTTCATGAATCTCAGTATGCAAAATGTGTCATTTTTTAATCGTCAAAAACAGTTTTTCTTTCACTGTTAAAAAAGTCTTTTTTTAATAATGAAATTTTTTTTATCGCAAGAAATTACAACGTTAAGCAACAAGAAATTTACAAAAGTAAACCAAGAATATTTATTAAAAAGCCATTACATATTACTTTGCTAAATAGAAATTGAAACTGGACGCAGAAAAATTGCTTCCTGTTACGACTCCTGACGAAACTCAACGTAAACTCGTTCATATTGGGGTCTCGATTTGACGGGCAAAATGCTATAAATTGTTTTATTTGCAATTTCATTCTAGGTTTTTGCTTCCATAGCTTGATTCCATTGGGAAATTTCGCAATTAAACTTTAACCGACTTACACAAATTTCTTGACACTTTTTTATTTATACTCGTAACTAAGACAACTTAGCACAATTGCCATAGCCGCCGTAATTATGTACATAGGTGACATTTTTTTATTTAACGGGTGTTCAGAAACATTCAAAGTCAAGTGGGCTCTGAACAAAAAATCGTATATCTTTACTTAAGTATCTGATACTAATTTGATAACCTATAAAATTGTATTAAGTAAATGTATCAATCTATCTCAGACATGACTTCATATTTTCAAGGACTACTTTGACTTTGAATGTTTCTGAACACCCGTTATATTAATCTACAGTTTTAAATTACTACAATTGGAGAAAAATAGTTATTTATGTACCTAGGTTCGTAAGTACAGTTTTATGGTCGAGAATACGTTTGTAAACCGAGACCCGTAGGGTCGAGGTTTGCATATATTCGAGACCATAAAACTGTATTGTACGAACCGTGGTGCATATGAGATTTTTCGTCATACCTACGTTTCTTTTTTAAATAAATGAATTTTGATAATTTTGCACTTTACTTTTATTTTATGAATACACATTAGTAACATCAAGTCAGGAATGTCGTATCTATGGTAACCATGTTTATGTCAATATAAATTTATATTTTTGATAAATGTCAAAGTACATGCAATATATTCTCAAAAGTTTTTGCTTTTAAATAAACTTTATAAATATGGATCAAATACAGATGGAGGCTATTATAGTTTGTACTGAAATTTTGCTGGAGAAGTCGTGAAGATATCTCACAATTTCCTAAATTGAAAGGATTTTTGAAACATGAAAATGATGGTTTTAGACGGTCTAAAACCATCGGCAACATTATTAGCAGATTAAGGAATTGATGTTCTTGGTCTGAAAAGATATGGCGCATGGAATTCTTCCACCGTGGCAGAGAGATCTAATTGTTCGTTTACATTTAATATTACAAAGTGATAAGTTTTTGTACAAGGTTCTACTTTTACTAGTTATGTGTTTTGTTAATTAAAATTATGTTTCAAATAAATTTGTTATAAATGTTCTAATATTGCTATTATTTACCTAGGGTCGTAATGAAATATTACAGCCCGCTACCATAGCAACTGTCAATACGGTATGTAAAGTGTCACTTACGTTTCAAAAAAAGGTGTCATAACTGTTTACTTACGCGGTAGGTATGACGAAAACGTTATTTATGTTACGTGTGGAAACCAGTTTTTGAGTTTTCGACTGTATTTTTTCAACTCAACATTCTGAAACTCAAAAAAACCTATGCTTTAGGCACTTAATATAAAAATGACTACCTATTTGCCGAACATAGTGAGAAAAATAAATTCAGCTGAGGCACATAAAGACACTTTTACGCCGAATAAAATATACTATTTTATCTTCAAACACAAGTATATAGAATAAAATTTAGTTATTTATATTGTAAGTGGAGTGTAATTCATGATAAATTGTAATATATAATAAAATTTGTTCGCGGTCACGATGTAAATAAATAATTTATTTATTACGTTTATATAATTATGCACATAAAGTGCGTAAATTTGGTATTTTCTCTCCTTAATTTGATAAAGTGATATTTTTACCTTGTCAATGATGACAAGTAAGTTTTCACTTTTATGACGTTTGAAGATAAAACACTAATGTTTGAGGTTATAGGTTAGATTCATCTATACGACTTAGGGCCATCACTGACTGAGTGTCGTTACTGACCGCGGTAATTTGGTCAAATTTGTATAGGGGTTGCAGAAGATTAAATAGTTACATTACTGACCGTCAATATTAATAAGGGTTTAATTATAGAGGTGAGGCAAGCTTTTAGTAAGAAATTCAATGTTAAAATGTAAAAATAAGAAAATTTCTTCCCACTTTATCCAGGCTTAGGACTGGCAGAATTTGTAACAAATTTCGGCGTGGTTAAAAATTCTGCATTTTGCATTCGTCTGTAGTACATAATTTTTATAAAGTATTTACAGTATTCAGCATAAGCCATTCGTCATTCAAAAATGATATGTACAGAATATTTACAATCTAATCTTAAGTTTGCCTTATAATGGAATTATATGTACTATCTGTCGTAGCGCAATATCAATTCTGTTTGTCTGCTCTAACTGCTTCATAGTCTCTTCGATTCGTCGGTCTAATAAAATATACTTTCCAGCTCTTTGTTTAGAACATAAATTATGTTCGATTCTTTGTTGTAAAATATCATAATGAGTAGCATCCTTTTTTAGAGTTTTGATTAGCTCTATAATATTCGGAAGGGATTTTCCAATATTTCTATTAAGGCGGCTGTTCCATGACTCACATACAATCGTAGTTCGGTGTCGTTGATTGTAGCATATCCACATGTCTTGAATTGTCTCGTTTTATAACCATTGCGTTACAAAGTAATCGTTGTAACTGTCTATCTGTTCATTGTTAGGAGAGTTTTCCATAACATGCAGCCAGCCTTCGTCAGTCAAAGTAGGTGGTAGATGAGCCAAGCTAGCTGTTAATTTAATATGAGTTCGCACTTTTAAATCTTCTTTGTATTGTTTCACTAGTCCAAGCTCCTGAACCTTTCTCCATAAACACTGATTAAAGTGGAAATTGCAACCGTTTAGCTTCGAATTCGGAAAACATTCTCTGTAAGATGATATTGCAGGACTCGGTTTTTATAAAGTATAATTCAAATATACTAATATATTATGTATTTAAGTTTCACTATAGGCGAAAGAAAAAAAAAGCCCAAATCAAAAATCGTCTAATGTGGGCCAAGTCTAAATTGCACTGAACAGTAGATGACTGGTCCAAAGTCATATTTAACGACAAGTCCAAATTCGACGTTTCTGTAGGTGATAATAGGAAACGTATTATTCGGGATAAAACTGAGCTTTTAGTAAGGGCTGTTTAAAAAGGACTGTGAAATTTGCAAAGGGTGTGATGATTTGGGGATGTATGTCTGAAAAGGGAGTAGGAAAGATGGAGATAATAGATGGAATTGTTAATGCCAGTAAATATCAACAAATTCTGAACAATAGCCTCATTCCTAGTGTAGAAGAGCACTGTCCCGACAGAGACTACATTTTTCAGCAGGATGGGGCATCATCCCATACAGCAAAAAAATAGTTTGAGGAAAATGACATTTGAGTTTTAGCATGGCCTTCAAGCAGTCCAGATCTCAATGTTATTGAGACCTTGTGACACCGCATAAAAAGTTTCTTAAGGAATAATCCTCAACGAACAATAAGACTAAACTCTCAGAAATTTGGGAATTCTTTACACCAGATTATTGCAGGTTACTTGTGGAATCCCAGCCACCCTGGGTAAAAGCTGTTATAAAGGGCCAAAGGTGATGTGACTTCGTTTTAAGTCATGAAATAAATGTTCGTCCGAACATTGTCAATGTAATTTGTTCATTTATTAATTTGTTAAGCTTCTATATAGTTTGACTTTGAGTAAAATCCCATCTTTTAATAGGTATAATCTTTTATTATGTGCCAAAGCTAAATATGTGAATATTAAATCAAATTACAAACTCTCAAATAGAAAATTAGAATATATTTCTAAAAATTGGTATCATCCGAACATTAAGTTGTCAGGGCTCGTAATTAGTTCAAGCATTATTTCTCATGACTCCAAATTTTAGCATGGGATCAAAACAACCTTCTTTCATATTCTTTTGTTTACCACTTATTACTTAACAGTATTTCTTTTGTTACCTTCTAAATTATAATCTAACATATTCCTTCATAAGGTTTATTCCAACTACCGGTTTCGTTATGATTTACGGTACGCGTATCGTTTGGTGATCATTTTGTGCGCAAAATTTAGTTGGAACACTTTTGGTATCGTTCAACGTACGGTCAGAAATGGTGTTGGAACGCTTTTTTAGCTGTCGGCATATAGAGGGTCAAAACATTTTATTATGCTATTTCTTAAAAAATATAGTTCTTAAAATTTGTATAGTGATTAAAATATGACATTTCTTTTAGACTACATTGAAAGGAAAGAAAAACGCGTCATAATCAAAATGTATATTAGAAATATTAATACGCATCATTATTAGATTTATTAGGAAGAAGTCCTAGTTGTAATCTAACATAATATTGCATGTGCACGACGTTTATGACATATACAGCACATATTAAAATTATTGTATGGTGAGAGATCAAAATATTTTGTAGTGCTAATTCTTAAAACATATAGTTCTTAAAGTCTGTTTAGTAATAAAAGAGTGATATTTACACTAAACTCAAAGGCAAAAACTCGACATAATCAAAATTTACATTAGAAAAATTTCGACGAAACTTGTGATGAAATGTAAAATGCTTTTTTTTAAGTAAATATACGATTCTTAAACCAAAATTGAGTTCTAAATAGTATATTAAAAAACGAGTTTCATAAGGCACCATTTTGCCGCACGAGATCAGTTTAGAAAACGAGCCGCTTGCGGCGAGTTTTCTAAAGAGCGAGTGCGGCAAAAGGCCTTATGAAACGAGTCTTTTATACTATTTTTTCTATTTTGCGTTTTTTACATTAATAAATTGCTTAAATTGGAATTATTTAATTTGAAAGTTCAGAGTTTAATTTTTATATAAAGCATGCAGTTGGTCACATTGATACTTGACATTTTCAAATTTAAATCTTGCTATCCGCGAAGTATATTATATTACATATTATTTATTAATTTTCGTTAACATTACTTGATATTTCATTTAAAAATATAAACATGAGTGACATAGAAACATATATATGTTGTTGACAATTGTATACAATATACGTTGTTTGTATAAAATACGGATATATATCATATCTGTCAAATGTACATAAATTCTTAAAATCAAATGACAGCAATGATATTTATTTCTGTATTCGAACAACGCCAACATTGAAAAATGAAAAAAAGCGTATCGAAATGAAGCTCATTTCGATACTGTTTTGGGTTTCATAATGAGTTCATTTCGAACGCAAAATAGAAAAAAATACGATTGATACATAAAATCAAAAGTTGAAGGATGGAGTGCATATCCTATCAGCGAAAAAAAATTAATGATATTTAAATAAATTCATTTGATCCTGTTTTTTCAAAAAGTTTGAATTATGTTTTACGTTTTTTGTGATGGTCGAGTATTATTAAAAAACAATATGAGGAATACGTACGTTTAATCTAGACACTTTTTTTACAAAACTTAATATACTTTTTTCTACAAAATATTATGATCACAGTAGATATATAAAATATAAATAGTACAACTAATTACAAAATCCCTTTAAATTAATATTTAATGATAAACTATTGTAGTATTATAGGAAACTATTTCTGTACATTTAATAATTATTACTTACAAATCAGATACTTAGTAAAGATATACGATTTTTTGTTCAGAGCTTGACTTCGAATGTTTCTGAACACCCGTTATTTACAAACCACTGATTATACCGAGATACGATACAGATTATTGTTGGCTGATGGCGCTGTCTAATCTCTTGGTTTCGTAGAATTACTTATTCAGACAAGGACTTTCAATTAGAAGTCTTTCTCTCTAGAATATTAACGATGTCTATTTGTCTATATTAATTTTGAAAAATATTTAATCATATTTTTTTTAAATTTTTTGAACTTTGCCCCGGTCTACCGCGTTTGACATTTTGAATAATTCGTCAGTTTTTTATACCAAACAATGCAGATTATTGCATTTATAACATGGTACAATTTTTTTAGTTCGATTAAATAAAATATGAATCTGAATCATTTAAGAGCTGAGTTCTGCGAAATCTAAATCATAACTGAGTCATTATTCTTTTTAAGCATTTACCATTGTGTTTCTGTTTCTTGAGTAATCTTTACAAGTTTACAAGTCATGTTTGAAAAAACTATTTCTATAATGTCTAGAAAGATAAGAATAAAAACATTTAAAACAATATTTCTACTTTTCTATTTGGTTATCAATAAATAACACAAACACGTCGAGAAATTCCGAAAAATTTTAACATATTTTTGTTTGTCACAATGTTCTTTTTTTTGTTTTAAAGACTCTATTAATACATTATAAGAATTTTTTTCCAGAAAAATCTAAAGATATAAAGTTTTGCTTAGTTGCCCTAACAATTTCCTTTTCAACAATCAAAATCTTTTACTGTGTTATTTAGAGAACGGACACGCTTACCACCCAGTGCAGTACTGGCGAAAGGCTGTATTTCTAAAATATTTAATTTTATTTATATAATTGGAAAACGAACGGGTGGTGATCTATAAAATTACGAAATACATATTTATTTGTTGAAAAGTTGTATTTATAAAGTTTTTAATTTTATTTATATAATTGGAAAACAAACGGGTGGTGATCTATAAAATTACGAAATACATATGTATTTGTTCAAAAGTTGTATTTTTAAAGTTTTTAATTTTATTTCTATAATTGGAACATTTTTATTTGTTCATTTTGTCGTTCAAGTTGAGTAAATGAGTATTAATATTGACTAGCAATAGTTTCTCAAGGTTTTCTTCTGTCAATTTTGTTCTCTTTGAATTAAGTACATCCTTATAAATAGAAAACGTCCTTTCTTCGTCGCAACTGGCTATAGGTGCATACTGAAAATATTCTTTTATTTCTTCATATTTAGCCGTTAGATTTTGTGGAATTGTCTCCATACATAATTGCTGCAATGTAATTAAATCTGGATTTCTATTAAGAATTGCTTCAAACTTTTGCCGAAGGCCACATCCGAAGTCACTTGGAATACTTTTCAAATTATTAACAGCCACATCTAATGTGGTTAATCCGTCATTTAATTTGAGATTTCGATTTTCAAAATAAGTGATTAGTTTTGGCAATATTCCAAAGTGTTCGTGAAGAAAGTACAACTGATTTTTTAAATTTGGGATTTGTGTGAGCTCCTTGCACTCACCAATACTTCTAGCATCCTCCTTTAGCAGTGTTACGAAATGTTTTACACTGTCGAAATTCTCAGCATAATAACTAGTAGCTTCCAGCCATGTTCCCCATCTAGTTATTACTGGAGTGGGAGGCAGTAACAGAGATGGAAATTTTTCCCTGAAAAGAGCTACTCTCAATGGTGCTTTTCTGAAAATTTTTTAAAAGCGGATACAAGTCTATCAACTTCTGGAAAGGTGCTCTGATATATTCACAGATTCTGCGGAGAACATGTGCTACACAAGTAATATGCAGCAAATTAGGATATGTTTCCTTTAATATATATGCAGCTCTGTCACTTACAAATAAAAGTACTTTTTCTTTGTACCTGTCGTCGGAATGAAGTATATTTTGAATATTCTCATTAATCGTTTTAGCAACTGTTTCCGCATCAACTGTATTTATAACTTTTGTTGCTATTACATATGCGTTATATGGAATAGTTGGATGTAGTAGACCAGCTACAACATTTACCACACAGTGTCCTAACATATCCACCGTTTCGTCGGCGCTTATCCATATGTATTGATTTAAAAGATGGCTTCTAATGCGTTCTACTGTTCTCGTATAGACCCTAGAAACATAATATTTGCGTAAAGTTGATTCATCAGGAACATTTCGACCAGTATATTTTTTCAGAAATATTTTTAAAGTGGGATTGCTAAGTTTATTTAATGGAATATTAGCCGCCATAAAAGTTTTACAGAGTTCAGATGTGATTGCGATCCTAAGTGACAAATTTTTGACGATATTTTACGGATTTTGTAATAAATTTCGGAATCACTGACAATGGACATACAATCATGACCGTCATTCCAACTCGCCATTGTTTTACGATGCCGTTCTCGACGTTCTTCCGTATCATATCTGAAAAAGTAACTTAAGCAATGCTCTAGGTCCAAATAAATGAAAACTAATGTACGCGTACGTTATTGAAATTGAACGAAATTCAATGCACACTTACGTCTAAATAATTGGTAGAAGTAGATTCAATCAAACTATATTAAACAGGATCTATCACAAAAATTACGATGTAATTAACAGTTAAAACTACGAAAACAAGAAACTTACTCACAGCACTTTATTTATCTTACGAAATATAAACTAATAAATAAAATACATTATAAAAACCCAGCTTCTATCTACGCTCATGAAAACACTTTAAAAAACACTATATTCTCCGAATACAATAGCTGGCTTGTCCATTGTTATCGCGGCGAGACCAGGTGTCCGAGTAAGTCAAACAAATACTTCATTGAATTACGCCGGGATGTACTGAGCGACGTTATACACAATTCCAATTGCCGATTGCGTTTTATGGAAATTGCATCCGTTCTCTAGTATGATACTTATGATTTCAAATAAATGAATTCTATTTGCCATGCCTTGATTCCTACAATAATTTGATAACTTTAAATATTACAATCAAAGAATGCGCAGACAGTTCAGATCTAATTTTGATAAATACAGTAACTATTTTAATTATTTTCTATTAATTACAGACTTCGTATTAATATAGCAAAATTTGTTATTTTTTTTACAATTATTTAAAGTATCATTTTGAACAGTCGCATAAAAAACGGTAGAGTTTAAATACTTAGGTGTGCAATCTTTGATTCGAATTGCAAAAATATATATGATATAATGAAATGATATACTGGGTGTGCTTGAAATAAAAAGACAACGTATTAAAAATGGAAACTTGTAATTATATAGAATATATACCCTTTATAAGCAAGGAAAAAAATGACGAAGATATTTAAAAAAATTTTATCACGCGATCGACTGTATTATAAAAGACGATATTTTAAAGTTGACCGACAATAACAAAAAGAATAGTTTTGTTGTTGTCTATCTCGCTTTAAGTTTCGTTCAGTTGTCGATCGTTACGTATATTCGATACAATTTACATTTATGTCTTCGATTACCAAATACGACGTCAAATACTCGTAGAGCACACATCTTACATGTACTTTTAATACAAACTCACAATAAATTTTTAACAGCTTACTTTCGTATCCGTTTAGCGAACCCTTCTAGGATTTTAATAAAGATAAACATGGCAGTGTGTGTTTATGATAGTGGTCTTTTTCATATACGAGGGTGGATCAATAAATACCCGTGTTAGGAAAGAAGACGCAAGTTTTTCACAAATTTTTTTTTTATTTTTCAACGTAATCACCTTTTAGTACAATACACTTTTCCCAACGTTTCTGCCATTTCTTTAAACCCTCCAAAAAATACGATTTGTCAAACTCTGCAAAATAAGCTTCTGTCTCGACGATAACCTCCTCGTTTGAGCCGAATCTTTTTCCCCCGAGCCACGTTTTCATGTTGGGGAACAGAAAGAAGTCGCAGGGAGCCAAGTAAGGCGAGTACGGTGGGTGCGGCAGCAATTCGTAGTGCAGTTCATGCAACTTTGCCGCGACAATTCTGGATGAATGTGCTGGTGCATTATCGTGGTGAAACAGCACTTTTTTCTTAGCCAAATGGGGCCGTGTCTCCTTCAATTTTATATCGAATCGGTCCAATATTCACTGTAGTACAGCCCCGTGACCGTTCTTCCTTTCTGCAAAAAGTTCATGAGGATTATTCCGTCGGAATCCCAAAAAATCGTGGCCATGACCTTTCCGGCCGATGGGACCGTCTTTGCCTTCTTTGGAGCAGATTCACCCCGAAAAATCCATTGTTTTGACTGTCGCTTGGACTCTGGCGTATAATAATGGATCCAGGTTTCATCAACGGTGACGACTCGACGCAAAAACTCCTGCGAATTTCTCTTAAAGAGGTCCAAACACTGCTTCGACATTGACAACCGTATCCGCTTGTTGTCCACCGTAAGCAATCGCGGCACCCATCGGGCCGACACCTTTCTCACCGATAATTTATCATGTAAAATATTAATTGCCGTTCCGTACGACACGCCTACGGCCTCTGCTACTTCGCGCACTTTCGTTCGACGATCAGCGAGAATCATGTCGTGGACCTTTTCAACGATTTCCTCGGTAACCACGTCTGCCGGGCGGCCTGGGCGCTCCTCATCAAAAACAGATGTACGACCACGTTTAAATTCGTTGAACCAATATCTTACGGTTGTCATAGATGGTGAAGGGTCCCCATAGATAGCATCCAACTTCACTTTTATTTCTTCGCATGTTTTTCCATCCAAAAATAAAAAACGAATTACGGATCGATATTGCTCTTTTTCCATTTTATCGAGAAACACGAAACACGTGTGATACAACTGGCTGCCAAATAAAAACTAACCTATGAATCAGTCTGAAATTTATTATGGTGTTGTCTGACAGATGGTAGTACACGACGGTAATGCCAACTTTCCTCAGCAGCGCCACCTGTCTTCAAACACGGGTACTTACTGATCTTCCCTCGTACATATTAATATTTTATATTTGCCCGTAACAAAAAAACATTCACGATATACACATTTTTTTAACAATTTTTATAACATCGACAGCTGTTACGTATGTAAACATAGGCTGTAGCGTATGTGTGTGAGGTATTTATTATTTATACACATTCTGAATATTTTGAATATAGTCACATAATACAATTTTCAGGATTTTTAATTATGGAGGTCACGTCATAATTGATTCACAATATTTTGGATTTATATTCTATATATGTAATTACATCTTTCCATTTATCATACGCTGTCTATTTGTTTCAAGACCATCCTGTATATACTGATATAAAACATCGAATAAGATAAGCAAGGAATGTTGTAAGTCAAGTGCAAAACATATGGCGAAGTAAAGCATTTAGGGAAATTGAAGTGTTTAGCGAAAATTATCGAATTCAAGGCAGAATGCTAATAAAGATTATGGTTAATCATTTGTTTGATGTATTTACTACATTTTTAAGAATTTGGTGGAAAAAGTAGTGGTGACCTCAGAGTCATTCATTTGAACCACTTCTTAAGGTTTTCCATTTGAAATGTTCAAATATTCTAGGTTTTGTATTTATTTTGAATTAAAAATAGAAATATTATTATTATTATTTAATATCCTCCATCTGCATCTATTTTTTCTTATAATTTTGTCCTATTTACTTCATACGTGCCAACAGTACGGCAGTGTAACTAAGGTAACGATATTGTAATTAACATAGTCAAACAGACCATGGTGTTGCTGGATAGGTGACCAGTAAACATAATGCGGCTCGGTGCCGTCGACCCCACAACACGGAAAGGTAAAAGAGGGATAGACAGATTATATATGTATGTATATACGAGGGCTGATCCCTTTGCTCGGCCCTGGCCCATTTAAATAATTATTTATCTTCACGTCGCATTGTAACCTGCTATGTATAGATTTACGCTAGAAGCTTACAAGTCTTAACCTGTTAAAGCGTGCCTACAGAAGACGCCCGATGTCGAAAGAGTCATATCAGTATCAAAATGGATCGTGTTGAGCAACGAGCGATGATTAATACTAGAGATGACCCTAACTCAAATTCATGAAGATTTTGTAGATACATAACACAATACGATAGATAGCTGTCGGGGTATCTTGTGATGTTGGGCCGTTGGGTAGCCGCACGGGATAACAGGTAGGGCGACTTATGGTAAAGTAAGACACTCACGAAGTTTGGGTAACATCGTATAATTAATATTTAACACTTAAAACTGGATAACGATTATATACATTATGATATACTTATCATTAATATTATTACTGTCTATCTAAAGAGAGTATAAAAGAGGACATGATTCTGGTTAAGAATCTGACTCTTGTTTAAGACTGAATATGTGAATGTGAATGTGAATCTGTGAATGTCTGTCCCTTGCGTTACTCTCGTTATATATACATCAGATCATCCTCGTACTACTTAGGGAATATTATACAACCCTGACATGCAGTTTGTGTTTGCAAACAACTCGCGTTAGCGAGGACGTATTTGTAACACACGTTACACTTGCGTTACGGGAACGAGGCTGTGACCTGGTTGAGATTGTTTGCATAGACACAAACTGCATTGCGTTATCACAATCTAAATAGAGTTTCTTTTTTTAAGCTAGAATCTCTCACAAATGATCTGCCAACTGTCATTCATTAATGTACTCTTAACAAATTTATGCACACATGAAAATGAATATTGGGAGGTAATTCAATAACACCAGCTGAAATAAAAACTTAGACGGGATTAACGCTTGGCAATAATTCTCCTTCATTTTAACAATAAAAAAGTTAGCAGCAGAATTTAAAGGTAGTTGTAAATCTATTTAACATCGCATTGTAACCTGCTATGCAAAGACTAACGCTAAAAAGTTACAAGTCTGAACCTGTTAAAGCGTGCCTACAGTAGACGCCCGAGTCATGAGAGTCACATATTAGTATCAAAATGGGTCGTATCAAGCAACGAGCGGTGATTAGATACTTACGTTTAAAAGAGATGACCCCATCTCAAATTCATTAAGATTTGGTGGATACATTAGGGGAAGCTACAGACGGACATACAGGTGGAGCGTTCACAACCATAACTACTCAAGAAACTATTAAAAAGGTCCATGATCTCGTGCTGGAAGATCGACGTGTGACTATTAGACAAACAGTTGAAGATACTGGTCTCTTATACCATGTTGTATAAAATATAATTACAGCCGAATTGAACATGAAAAAATTGTCTGCAAGATGGGTACTACGAATGTTAACAGACGCACACGCGCAAACTCGAAAAGACATTTGTAGTCGTCTTTTAACGCGGTATAGACACGATAAAGAAAATTTTCTTGCAAAATTAGTGACAACGGATGAATCCTGGATCAATCATTATGTTATGATGCAGAGACCAAAATATAGAGTAAGGAGGTTCATTAAGGTTCACAACCGCCGAAAAACTCCAAGATGAAACCTTCAGCAGGTCATGCCATCAGTATTTTGGAGACTACGTTGAAAAATAAAGGTAAAATATTTGCCAATTTTTTATTGTGAGTGAGTCAGGGGTAGAGCAAAGAGATTCATTCTCGTATGACTTCATACGGTCTTTGTTTTGTTTTTTATATGTATACTACAACAATTACAACGCTTAAACTAAAAAAAGTGATTAAGAAGTTATATTTTAACTATGGGAGCTTCCTGATGATAAAAATGTATTAATAATTAAATTTAAGAGAAAATTAACAAAAGAACGATTAGTAAAGAATTTACAAATTTTAAGAAACAGGAAACGTTAAGGACTTTTCCATGAGATTAAATGAAGATAATCGCTTAATGACATGGCGTCTGCTCTTGAAAATCCAAGACATTTATGAGACTAGAATTTTGTTAAATAATAACAAATATCCTACGAAAAACCTAAGCACGAAGGTACTTTTTTCTGAAAGAACCACGATTTATTAAACTAATATCAGAAGTAGTTAAAAAAATAACATTATTAAAAATATCGCTCTTCAAATTTTCATTTTATCGACTAGAATTGACTAGAAACTTATCCCACCACTGCAATGTGTAATTTGGTTTCAACTAAATCATGGTCATTTTAATTATAAATTCAATTCCCAACTTAATATATTTGGACTAATTTTTTGTGAGCCTAATTTTACTAATTTATTCTACTGTACAGATACGACTTGTTTCAGTTGAAGTATAAAAGCAATTGTTTTAAACAAAAAACTATTCATCTGTGTATAGTTCGTTGTAAAAATTATTAATTTAAATAAATATAAAAATTATATATTTTGAATTTAAACGCATTGATAATATATTAAGAATGAGATTTTTGGATCTTTTAACTTTTCTTCTGTGTATGACTAGTCCTGAAAATATTTCAAGGCCAACAGATTTATTTTTTATTTCTCTACTACTTTGTTTTACTTCCAGAATTTGTGTTATTCTTGGAGTAAGCCATTTCGATTTTGTGTTTTAATATATTAAATACAACGTGTAAAGAGAAAACGATTTCCTTTAAAATTTATTCATATTTATTAAAGCTTATAGTGTTAAATTAATAACCTTGCTTATGGTGTGAGTAAATTTTTTTTCGCATGCAAATTAATTTCATTTTCCGTGCATAAATTTGTGATTCTTCAAAGTATGTATATTCTTGTTTTAGAATCTGCTATTTATATCATTCTTTATTATTAGACGAACTTAAAAAATGCACATTACAATAAAAAGATAACGAGTTGGACAACAACGTGTTTTTTTTGGAATAAAAATAATAAAATGAATATCCGTAATTTGGAATATTAATTATTTACATACCAATCAGTTAATAAATGTTACATTCGTATACATCTTTGTTTTTTATTACGTGTCTCAGCATGTTCACATGTATATTCATATATTCAGTTTATTATGTTATTATGAAATAGACCACAATTTTGCATTCGTTATCCATCAGAGCCGTTACTGTAGTTTTAGTATTCTTGTAATCGTGAAAGAAATTTATTTCTACAACAGGTAGGAGTTTAAGTAATTTAAATTAAAAAAATCCATCATTGATTTCCTGCTCCATATATTCTTCTTGTCCTTTTTTTGATCAAACATTCATAATTCAAATGCGTAGGTCAGAACTGGCTTAATAATTGTTTGTATATTTTTGCTTTATTTTTTAAAGATATTGTTTTCGACTTCAGTATATGTTTCAACTCAAAATAACATTTATTTGCGCTACTAATCTAGCTTTATCTCCTCGCCATGTATTAACTTAATTAACTACGGAGTCTTTCACTCTGCCATAGCTAAATGCACCTCTTGCCAATATCATATATGTACTTCTTTATGTGTTTATTTTCAGTGCTTATGTAATTGCCGCGTTCTCAAAATATTTGCATAGTACTTCAAATCTTTCGCTGCACGAATTATACCATTGCTTAATAAAGCTTGGGCCTTCATTGGATCTTCTTGTATAAGTCCATCTTTAATCGTATATTCTTCCAACCACTTACTTCTTACTTATTTCCTGGTGCTACGTTGCATAAATAATGTAGGGTAACCTCTTAGGGTTTTGCTACGCAACGATCACTTGCGCCCGACCCTCTTGAAATGTGTCCCTTTCTTTCTAACGTGACGGACGTACTGTGCTCCACTTACTTGTCCTCTAACATCGCCATACTAAACATTTTTTTCATACCTCGCGATTTTTTGCTTCTTCTTTCCAACTCGTTTTTCAGTTTTTCATAACTTCCTCCATTCATCTTAACTCTGGCCTGCTCCCTTCCTCTTCTTTCCTATGGCGTATTTCCCAAAACCTTAACTCCTCTATCGGGCGGCATGCTTTCTGCTTCATCCACATTAATTTTCATTTCCTGCTCTTCTTCTGTCATTTTTTGATCATTTTGATCATCATGAAGTCTTAATAGGGTGCGGAGCTCGCTCATTGTCGTTTGTCGTCTCATGAATCGCGATGAGCCACTTCGGTTCAACGGAAATTCAAGACTAAATACTACAAGCAACCGCCACAACGACCGATAATTATTGCATGATATAATCAGTTTATTGAAACTGGTTGTGTAGGATACAAAGCAAAAAAAAGGTCAGGGTAGGCCTCGTGTTGCAGAAGAGAATCGAAAAAGTGCGCGAGACGTTCGTAGACCAAATAAATCACTTGCACGTGCCAGCTTAGAACTAGACATTCCCCAAACAGTGTGGAGATTCTTAAGAACACGTCTGCAATTTAAATCATACAGAATACAGTTGCTGCAAGCTTTAAGTGATACTGATAAAAAAAAGACGACTTTGCATTTGCGTTAAAATGTTTGACAGAATGGAGAATGATGATAATTTTCTTGATCAAATTGTGTTTAGTGATGAGGCTACATTCTATGGGGAAGTAAACCGCCATAATGTACGAATATGGGGTGCTTCAAAGCCATTTGAGATAGTCGAACATGATAGTCGAACATGTAAGAGATTTGCCCAAGTTAAATATCTTTTGTGTACTAAGTTCTATTTATATTCTTTTTCATCGAGAAAACTGTAACTGGAGTTACTTATCTGAGTATGTTGTAAAATTATCTCATGCCATAATTGCAAGAAGATATGTTTATTTTTCAACAGGATGTTGTACCTCCGCAATTCCATCATCTTACTTCAATTGCACCGTAATCTGCATTGGGCGTAGTTGAACGATAGCTTGGCCACCGAGATCCCCTGATCTGACGCCATTGGATTTCTGTGTGTGGAGCTACATTAAAGACAAAGTTTATGTTCCAACTCTTCCTGCAAGTCTAATTGAATTACGAATTCGGATAACAGAAGCAGTTGCAATCATTGATCATGATATGATGCGCAAAATTTGCGACGAATTTACTTACAGATTAGATACATGCCATGTTACAAGGGGAAGCCATTTGTACACAAAACTTGAAATTTTGCTAAATTGCCTTGCTTTATTATTCAGTTCAACAAAATTTACACTTTCGTCACAAAAGTTATTTCTGTATAACTAATTAAGGAAGACTCTGTATATGTTCTATTGTAATCTATGCTAAGTAGAGCTATTGCTCTATAATTTAAATAGAGTATCTTATAACCGCCCTTGGGAAAAGGAACTATGGTTACTACTACTTTCCATTACTGACATTTCCGAAAATATTTTGTATTAATTCAAATATCCGACCCTGATCACTATCGAACCACATCGCAACATTTTTGCTATAATCAGGGCCTCTCAGAGTCTTATAACTTCTAAAGTATCATGTGCAAAAAATGTAGGTATAACCAGAATACAATCCATGAATTTCAAAAGCACAGTTAAAAAAAATTATTTCAAATTTTATTAAATATTTTTTCATGTTTGTAGCAATTTTTGGGAATCAAAACTCGCATCACTTTTCTATAATTTATTCATATAATGATTACTTGTGTGTAACTAATTTTAATAAACAGCACTATAGATTAATTCGTTTATTTAAAAAAAAGATCAACGAAACATTAGATAACGTTGTTTTCAAATCTGTTTTGATAATACTCTTATGTAAACAAAATTAAAATTTAATTTTTATAGTTAATTTCCTCCACCCACATCATTCTATTTTAGTATATAAATAAATATAAACAAAAAGCACAGAAATATGAAATCCATATCGATATTTATTATATTACACTCATTCATTAACCAAATCTATTTACGACTAAGAGATTTAGTTAATTTCACTATTAGATCAAATGAGTTCATACATAACCTAGAAACTACACAAAATAGAAAAAAAACAGAGAAATTAGAAGCAACCGCGCAAGCGGACAAGGTAAACTATAAACAATAATTTGAAGGACGAGCTTGGTTTATACATTTTATCTAAATGTTATATCAGTGAGTGTTTACAGATATATCCTATAAAACGCTGTTCGAATATTTCAGTTACAATTTCATCGTTGTGTGTGTAACTCGTGCTGGCTCCCGTTCTCTATTTAGAAAAGAGAAATTTGTGAAAAGCTGTGGCGAATTTAATTTAAAATTTGAGAAGACACTTCGATTATTAGTGAATTCTATTAAATATTTGAACATCTCAATACACACAATAAAGGTAAGTTTATCTTTTGATACATTTCATAATGAAATATAACTAAATATTTGATTTTTGTGTTAACAAACTGATTTATGGAAGTTTACATACAAGTTGCTACCTTTATTTTAGTACAATTGCCATAGTTTAAAGTTTTATTTCAAATCTGTTCATATCAATTTTAGCAAATATTGACAATAAAATATTTCTGGTTATTCCGAGAAATTTGATTAAAAAAAGGGAATTTTTTATGTAATAAAAGATTATCCTAACTATTTCTTTCCAAGAAGTAGCTTGATGAAGAAAGATGAAATGTGCTATAATTAAAATTGTAGGTATTTCATTAAATTATGAAATATTAAAATTAAAATATCTTAAACTTTAATAAACTCGAAGTCCTACGATATTTTTTTTTATTCAGATACAACGTGATATGTCTGTCATTTAGATGTAACTGTTATTTAAGAAATTCAAATTAGTAAAGTTACGACATGCTTTTTGATGTTACTTAGAAATCATGGCTCACTAGAGACAGGTTTTTATTGAACGCACGATATAAGGTAAAGTGAACAATGCACAATACAACAACATCTTTGTAAAATCATCTTTGTTTGAAGTTCCTTTTTTAAAATACTCATATCAACTTTTGCAAATATTGACAGTAAAATATATCTCATTGTTATTTTAAGTATTTTGCTACCTTCATTAAGAGAAAAATAGGAAAATCATCCTTGTGTTCACAATTTTTTGAAATACTAAATTGCACATATCTGTTTATGTAAAGTAAAAATGAGGATTTGTTAAAATTATAATTGTGGCCATTTCGCTAAATTATGAAATATAAAAATTTATTCATAATTTAAACATTAAGTGCCACACACCCATGCTAAAGTGTCTACTCGGACGAAATTTAATGTAATATATTTTAGGTATATTAGTTGGTGATTGATGTATATTAGAAAATATATATTTAAACTAATTTTAACATTAACATCCACACCCGATTTATGTGAAAATTGTACTAACTTTTTAGCGTATATTTTTAGATAATTCGAATTTGTTTAACTTTTCCTACACTAAAACATATCATTTATTGTTTTCAAATCTACAGTTAGCCAGCGAAATGGGGAATTTGAGGAAACTCGTACTATAAGAGTTGTTTTCGGTGCCTTTTATGCTGTTGCAAAATTTATATACGTTAGGTGTTACAAAAATAGCGGAAATAAAAGGCGTTTTTAAAGAAACTAAAGAGGCATATACTTAGCAGGCATATTAAGTTCTCGGCCTAAGGTGAATGTCCCTGGTTGAAGATGGTTATATCGTTGCAGCATATTACACAGGTATAGCAAACGCCAATTAAGTTGGCGCGAGTAGGGGGTGCGCAGAAGCCGTTTTTAAGAACGTCCACCCCCACTACTCAAGTAATTGTCAGAATACATTTGTCATTGACGTTTGACAGAACATATTTTGTAATGTCTTTGCTAGGGGATCATACACGCTTAGAGGTTAGAATTATCTGACATTTGATGTAAAACCAAATACAAATCTCCCCACTACTTCTAATCCTGCGCGAACTTACCCCTTCTCGCGCCAACTTAATTGGCGTTTGCTATACGTGGCGTGTTGTTTGAGTAAGTACCATTTTAATAGCAAAAACACAAGGTCATTCTTTTAATAATACTATTTTTACAAGCCTGGACCTTAATTTTCTTTTCAACATAACTTCCACCTACATTAAGCTTCTTACCGTATCGCACGACCAGCTTCTGTATCCCATCCTCATAGAATCACAGAAATCTCACCAGATTTTCTAACCACTGCAGCATAACCGTTTTGATGCCATTATTTGATGACGTCGTAGCGCTAACGACCTAGGCCCTTCTTTAAGAGCATGAAGAAGTGGTAGGCACTAGGCGTTAGGTTAGTTGTTCTCAGCCATATGACGTGATGAGACCTTTGGTTCGATGAGCCAAGTGTGAACAAATAAAGCAAAATAATCGATTAAAGTCTCAACATTTACGAGGCAAAAAATTGACAAAAAACATCCCCTGCCCACCCCAAAAGATAGTGCACATGACAAGCAACGAACTGAAATTGTTTGCTTAAACTTCACCTTCTTGGGCGATGTTGAAGGTCTCTATTCCATAGATTGTTGCTCTGATGCCGGAGTAACGTGAGCTACCCATATTTCGTCCCCAGTGACGGCTTAGCTTAAGAACATATCTTCTTCGACACTGTACTTCTCGAGAAAAGTCAAAGATTGGCTTTTGTGCAACTCAGCATTTTTTGTACACAGCATGAGCACAATTTCCGATAATTTAAGCGTTCTGGCACAATTTTCATTGACAACACTACTTTAAACTTGAGGAAGCCAATACACACACAATGGTGTAATCGTAAAGTGAAACTGTTTTATGAACTTTCTGCACCAGGTCATCGTTAATGATGGACAGTCGTCCATTTTGTCCTTCATCGTGCACGTTTGAATGGCCATCTTTAAATGCTCTAACCTATTTTCTTACCATTCTATCGCCCATACACTTGACCAATCCGCCAATTAATTTCAGCCCAAACACGGACGAATGCTTCAGTCTGTGTCTAGTCTATCGACATCGCAAAATGGCGATCACAACGCTGCAGCGGCTATATTTCAAAACGGTACTTACTTAGAAACACGCCTCGTATTATAGGAGTAAAAAATGTGAAGTTTATGTTATTATTAGTTTGTCGGTAACATTTAAAGGAGTACAATATTTATACGAGAACGGCTTGACTTATTCGAGCAAACGCCTAGAGTAAGGCCATGAAATAAAAAAAATACACACAATAACAATATCACATTTTGACAACTGATGCCTTAGCAATTTATTGTTAGTGTTTGATAATGGAATTTTGAACATCGTGCAGTGATTAAGTACCTTTTAAAGAAAGACATATTATCCTTTACCGAAAACCATAATAATATGCGAGATACATTGGGTGAAAATTGTCCTTCGTATACAACCGTTAGAAAATGGGAAAATCAATTTAAGCGCGGCAGGAGCAACTTAGAAAATGATCCCCGCAGTAGACGGACGAAAACTGCCGGAAAATGGATAAAATTCATGATTTGTTGCTAAGTGACAGACGATTGAAAGCGTTAAAAATAGCAGGGGCAGTAAGCATTTCAAAGGAACAGGTACTTTGTATTTTGCACGAAGAACTTGATATGAGAAAGCTTTCGGCAAGATGGGTTTACTGACGATGGAGCAAAGACGTGTTCGTTGTCAAACATCGATGAATAATTTAGAAATTTTTAAACGCAACACGGCAGATTTTTTGTGCCGATTTGTTACTTGTGACGAAACACGGATTCATTATCATACACCCGAATCGAAACAGTCGAAGATGTGAAGCAAACGTGGAGAACCAAGTCCTAAGAAGGCCAAGACAGTTTTATCGGTGAGAAAGGTGATGACATCGGTATTTTGGGATGCTAAAGGAGTATTGTTGATAGACTATCTTCGAAAGGGCAAAACTGTAAACGGCGAATATTACGTAAATCTTCTAGATCATTTGAAGACGGCTATCGCTGAAAAGCGCCCAGGAATGACTAAGAAGAAAATGCTCTTTCGTGATACTGCACCTGTACATTACAGTACGGTTGCTGTAAAAAAAATTTAAGAATTAAGGTTCGAATAAGTATCGCACCTGCCCCCCATATTCACCAGTCTTAGTTAGCACCATCTGACTTTCAGCTATTCCCTAAATTAAAATATATTGTCGG
Organism: Melolontha melolontha; assembly: GCA_935421215.2. Taxonomy (NCBI): domain Eukaryota; kingdom Metazoa; phylum Arthropoda; class Insecta; order Coleoptera; family Scarabaeidae; genus Melolontha; species Melolontha melolontha. The sequence goes on along the minus strand of OW285239.1, from coordinate 119,951,408 downwards.
AGGCAAAAAATTCTGCATAAATGAAGAGCTAACTTCAACAGTGGGCGAATATTTTGCAGGATTAGAAGAAAATCACTTTAGAGACGGAATAAATAAGCTTGAACACAGATGGACCAAATGTATCGAATTAAGAAGAGATTATGTCTAAAAATAAAGTTTGTTTATTTAAATCATTCCTGTTTCTGTACGATCGCGTGAACTAAACAACCCGCCCTCGTATGTTGCATGTTGGAATTTCTACTTCTACTAGTCATGTTCAAGTTGACCATTTGATGCAACCGCACCTCTATATTTTCTTTTTTGTAGATTTAGCGCAATGTCAAGTCTTTCAAACACCATCATTCGCTACATATTTCATAACTATCTAGATTTGTTCAGAAGCCACATCAAGTGTTGTTGTTCATTTTTGTAACTGCCTAAGGTGGATAAACCTGCAGTATTAGAAAGCATTGTGTCAGGAGATTAAATCGTGGTCTTTTACCACGATCTGCTATGTAAAATAAAGACTATGTAACGAGATCATGTCAAAATAAGCTTGTGCTTCTATCCACTGAAAAAAATGATGGTACTGATATTTTCAAATTGTCATTGAATTTCGATAATAATGAATTTTAAAGAAACAAGTATAATAGTGCACCTCTATGGAGTTGTTGCTCAAGACACAACTGTGGGTATCAATAAATAATTTATTTTGCAGCCTAAACTTGGCTCCTACTGTTTAGTAACCTAAGAAAAAGTTTCACTAGAACTTATCAGGGCGACAATGAAGCGTGAGCGTGAACTATGGTGATCCATTTTAAACTCAATACATACCAATATTTTTTTCTGACTATAGAATGGTTAATTAAGCGATGTAGTATTAATGTATGTTGAATTGAAAACGATTAGATCGAAAACATGTCACTAGGCCAGGAGCTTATGCCGCTTTGTCTGCTCTATTCTAATAAGTCCAGGCACTTTGTATCAACCCTAATCAATGTCTCATTTCTACTCTGTTCTGTCCTGTATCCTTGACAAAACCCACTATCCTCCTCAGGAGAAGTTTGAGTACCATCGTGAAATCCACTAGAAGTTTGCTAAAATGTTTAATAACTACCTTACCCCCCTACAGTGTAAAAAATAACACTCTCTCATCCTAACGTTAAATACTTTATGCGCTCTGCTCGAATCAGTTTGGTAATCTTTCTTCTCAATTATCTTCTTTTATTTACTTTAATTTCCGCCAAGAATGTTTGTTAAACTCCCTTATCGTTAATCTGCTTTCTTTTCCTTTAATTGTCCAGGTTTCACCTCTGAACATTCTTAACATAACATAATAAGATTCCAACTATTATCCTTATTTTTGCTAAATTTTTGTCGATTTATTTTGCTTCGTCTCCATTACTTGTGAGAACTAATGAAATTGTTAATTTCTATCTATTTTCATACTTGTTTTCCTTTTTCTTGGTTTAATGATCATTACTTTCTAAATGTTCTATCTTTCCGATCGTTTTCGCTATTTTATTCTAGGAGTTTGAAGGTCCTCTCTAGTTTTTTAATTAATACTTAAGTTAGTATTCGATTTTCACCAATGTCGAATATCATTGAGGTAGGTTAAAGATAAAGACTAATATATAGAATTGTGCATTATTTCTTGTTTTTTAGTTAAATGGGGTTGTTGATAATAGATCACCTTACCAATTTGGAACTTCTTGGAAATGTTCCTCATTACCATTGCATTTTTGTGTCTCGCTTAATTGTTGATTTACAGTTTTTTAATTCCGTTAAGGATATTTAGTTCTCTTAGTAATTTGGTATACACTTCTAACAAACCGCTTAAGCGCTCTCAAAGTTATATTGTATCCATTTTTACCAAGTTAAGAAAAGAATTACTTGTCAGGTTAGATTCTTAGTTTACCCTTTGCCATAATAGATAAATATTTATTGAAAACTCAAATAATATTTATATATTTTTCACATTTAATACACTTTACACAACTTGTCCCATAAGTGCATTAATAAAAATTCCTCACTACGAAAAATTCTAAGACTTTCCCCGTTCTTCTTCGTACAAACAACAATAATACTGCCCTCATTTTTAGTAATATTGTAAATCCCGTTTAACTTCTTTAATTTGATTTCGACCTTCGCGATCTCAAAACCATTAATACATATAAATAGATCAGGTGTGTGATACTACAATTTTTCGATAACATATTATCGAATGTTTATATCTCATTGTTATAGAAATATCTAAATCATTTATCAATACACCATACATGTATGACAATATTGGTAGTTTAGGTCTCTATTTAGGATGTGTTGCCTCCTCTTGATACTTTAAAACCGAAGATTAATATCTCCAATTTAGCGCATGTGATTGCATTCTCTTCAACTTTAATTATATTTTATTGTTATTTGTTATAATTATATTGTAAATGAAATGTGACACCACAATCTTTCAATTAAATCACTAGATAGTTTATCAAATCTCAGCGGAACGTTATTGCATGTCATGTAGAATTTTGAACCTATTTCTCTCCCTATGTTATACGAAGTTTGCCTATAAAATTCGGTGAATGGTATAATAAAAACACAAAAACGTAATGCAGATTGAAATTTCTTTATTGGCCTTCGAAGTAATCGCCACCTGACAACATATTATTGACAAAGTCCGTATTGCTTCTGGAAACTGTCGGAAAAGTCTTTTCTTGGAAGCGATTTCACAATAGCTGTCACATGGCCCTGAATCTGCTTGACGTCTGCAAACCGTGATCTCTTCAAGGTCCCCTTAATACGAGGCAACAAAAAAGTCAACAGGAGCAAGATCTAGAGAGTAGGATGGGCGTTTCAAAACAGTCATGCCACGCAGACAGAAATCGGCGTACAAGGATGCTCGTATGCGATAGTGCATTGTCGTGTAGTAACATCCATTTACCGGTTTCGATCATCTGTGGCCTAACGCGCCGGATACGGTACAGCAAACGTTTGAGAATCTCCAGGTAGAATGCGGCATTCACTGTTTGGCCAGCAGCGATGAATTCCTTATGGGTGATTCCCTCTTTGTCGAAAAATGTGATCAGCATGGTCTTCATCTTGGATTTTTGCTCACTGCTCTTTGTTTGTCGCATTGATTGTTTTTTCGTTTCGGAGTCGTATTGGTAACACCAAGACTCGTTCCCTGTGACAATGGAACCCAGAAAGAACGGATCCCGGTCACACATGTCGATGAAAACGCCTTGCTTTTAGCTCGTCTATTAGGATGTTCAGCACAAATCGTGAACAAATCTTCCGGTTACCCAAATCTTCATGTATGATGGCTTCCACTTCTTCTATTAATCGCAGAGTCACTCACCGATCTTTTGCTAGAAACAGACGCATACGTTTAATGTTTTCCAGTGTCCTGCTTGTGGATGGCCGGCCCGAACGCAGTTCGTCCTCCACCAATTCCATGCCAGCGCAAAAGTCTGCATACCAATCGTACACACATTTTCTACTCACAGCATTCTGCCCGTAAACTTACACAAACATTTCATGGGTTTCCGTCGCCGTTTTACCCAATTTGAAACAAAACTTAATGTTGTATCGTTGCTCCATGGCTTTTCGACGCACACTGCTCGGAACACTGTTGAAATGAATGCAATAGTACTGCTTTAGCTACCTCGCGCAATCCGCGACGGAGGACTAGTCCAGACATGTCCATGCATGGTTATTCATACGAGCGACTTTATTTCAAGCGTTGAATGCCGATATATTAGATCATTAACTGACTTTTATAGACTAACCTCGTATATATGCGAAAGTGTATCTTTATACTATCTCTAATAAATAAAGACGGCAGACTATGTACCCGAACAATAGCGTGATGTGGAGGGATCGAGTAGAGGCGTACGACGATCAATTCAGTTGCCGTTGAGACGTTGTAAGCGATACATTGTTAACACAATCGTGTTGAAAATGTCGGGAGTGCGTAGAAACAATGCATCGACTCGGTTGCATGCTAACGTAGTAAAGAAATTTTTACATCGGTTTCCCGATTTAATATATGACGGTACCGTAGTGAAATGTTTAGTTTGTGAAACAACTTTATTAACTTGGAAAGCAAGTCAGTGCCAAAGACATATAAATAGTGACAAACATAAATCGAATAATAGTGGACGCAGATCATATAATAAATTTGTGTGTGATTTAACAATGATGTTAATTGCGATCAATATACCAATGCAGAAAGTGGAACACCCAATGTTTCGTCAGTTTTGGAAGAAATACAATCCTACGTGGAAATTACCAGCAAGAAGTACGCTACGGAATTACGTACCGTCAGTGCGTGAGAGAATTGTAAATTGTACGAAAAATACGGTAAAAAAAATTCCTGTGGTTAACAAAGACGAAACTACAGATATTAAAAAACAGTCCATCCTAGCCATTCTAGTACGGACGCTGACTCCGCAAGGACCTTCTCCTCCTTATTTACTAACCTGTAAACGAATGCAAGGGTGTACTGCCAGAGCGATATATGATGTATTAATAGAAACACTACACAAATTTGAGATTTTACCGAAGCAAGTGTTAATGTTAGTTACCGATGCTGCCAAGGTTATGTGTTCCACGGCAAACTTACTCAAAACGATTCAACCAAACCTGCTGCATGTCACATGTTTGCTTCACGCTTTACACCTTGTAACAAACACTATACGTACAACTTATCCTGATGTGGATCAACTGATAGGACAAACGAAAGCGGTTTTTCTTAAATCTCCGAAACGGATTCGGCTATTTCATTCGCTGTGTCCTGATATACCCGAGCCGCCGCAACCAATTCTTATACGATGGGGACTTGGTTAGAAGCAGCATTTTATTATTATAAACATTTTGAAAAAATTAAATCAGTGATTTTACAACTAGATGCCAAAGAAGCAGCTGCAATACGGCTCAGCCAGGTTCAATTTAACAATCCTCAAGTTGCAGCAAATTTAAAAATTATTTACGACAGTTACGTTCCAATACTGGACGCAATAAAAAATTTACAGAACACTGCGCTGTCCTTATCGGACTCATTAGCAATTATTGACCACGTAAAACTGGTGCTGCATATCCTTGAAGATGAAAAAAAGTGATTGTGTCCGTGAAAAATTTAACAGTGTATTAGATAAAAATGTAGATTTTACAAAATTAGGGCAACTTTTTACCAATACTGAAGATCCGTTGTACAGATACAAAGAGCGCTTTAACTATGCAAATATAACATCTCTCAACGTCGAACAATCCTTCTCTGTATATAAACATATATATACGTCGCTACGTACGTACCTTTCCGAGACTAATACAGAAACATATATTATGGTGCAGTTTTTTCATCGCGCACATCCGCATTTTTTTGCAACAATGTAAACATGTTGGGTAAGTTATTTATCTTTTTTCTTAACGTTTTGTATAGGGATTCGATATATTTATTTTTAAGTAAGCGCACTGTTATTCTGCTAAACTCTCCACGCAACGCCACTGCTGGGGCACATAGTCTGCCGTCTTTACTAATAAATACTAATAATCCTATAGGTATATCGTCCATATTCAACCTGCGGCCCGCCGAGCATAGGGCCCAGACATATATGTCCGACCTACTGGTAATATATGGGACTAAATGTGGTTACGTTGTTCGCATTGACGTATTTTTGTGTCATATTTAAAATACAAATGTGTATAAATTGGCGTACTAACTACACGTGGCAATGTTCTTCGTTAAATTCGAAGTCTAAAATCCTAAAACCAAAATATTGTACCATGCTTCATACCTCTGTACGAGATTCCTAAAATTCGGACTTTCAGTCTTTAAATAAGCGTTATAAATCGATATTTGTTGACAGAAAGAGATATAATCTAGAATAAAGAATTATTATTTTTTCATTAAATATTTCTTTTTGATTTTAAAGTTTGTTTTTATTTTGACGAAAGACACATCTGACAACGTTGTAAAACAATAAGTAGCCACAAGTAGATAGCCTAATATATCGAATAGTACAAACGATACCACATAGATTGCAGCTATGTCTACAAACTGACGGATTTCAATTCGAACAATTATGTAGGTAATAATTTTCACAAGAAATATGTAATTTCAAGAGCTAATTTTATTTCTTTTGCTTCATGTGCACTATTTAAAACGTAAGGTGCACAAATGTTGCCAAATGTATGTTTCTTTCAAATTCTTTCTGAAAACACAGGTAACATGATGCACCGTTCTAGTATTAAGACTTTTAACAAATTTGACCAAGAACGTCGTCACGTATAGTTAGTATGCCAATTTATACACATCTTGTATAGAAACAGGATTACTGATCATCACCTGGTTATATTTTGAGAATAGCATGTAGTTGTCAAAACCCAGATATAAACGCCATTGTTAAAGAAAGTTCGCAATTTCAAAGGTGTCATTAAAACTAGTTGGGCACCAAATTCATTAAAAACATTTTGTCTTTAACACTTTTTTCTATAATCCTGCGGCTCTTGGGAAATACTTGTTATGTGTATAGGGCCCCCAAAAAAAAGGTTGAGTATAAATGTAGTAGAATAAATATACTACTCCTGTTTTTGGTTAATGTTAGTTAATAGATATAAAACATATATAGATATACATAAACAAATTCTCGTTCCAAATGGGTAATATTCCGTTGGCGAAAGAAAAAATATCAATTATGCTGTCTTTATTAGATCTTTAAAATGTATTTTTTGTAACTGTGCAATGAGTAGAACATCTATCAGAGAACACTACGGAATAGCCAGCTTAAACGCCATTAGACATTAACACAGTAATAAACATATTTAATAAATAGCAATCGGCCAGCTGATGTTAATCCGCTTAATTAATTAAAAATGGAATAAGGCCAATCTTCTCTGAGATTTCCATTATTAATAATACAGATAAAATGAATTTAATACTAAGATATCTTTAAAGGTATTGTAGCAAGATTTTGAAGAAATAATGACTGCATTATCCCCATTTTAAATCAGTAAGGGCTTTGAGGGCGTACTATATTTTATAAACAGATATTTCATCGCAGTAATAAACAAAAACTGCGCATAAAATGAATAGAACGTACTGCAATAATATAGAGTCAACTGTATAGAGATAGCGATTAGTGAAAATTTTAAATTCTTCCCTTTATCAAAATTCGCTTCTTTTAAACGGCATTTTGTTATACTCATGAAGATGGAATTTTTACGATGATGATTCCGATTTGTATCAAAATTTCTAGCGCTGCTACTTGACGATTGTGTTTACTAATTATAATTTGTTAATTTTTGTAATTCCTTAAACGGCATAAAATTTAATCTGCTGGAGATCGTGAAAGCCTATCAGCCGGAAGGTTAGAAGAATATCAAAATAATTGAACGTGTATTTAAAACTAATAGTTAAAATCTTCACTTTATTATCTTCGTGAAACGATAATTGTTTCACCAGCACACTGATTTCATCAGGAACCTACTAGAGCATGGTACAAACTTTTTAGTTTGTAACTTACCATTCCAATGAAAAACCAGAGATTAAGGGATTGTCTAATATACACCAAGTCAGACTTCATCAGCATATCAATGCAGAACTTGCTTAATATCAGTACCTGGTTTTAAGATGGAAATGAATCAAGGCCTTCCAATTAATATAATTTAGTGTTATGTATAAAAGCGGAAAATTGTAAATGGGAGTATTTAGCGCCTTTTGGATGTGCCAGCTCTAAACTTAAGAAGGCCATTGCATGATATATAGAATTTAAGTGATTAGTTTTAAGATTTATTAGAGACCAGTTTCATTATATTGGTACAATTAGGTGTTAAAAAAAGAACAAATTTTTTATCAGACAAAAATAAAATATATACTGGAAAAATTGAAGTCGATAATTTACATATTTGCTATAAATTCTGAATTTGAATCAAAGTACAGATTTATAATGTCTTCTAATTTATTATGTGATTCCTTTACGCACGTTTAGCATACAGGGAAGTGGCAAAAATAAAACAAGAATACTAAAGAGAAGGCAAAGCAAAAATAACAATTTTTATTGTGGATTTGGCTTAATGGTACTTCTCCTAATATGGAGTTGATACCTCAGTAGTATCGTGCGGAACCACATCTGGCTCTCCATAGTGCCCTCATTCTATTCGACATATAAAGTAAATTAAATTATTAATAAAAGGCTGAGGTATGTTTTGCCAAATGTCTCGCAAAACATTAGCAAGCTACCGTAATGTCTGTTGCAGCTATTATAGGCGGTTTGATTGTCTTGATATTTTAGCCCAGGCATGTTCAATACAATTCTGATCCGAAGAACAAGCTGGCCATTCCATTCGGTCAGTACTATGATGTTAGATGCGGTTGAGCATTATCGTCGATTAAAGTAAAATTGACGCCGATAGCGGCAGCAAATGGTACTATAATAATAATAATAATAATAATAATAGTCTTTAAGGCCCAACAGGTGAACCACAATTACAGCACATAAATGTAATAATTACAATATTCAAACAAATGAACATTATAATTAATATAAAAAATAAGTAAATAAAAGATAAAAAGTAAAACTAAAAACAGATTAAGCTAAATAATAATTACAAAAGAAAAAAGGCAGAAATTAACTAGCCTAATTGAAAACGAAAAAATCTTCAAAATATTTATTGGTAATAGTGTTCATTATGTAGATCGGGGAACGCTGCAACAAATTGGTCCTCGCCGTAGGCACATGAGCGACGGAGTTGATACGTGAGTTAAGTCTCGGCACGTGTAGGAAAATTCTCGATAGAAAGAACGGGCAATCAATCTTATTATTTAAGAGCTTCAACAAGAAGATAGCACACTGGCGATCCCTTCGGTTCGAGAGCGAAGGCATTTTGTGTCGTTGCAGCAAATCTGCCTGCCTTATTCCAGTCGGTGAGTATATCCACCGACCCATCAATTTTAAAGGAGATAAATTTAAAAAATCGCCGGTGTATTCTATCCAAAATTAATCTATGGGAGGCATAGAAGGGATACCAAATAATAGCTGCATAATCAATTTTGCTGACAGCAAAAGCGAAATATAGCACATTAAGCAAGTCAATGTTATTAAAATTGGTAAAAACACGCATAATGAAGCCCAGAGTTTTGCAGGAGGAAGTACACACAGCTTGCAATTGTTGCTTAAAAGACAATTCAGAAGCAAATAGTACACCCAGGTCCTTAATGTCGGTTTTCCTTTCCAAGTAAGTATTATTAATTACATATATATACTGCGACAGTATAGGAAATTTGGAGAGAGTGTGTATCTCACAGAACAACAATTCTTAGTATTTAATTCCAACCAGCTTGAGATTATATCCAAATTATCTTGCAGAAGAGAAGTATCGTAGATGTTAGTTATTTCCGAATATAATGTTAAATCATCCGCGTATGCTAAAACTGGACAGGTGAGAGTAGCCAGCAGGTCGTTGACAAACAACACGAAAAGAAGTGGTCCCAAGTTGGAATCCTGAGGCACACCAGATTTTACAACGCGAATGCCGTTGTAAGATACATAACAAATTTGATTTTTTAAATACAAATACATAAAAATTAAAGATGGCGCAAAGCCAAAGGAGCAAAGTTTAGAAATAGAAAGTAAGGCTGTATGATTTATGGTGTCAATTGATAAAAAGGGGTACTATAGCGAAGTCACGATACCTTACCGCTGTTATGGTCTTGTAAATTAAAGCAACCACATCTGTGTGCCCATCAAAACAAATGCCTCCCCAAACGCACACTGATTCGCCACCGAAAAGGGTTGTTGGTGTCAGGAAATGTTTATTATGTCTATATATAAAATTCTACTATTCAAATTATAAAGCAAAATCTGAATTCATCAGTGAAAAGATAGAATCTCCATCTGTGCAGATTCCATTGCCATGTTCAATAGCCAACGATTTATTTGCCCTCGCTGCTCCCTGGTTTATCGTGTTCCATACTGTTTGACTACAAATTATTCTGCCTGTAGCTTTTCTGAATAAGATATTAATTCGAGGTGCTGTGACGGGAGGGTTTCTTCGTCTAGTAAGACCTATCAGACGATCTTAAGCTGCAGTTGTAGCTCTTTCTCTCCCATTACCATGAGTATATGCGACAGTATCTATGGTTCTGTGCTCCATAAACCTGACTTTGAAAAACCTGTAACCGGTTAGCAACTTCATGTTGGGTTAAACCTTCGTTTAACCAACGTACTAATTCTTTACGTTGAATACATGTTGAAGCAAGGAAATTTAAGTCACAAATGATAATAGACAATAGAATATGTGTTAAAATATCCCATTTTAGAAAAAATGGAAACAAAAAAGTATATTGAAAACGAACATACGGTTCTAATAACGAAATATAGGAAAATCTTAAACCATTAATTTAAATGATAAAGTCAGGTTTGTTTGAAATATCAATTTTTGAGCAGTGTATTTAAACATACGAGGAAAGTTATTTATTTATATTAATAGTTTATTCGGCTTGTGAATACTTTTACTGGCTACTGTAAACACAGTATCAAGGATTACGTTCTCAAGGTCTTGCTTTCATTGTGTTTCGCGAATTAAATAAATAATTTTGAAGATAATGGTGATGCTCTCTGTCGACTATTGAAACTTCTTCCTCCATCTGACATTTAAGTTTGACCTTAACTTTTCATTAAATGACAATTCGTTTTTAATTGATAAAAATATACAAATAGCGATATATATAGAACTGTAGCGTGCAATATGTTGTTAACATATGCATATAAACATAATTATAATTGATTTACTTTTCTGTTTTTTAGATAGAAAACTAAATTTTCCTTAAGACAAAGTTGGAAAATGCCATTTATAAAAGAGCGTGTAAGCTGTTATCGTAGTTATCCTTCAAATGTTTTTAAAGTGCGACGATCTCAGATATAAACTAGTGTCAATTTAGATAAATTAAACATTTAACACATTCCCACCAACTAATACAAACTAATAATAAAAATTCTTCGCTAGAACGTCAAAGTTAATTTTATTCAAGAATTAATAAATTAATATATGTACTTGAAAGGTTAAATGTTTTCATATCCTTTGCTTGTTATTACGAGTATATAACTTTGTAATCCAGCATAAAACAACAATTAATTATACATAATTGCTGCTAGGACACTATTCAAAAACTTCAATTCGGACAATAAAAAATTACACAAATTATAAAATTCCTGTAATTTAATCTTCACCAAGGTAATTCCGTTCAAATTCTAGTCTCAATTAATTCCTGGTTTAATTTTAAGAAACTTTCAGCGAAACCACAAATAGTACAAATTCATCTCACTTTTTTTGTAAATTATTTAAAAAACCTGCATAATTTAATAAAAACAACCGTTCCAGCATTTGTGTTCGTTTAAAAAAACACAAAACCTTCATAAAATTGCGTTAAATCTTTTTTACTAAATCACTTGAAAATTTCGTATAATTAACCCAATTTTTATCCTGGCTCATTCCACAAATCTCGTTTTAATTTAGAAAATACACATTCCAACAAATTTGTGGCGAAGCCAGCATGAAATTTCTCCAATTTTATTGAGAAAATTATATTAAACAAGATACCACATTTTTTTCCATTTTTAAGAATAAGAAATTATTTTAAAATATACCTATCTCTAGTTAACCACTTAACAGTTTGTTACCAATGAAACGTCATATGATCAATTTTAATGAAAACTTATTAAAAGACAAATATAATCAAAATTAAATTATCTTTAAACAAGCATACATATGACTATCTCAAAAACATGCTTTTATTCTTGATTAAACATAGTTATACATTTAAATAAATTCTAATTTCAAAACAATTGATGTACTAATTTTATTATTTGCAAAGAAAAATTACATTATTATTTTGATTAATATACTCTTAAAATGAACTCTCATTTCAAAATATATTGATTAAATTATAATTTCAGTATTTGTTTACTTGTATTTTATATTTACAACAGATCAATGAACATTGATATTGATAATACGCATGTGTGTTTTCTGGAGTGGTCTATAATAAAACTAAAATAAATGCAAATCATTCCGATTATATAACATTGTGAAATAATTTTGGTGATATGAATACAAACACAACAGCGATATAACTGAAAAGAAATCCCCTACAATGACATATTCTCCTTCAAGATTCACACGTGATTGTGTATTTAAATTTCACAAATATTTTATTTGCATATAAAAATGATGTAAACATAACACTCACCTGGTAGGGGTTTAACCAGTTTCGACGGATAATCTTCATTCGGTACATTGAATAGTTTATCGATATTCGAATCTTGCTGAAAAATAAAAATTTATGTGAAGTTCATTATGACATAACCTCAAATGTTACGTTACCGTTAATCTTAAATTTCTTTCTACAATAGATCGGTCTACGTCAAGAAATACAGGTTTACTCATTTTTATTGATGACTTTCTTTAATTTTATGTCAACACCTTTAAATTAAATGTGAATATATTGACAATTCATATCGTGTAAACAGTTCTTAATATTTATACAGCTTTTTTCTTGCTTAGCTAAACGAATTTGCAGTATCACATGGAAATTGATAGAGAAGCGCATGCGTTTAGGATTCGCTAAAAATGGCGAGTTCTGGATTGGATCTGTTTTGTGGTAGTGAATTTTGGGTGAGTTTTTCGTTTTCATATAATTTTTTAAATTGATTTCTTTATTTTATGCTAATTTATAGTTTCTATATTATCGACTGAGATAACGAAAATAAACAATATTAAATAATCTCATTTAAATTTTCTTTTCTTTGTGGAGCATTTAAGCATATCATCTGACTTTTAAGAGTATTATTTAATACTCTCTTTTGTAATTGATTTGGCATTGTTTATAAACAATAATAAAACTGCAAGTACTACTATATATTAGTTAATGATTACAGAATAATAATATTTTTCTGTTATTTTACAGAATGCTAATTTGACGTGGTACACAGATGATCCAGATTTTACAAAGTGTTTCGAAAAGACAGTGCTAGTTTGGATACCTTGTCTTTATCTGTGGGTATTTTCATGTTTAGAAGTGTATTATATAATAAATAGTAAAAAAAGGGACGTGCCGTGGAACTTTTTAAACATTTCTAAATTATTTATCAATGGTGTTTTAATTGTGTTAAGTATAGTTGACTTTAGTGTTGCAATTAATAGAGTAGTGCGAGAAGAGGAGGTATTCAATGTGGACATATACACACCAATAATAAAAATTTTAACATTTGTAAGTAGACTTTTTTTATCTATTATTTAAATATACAAAGTTGTGATAACAAACGTTCATTATATATTGTGCGGATAATTTTGGCGCGGTTGAGAATATTGATTTTGAATATAAAAAGATATCGTTAAATTAATTTGCCAATATGTTGTACTAATTTGAATTGCATAATGTGAAAATTGTACGCTGCAAAACAAAAGAACTATGTAATTAGATTTTACGCTTAGTAATGTTATAAATTAGAACCTTTTGTAGCATTCGCAATCGTAGATTGTTCAGCTTAAATTGTTGATCAAATTATTGCTTAATATATACCGGATAACAATATAATTTAAACTAAAAGTAGACAATATAATACTGCTTGGTATATAGGGCGATAAAAAAATTTAAGCTTTTTTTTTAATTGAAAATAGTAAGTACACACAAAATAATAACAATAGAAAAAAACATTGTGATAAAAGTTGTAAAGTAACAGAGATATTCACATTTATGCGAGGAACACCTCCTAGAGCAAATGTTCGAAGTTACCGCCTCCTGCTTGAATGCAAGGTTGTGCTCGCAGTATCCGAGAGTTGTTATAACTTATAACTAGAGAACGGACACGCTTACAGCATGACGCAAAGCCCAGTGCAGTACTGGCGAAAGGCTGTATTTCTAAAATATTTAATTTTATTTATATAATTGGAAATCGAACGGGTGGTGATCTATAAAATTACGAAATACATATTTATTAATTATTTTATTTATATAATTGGAAAACAAACGGGTGGTGATCTATAAAATTACGAAATACATATGTATTTGTTGAAAAGTTGTATTTTTAAAGTTTTTAATTTTATTTCTATAATTGGAACATTTTTATTTGTTCATTTTGTCGTTCAAGTTGAGTAAAGGAGTATTAATATTGACTAGCAATAGTTTCTCAAGGTTTTCTTCTGTCAAATTTGTTCTCTTTGAATTAAGTACATCCTTATAAATAGAAAACGTCCTTTCTACATCGCAACTGGTTATAGGTGCATACTGGAAATAACTGGAAATACTGGAAATAATTGGAAGATGTTGCTTAAATGAAAAGAAAAGGAATGTACGTGCTATTTCTTTTACGAAATACGATAAACTTATTTACTTTATCTACGTACACGACACCACTGACAAACACTATATTCTCCGAATACAATAGCTGGGTTGTCCATTGTTATCGCTGCGAGACCAGGTGGCCGAGTAAGTCAAACAAATACTTCATTACGCCGGGATGTACTGAGCTACGTTATACACAATTCCAATTGCCGATTGCGTTTTATGGAAATTGCATGCGTTCTCTAGTTATAACACGCTCGGATATCTTGCCTGCTTATTGTGTCTGCAGCATCTTGATGACGTATGGTCAATAATTGAATATTTTCAATTTCATTCTAGTTATTCTACACCTAATTTTTCATATGTCCCCCATACATAAATGTCCATCGGATTCAAGTCGGGTGATCTAGGTAGCCATGCAATAGGCCCACCTCTACCTATCCATCGGTCTTCAAACGTATTATTTAAATGCTCACGCACTTCGTAACTGTTATGAGATGGAGCACCATCATTTATTATTTAGATAAGGGATGGCCATGGCTGGAAGGATCGCTGTCTTTGATAGGTTCAGCCTGTTGTTGGTTCTACATGTTGGTTGGATGTTAGTTTCGATTTGAATTTTTATTTGACATGAATTAAATGTCAGTTTTAATGTGAAGTTTTATTCGACATTATTTAGTTAGTTTTTTTAGCTAACATAACCAAAATAATTAGAGTTACTTCATATCAAAACTGACATTTAATTGGCAACAACAAACTGAACTTATCAAAGACAGTGATCCTCCTAACTCCTAACCATGGCCATCCCTTATCTAAATCATTTTTGCTCATATGGTAGTACTGTACTCGTTTTTTTAAGCGCCGATAGTATAGTTGCGGCTCCTACAAACTCAGACAGTTTGACAAATAATAAATGGCTTTGTAACATGGTCTTAATATTGAAGTTTATAAAAATGTCACTTAACTGAAAGAAAGTCAGTTGCGTATAAAATAAAAAATTTGAAAAATGGAAAAATTCAAATACAAATAACGTTTTTGCTACAATATATAAAATGAAAATGAATTCCAGTTTGTTGTTCTTGATGAAATCTGGATTTTTCTAGATGAAAGCTCTCAAAACCCATGCCAAGATGAGAATATTAAATCTGTAAAAGCAAAACAAGTAGTGACAAAAGGTATTAATTATTTAAAAAGTATTGGCATGGGCAATATATCATTGATTTTTATCGTGTTTTTATCAACATTTATTTCATTTGCGATGTGCCTAATGCTCATGCCGTCCTCTAGTCTAGTTCTAATTATCGACTTTTGCAGTTCGTTTAATTGAGACATTTTAAAAATTGTGTACGCTTCTAACATATGTATGAGCATAACTTGAGGAAGTGCCTACATGTGTTCTGATAACCGTTTTTATGAAGTTGTTTAATAATAAACATCGTTCAAAAGAAGACAGTGTTATGTTATAATAAATCGAGAATTATTTTGTAAAAATTAAAAAGTTGTAATAACTATAAAGGTCATGCCAATGTGAGTTAGTCCGATCTATAAAAAAAAATTGTTATTTTTTTATACTGGGCTGGAAAGTACCCTAAGAAGGCACATGGGCACTGTTAATATTTGATATAGGCATCGTAGACTACACGTTACGGTGCCTATTCCAAGCAGCAACAGTTTTCATTCTATGTACAGGAAGAGCGATCATTCATAAATTCTTACTAGGCCAGTATAATACATCACACTCTGTCATAAAAATAACCAGAATGTCTTAAAAAAAACAAAGATTATTTTATTTATTCCAAATATTCTCCTTCGTCAGAAATACCGCGATTTACATTTGAAAAAACCATCAAATGTTTTTAATTGATATAAAACAATTCTTTTTTATTATTACATGCAGCTTAAGAAATAAAAAATAATTGCACGTAGCCAAATAGAGTAAATGCAACGAAATTGCGAGCAAAAAAATTTTTTTTTACTAGTAATTGAATTTGAACAGTGAGAAAGTGCATGAGTCAACTGCCTAGTTTTTGATATTCACTGCGAACATGACGAATGCGGTTTGCCAAATCTTCAATACATCAAGATATTACTCAGTATATCTTGGGGTTATTCCTTCATCTGGCGATCTCTACTCAGATCTTTGACGCTTGCTTTCCGGATTGTATTGGACTAATCATGAAAATACCACGTCTCATCACCAGCTACAATCGTTTGTAAGAAATTTTCTGCTCTTCGAGCTTTTCTAATGAAGTCTGTAATGCCCTATTCGGTAAATATGCCGAAGACTCAAATTTTTCGGTTAAAATACGATAAATTATTTTTAGATATTCCGTGAACCTCACTGAAGATTTTTTCAAAATTATCACGAAATAAAGCCGCAGTTTTTCGACATCCTATCAATGAATCGATCCAACCGTTTATTATAATCCACATCCTTCTGCTTTCACTGAATCGTCCATGTCATTTAAAATTTGTGTTTGTGATAAACAGTTGTCTCCATAAGCGATTTTAAGTATTTGGAACGCTATAGAACTTTATGTTAATTATTTGTTTTCTATTAATTTCTAGACTGAGGCGTAGAAGCTATTGTAATTCAAACGTGCGTAACTTACCTATCTTTTAGTGAACAAAATGTCATGAAATTTTTAGAGATTATTTAAAAAGGTTGACACTTGATAAATACATCTCCAATTAACAGATGGCGTCATTTAGAACAGAGGCTGTATATTGTATTGCTTATTAAATTTACCTTGTTTGCAAATTAATTTAAGTTTACTCAAATGTATTAGTAATACTTAGTTTTCTAATTTTATTAATCACAACATAGCAAATTTTGCTTTAAAAAAATATCTAACAGGTAACAGGTGACTATAAATTTTCTTAAGCTGACAATTCTGAAACTTTATGTTAACATGCCTGATTTTTTAATTTTAATTTGTCAAAAATTTGAGAAAGTCGAGGCCAAACAAGCAAATAAATAAAAAAATGTTTTTACTTTCAAAATGGTCATATTGTGGAGTAAAATACATTTATTGTAATGGCCTATTTTGGAAGTGTTTTACAAAATGAAGATGGTAATTGGATATATTCCAACCAGTTGACTTATAATCATTTTATCGAAATGTATCCAAAAGAACAAATTGAATTGAATATTCACAACACACTGTTTAATAATCGAGGGGTTTTTAAACATTGGTAATGTGGCTAAAGGTAAATCTGTTGGTCGTCCCAAAGTTTGCTATACCCGATATTTTCGAAAATGTGAATCAAATTCTTGAAAGAAATCCTCTTTTTTGTAGATCTATTGCTGCTAATAGGTGAGCCCTCATTTAACAATTATTATGTTCTTTTAGCCTTCCCTATTTCCATTCTAGAAGCTGAAGAAATAGTTACATACATTTACACCCATATAAATTTTCAATTGTCCATCAAATTCACATATGACGAATCCAGTTTTGTCAATGGTATAATGACGTTTACCAGGAAAATATTACTTTCTATTCCGATAAAGCATGGTTTCTCCTGTCGGATTAGGTTAATTCGCAGAATTATAGAACTTGGGCGACAGATAATCCAAGTACGAGGTGCTACCCAGAAATTCCCGTAATGTGAAAAAAAGAGTTGTTCTTAAAACTTATTCACTACCTTCCGCTTTAAAGCACTCTCCTTCCGCATGAATACACCGATCCCAGCGACTTGTCCATGACTGGAAGTAGTGTTCAATCTTTCAAAACAGCGCCCGTTGAGCTCCAGTTTCAACTTCGGAAACAGGAAGCAGTCACAAGGGGCAAGATCTGGGGAGTAGGGAGCGTGAGGTAGTACTGCCGTCTTTGTTGAGGCTAGAAACTGACGCACAAGTAACATGTGGGTTGGTGCATTGTCGTTGTGTAGAATCCACGAATGACGCTTCCGTCGTACGACAAGACAATATTACAAATGTCATGGATTGTTCTCCTTCCTTCTTGCAGGATAGCATCACGCACTTTTGCCACATTTTGCGGCGTGTTTTCCGTCAACGGACGAGCAAACGGTTTAAAACGGTTTATCACTCATAAGTTTACGTCTGGCCTAAAGCATACTCACCGTTTTCAGAGTTTCCGCTGGCGTTTTCCCAAGTTTGAAGCAGAATTTGATGCACCTTCTTTGCTCTTTCACATCAGACATCGTAGCGTCGCGGAATAACTCAAACACAACTCAACAAATATCGACATAAAAACTGTTTATCGCCATCTAGTAGAGTACCGTTTGACAGACTGACTTAGTATAGACCGTAGACGTAGATCGCACCATCTAGCGCTATAGAATTGTACTCCCGTCCCTTCGCGCGCCAAATTCAAATTCCGGGAATTTCTGGATAGCAGCTCGCATCAAGTTAAAATTGGTGGTTGGGTGGCCATGTCAAGACGACGAATTATTGAGTCAATATTCTTTCAAGAAGCAATTAACGCCCAAAGATACGAAACCATTACTTGAGTAATTTAGAAATCGGTTGAATAACATAGAATTAACTAATGGTTATTTCCAACGCACCACACACTTCACATACGTGAATTATGTATTTACATTTTATTTATTATTTACAGCAATTTTTCCCAGACCGTTTTATAAGTGTAAGTTTGTGGACAAGTAGATCGCCTGATTCGTCTCTAGATTTCCTTGGTATTTTCTTGTTTAATAAACGTAATATTCCGAAATCTCATAAACAATTTGCACGAACTTACAATACGCAATTCAAGAGGCAATTACAAATGTCAACGAGTTTAGTTTTGTTTACAAGTAGAAGGCGCGTTTTCTTTGAATAATTTTCGTTATACATAATTATATTATTTTTACTATAGGTTCGTAAAATTTGTTTCAACTAACATTTTGTATAAATTTCACTTCTGGTTTCAGTTAATATTGATTTACTTGTAATTCTTACCACACGTCATCCTTATTTATATAAAATATTTGAACGCGAAAAGATATAAAGCGAATGACCAGGCTAGCCAATTTAAATATTTGCTTCAATCGTTTATATAATCACTCGGTATATCTCAGTTTACTGTCAGAAAAATTAAATTTTGCCTAAATATTAGAAATTGAATTAGAAAAACAAATTCGACTATAATTACTTAAATAAATAAGAGAAATATGAACGATTGTATTTACAATCGTTCGTATTTGCATCATCTAATGAATAGATTAAAAACTCAAAAATTAATCCTGAAAAAGTTGCAGTGATGACATATTAATATTTAATATTTATTAATAAATCCTCCTTGACACTTTTTCGGATTTTTTAATCTATTCGTTAAATGATGCAATGAAAAATAAAGTTTTGACTTGTACATTTTATTAATTCTTTCATTAAATAAATACAAAGTGTCCCGTATGGTTATGTTTTTGGGAGTGTAAAGTAGACTTCATCTCAAGTAAAAAAAAACGCAAATCTTGTAGATCCATTTTATTTTTTTCAAAGTTACAGGCCTATGAATGTTATCGTGAGATAATGAAAAAAAATGTAACAAGGTAATTTGAAACATACTTGAGTAGGTAAAACCTTACCAATTTTGTATAATACAAAAGTATTTTTAATAATATAAAAAATATTATTAAAAATGGGGTGTGAAGAACACAATACAAGTTCATATATGTATTTTTGAATGCATATATGAACTTGTATTGTAAAAAAAACGCAAATCTTGTAGATCCATTTTATTTTTTTCAAAGTTACAGGCCTATGAATGTTATCGTGAGATAATGAAAAAAAATGTAACAAGGTAATTTGAAACATACTTGAGTAGGTAAAACCTTACCAATTTTGTATAATACAAAAGTATTTTTAATAATATAAAAAATATTATTAAAAATGGGGTGTGAAGAACACAATACAAGTTCATATATGTACTTTTGAATGCATATATGAACTTGTATTGTATTCTTCACACCCCATCTTTAATAATATTTTTTATATTATTAAAAATACTTTTGTATTATACAAAATTGGTAACGTTTTACCTACTCAAGTATGTTTCAAATTACGTTGTTATATACGCATCCGGTTCACGCCGACAAGTAGTGAAGACACGATAATACAGTTTTTATAGATACGGTGGTTACCGACTATAAAAACACGATGCTAGTTCTGCGGTTATTATATAGACAGCGCTGAATATTTCTTCACGCTCTATCTTAATAATTTCTGCGAGATAGCAACGTAGTTATGTTTTGTTGAATGTGTCTCTTCTCCAACAGGGGCGTACCGACGATCATGTAGAAATGTGAAATACGTATCTACGTCTTTGGAGAAGATACATTCAAAAATACATATTATATGAAAAAAAATGTTATACTAAAGTCAATAAAAACTGATTTTTTTTTTTATAAAATTCAATAAATAGTATTTTCAAAATGTCCACCTCCTTGTTGAATGTAGGTTGTGCCCGTAAGCCAACAGATGCAGTATATTTTTTTTATATGTAAGTTTTGTCCTATTTGTTAGACAGCCTGATGAATACGATCTAATAACAGGCGTATCGGCGAATTCAATTGGAAGTAGTAAGGTTCGGTATCAGTGTATTTCTGATGCCACATCTAACCGTTCAAATTCGATTGAGAAACTATGACGTCACGGTTAGGTTTGGTCTGTCAAACTTGTAAGCTATTCAAGTTCGGTATCAGACTGGTATGTTTGTGTGGCGCGATATACGAATATATAAAAACACTTCAAACAACTTTTAAGAGGTTTAGAATTTCTAACATTTTATTAATTTTTGGGTTTTAGAATATTAAGCTAGTATAAACAGCGAACTCATATTGTTTATATTTACATAAGTATTTTCTGAATTTTTAAGGAAGAAAGTGCCGGAAAGATAATATGGAATAAAATATATTTTTTTGATAATATAATATTAAATACAATTAATTTTTTTTCTAAGTATATAAAAAAGTAATTAATAACTAAATTAATAAATAATAATTATATGAAAATGGAAAAAGTTTATTTTATAATAAATTAATTTGTTTTGTGGATGATACTGATACATGTGTAAAAGACTCTGCTACAGGGTGTGTAATAATAACATTACATGAATAAAATATAATTTGTATTGTGCTGCGAGATGACTACATACTTCACATTGATTACATCCCTAGATCGTTTAGTTTGGGGCACATAGAACATATATCTGTTGAAGATTCCACAATGAACAACTTACTAGCTGTGCAAATCCCTGGTAATTTTACAGAATGACTAAATACCTATCATGTTTAGCTGGTACTTGTATAAGGAACAATCAGCTACTCCAAAGACAACAGGATTACATATTTTAAATTTTCTAAAAACTATTGTACATTGTTCGGAATTCATTCTTGTTAGGCAACATTGCATATTTAGGAAATAGATTAACAATTACAGAAACAATGAAATGCGTTGTATCAAATGTAGTTGATTGTGTTTGATATATTAAATCTATCGGTGATGGAGATATGAGTGTCTCTTTTACAATATCGTTAACAAACTTTTAGACAGCACGGATTTTTCTTTATCAGCAAGCTGTTTGCCTATCTTCATGCACACATGACGGACGTGTCATTATTAGAGACCGGACACATCGGGTTGAAATGACGTTGTCATTACGACGGGCAATGTAAATAGTCTACAACATCTGTAACTCTGTAAGTACATCACGCTGTTATTGAATGCACTATTGATCTGGCTAGCGGGCACATCTGTTTTCATCGAGAGTTGTGTGGAAGTTTTAATAATTTAGTCTATTTAGATATTAATACTCTTTTACTCAACTTGAACTACAAAATGAATAAATAAAAATGTATTTCGTATTTTGTAGCCGTATATATACCCGTTTTATTTTTATAAGTATAATTATATAAATAAAATTAAAAACTTTAAAAATACAAATGTTCAATAGTACGCACGTGGGCGATGAGTCATCAACCTCTCGTGTCCGGTCTCTAATTGTAAATAATTTATAAAAGTCTCTTTCTATATATTGTCCAATCCATGTTACGTGGTAAAGGGATATGCAGACATGATCCTCTCTAATTACATAAGGCTACCAATACGGGTTCAGCTGTACTTCGTATAATTTCAAAAAGTACGCTAGTCGTATTTAACAAAATTGTTAATAGTTCATTAACTACAACGGCAAGTATCCCAGTTTCGATTTTTTTATCGATGAGATTATTTTATAACTGAAAAAATTTTGATAATTTAATTATTGAAAAACTTAATAATAAAAAAATGGAACTTACAAATTAAATCGGCATATGTATTTAAATAAAATTCAATAAAGTGTATGGTTAGCACGTGTTTGTAATGGACGTCAAACTATCAAATAGGTTATGGTCTCTGTCATTATGTTTGGCGCGTTGCAAATTAAAATTGACGACGTCATGGTAACACATCCTAACCAAGGTCACTACGGACCAATCAGTAACACTTTGATAATCGAATTTGCCTTATCTTATGAATATAATTATTTAACGTCGCATAATAAAATGTAATTCTAAAGTAAATAAACAGTTAAACAGAAGAGAAAGAGCCTCCGCACACGGGTCGATTGGTAATCGAAGTGGACGCGTCTCGAAGTCGAAGCGATTCTCCCACCTTTCAACTTCGTACGTAAGTGAATGAGGATCCACCAACGGATCGAAGTGTGGTCGATTCGTAATCGGTGCGTTTGCGTCTCGATCGTCGCTCGAAGCGTGCGACCTGCAGCGAACGGGAAATCTCGAGAGTGACGAGCATATCGTACGGTGAATTTGTATTTTATTTGTATTTTTTTACATCATAATTTCATAATCTATGTATAATATTGTACTTATTATTATTATATATATATAATATATATATATATATATATATATATATATATATATACATATATATATATATATATAATAATATATATATTATATACATTATTATTATTGTACAAATTATTTCCCCATATATGATCTACATACACTGTGTTTCACTTTTCATGGGGACACCTAAATAACTTTTTTATTTTGAAAGCGATCAATATAAAATTTTTATCAGTTGTGCAAGCCATAACAATGCACCTTTTTGTGTGATTTGAGTTTTTATAAAGCCAATATCTAGCCAACTATAATTAAAATAAAAAGTAAGCGATTAAGATAGAGCAAAAAGTATTAGTAAAAGTTTTTACAAATAACTCAAGAACCCCTAATACCAAATTTCGCGGAAAAATTTTCATTTTTAAATTCTTCTACATTTTTATGCTATCAGTAGATAATTGTTTGTTATTGCAATAATAAGAGTGCCATGAAGCAAGAAAATAGCAACTGAAGTATAGCAAACGCCAATTAAGTTGGCGCGAGGAGGGGTAAGTTCGCGCAGGATTAGAAGTAGTGGGGAGATTTGTATTTGGTTTTACATCAAATGTCAGATAATTCTAACCTCTGAGCGTATATCACTTTATGATCCCCTAGAAATACATTATGTTCCGTCAAACGTCAATGACAAATGTATTCTGACAATTACTTGAGTAGTGGGGGTAGACGTTTTTAAAAACGTTTTCTGCGCACCCCCTCCTCGCGCCAACTTAATTGGCGTTTGCTATAAACTGTTGTGAATTGATGTTTGAACTGACAAATTATTTTTTTGTTTCATATAATTCTATTCTATAGAATGCTAAAATTTTGCATCATTCACTTGCAATTCTTTTGCCGCAACAAATAAACGGCAATGAAAATTCCGTTCTATGTACGGATGCATCCAAACTCTCCGTTTTCTTCTTTTTATCCGACGGTAATAATAAAACATAACAGCATCTTCCTCGTCACTTGAATCACTCATTACAACGGAGTTGAGACAAATATTAAAATCACAGGAGGAATTTAAAAACTTTTATTATAAAGATAAAATCAATCACTATACAAATATAAATATTGTGTGAACTAGCTTACAGCACAAAGTTACGGTAGAATGGTTACAAAAATGACTACACCTAATAAAACTTTTTAACGTAAATAATACTAAAGACGGCGGGTAATATAGTTTGTGTATAGATGAAGAAAGCAGACGAGAAAAATCGAGCCGTGTGCGGATGTACAGAATTTGCATCGTGCAGTTCGCGCGTGACGCGTGTAACGCTTCGACTTCGAGACGCGTCCACTTCGATTACCAATCGACCCGTGTGCGGAGGCTCTTCTGTATCGTATTCATCAGGCTGCCGAACAAATACGACAAAACAAGCGTGTAATACGGATAAGTACTTCATTTTTGGGCTTACGGGCACAAGCCTGCACTCAACAAGAAGGTGGACATTTTGAAAATATTATTTATTGAACTTTTTTCTAAATAAAACCAGTTATTATTGACTTTAATATAACGTTTTTTTTTCATTATCTAACAATAACATTCATAGGTCTGTAACTTTAAAACAAATAGAAATGGATCTACAAGTTTTACGTTTTTTTTTTTTACTTGAAATGAAGTCTACTTTACACTCCCAAAATTTTAACATAACGATACGGGACACTTGTATACTAGGTGTCTGTAAAAGTTCTTTATAGAAACCTATCACATATTCCTTACACCAAAATGAGCCGATTTAAGATAACTTACCTTAGTACTAGTTAGTACAAAGTTGGTTAGTTTGCGCCGAAGTTACACTTCTGAAATCGTTTTTTTTTATTATAAATATAAAACGGCCCACCTGATTTTGTTGAAATTTGGTACGTTTACATAGTTTTATGAGACAAACAAATGCATATCAAAATTTTGAGCAACATCATTCCATAGGCGTAGAACTTGGGTTTTTTTTAATAATTGCGCATTTCAATTTTCTACGCCAATGGAAGGAGAGGGCTTTAAATATGTAATTTAGATTGTGTATCTTATATACTACAGAAAAGGTACTCTTTGTAAAATTCGATTACTGTCATGTTTTTTGTGAAACTTGGATTTTAATCGTTCAAAGTAACTGTAAACAGAAAAACTATGTTACTAAAGCATGGAAAAAATTAATAAAGATGTCATGGAAATTGTTGAAAGTGTCCACCATTTACACGTACACAAAGATTTACACGGCGAATAAAACTAAAATGTACTCTTAACATTATTTGTTACATCTTAAATACGCTGCTACAATTATTCTCCATTATCAGCTATCATGTAAACTGTGGACTTAAGATGTCTCCACAAAAAATAACACAGGCCTGCATAAAATTTATAATGACGTGATTTTTGTTTGTTAAGCTCAGTTTTTATATAGCAATAATTAATTAAAATACAGTTGGTCTCTACCACCCACAGATTTTTTTTTTGCACAAAAGAAAAACAAAAAAATATAAAAAAAATCTTATAGGCGTTTTAATACATTTTAAAATGAATGTACTACTTCAAATTCTAGGTATTAACCCAAAAATGATTTTCTGTTGTGGTTTTAAAGAAATTTGTTAAATAGGCTCTCATTACCTGATGTAAATCTTTTATTACTTGTATTAATTTTGGACAAGATTTCCGGGAATTTTTACCTGCTAAATCCTATTTATTATGCTTTCACTTTATAGTACTGCGAAGAAGGATTTCAAGTTTATCACTCCAAACAAAATGTATATTTTAATGTCATTTACTTCATTATAGCTCTGAGTGTCGATCAGTAAGCAAGTAAAATTAATTTGTCTTTAGTGTTGTGTGTGGTATTTGATAAATAAACCTTGCTTAAAAATATGTCTAGCCGGTGTTGCAAAAACAAACCAGATGATTTCTGTTATATTTGTGGATATTTCGTCTTGAAAAAGTTTAAGAGACCAATTGGTGAATTTGTGAAAAATGCATAGAAAAAGCCTTCCTTTTGGAATACCGATGGTTTGGAGAGAACCGCAAAATCATCATGAAGATTGCTACTTTTGTCTTTGTGATATTAAGGGGCATAATAGAAAAACTTTGAAACATATTTTGTACCCAAACAATATTAAATCAGCTATCAGACCAGTTCCTCGCAGTGATCATGTACCTATACCTATACCCCCCAAAGTACTACAAGAAGATATTGAAACCTCTTCAACTTCCGGCTCCGTTAGATGGATAGTGATTTTGAACCATCAACCTCAGGTCAAAACCAACCTCAGCTATTTTCACAAGCCGAACTGAATGATTTAGTAAGAGATTTGGGACTTTCAAAAGATCTTTCTGAAGTATTGGGGTCTAGGTTGAAACAAAAAAATTTGCTTGCCCCAGAAACTACCTTCAGATCTTCCTTTAGCTGAATATGACAGAAAAACAACCAAACGAAGCTTTTCTGAAAAACGAAAACATTTTTTTAAGAAGCATATAGAATAAAGAACTATTTCTAATAGTTTCTATGTGTATATTTTTTTGTACTTTTTTAAATATAATATAAAACTAGCTTATAAATGAAATAAATCGTGTTTTTTCTATATTTTTTGATTTTACTAGTTTGAAAAATAACCTTACGTGACACAAAAAAAATAACAGCAGATTTGAAATCAGCGCTACCCAATTACTAAAAAACAGTTAAAATTTTGAAATCAACATTCAAAGAGTTGAAAAATGCAGGCCTGTGTAATCCATTGGGATTAAGTCTGGTGAACGTGTGGTTAATTTATAGAGACGTCATTACCTGGTGGTGGTTTCGAACATTTTATGAAAAATGTGGTGGAGCTGATGAAGAAGTTACGCAAAGAGTACATTTTAATTTTCTTCGTCGTGTAAATCTTTGTATACGTGTAAATGGTGGACACTTTCAACAAGTTCTATGACATATTTAATAATTTTTTGTTACGTTGAATTATTAAAATACAAACACAAAAACCATGACTGTAATCGAGTCTTACAAAGAGTATATTTTTTGTAATAAATAAGTTACACAATCTAAATTTTATATTTAAACCCCTCTCCTTCCATTGGCGTAGAAATTTGAAATGCGCAATTATTAAAAAATCCACATGGAATGATGTTACTCAAAATTTTGATATGGGGTTTTTGTCTCATAAAACTATGTCAACGTACCCAACTTCAGAAAAATCGCGTTAGTCCGTTTCATATTTATAATAAGAAAACGATTTCAGAAGTTCTAACTTCAGCGCCGTCTAACGCCCAGACTAAGTACCTTTGTATTAAGGTAAGTTGTCTTAAATCGATTTATTTTGGCGTAAGGGATATGTAGTAGTGTTTTGTAAAGACGTTTTAAAGACCCTTGTATGTTAAGTAATAAGAGTTATCATATATCCTAAAAACCTCCAGTTTCTAATTCTTCGAACATCAACTGTATTATATCAGTTCAATCACAAGCAATATTAGCTGTGCAATGAAGATTCACCACCAAATTCATCTAAATTCATTAAATTTTTGTTACGTGGTTGAATTACTCATCCTAGATCAGATTAAATGCATTTTAAAATTCATATATTGTTTCAGATTTTAACTGGACTTTTAGTAGTTTACAATAGGAAACATGGCATGGTCAAGTCTGGTTTACTGTTTCAATTTTGGCTACTCTGTGCATTTTGTGGAGCGCCACAGTTTAGGACTGAAATCCGCCAGGCACAACTGGGCACACCAGAACCTTATTATAATTACATAAGCTACGTGATTTATTATCCACTAATACTATTGCTCCTATTTATGAATTGTTTCGCCGATAAATCACCTAGAGAATCTAAATACCCGAAGAGTGACGTGAGTTATTTTCTTAGTATCAACAGTTCAATTACTAATACATTTTTTAATCTTAGAATCCTTGCCCCGAATTAAAAAGTAGCTTCTTATCTACAATCTTTTATCAATGGTTCGATGGCTTGGCATGGAAGGGGTACAGGAATCCCTTGGAAACCAAAGATCTGTGGGATATGAATCCGGAGGATAGTGCAACTGAAGTCGTACCGACGTTCGATAAATATTGGCAGAGAACTGTAAGGAAATGCCACGGGTATGTTGATGTAATAATACATAAAAAAAAATCATTAAATCTGTCTTGACTTTTTTTAGCAGTCACATAGTTCGACAAACAAACGCTTCTTATAAATCTGATCCGGACAGAGTCGATTTTGTAGATAACAAGACTAAAAAACAAGCTTCAATTTTACCAGCCATGGTCAAGGCATTCGGCCCCATGTTTTTGTTTGGTGCCTTCTTAAAGATGATTCAGGACGTTATGACTTTTATCAGTCCACAAGTTTTAAGGTATTGATTATTTTTAAGTGTACTAATTTGAAAATAACTCGTTACACATCGAGTTTAAAATAGTTTCATATAACGCTTTAAAACACCAATTGATATCTAGTTAGGCTAGACCGGTTCCGTGTATAAAAAAAAATATTGCGATACCATAGCAACGAAAAATTACATATTATAAGTGTCAGTGTAAAGTATCACGTCAAAAAGTCAAACCAAAGTTGCGAAATAAAATTTGAAAAAAAAAGGATGTCCATCGAAATTGTGAAAATTGAAAAATTGGAGTATCGAGTCATCATTCAAGTACCTGTATTTTAAGGGGTTAAGAGGTAAGCAGATTTACGAAGATATGCTGAATACCCTTGGCGATCAATGTCCTTTGTATGCGACCGTGGAAAATTGGATTGCAAGCTTCAAAAGGGGTAAATTTTCCATTGAAGATGAACACCGATCGGGAAGGCCAGTTTCTGTGTCGGTCCCCGAAAATGTTGATGCAGTTCATAACATGATTTGTCAGACCGTCGAATTGGCCTAAAACGAATATCTGAGGCACTGAATATTTCATATGAACCCGTCCATCATATAGTTCACGTCGATTTGGACACGAGAAAAATTTCTGCAGCTACAGACTTTTTAAGCCATATTGTTACTATGGATGAAACTTGGGTACATTTCTACGACCCAGAAACAAAGCAACAATCGATGGAATGGAGACACTCTGGTTTTCCAAGGCCTAACAAGTTTCGCGTTCAAAAATCTGCTGGAAAAGTTCTTGCTTCAGTTTTTTTGGAATTGCCATGGAGTAATCATGGTTGATTTTCTGGATAAGGTTAAAACAATAATTGAGAATTATTATTCGACGTTACTGACCACTTTACGAGAAAAAATTATGGAGAGAAGATGCGCAATGCCATGCAAACAATTCGTGATTAAGATTAGAATTACTCGAACACCCGCCTTTTTCACCAGATCTGGCTCTGTCCGACTATCATGTCTTTCCTCAACTGAAAAAAAGTTTAAAAGGTCGTAAATTTTCTTCCAACGTAGAGGTGATAGAAGTTGTGAAGGCCTGATTTGCAGAGCAAGATAAAAATTTCTTTTTGAAAGGTCTAGAGGCGTTGCAGGATCCCTGTATTAAATGTATTAATGCTTCTATAGTAGACTAAAAATTTTTAATACGTCCTCGTATTACCAATCTTTTTGACGTCTTTTTTTAAACCCGTACTGAATTTATGGAACGAAAGACCGATTTTTTTTTTAAATATCCCGCCTAAATTAGCAATGTTGTGCATAGGCTAAATTTTTTTTCTCGTGTCTAACTAATACAACAAATGCAAACAAAATCATGTAAAACACTGGTATAAAACATAAGGCCATTAATTACAATGTATATGTACAGTCGTGGCCAGATAAATGTAGTACAAGCTTTTCTTAATAAATTTTTATGGTGTAAGTTAGTATTTTGACAATTATATGTCAAATCATTTTAAATTTTATTAAACGTCAAACATATTTTTACGATGGCACGAAAGCTAACCGCAACTGATAAAGTTCGTATATTAATTAAATTACAAGAAGGGTACAGTATTAGGGAAATTGCGCAGCAAATGCAGTTAAATAAAACCACCGTGATGAAGGTTAAGAAAAGATGGGAGACTGATGAGAGCATAGACAGAAAGCCGGGTACTGGGCTTAAAAGAATTTCGACTGAACAGCAGAACCATAATCTAGTTCAACATCTCCGAGAACATCCTTTCGATTCAGTAAAAGTAGCAGTTGCGGAGACCATTTTTCCTGGTTCACGTAGAACTGCAAGCAGGAGAATAAGAGATAGCGACATAAGGTCGCGTGTTGCAGCCAAAAAAATTCAGGTTAGTGAAGAAAGGAAGCAAGCCAGGCTTTTGTTCGCATTAAATCATATAAACAATGGACCTGAGTTTTGGCAAAATGTAGTTTTCACTGATGAGAAAACATTTCAATACACAAGTAATGGTTCTGTTCGTGTCTACAGACCTGGCGGTACAAGATACGAGGAGCAATATATAGATAATTCAGATCGGTAAGCAAGATTCTCTATAAATATTTGGGGATGGATAAGTTACCACAATGTTGAAATGTGTCATAGAATAAATGGGAGATTTAATTCCCAGAATTATATTCATATTTTGGAAAATCTTATATTACCATCAGTCCAACATGTGTATCCTGAAAACATTTTTATATATCAGCATGACAATTGCCCAGTTCATAGTGCAAACATAGTGTCGCGATGGATGGAAGAGCATAACATTGAGATTTTGCAATGGAGTGCCAAGAGTGCGGACATGAACCCAATAGAAGACGTATGGGCCGAGATGACCAAAAGTATGTCACGTATAAGATTTCAAAATCAGGACCAATTGTGGGAAGCAATTCAAAACGCTTGGCAATCTCTCATTCACAAACCAAATTATTTTAGAAGTTTGGTGTCTTCCATGCCTAGAAGGTTAAGGGCAGTAATTGATGCTGATGGCGGTCCAACAAAATATTAGCTTTTTGATAAAAATTTTTTATTATTAAAGTTATTTTTCGTATTCCTTAATTCAATTTTAAATTTAAATTTAACTTATTATTATACTTTCTTATATTTCTTAACTCAAACAATAATAAAGTAAATATATTCCAGTATGATCTGACATTTGATTTTATTATGACAAGTAGCTTAAGCTGAAGCTCGTCTTACAATAATAATATATCAAATTTATGACATATATGAAATTTAAGGTTGTACTACATTTATCTGGCCATGACTGTACAAGTCAATGAATATATAACAAGATAGACAAACAATTTAAGAAATTTAAGAAATTCTGCCCTTAATTTCTAAAATCGTTCTCAATAGTATTGAGTGCACCTGACAGCAAGCTGGTGGCACTTGCGAGATCTACCATGCCTTAGACATCTGGGAGATTCGACAAATTTAATATTTTTTTGGTCTTTATTAAATATATATTTATAAAATACAGTCTATATATATCACGAGAGTGTGTGAGCGATTATTTCAAAGAACACTCCAATAAACGTCAATGGACATAGGCTATTAAGTAGATAGCGATAATTCCTAAGTCGTCATTCAAAAATTACTGATACTATAACAATTTTCGATGTCTTGACCGAATTAGTCCTGGGTACCGAATTAAGTAAGAACCAGTCTTCCTATACAACCAATTGCAAAAAAGTAGCTTAATAAAGAAGAAATAGATTGGATACTTGAAAAATACCGAAACGGTCAGGCAATTATGAAGTTCATGACATCTATAACTTGAACATATTGAAGGTAATGTAAAAAACCTGCCAAAGTTGGTTCAAAAGGAAACCTCATAGGATATGTGTGCCGAATTACTAAGGATTCTGCCAGAAAGTAGATCTGGTCATGGCTGGAAGGAGAACATGAAAATAAATGGAAATCGAGCTGGATGTTAATTTTTCGTCTAACCTAATTAGAAAACAAAAGCAAACAAATAAATTCAGACCATAATTGGCTTGATTGCCAGACAATGTCCTCTGAGAAAGCATCTATACAATTTGAATATGAACTTTGGTACAGGAAATGTGAAACGCAGGAGGAAACTAGCTTGTATGTAATCTGTAGTTATGAGTAGAGCAGACCAATTTCCGTGCGCGCCATGAGCGCCGGATTCGTAATATATTAGAATATGCGATAGAATAGGGAAGCAACATGAGCTTGTTACCAATATAAGTATAGCTGTACTTCTATACTTATATCGGTAACAAGCTCATGTTGCGTCCCTATTCTATCGCATATTCTAATATATTACGAATTACACTCCCATACCGGCGCTCATGGCGCGCACGGAAATTGGTCTGCTCTAGTTATGAGGAACTAAAAAGAATACCGAAATGATCTGGGCGTCCTAAAAAAACAAAACTAATATTTGTATTGCGAGATTTTAGTATACCGTGTGTCCCAATTTCGATGCTCACCATTGGTATCTCGGTTATTAGAAGATATAGAACAACGATTAAATGGGGAATGTTTTGGAGAATTCAATACTCGCGGCAAATCTCATTTCAAATTTGATCTAACTTTTTAAATTTTTAAAATATTTTGAAAAATCAAAAATTTGCCGATTTCGTTATTCCTCAATAACTCGATAACGCTTAGTCTGACCTCTTTTAAAGTTTTACATTGTTGAGACACTTTTTTAAAACAAATTATTTGATACAAACAGAAACGCCCGATTGTCATTTGTTTTTAAGTTATTACCACTATCTTTTGTTTTCCATATGGCGGCCATATTGGATTTTGGGTTTGTTAGGTAGTCCTCAAAATGTGCTTTTCAACGATGTATAACATGCCTGAAAAATTTTTATTTATAAGGAAAATATTAATAAAAACGTAAATTAATCTTTAATATGAAATTAGAAGGCTGAAAAATTAAACACCAATGTCAAATGAAAGTGAAAAGATATTCTAAGTATAGCAAACGCCAATTAAGTTGGCGCGAGGAGGGGTAAGTTCGCGTAGGATTAAAAGTAGTGGGGAGATTTGTATTTGGTTTTACATCAAATGTCAGATAATTCTAACCTCTGAGCGTGTATCACTAGCAAAGACATTATGTTCCGTCAAACGTCAATGACAAATGTATTCTGACAATGAAACAAAACGATAACCTGTCAAAGTACAATTAGTGCTGCAGAGATAAGTTAATTAAAACTACTTGTAGTTAGTGATAAGTAACTATTGTCAAGTATTAAGATTTATAAGTATTGATAATGGCACATATTCAAACGAAGAAAAAGTTGATATGTTGGAAGTGTATTTCAAAGCAAATAGAAACACTAAAAATGCGTGCACGAGTTATGCAGAGCGTTTTCCAGAAAGACAACAGCCACACAGGGCAATTTTTAGAAGACTAGTTAGCAAATTAAAAAACTTTGGAAGCTTCGAACAAAAACGAGCTAACTATGAAGTTAATGATGCTGATACACGTCTAAATAATATTTTGCAGAACGTTAGGAACAAT
Source organism: Melolontha melolontha (assembly GCA_935421215.2). Lineage (NCBI taxonomy): Eukaryota > Metazoa > Arthropoda > Insecta > Coleoptera > Scarabaeidae > Melolontha > Melolontha melolontha. The sequence continues at coordinate 119,917,894 of OW285239.1, read as the reverse complement.
CCCAGCACATCAGTTCGTCGTGTGACACGAGAAACAGGGATTTCAAAATCTACTGTTCACAGAACCTTGACGAAAAACAAGTATCACCCTTACAAACCAACAATTGTACAAGGTTTAAGTGATAATGACAATCTCCGACGATTACAGTTTAGCAGGTGGTACCTTCAAAAATTGAATATGACGCTAATTTTCCTAGGAAAATACTATGCACAGATGAAACACGATTTACCAATTGTGGAGTGTTCAATAGGAATAACTATCATCATTGGTCTACTGAAAATCCACATTTGGTAAATCAAAGAAGATTTCAAGTTCGATTTGGTTTTAATGTCTGGTGCGGTTTAATTGGTATGACATTTTGTTTACATTTTTTTGTTTTTGAAACTCTTTTTTTCGTTTTAGATAATCAGTTAATAGGTCCTTTCATCTTTGATTACAATTTAACTGGTAACAGATATTTGGAGCTACTAACAAACGAGATAATGCCTGCTTTGAAGCAAATTATTAATCACGAGAACATGCAAAACATCTGGTTCCAGCAAGATGGTTGCCCGGCCCATAACACTCGTAACGTGCAACATTTTTTGATAGAAAACTTTAATGAGAGAGTGATTTCAAATAATGGACCCGTGCAATGGTCTGCGAGATCACCCGACCTTACCCCGCTTGACTTTTATTTATGGGGTACCACTAAAAACGAAGTATTTGATTTTGAACCGCCAGAAACTCGGGAAATTTTAGAACATAGAGTACTAGATGTGCTACGATCAGTAAACGGAAACACGCTACGTAGAGTTTGTAACTCTACTCGAACAAGGTGTCAAAATTGTGTGGAACAGAATGGTAGTCATATTGAACAATTTCTTTAAGTGAATGTGAACTTTAAGTTCTGTATCTTTACTTTTTATTTCTATAATTTTTTTTATCTTTTCGTTTGTTTACAGTATTACTTTTAATATCTTTTCACTTTCATTTGACATTGGTGTTTAATTTTTCAGCCTACTAATTTCATATTAAAGAAAAGCACATTTTGAGGACTACCTAACAAACCCAAAATCCAATATGGCCGCCATATGAAAAACAAAAGATAGTGGTAATAACTTAAAAAGAAATGACAATCGGGGGTTTCTGTTTGTATCAAATAATTTGTTTTAAAAAAGTGTCTCAACAATGTAAAACTTTAAAAGAGGTCAGACTAAGCGTTATCGAGTTATTGAGGAATAACGAAATCGGCAAATTTTTGATTTTTCAAAATATTTTAAAAATTTAAAAAGTTAGGTCAAATTTGAAATGAGATTTGCCGCGAGTATTGAATTCTGCAAAACATTCCCCATTTAACCGTTGTTCTATATCTTCTAATAACCGAGATCGAAATTGGGACACACGGTATAAGTGACTCTTGGAGAAAAGTTTTTAAACCAAATTTAATCAATTTGGGAACCTCCGCCGTAAATTAATTATCGGTTTGTACAAACTCTTTACAATTGTTTGGAAGTGATATATTTTTTGTGTTTCAAAATCACCCACATACCCTTATATGAAGATTATAATACTATTATAGTATTTAAATAAAAATGTATATATATTAAATATTTCAAAAGTATTAGCCTAAAGCATTCATGGATAGATTAATTTCACAACATGTCAGGGCTTTTGATTAAAAAAGTTTTTTAAGGGATTTGAATTTGGTTTGATTATACAATAATCATAAAACTTTCGACCATACTGTTCGTATACTCTTGATATGTTCGTATATTGATAACAGCTCAATATTTTTTGACTGATCTATAAATTCGCTGTTCTGAGCCCAGTCAATTATCATTACGTCCTATTTCTAACGGTAAATTTAGAAAATCTTCACTTTTTAGAAGCAACAGATTCACTGAAGGTTTCTTATAACAGTATTGGTGTCTTTTCTATTCTTTTTGTGAATTACATAGACCTATTTCACCCAAATCCTCCACTACATCCCTTAACTATTTTTATCTGGACCAATAATTAGTTTAATGTTAATTTCTACTCCTTCCAAGTAATCAAACTTAATTCATATTTTTAATTCTTTTCAGGTGGTTGATCGCGTTTGTCGAAAAAGAAGAAGAACCATGGAAAGGATATTTATACGCCGGCCTTCTTTTTGGCACAGCGGCAATACAAACCTTAATTCTTTCACAGTATTTTCAAAGAATGTTTATCGTCGGCATGCGCATACGTACTGCATTGATTTCAACCATCTACCGTAAAGCGCTGAAGATGTCTAATATCGCCAAGAAAGAGAGCACCGTTGGTGAAATAGTCAACCTTATGTCTGTTGATGCGCAAAAATTCATAGAACTGACAGCGTACTTGAACATGATCTGGTCAGCACCTTTGCAGATTATTTTGGCCGTGTACTTTTTATGGGACGTCCTCGGCCCTTCGGTCCTAGCTGGTCTGGCTGTGATGATCGTAATGATTCCAATAAACGGTTACATCGCTAACAGAGTCAAAGTGTTACAAATAAGGCAGATGAAGAACAAGGACGAACGTGTCAAATTAATGAACGAAGTGCTGAGTGGCATAAAGGTGCTGAAATTGTACGCTTGGGAGCCAAGTTTTGAGTCGCAAGTGTTGAAGATCAGAACTAAAGAGATGAAGGTTTTGAAAAAAGCCGCCTACTTGAATGCTGGCACGTCTTTTATTTGGTCTTGCGCTCCGTTTTTGGTAAGATTTTAATTATGTTGATTTATTGCGTTAAAAATTTTATAATTTCCCAGAATTACCTAGAAGGCATTTCAAAAATATAGGGAGTAATTTTACTCATTTCTTAGTTTAAATCAGGCGCGGCTCGTGATGACGTATTTTGGTTTGCAGTACAATGATCCGAGTGCTTCGTGTATTCTCGTGTACTAAATGTAACGTTTGCTTAGTAAACACCGAAAACACACGAGGCACTCGTATCATTGTACTGCAAACCAAAATACGTCATCACGAGCCGCGCCTGGTTTAAATAGATAATAAAACGCTTATAATTTAGGCACGACAGGTTCTATAAAATTTGTAGCATTCGGCGAGGAAATGGAAAACTCTAAACTCGTATGACACTTTTTCAATTATAGCACAAAAGCACGTCTAAATGTGCAAACATTTTTTAGTTATAGTCTGGCTTTAAATATAACGTTTTAACTTCAAACATAATTTTCTAATGCCTAAATACTTTAATTAGGCATTCTGCGGTGAGGGTTTAGAGAAATGCAAACAATATCGGCATAGATACTTTTCTGGTTTCTATACTGATATTGTAATTACTGTTTGTATTTCTTTGACAGTAGACATCGAAAACATAGCGAAAGTCAGCAATATCACCGAAGCGAAAGTGTTGCCAATCTTGGAAAGTCACTCATCCGTCAAACCGCTCTCGTATAGTGTTGAAACCTACATTTATCGTTAATACATACAGCTCTTGCATAAGTTGGCGAAGGGTGGGAGTGAGTTCGACACAGATAGAGGTAGGATAGATTGCGTATCGTTGCATATCATTCGCTATGCAGTAACTGAATCAGACAGGGGTCTGGTACGTTTCCTAAATACGTTTACGGTGCATATTCACCGGTCGCCAACTTATACTGCGAGAGCTCTATTGTTGTACAAAAGATGTTCAACGCTGATCGTAGTTCATCGATAATTAAACACGTGTGAACTATCGATGGACTACGTTCATCCTTGAACGTCTTTTGTATAATCGGTCCTAAGAGTTTAGTTTTAAATCAGGTGTCTTGTTTTTGTAACCATAATTTTACACTTGCGTGTATAGAAATCGGCCCACTGTAAACTTTTGAGTTTAACTATTGTTACTAGAACACTAGATGGGGTTAAGGAGTATTGTTTTCAATCACGTGGGAGTGTCAAATTGATACAAGATGGACGCCTGTGGCTCCAGGACGTGTATAATGTGTGCATTGTGTTGCAAATATATTGCGATCGGACATGTGGAAAGCAAGGCCAAACGACGCTTGGGTGCTGGAAAAGCACGTGTCAAGATTTGAGCGATGTGTATCTTACAAGAGTTAGAAATAGAAGAAGGATGAGTTGAGTTTGATGCAAGAGAACATCGGTTGTCGAAAAAGGTTTTGTTTTATGGCTCAAGAGTTGAGAGAGGGATAAAGCTGACGATGTTTTGAATTAGGAACTAATTAAAAGCGCGAGCTAAAAAGTTATGATATCGATAGAACAAATATCATTATAATATTCCTTATGAAGAAAGCTTTAACAAGATATGCGACATGACATAATTATAAAGAACAGTACGTAATTAAAATTAAATAACTTAAGTTAAAAATGTAATGTAGAAATTCGAAAAGAACTTTGAATGTGAATTGGTCGTTCAATCAGATAGATTTCTTGGAAGGGTCAACTGACCAGAATGATGACAAAAGAAAGGATCTAATTAAATTCGATATTGTTTATTGTGGGATGTCAACCCACTCTTTTTCTACTGCAACAATAAGCTCTGGGATCGAGGTTGGGGTACGAGGTCTCGCACGAATTCTTCGATTTAGCTCATCCCATACATGTTCGGTAAGATTAAGGTCGAGACTATATGCTGGCCAATCCATACAACGAAAACCGACTTCTGTAATGAAATTTTGCACGATTATTGCGGTGTACCCTCTAACATTGTCTTGCATAAAAATAAATTAAAAATAAAGCACCCGCTAAACCTCTTCTCCCGTGACCACGACCTTCCCTACAGATGAGAACTGTGTTCCCATAGAAATTGCACTCTAGATCATGCAAGAATCACCTCCATAAGCATTCCGCTCTTCATGCACCATTCTGAAAATTGGTCTCGGTATACTTTTCTTCTTCAGTCGATGCCATAGAGACATATTCTGGTCTCATCTGAGAATAGAACAGACTCCCACTGTTCCATGACGATGAGCTGCGGTAGATTTTGAAGGAAGTGCAGGTGTTTTACAAGTCAGATTACATTCCTTTAGTCTTTGTCTTACTGTCCACTGACTAATTGCCAGTTCTTGTACCCCATTAAGGTCACGATGTTTTGTTGTTGACACAATAAAGCGGTCATCACGATCTGTTGTATATCGCTTTCTGCCGGCTCCAGGTCGCCTATGGAAGGAGCCAGTCTCCTCATAACGTTGCTACATTCTTCGAACAGCTACGCGTTTCATATGCTGTTGTCGACCAACAGCTCCTTGACTGAAGTCCATTTTCGATTTAAAGCAATTACTTGTAATTACAAGTATTTTTTTCAAATTATGAAAAACGAATAATGTGCAAATTTCAATTGCTAAGGCAAACATTTCAATCTGTCACTTGTTAATCTCGTTATAATCACAACAGAAATACGTTTCATTTGTTTGTCAGTTACTACGCATATAGACGATAAACACCCTTGATAAATTGAAACTCATATCGAAGCATATTAAATTGTCTTTCAAACAGCATATATTTTTTTTCATGATCTGATAAATAGAATCGAAACAAAATATAGTTAAACTCGAAAGTTTACAGTAGGCCGATTTTTATGCACGCAAGTGTATAATGGATTCATAATCCGACAAATAAACAACCATTCAAAACCATAATTGATTGATTAAACAGATTAGCGTGTAAATAATATCGTTGTTGCATATTTTTTCAAGGCATAAAATTTATAAATATTAATGCTTTATTCTCAGCACAATTACATCTATTTTAAACTTAAATATACAAACGCTGTGACGCAATTTGAACGGAGCAATATATATTTCAGCTTATCTAATTTACATTATTCAGGATATTTAGTTTGTCTTTTTTTTTAGCAAATCAGTCGTTAACCGCACCAAATATAATTTATTTATACAGGGTTCTACTCTAAAATTCGAACATGATTAATGTTATCACTTGCAGATTCAGAGTTCGTCTTATTTTGTAAAGTGTTCAATTATTTGTGTTAATTGTTATTATGTAAAACAGGTGACAGCATTGTCGCTGGTCTGCTACACAATGACCGATGAAAAGAACGTTTTGACACCACAAGTGGCATTCGTTTCCATCGTCTTATTCGAAATAATCAGAATACCGATGTCTCTGCTGCCATTATTGATAGTGTACATTATCGAGGTACAAAGTAAACCAAAAGAGAATTGAAAAAACACGAGAATAAAATATTTACTTTTATCATGTACCTTAATGCTGGTTGTGGCCATCTAATCAATATCAGTGCGACATCGTTAAATATTTAAATATGTAGAGGATGTCTCAATATTTGTCTTAATTTTTATTAAGTAATTTGCAAAAAGGCTTATGCGTTTTTAACAAAGTCTTTTGTACTTAATTCTTTCATTATTAAGATGTCTTTTCCAATCATAGTATGAAATAATCTCCAAGAATACGTTGGTGAGCTTGATATTATTGCTATTAAATTTACATCATATCCTCTTCCGTGTGTCATTTCATATCATTAATCATGTGCTGCGATTTGACCTTCAAATATTTTCTATAAATATTCTAGTTATCCATCTCTCTATCATCCCTTTCCAGAAAAATCATTACTTTTTTTTTTAAATAAAGCTTTAGAAAACTTTAGGTACGAAGAAAAATTACAAATGAAACAGACATGCAATATACACATCTGTAACTGTACACATGGACAATACACCTCGTATTTTACAGCAATTACTTCTGCTTAAGACACGTGTTTCTGCCATCTACTATTAGGCATCATCAGTTAAGCTAGTGAAGTAATTAAAGCTTAAATCGCCTACAAGACATAGCAAATTTCGTCCTATCAGGTAGCACTATATAATCTAGTGACATCTGACGGACGAAAGAGACTGTGCCGAAAAAGGCAACCCTTCCCTTGACGTCATCAGTTAAGCTAGTGAAGTAATTAAAGCTTAAATCGCCTACAAGACATAGCAAATTTCGTCCTATCAGGTAGCACTATATAATCTAGTGACGCCTAATAGTAGATGGCAGAAACACGTGTCTTAAGCAGAAGTAATTGCTGTAAAGTACGAGGTGTATTGTCCATGTGTACAGTTCAGATGTGTACATTGCATGTCTGTTTCATTTGTAACAAATGCGTAATACGTGCTTAACGTATTGATATACTTAAACCTTTTTTGTATATTTGCTGCCATCTTGCATCGTGCTAATGAACTTACACCTATATACGTATTTTCTTCCCTTCTGTACCGGCATAGCCGGTCAAGGGAAGGGTTGCCTTTTTCGGCATAGTCTCTTTCGTCCGTCAGATGTCACTAGATTATATAGTGCTACCTGATAGGACGAAATTTGCTATGTCTTGTAGGCGATTTAAGCTTTAATTACTTCACTAGCTTAACTGATGACGCCTAATAGTAGATGGCAGAAACGCGTGTCTTAAGCAGAAGTAATTGCTGTAAAATACGAGGTGTATTGTCCATGTGTACAGTTACAGATGTGTATATTGCATGTCTGTTTCATTTGTAACAAATGCGTAATACGTGCTTAACGTATTGATATACTTAAACCTTTTTTGTATACGAAGAAAAATGACATTTTTGGCGAAAAATTCAGGCAGGAATCGAGAATAAATATTTGAAACCACATATTATCCTACGATGCCCCCATGCTATACAGAGTACAAAATAGTTAATTTGTATTATTTGATACAATTGAGCAATACATGAATTTTAAAATCCTAACACTAGCAGTAATATGTCGGGAAAGTTTTAGTTTGACAATTAGAATTACTAGGTAGAATTACTTAAGTAGAAAAATTATCTACTTTGTAGTTAAACTTAATAAAATACCAAGTTGGCGCAGAAATAATTTCCGTTTTAGTAAAACAGCTTTGTTTATTAATAAAATAAACTACAATTACATCCCAATCTATGGTATATTCGCCATTATTCGCAATTACATACGGATTATTATATCAGGTAGCTTATTGCTACTTTTAGCGTAGAATTCAGCTGGTTTTTATGTATGAAGATTTGTCATTGGCGAAATTTTCCTCACCAAAATATTTTGCAGTAATCGAAAAGGCCAATAACCATATGAAGCAAGGTCAGGTGAGTATGGACGGGTGGAGTAGAATAGACCAGCGAAACACTAAAAATTTTTCCTGCATTACTCTTGCATGCAGTCTTGCTTTTCCATGGAACGAACATTTTCGTATTGGAGACTGCATGGGTTTTTAGTTCAAACTTTCATAAACACGCTGTAGTTGATGGACGTATAAATCCACATTAAGTGCTTCATTGCGGTGTAAAAACTCCAAATAAATGATACCACGACGATCCCACCACGCAACAATATTTTACTTCCACGAGACTCAGCTTTTGGGATTGGTTATTGAAATATATTTTCGTTAATCCACTAAACATTGTCGTGTGCAACTTACTTTCTATTTATTACAATATGTTAAAGAAACGGGTCATTTCCCTGTTACCGCTATGAATCATCATTAAACAACGTTATCACTTACGCGATTGCCACTCCCTTCACCTACATATTATTTTTGATATCTCCATTTCAAAGTTGAGAAATTTATTAACTAATTTCGATGTGTACGATGCCACTTCTCTATAAAGACTGAGGAATGCTAATTTACTGCTAATGCTATTACAGTCAATGAGTTAGTAGGATCACGAACGCATTATTACCATTTGTTCGCTAAAACGGAAATTATTTATGATTCAACTTAATATAGATTGGATGTTCTAAGATAATGCTACTAAGATTTCAAATTATGGGCAATTTAAGAATATTTTGCCTCAAGAAAATTAGAGGACACAATGTTTCGTAAATTGTTGTTCATTATGTCGTTGTATAATATACAGGGTGTAAATGAGATATTCCGACGTACGCTAATGTATAATATATACGCAAGACAGCAATTCAAATGTACACACAATTTTATTCTATCGAAACTTTAATTTTTGCGGAAATTTAGGAACACAATCTTATCAAATACGTTCCTGTATTCATGTTGAATCTAAATAAATATGAAATATATGTTTGTATGTTGTCCAACGATTCAACAAACAAATAAGCATTTATTTGTTCAAGTTCACCAAAAAATCCCTTTCACACTTCGGTAATGTAATAATAGGTACGTCTTTGTGTGAAAACATTTATAGACATGCACTCATTCAAATATTTTCTTATGCACGAGCTGTTGTGTTATTATTTATAAGTAGGTCAATGGCCTGACCTTTGTAATATCTCGAAAAACAATACAATATCTTTAAAAATTTATATATGAGTTTTGTGGTGATATGGAATTTATAATTAAGTTGTCTTAATATTAAATACACGTTCAGAAATAATAAATTACATTTGTAATTTTAATTGAATGTTCATATTTTTTTCTGCGTTCTATTTGCCTCTTTTTTCAATAATAATTTCTATGCCCTAAGAAGAGCAAATTTGTGCGAAACAGGTGGAATGCTTAAAGGAGATGCTCAATGTGGATGGCTTTGCCTAAATACAAGCTTTTAACCGATCGGTAAACTTTCAAACTATGTACACTCTTTACCACGGCTCGGTCTTCACGGATATGGGCCACCGCAGTTAAACATACGTTGCCGAAGATCGTTTTTCACAGCCACAGCCTTCATAACCTGGATGCAATGTACCGTGATCTCAATCTGTTCATGGTTTGTAAAATTAAATCAGTTGATGGATCACAGATATGGGCCACAGCTTGAAAAATACGTTGCCGAAGATCGTCTTTCACAGCCACGGCCTTTATAACTTGTATGCAATGTGCCGCGATCTCTCATCTGTACATGGTTTGTAAAATTAAATCATTTGATGGGCATCTTCGTTTCGGAAGCAGCCCTTCATAAATACGTCTAGTAGTTCTAACATTCTCAACTGTTTCACCGAATAGTAAGACGATATCCATTAATTCGTGATTTGAATAAGCCATACTTCACGAAAGTTGATAGCAGGCTTACTTCTGACCAGCATTGCCAGAGCTATTTATTAAATTGTACTAGAATAGCAGTGAAAAATGTACTAGATTTCAACTTTTCGTATTGAAACATAACGAAGTCCTAATTAATTTTACTAATTTAATACTGTTTTATTTGCACCTTCAAAGGAATAATTTCTTTTTTATAGTTACAATGTTATTTCATAACAGAATATATTTCTTAAAATTACGGAGTTATGGACAAAAAATATGTTTTTCATTAAAAGGAAACAAAGCAATATATAGATATTCTTAAAATAAAGATCGATAAAAGAAATGAATATTTTTATAGTATAGGAACTAAAAGTAAATACTGAAACGCAAAATAAAAAGAATTCTAGAAAAATTGGAACAAGAAAAAAACACTTATTCATAAATAATGGGTTTATCTATAGAGATTCTTCCGGTTTTCATTGGTAGCATTTACTATTTATCAGCAAAGTATTTGTTTGAATTGCACGTCTCTGATAGTAAGAGATTATGAATGAGCATATATTTAAAAAAAATTTCTTCGGGAGAATTTTTTAGGCTTTTAATTCAAACCAAAATTCGGTAAATTCAAGCTCCTTTAATTTATTTTTTAAATCACTGGGCAAACTAGATAATTCTCTTGCTTCAGCTGAAATTTCTTCTATATTATTGTCATTATTGCCAAGGAACTGCGGAAACTGTTCAAGGAAAGGCGTAAATGAGATTGACTTTTCCAAAAGTTGAACCGGTTTAAGAAATTTAAAATTTTCCTAATTTAATTTTTATTTGTAATCGTCAAACAATACAATTGGCAATTATTAGGCAAAAATGTACTAATTGCATCTACTACTCCCACCATTACGCTTCAGTAGGCTGCAGTTATAACGGAATAGTAAATTTACCAGAGTCGGCTCGAGCCACGCACATTTATTAATTTTTTTTTCTTTGGTCTCGTTCGAGATAGAGTTTTCGTGCATTAGCATTTTATTCTTAATATTATTATAGCTATTACATATTAAAATATGTAGCGTATTTCGTTTACACTCTGTATACAACCTCATATATCCCTTCTATAGTTAACATCATCAGAAATTACAGTTTTTATTTTTTGGCATCAACAATATATTCTATTCCTAATTCACACGCGAAGATTATTTTGAGAAAGTCTATGATTTCCACGTATTTTTAATAAAACGAAGTACATAAGACACTGTTTTATAACACATAGAATCTCAAGCTTAAAAACTTCAAACTTGAACGTACACATTTTCAATTTAAAGAGATGTTGACTGGAATGATTGAAGTTGCGTTAATTAATTACTATTCTTTTTCAAGCAGCAAAGGGAGGCCAAGAAAAATATTGAGATAATCCTCCATAACTCTTATGTATAAATGGCCCTAAACATATTATCTGCATGTAATTTATTTAGAACTACATTTTAAAAAAAAATCACTAAAAAGTCAAATATATCCAAGACAAGTGAAGGACCAACAAATAAATTATATATATTATTATTTGGTTCTATCCATTCTATTAATTAGTACTGAATATGCTAAAAAGAATAAGTTCATTGAGACGTAGTTGGACGGGTATATTTATTTTTTATTTTTGCGATTTTTTGTTAAGTGTAGTTTTAAATGAAATGCTGACATTGAAAAGGCGATGGAATTTCACTACTTCTCTCTATCTATTTAACGAAGCATTTTAAAAATTTTAATTATAAAAACTTCATTACTATTCTACTAATAATCCTTAGGTTGCTCTGGTATCTTTCACTACATACGTCCTCATTGATGAAAGTAACGTGCTTGACGCGACAAAGGCCTTTGTCTCACTATCATTATTCAATATACTTCGTTTCCCATTGAGCATGCTACCTATGATGATCTCCAACATGGTTCAAGTAAGCACTTTTATACGGTCATTTCTCATTAATTTTGGGGGAAGAGGAAACGATAAAATATACTATTTCGAATCAGCTAAATCATCGGACTATAGTTTGAATTCTAGTATTCATTGATTGAGAATTAATTTATGAATTTTACTTTTATATTTTATCGTTTCATGCCTTTAAATACTTTCATATTTTTAAATAATAACTAATTCATTTCTCTTCCTCTCATTTTTCTTTCTCTATCAGTTTGAGATTAACGAGCGCCAAATAAATTTCATATAATTTTATTTAATTAGGCATGGGTTTCCGTACAAAGAATCAACAAGTTCATGAACTGTGACGAACTGGACCCCGACAATGTGCTTCACGATCCCTCAGAAAGTAAGTGTCATCATTTAAATGCTACTTTGTGTAATTATATTTGTAATTGTTTTAACATTAAAATGTAAATAGATAAACATATTTTTTCTACACTTTCAATAAACATAAAAGAAGAATTTTAATGTAGAAATTTTTTAAAAATTATTTAATTTTTTTAATTGAGTGGTTCAGTCTAAACATATATTTGATATTTTTTAAGTGTATAATATACGACGTTTAGACGAAAAATATAGTTTTTGTTTATAGTGAAATTCATTAAGGAGTTGATTGACTTCATCGTCAATTTATTACATTGTGTCACGCTTTACCTTTTTAAGAGCCGGTATTATAACCGATAAAAATCTGCAGATTTTATTTAGTAAGCAAGCAAATTTAATTTATTCTATAAATTGGATATTATAAATAGCGAATAAGTAAATCTACCAATTAATTTACACCCTAGAAAATATTATTTATTGGTTAAATGCCATCAGCTGTTTGCTCCACTGTTCTTCCAATAAACATAACCTCATTTTTAAAAGTTTATACTTTGTGCGTTTGATAACATGAATTATGATTATCGGTTTCATCAGTTTTAGGGGTATCTGAATTATCAGACGCTGAAAATCAACCGTATGAATGTCGTTAACGCCTACGACGTTACCGTCTGCCAAGAGTGTTTCGCGAAAGGACCGATCCATTCGAAATGTATTCAATTGATTAATTTAAAGCAAGATTTCGTTTAACAAAACAGACATTTCAAAATGCTTGCCTGAACTGTCTCTAATAATGAGAATTTTTCTTTTTCGGTATAATTTTTGGAACGCTCCCTTTTTTATCTTCAGACATTGTATGAATACAATAAAATATAATATATGCAATAGAAAAATTAATCTAATATTACAGGCAAGTGCCAAACCTTAAACACAACCTAATAATCATACTAGTCTACAAATACAAACAAAAAGAAATCATAAAGAATTAGGTTTTTTGTATTTTTTCATTTTATACAGTGGTTCCATCGTCTATCGAAAAGCTAAATTACAAAATACATAGTTATTCAGAGGTAGTTTACAAATACTTATTTTACTTGCATGCATTTTTTATAATACCAGCCCTAAGTCATGATAATCTTATTTACACGTATAACTTATTTTCTAGGTTAGACTTTCAATATTAAGATAGAAATATACAGTATCCGTTTTACTACAAACTGAAAGAATACAAATTATATGGTCGATACATTACAATAAAAGTATAATAAAGATCTTAAGAATATATTGGAAAAGTAATCAAAACACTTAATAAACACTTAAAAAATGTATAAAACCCCTTACCACAATTATTAATCCTATCCTAAATAGGATTTCGACAACTAAGTTGTCATCATCAGTAGGTAAAACCACTAATCAAGGTGTCGCACATGGGGCAACGTAAAGCTAGCACAACTGTTTACGCAACAACTTTACACGGCGTCCACGTATACACTAACTTGAACATGCAAATATATCGAACGAAAATACCGACAAAAAATTACCTCTCTTAAGGAAACGGCACCCACTTGTGTTCATACTCCAATTTGAAACTTCCACGACCTTTTTATTTACGATTCTAAGAATGAAAAGAGACAGGTGAAGGGGATCGGTCCTTTATGTCCGTTCATGGAATTCTGTTTGTTTTTAGCGATATGAATACTTTCGTACGCGTCAATATCGCGAGGGTTATTAATGGCCTTGACGAGTTTTAACCCTTTAATCTATATATTGTGTAGTGTATTTAAAGCATGGTTAGCAATGTTAGATTTATCCGGTCTATTGTATTTAATATGTGATATGTTATACCGGGTTATTATTGGTCGTTTTGTTTGGCCTATATATTTCAAATTACAATGATCGCATTTAATTTCATATATACCTGATTTCGAATTAAAATTAACTCTATCTTTAGTATTCCCTAGGAGACTTTTGATAGTATTTTCGGACCGAAAGGCAACTCGGAGACCTCGTTCTTTCACAACTTTATTAATGTTTTTCGTGATGGGGTGGTATGGTAAACACATGTACTTTTTCTCCTGGTTTCTTTGAGATATCAAACTTGTGAATTCGCGGATTGTATTTTTTAGTTTTGTTTTTCTAATAATTTATTGATTATTTCTATGTCAAAGCCATTGTATTTTGCGATATTTTTAATGAAATCCAGTGCTATTTCATATCTCTCTTTTGTTAACGGAAGATTTCATTAAAAATATCGCGAAATACAATGGCCTTGACATAGAAATAATCAATAAATAATTAGAAAAACAAAACTAAAAAATACAATCCGCGAATCCACAAGTTTGATATCTCAAAGTAACCAGGAGAAAAAGTACATGTGTTTACCATACCACCCCATCACGAAAAACATTAATAAAGTTGTGAAAGAACGAGGTCTCCGAGTTGCCTCTCGGTCCGAAAATACTATCAAAAGTCTCCTAGGGAATACTAAAGATAGAGTTAATTTTAATTCGAAATCAGGTATATATGAAATTAAATGCGATCATTGTAATTTGAAATATATAGGCCAAACAAAACGACTAATAATAACCCGGTTTAAAAAACACATATCACATATTAAATACACTACACAATATATCGATGTAAGGGTTAAAACTCGTCAAGGCCATTAATAACCCCCGCGATCTTGACACGTACGAAAGATAGTATTCATATCGCTAAAAACAAACAGAATTCCATGAACGGAGATAAAGGACCGATCCCCTTCACCTGTCTCTTTTCATTCTTAGAATCGTAAATAAAAAGGTCTTGGACGCTTCAAATTGGAGTATAGACACATGTGGGTGCCGTTTACTTAAGAGAGGTAATTTTTTGTCGTTATTTTCGTTCGATATATTTGCATGTTCAAGTTAGTGTATACGTGGTGGACGCCGTGTAAAGATGTTGCGTAAACAGTTGTGCTAGCTTTACGTTGCCCCATGTGCGACACCTTGATTAGTGGTTTTTACCTACTGATGATGACAACTTAGTTGTCGAAATACGTATTTGGGATACGATTAATAATTGTGGTAAGCGGTTTTATACCTTTTTTTTTTTATTACAAAACCACAGTCTCCAAAGAAAGACTTTTTACTTAATAAACACTTAAAACATAAAAAGTAGAACACAGTATTTCCAACAGAAATTAAAAGAAAATGTGAATAATGAGTTATCACAGCTCAACAAATTTGAAAAGTATAGAAAAACATCTAGAGAATTTAATAGAAAAAATTGTTCTTTCAGATGAAACAATTAATATCCTTAATAACATTTTGGAGTCGAGCAAGATAATGGTTACCACCATAATACCATAATTAACATTTTTATTAATTTATTAAACAGGTGAATGATGTCAGGAATGGAAATATATTTCATGTCAGGAAATATATTTAAACATAAATTTGAAACGAAACCTTGTTAAAACAACATTAGGCAATTTCATAAATCTTATTCTTGGATTGTTTTTTTTTTCACAAGAAATTCCAATCCGTTTTCAATAAAGATATGCTGCTACTATAGATATTATCCTTGAAATTTTGTAAAATATTATTTAATGTTCTTTTTGGAATTTACTGCAAGTGAGAATTAATGAATATTAAATCACATCTTACATGTAAATGTCGACTAATATGATGCGTTCGTAACTACAATCCGACAAACTAAGTTTGTACCAGTATGCAGAACACACCCTTTCGCGACAACGAACTTCCTGGTAATTAGGTTAATTAAGAATTAAGAAATACTGAAAACACAAGTCAATCAACGGGAGGAAACGTACAGACGGCGTTTCGGCGAACGAAACGCCGTCTGTACGTTTCCTCCCGTTGATTGACTTGTTTTTTCAGTATTTCTTAATTCTTAATGTTCTTTTCTTAAATGCATATCATAAATTATATTGTGTATATCCGACTAATCAAATATCAGTAACAAACTTCCTTCTTTGCCTTTTTGTCTTGGGAGTTATCACATGTCCGTCACTTTCAATGCATTGTCTAATTTTGTTTGGTAACGAGACTTAATAACAAAGCAGTCGCTACTCGCTGCAATATATATATATATATATATATATATATATATATATATATATATATATATATATATATATATATATATATATATATATGTAAATGTTATATGCACTTATATTGTTAAACAATTAATATTACCTCAATTACAGCACTTGATTGTAAAAGTAAAGCACCAAATCCTTTGAAATAGGAAATCAAAGAGGCGATTAAGTTTTTATTTGTTTACATAAAGCTTTAGGCATTTTATAAAAGTAAGAATAATTGGCAGCAAAAATAAACATTGTATTTAGTTATGATATAACTATTCAAATTACACAATATAAACTGCCAATAAAAGAAATTTAACTAAATATTAACAGAATTCGGTGACCCACAAAAATTACATAAAATTTTATTTTATTTAAGAAAAACGGCGATAAATATTTATAAAAATCACTAATACATATATACAATATAGTTATACAGGTAACACATTTAATTACAAATTATGTAAGAAAATTTTTAACATAAAAATTATTCCCTCTATTGGCAATAAAACGTCATAGTGGCAACATCGATGACGTGAATCAACTGCTGAATAAATTATGCTATACAAGCAGCCACAAAATTCAGATAAAACTTTTATCATTAAATACTTTACCAACCTCTTTTAACTTTGCTTTAGTTGCTTTAGTGGCAACTTAAGTCGAACCATTTTAAAGGGGTTTTATAGATCTAAGCCTTTTATTATCATTATAGATAAAACATTTTTAACTTCGATTTATAACATTGACAGCATGTTAATAATCAAAAATAAGTAATTTCTTTTATTGGAGATTTCAATCTCTGCAATTACGGCGAATTATGTCTTCAATATTATCAACATTTACATTCAACGAGAGTATATTTTTTGTTGTTTTTATCATTTTATCGCCTTTTAAAATTACCAGAAGCTTTACTGTTTAGCTCTTACTAAAATATATAGTACCTATATGAAGCACTACTTCCCTGGAATAATTAATGTCCAATCTCTATATTTTCAACGTAATTAGTCTGTAGGGAACGCCATTCATTCTTATATTTCCGGAAAGCTGTTTGGTGATATAGCTACTCTTTCCACGAAATTTTTGCTTCATAATGACTCATACGTTTTCAAGAGAACTGACCGACGACCGTGAAAGCCATTCAGTCGTATGGACAGCATTTGCTATTTTCCATTTGACGCATAGCCTACTGAGATTTTAGATTGTTGTTCTCTTGCAATAACCATTCTTCCTTGTTACTATTAAGCAATTTTCGTACTGACATTAAGAGTCACTTTTGGTATAAATTAATCATGCTTCGTACGTCTATATTATCAGTAAACATATACAATAATTCAGAACCCCGCATGCTGAAATACTCTCACGCGTTCATACCTAACCATATTATTCTGGGTTATCGGCTTCTTTTAATTTTTATACAAACTGTCATTTAGTACATAGTTTATTTTGACTGAACACTTATCCCATCTAAAAAGCTTGTCTATTGCTTGTATTCACCTCAGTAACATTGAAGTTAATAAGTGAACTAGGAAATTGATTTCTATAGTTTAAATACGGATATGAAAACCTACTGGTTACCAGTTGAAGTCTTTTAGCTCGATTTCTTTGCAGATTTATAAAAAAAATACAGAAAAAAGAGATGCTCCTATTTAATTCTAGTCTTTTGTATGTGATGCTTTTAGAATACGTTTGGTATTTTCTTATATTGCATCTTTATCTATGATTCTATTCCAAATCTTATATTTTCTATATATTTTCATAAATTTTCGCTATGAATTTTCGTTAATCTACCTTCTCTTTTATAAATCGTAAATCTTTCATAGTTCTTCGCTTTTAACGCTAGATTCAAGGCCAGTTTTTAATTTTAATTTATTCATTATTTTAGTTGTCTCAGACGTGTATTAGATGTATTAAGACTTGTTTGTGCAAATCCGTAAATTCTAATTTTACAAAAAATTTATTTTATAGAAGATCCATTAGTAATTGACAACGGAAACTTCCATTGGGGAGAAGAGCCTACATTGAAGAATATCAACCTTCGTTTACCAAAAAATTCTTTGACAGCAGTCGTTGGTCAAGTAGGTTCTGGAAAAAGCAGTTTGGTGTCGGCCTTCTTGGGTGAAATGGTCAAAACTAGTGGTCGCGTTAATACCGTAGGTACAGTAGCGTATGTTTCTCAGCAAGCTTGGATACAGAATGCCACTTTACAAGACAACATCACCTTCGGAAAACCTCTCAATAAAAAGCTATACGATCAAATAATTGAAGCGTGCGCTTTAAAACCTGACTTCGATATGTTGCCCGGCGGCGATCAAACGGAAATCGGCGAAAAAGGTATAAATTTATCCGGTGGTCAGAAACAAAGAGTTAGTTTAGCAAGGGCCGTCTACGCGGATACCGATATTTACTTCCTGGACGATCCCTTGAGCGCCGTCGACAGTCACGTGGGTAAGCACATTTTTGAAAAGGTGTTGGGGCCGCACGGGTTACTTAAACACAAAACGAGGGTTTTGGTCACCCATGGCATTACATACTTACCACAGACCGATAAGATCGTAGTTATCACAAACGGAGCAATTTCGGAAACCGGTACATACCAAGAACTGTTGGATATGAAAGGCAGTTTCTCGGAATTCTTGATGCACCACATCACTGAGGCTGGTGAAGAGGATGAAGAAGGTAAGATATATTAACTAATAATAATAAATTACAATATTAAAGATTCTGAACAGCAAACGTATTTTTAATCATTTGAAACTTGATTAAAATTTTTAAAAGAGGTAAATGCCATATCGCTTGCGATTTTATTAATTTAAACGATTGTTTGATTTTTATTGCAGAGCTAGACGAATTAAAGAATCAACTTAGTAGCACTCAAGGGGCCGAAGAGTTGGTAAGGAAATTGCAGACTCAAATCAGCAGAACTCGCACTTACAGCGAATCGGGTTCGGACAAAATGAACGGTAGCCTTCAACATCAGAACAGTATCGATAAAGGCGTGAGAAAACGCTCGAGCACTATCGAATCCGATCAACTACTGAAAAAACCCGAAGGCCAAAAACTTATAGAGGTGGAAAAAGCAGAAACGGGCAGTGTTAAATGGGACGTTTATAAACACTATCTGAAATCGATAGGGTGGCATCTGACACTGTGTACATTGCTGCTCAATCTTATATTTCAAGGCTTCAGCATAGGTTCTAACGTGTGGCTGACCGTATGGTCAGGGGACGATCAAATTTACGTAGATGGGGTTGTTAATACAGCTAAGAGAGATACGTATTTAGGTGTATATGGTGCTTTGGGTATCGGACAAGGTAGGTCATGTACTTTTTGGATTTCTGCATATGCATGTTTTTCTTTCCTACTAACAGGCACTGCATGATATTTTAATTTTCTACCTAATTAACCATTAATTTGTCGGCTTGAGTTTGTACGTTCGTATAAATTTAAGAGTAAATGTTACATTTGCACAATAGTTTATGTTAAAATTTTTGCCGAAACAAGGCAAATTAACATTCTTTTACTCTGACATACAAGACCGAAAATAATATCAGAAACATAACAAGAATGTAATTAACTTATTGCTTTTTAATTTATTATGCGATAGATATTTGAATTTATCATTATTATTAATTTCATTTGGGGATTATTGCTAAATATTTAAATTGTTTTATTTTCCAAATTTTGACATACCCGACACGCCATAAGTTTGGAATCACTCCTAATTTAATATTACAAGATATTGTATAAATATTGTAAAAAATAAAAAATATTGGAGAGATATTTAATTAAAAACTAAGCTAAATCAGAATGTGAATTTGTCGTAAGTGCTACTGAAGTTTAGTAACGGTGATAAAGGTAAAGAAAATACACACTTGGTTATTTGTTTCACTGCAATTTTATTTACAAAATACGGACAAATTTGTTTCGAACTTCACAGTTCATTCTCAACTTGAGTTGAGTTGAGAATGAACTGTGAAGTTCGAAACAAATTTGTCCGTATTTTGTAAATAAAATTGCAGTGAAACAAATAACCAAGTGTGTATTTTCTTTACCTTTATCATTTAATATGTTTCACCAAGTGCCTAGCGAGACCTCAATCAATTATATTTTAGTAACGGTATTATTTCTTACAAAACTGAAGATGAATTGTTTTCACATATATTTTCGCCCAGAAACTCCTATACGCTGCAACAAGTATTCTTTGAATGTCGAATATTTCCACAAAAGCTTGCGCGAGTTAAAATCCGGTGATTAGAGCGGTGAAACTGATTGTTTTAACACAATTGGCATTTTGTTAATCTTCTACGTATACCTTACCGAACTGATATGTGGAATGAGTCGTTATCTAAAATAACGAGTGTAAGTTTGGATTGCCGCTTCGTGGTACGCCCTGGGCAAAAGTCCACACACAGAGATGAACGATGTTGTGATTTACAGAGCAACATTCCTCTTAAATCCACAACTACTACATGGCTTGTACGCTGTTTATATATTCGTACATCGCCTGGCGTAAAACTGGATGTCCTTTGCATGCAGGACACCTACTTTTCCAGGATGAATCAATGGAGACAATCCTACTTTGAGTTTCCTTAGATATATTCTTGTTTGTATTTATAGAACAATTCATTTTTTAAATTTTAATGATATTTTATACCCGAAGGTACTTACTTAACAATAAAAGGAAAAGTTCAATTTATAGTTTATATTACTAACGTTTATTGATGAAACTATCTAACTATAATAAAATTATAAAGCCCATAAATTATGAAATAAAATTAATTTTGCCTATTTTTGCCTTGTCTTTTCCATGAATAAAGAAATATACACCAATATACACATTTTGGTAATGATAACTAGTTAGAAAGAAATAGAAACTAGTTAGAAAGAAATAGTAAGCCCTCTGGTGTCTCTTTGCGCCTGCCTCAAACATGTATATACTTTTAAGAGCACAGTGGTCGTTCCAGTTACATAGTATATAGTTCAATAGCGAACACAAAGTACACTCTTTCAAACAAACTCAATAACTAAATATATCTGTTGGCGATACTGTTCCAATATGAACACCAAGTAAAAATACGAACAGATTAGGTTCTAAAACCATAAGTACAGTCTTTAGTTTTAGTTTAATTATAATGACACTATAACACACCACTCCCGTGGTATAGCAACGCATGCCGGGTTTTTGCTGCTACTAATAATAATGCAAACAATCATAAACACAAGCAGACTAGACGTGATTTTTTTCGTTACAACAGATTATTGCATGCTTCCATAGGAGGTACATATGCAGATACTATTTAACTTTTACTTCAGATTAGTTTAGATCTTTATAATGTACATAGAAACATTGCTGTATAATTGTGTAACAGGTAACATGTATGTTGAAGTGATTCCAAACTTACAAATTGCCGGGAATGTCGCTTGAAAATTATGTATAAATTATATATGTAATATAATCTCAAAGAACATCTTAGTTGTAATAAAATTTAATAAAAGAATACAGCCAATTTCAACTTTCTAATACACATTTTTTTAAAAGCAACCGGTTTTTAAAACCAAAATAAATTCTATATTTAACGAATTTAATAAATTTATGGAAGATATTGAAAAAGTTCTACATTTATGCGAGAATTTTTTATTTTATGTTTTTTTGGTATTTGTTATGAAAATTTTTGAACTTCGTTATATACGCCAACGTTTAAAATTATTCGAACAACTGTGATAAGATGTGTTTTAAGAAAATATTCAAGAAACTAGAAAAAAAACAATGGGTTTCAAACTAGACTGCTGTAATTTCAATATTTTTAGGCATTTGATCAGCAATAAAGCACGGATTTTCTACTTTGTTTTAAAAACTTTCTTCTTGTCTATATTTTTCGCTTTCCATGAAAGTTATTAATTCTTGCAACTTTTAATTTCATTTATTTTTCGTTTTGTCTCCTGAATTTGTGTATAAAAGTATATATTATTATTTAATTGTAATACCATTATTCCAAAAAGGCTATAGCATCCCAACAGTCTCTTGAGCCTAAAAGCCATTCACCTACAGCAGACACAACATTTTTTTGAAATTTTGAGGAGTTTAGCTTGACACCAAAAAGTTATAGGTTACGAGTGGTAGACTAAAATCGAAATCTATAATCTAATCGCACCACATATTTTCTTAATTTTCAACACCATTTTTCAATTAAAACATCTGTAAATTTAATAATAATTTGTTGGAAGAGGTTTTCTAAAGGGTTTTCTATAGGCATTCAATTGGAATGACTCCTCTGCATATCCAAATAAATATAACAGAATTTTCCCGAAAGTTAACACCATTTAGAATATACAAGGCAGCCGAAAAGAAGTGGTGTAAAATGGCATTTCTAGTACATACTTATCTGTAACTAATTTTTATTAAATTAATCTCTATACACAAACGTCTTTCCATTTCTTTCTGCCACCAGCTATTACTCTTGCTCTAGTCTTAGTGGACCCCTTCTCTTCTGCAGAATAAATTTTATATTTTCGCCCCAAATTTTCATTGGCCTTTCTCGTAGTTTTTTTTTCCGATATTTTGATTTCTATATTTATTTGACTGGTCTGTTATGTGTTGCTAGTATCGATTCAACTCCTAATTTCTGCCACGTTGCGATATTTCTAATTCTGCCTCTTTTTGGTATTCCCAAGATACTACTCAAGTATTTATTTCGTTTCTAAGCTCTGTATTTTGCTTTTAAGTTTATTTGAGAGAGTTCAACTTTCGCATCCGAAGGCACAAATATAACTTTAAAAATACTTATTTTTGTTATTCTTGTTATTAGATTAATGTATTTCTAAGTTAATGGTAAATACCAGGCGCGGCATAAGTTAACATTGAACACATTCTTCACTCTTCGTGTTATTTCGCCAAAGATCGGTAGCCGATGGCGCTACGGCGTCGTTTCGTTGTGTAATCATTCTTATAGTATTATTGGATTCGAGCGTGTACTCATCGTTGAACTCTAATGGATCGTTGTAAATACAGTTTGGAAGAATGTGTTTTTGGTAACTACCTATTACAAGTACACTGCCAATTACGAAGAAATTTGTACGCAGTGTAAGTTTTCAAATTTACCAGTACCGCGACGCGAAAGTGTTAACAAAATGCATAAAAAATTTCAAACAACAGAATCTGTTATTGATAAATCTCGAAATGATCGTCCGAGCAGTGTAAGAACAGAAGATAATATGCAGTTAGTGGCTGAAACTTTCGTAGAAAATCCCGCTGTCGGCTTATCATGTTTCAGCTAACCTCAATATTTCCAATTGTAGTTTGCATCGTATGGTGAAAGCGTTGGGAATAACAGTTTATCGACCGAGATTATTGCAGGTGCTTACGGAGGACGATCGGCGCCTCCAGTTTGCTGAATGGTACGTAATTCGCGTGGATAGTGATCCAAATTTGTTTAAAACAATTTTATCGAGTAACGAGGCATCGTTTAAATTAAATGGCCCTATCAACAGACATAACTTCATTTTCTGGACTCACGAAAACCCTCACTTAGTTATCCAAGAAGAATTAAATGTGTTTGGCGTTACAGTATGGGCGGAGATATGTTCTGCAGGCATTGTTGGCCTTCGCTTTTTTGAAGGTACTGTAAATGGCGAGAATTATCTCGAAACGTGGCATGAATTAAAAACTAAACTAGAAAACAGCTCTTTATTCGTTGAAAAACCCATGATGTTCCAACAAGTTGGTGCATCTTGTCATTATGCTGATTGTTTGTCGGTCGACGAGGTCGCACAGAATGACCCCCCTGTGATTTTACGTATTTTAACAGGCAAGGTTTTCCGCTATAACTTACCAAATATTGAAGTTATGAAGCAGATAATAACTAATGAAATGGAAGCAATATCAAATGATAAACAATTATTACATCGCATATGTTAGGCTGTCAAAATGAGATGTTTGCTGTGGATTGAAGAGAATGGAGGTCATTTTGATCATAAATTATTTAAATGTAAATTCGTTACCTGACTTATGCCTCGCCCGGTATTTTGATGCACGCTCTATCCTAGTCGCAATTTCTGGTTTTCGTTTTCCTGTCCACATTCTTTGCTTTATATTTTAATTTCATAAAAATTATCCATCGTCGTATATTCCCTTGAAATACTCCGAAAAAATGTTCAATCTATTTCTTCTTAGTAGTACGCTAAGATGTATTGTACTCATTTTATGCTTATATTTGTCATATCAAGTTTTTTGATTAGTGTAATGGATACTGAGATCTTCAAAAGTTTATCTGATATTTGGCATTCGTGGAGCGCGGTACCATAAACTTTTAAAGTATGTTCACCATACTTTAAGTAAACTGCGTTTTACTACAACATAAGATCCTCCGCATATGTAACAACAGTGAATTTAGAGACATGATTGCATTATTTTTGTAAATATTTTTATAGGTTTCGAGGGTAACATAGAGCTCAACTCTTGGATAATATGTCGTCTATATTAAAAGTTCAGGAACCTCCTTCCATTTATATTTAATTTATTTCAATTATCTATTGTATAATATATTTGGTTCTTTATTTGATTTTTATTGTCTCCAAATGTGTGCTCTAGATATCTATATTGCAACGCAATTGCTCGAATAATTTAATGCACGAACTATTCGCTTTAGTTTTACTTTTTTATGTAGCTTAGAAGCAAAAAGTTACTTACATAGCTCTAAAACAAAAATTATCTTGGAAATGTAACGAATTACATCCAAACAATAAGTATATATTTTTAGGTATTTTTGTATTGGGCGGAGTCCTATGCAATGCGCTCGGTTGCTTGAAGGCCGCCAGAAAATTACACAATTCCTTACTTTATAATACCATGCGTTGGGCGATGAGTTTCTTTGATACGACACCTATCGGTCGCATATTAAACCGATTCTCAAACGACGTACAAATTGTGGACGTCGTGTTACCAATGTTGCTGTATTCTTTCATAAGCATGTTCTTTTCGGTAATTTTTGACTCTTTTTCTATTTAATTTTATTGATAAAAATACATTTCAAATACATGCAAGTGGTTTGATTTAAAATATGTACCAGTAGTTGAATCAAAATAATCACAAAAACCATTGTGCAGTTATGCACATTTTGTTTGGGAATCCTGCTAGAAGAATTAATTACTAATTACCTGAATTAAAACAGTAAAGCACTAGGCATACATCTTTTGAAGACATGTACTCAATCTATCTCAAATTATGTTGAAATTTTCAAGAGAATTGGCTGCTATCATAATTATGAGGAGGTATAGATGCCACCTGGACTTTTTTATACAACAGAAATAATGGTAACAATGTTTTAACCTATTTTATATTGAATTGGAATATTTGTCTACAGAGAGAGTATTATATTAATGCTGATATTTTAAAGTTAGTGTTGCAATCTTGAATTAATTTCCGTTATTTTTTGGAAAAGGCTCTTTTTCCCAAGGAGTCGGTATTTTGTGTTTGAAAAATGTTTTTTAAAGAAAAATACAGTCTCAAATTACGTTGGACGCAACTTATTGAACCATATTGGTTAGTATATATCAAATATAAATGCTAAAACATTTACCTCGAGAAAAGTCATTTCGCTGAATTCTTTATCTATTTCATTCCTAAAAATCCGCAATCTACGATTCTCAAATAGTATATAATATTTTAACTAGATTAAAACTCTTGGTAAGGTTCCAAAATATGTTGTTTTAGGCATTTGGAAAACATTTTCCCTCAAATATAATAACAAATAATGTTTGAATACGTTCCTCCACATTGCTCAAGCAATCTGTTGAAAGTAATACGTTTGAATATTTTACGCAAATAACAAGTATGAAATATTTTGATTCTCCCTGTTTAAATATGGGTGATTGTTGTCTTAACACGTAGTCAATCAATCACACGTGTTAAGTTAGCTACACGCTTTCTACTTCGCATTTTTCGCAAGTAATCATTTTCGCCAAAGGGGCCAAATTTGCCATATTTCACAAAATCGGCTGTGATTCATTATTTTAGAAAACATCGTAGCTTCGTATACGAAATTGTAGATCATATAAATCATCTTTATGTGTCTTCCATCAGGATGATTAGACCCGAAAACTTTTCCATTTCTCTTATACCCATTTCCTTGATTTATTTTTATCTGTTTGCCACCTGAGAGTAATATCTGTGGATTTCTGTTACTAATAATTTAAATAAATTATCACATTAGAACAATTCGAATACATTTTCTCGATCATGCGGTAGTAAGTTTTGCTCTTAAGGTTTAGTTCCATATTCTCCAACCAATCAACCTGACAATAGTATTTTTATTAATTCACACTCGGAAATAATTACATGATCCTTCGAAAGAAATGAGTAAGCAAAATGAAAAATGTACGTGTATCTAAGAGAGAAGATCTACACACTCAGTTATGTAGCAACTTGCTTCAAAGCATAGAGATCTCCATTCGATTGGCTAAGTGTCTTATCATTTTCCAGATCTTGTAATAGAAACCACATATTAAATTTGCTGAATTAATTATATTTCAAAGTATTACACAACCCATTAGTTTTGTATCAATTAGTAATACATAGTTTAATACTATAACCCTGAAAAGTATCAATATTTCTTATTAGTTCTAAATATATATTTTGTAAATTTAAGTTACGAAAACTCATTTGTTCGAATAATAATTTAATATTCTAATAACCCTAAAATTGTTTTTCCAATGAATAAGTTAAAAACGGTAATTTACATATAAAAAAAATTATACTTTTTACCGATCCATTTTAGGTATTTTCATACTGGGCGCAGTCATGACCAATGCAATCGGTTGTTTGAGGGCCGCCAGAAAATTGCACGAAAACTTACTCTATAATACTATGCGTTGGATAATGAGTTTCTTTGACACGACCCCTATCGGTCGTATATTGAACAGGTTCTCAAATGATGTTCAAATTTTAGACGTGATGTTGCCTCAGTTGCTGTATTCTTTACTGTACTCGTTTTTTTCGGTAACTTTTGAGACTTTTTTAATGGGATTTTAATGTTGACGTGGCATTCAAACACATGTAAGGGATGTAATGTTAAAAAATAATCACAAAAAGAATATCAAACATAAGTCAAGCAAACAAAATGTACAGTTACGCATATTTTGTTCGTGAATTTTCTCAAGTGTTTTTGTGCATTTTTGAAGTTTTACATCTTCCATAAATTTTTACATAAATGAAATCAAAATCTTTTTAAAATTTTACTACTTAAAGATCTATTTGTGATTACTTTATTTTGACACATATTTTAAATAAAACCAATGCCTTTGGGTAAAAAGCTTAATGTTATTCCATAATTTGGAAACTTTTAATGACATTTGCATTACTATGTGGTGCTTATCATCGGTTATGTTATGAATATTGCTTTTATGCTTTGAAAATGTTCATGGCGCCTTACAGTGTAATCCGAAAGTTCGAGACATGGTTATTGTTAGTAAAAGTGCATATGACTTCGTTTTGTTTTTTGGAAATGCTTAGATTTGCATGTATGTATGTTACTGCATACTAATCTATCCCATATTATCGTTTTGGTTGCTTTTTCTTCAGTATTTTCTTTTAATAATTAATTTATATACATTTTATTTAATATTATATACAGTAAAAGTTTTTGTAAGTTCTTGTTTTGAGATTACAAACTCTACTAAGAATATTTTAGTTCCTACAAATTTTGCTTGGCATTTTTAAAAACGAATAACACTGAATAATTTTTTATCTAAATATATTAAAGCCAACTTTAATCGTGTTTTAACAAGGACTTTTTTGTTTATTTTCTTTTAACTCATTTTCATTATAATAATAACTTATGTTTTCAAAAGTGGATATAAATTGGGACAATTGGAATTATTTCTGTATCTTATTCATTGAATATATAGAGTAATCACTTCACCACGCCTGTATCGCGTACACAGCCCAATTTACAATAGAATACTTGTGCTATATAACAATAAAAATCTTTTTGATTATAACATGTTTAAGTTTTAGAATGAAACAATATATTAGTTTATATAAAATACTGAACTAATTTGCCTAATTTACAAAATTCATGTATTTTGACCTTTTAGGCAACTAAAATATATACCTCACAAATAAACAATGATTTTATCATTTGTTGTGGGATTTATATGCAGCTATAAGAACCAATTTCAAACACGCGTTTTTGCCACTCTATACGTTCAGTGGATAAGGTATAGTAACTTTTGATATAATAAAACCTTGTTTTTATTTACAAAAGAAAATGCTTCATACAATTTCTTTACATAATCGCTTTGTAAAGTGTATATATTTTGTCAAATTAAGTTTTACATAATGTTATGGAATGCAAAAAAAAATTAGCATCTAATCGTAATTACTAACAGGACAATACCCACAACTAACTATTTTGAAGTTTTCTATAATGTGGTTTTCGTAGAAAAAAGTAACAAGAAATCCTAGATGTTCATAAAGAGACATTTAATACATACCACATCCTCGATAAGGCATCTTTTTTCACTGAATTCATTATTTCTTCCGTGTACATTCATGCATCCATTGTTAGTCTTGTTCTTTTATCTCTGGTCTTTAATAACTGATCTGTCTGTCACGTCTCGCATTCAATCTACCGTTGTATGGCGAATTTTTAATTATGCTCAGTATTTTCAGCTGGCATATTTCTATAATAACTATTTTTGAACACAATCTCGAAATTCTGCTCATTTCAACAGATTTGGTTTACTTCATTCATGCTGTTTTCTACTCCCATAATTCATTATATAAAGAGTTTGAGTTTGATGTGAGAATTAGTAAGTTAGTATCTCAAATAATATTTTTATAAACCAATATAAAAAGAATTAAAATCGTATTTTAAAAATAGAACAAATTCGCTCACTACTGCATAGATAAGAAACAAAGTACATATAATTTATAGTATAAAAACTGTAATTTTACAAGGTGCTATCGAGAAATTCCCGGAATGTGAAAAAAGCACAATAAATTGTTCTTACAACTTATCCACTACCACGCCCGTCAAAGTACTCTCTTTCCGCATGAATACACCGATCCCAGCGACTTGTCCATGACTGGAAGCAGTGCTGGAATTCTTCGCTTGTTAATGTATTCATCACTGCCTGCGATTCGATCTGGATCTCCTCAATCGTCTCAGCCCCTTGAGCTTCAGTTTCTACTTCGGAAACAGGAAGAAGTCACAAAACGGCAAGTTCTGGGGAGTAGTACTGCCGAAATTCTTTGTGCACGATGCCATCAGCATCAAGAAGCAAATCAACATCGACTTTACGTTGATTTGCTTCAGTCGTGGTGACGATAACGTCTTTCAATACGATGACTGCTGCTTTGTTTCGGGATCATACCCGTACACCCATGATTTGTCGTCAGTAATGATTCTGGTACTGAAGTTCACATCCCTCTCGGCAGTTTCCTTCAGCTCTGTGCACACATGAACACGATGCCGTCTTTGTTCAATGCGGAGTAACTTTCGCACAAACTTCGCAGCAATACGCCGGACTGAAATCGCTGACAAACGCTGTACGGCAATAATATTACAAATGTCATGGTTGGTTCTCCTTCGGTCTTGCAGAATTGCCACATTTGGTGACGTGTTTTCTGTCGATGGGCGGCTGGAACGCTCATCATCATCAACCGACACACACCCATTTTTAAAACGGTTGTACCACTCATACGTTTTCGTCTGGCCTAAAGCATCCTCACCAAACGCTTGTTCAAGCGCTTTGCCAAATTTGAAGCAGAATTTGATGCACGTTCTTTGCTTTTTCACATCAGACATTGAAGTGCCGCGGAATAACTCGAACAGAACTGAACAAATATAAACTCAAACACTGTTAGTCACCCCACCTAGCAAAGTACAGTTTGACGGACTGACTTAGTATAGACGTAGCTCACACCATCTAGGGATATAGAATTCCTTTCCGTGCCACATTTAAATTCCGGGAATTTCTGGGTAGCACCTCGTATATGGATCTCTTATAAAACGATTTCATTGACTTTTTCAAATCACCCTGTTGAATATCTATACATTTCAGTATATTCTTAACATGTAGTTTAGCGATTACAATTTGTTTTCATTGATTTTAATTTTGTACTTCTACACCTAAATTTATGTTAGATTCAAACGAACCTTGACAGAATTACTTTATCATCTGCATATGTGTCTAGGATAATGTTAATAATTCTTAATATATCCGTTACAAAATTACGTAAATCAAAGGATCGATTGCATTAACTTGAGGAACCTCTAATTAAATAGCATGTATTTTTGTTCTTCGCCTACAACTTATTTTAGTGGATTATGGAAAAGAATTTTCTGATTTAGTATAATAATCCCTGAAATACTTTAAATCATGTTGATGTGTTATTTCATCATATATTCATTGAACTTTTAAAATAAAGCGTTTTGCGCCCGCAACGTTTAATTGTTTATGTATTCTTGTGAAAATATGTAAAACATTCGCTACAAGATATAAAATAGTCGCTATTTCGAAACCATTTGGAAAAATATGTATCAAGATTTGTTTTAAGATTCATGTGGATCTTATGCTTTTTCATATTTTATCTTGTTTATAATATTACGATGCTTAGATATCATGGTGTGACAGGTAAATAATTCTACATCATTAAACTACATTTTAGTTTCCATTGTTTGGTATTACTACATGACGAAGCACACTTCAGTATGCATCTCTTATTCTTTGAATAATCATAGCTTAACAAGGTTTTATTGTATACTATCGTAATTATTGGCATTTAACATTCTATGGTATATATAAAATTTTCAAACTACTTCTTAAAAGTTCTGAAGAATACTATTTTCTTATTTTCCAAACTAACTGCTCCTACTTACTTTATCCCACGTTTGTTGGTAAAATTTATTGTGTGTTTTGTTTTTTTTTTATTAAACTTGTTTGTTTCCTTTTTATCTTTAAAAGACAGCGTTTGGACTTTTTAGCTTTGTCCATATTCTTATCGTCTTTGGCACTCTACGTGGGCACTTTGAACGGTGCTTTTCTGATGCACAATTTAATATTGAGGAACGTCATCAGAGCCCCCAGTACCACCTTTTATGATGTAACGCCTGTCGGTAGGATACTGAATCGATTCAGCAAAGACGTTGAAACTTTGGACAATGTTTTGCCAATGACTTTTAGAGGATGGATAACTTGTTTTTTCTCGGTACATATTGATATTCATTTGTTTTAATTGTGCGGTGCGAGTAAAGCAAATAGATAAGCTGAATTTGTCGAATATATTGCACACTTGTGCGTCTGCAATTTTACGTCAACATTTTAATTTGATATTTCGTTTTTTATATTCGGTACTTTTAAAATAACAGTACAATTTTGAATTTACACGTACCGCATATGTGTATCTATAAAGAAAGCAGTTATATTTAAACTGATAATGTTGGTTAAATTTAGAATTCTTCTTTACAAATAACACTTTTGTTTTACTTATTTTTTTTTTACCTTTTTCTATTTTATTTCTATTTTTTCGCTGACGTTTTCTTATGCTGTTTTGAGAATATAAATTTTGGTAATGCAAAAATATCCATTTTTTTTAGATATAGGAAATATATAAATATATACTTTTTGTAATAAAAAAGGCCCTAAAATTTGTATCAATTTATTTTTTAAGAATACATAGCTTTTCTGGAGATTATAAGAAAATACTAAAATAATAATTTTAATATTTTAAGTGGCTTGTCGAGCCATATAATAAAAATATATGCAGATAAGCTCCCGTAAAAAATAGCACAACATATGAATGCCCAACTGCGCCACCTGTTATCTGTTCTTTAAGCAATTTAAGAGATTCAAAACCACACATGATTACCACACTTGCCTTGAAAATAGTAACTGTTGTGTTCGTCTTCCGGAACAGCTTTTCCTAAATAAATACAGGGTCTTCCTAAATTAGTTATACGGAAATAACATTTAATTGTGAAGAAAGTATAAATTTATATTGAACTGAATAATAAAGCAAATAATTCAGCAAAATTTCATTTACAAATGTTGAATATGGTTTCCCCTCGTAACACTGCATGTAATCTGGAGGTAAATTCGTCCCAAATTTTACCACGGTCAATGATTGCAACTGTTTCTGTTAACTCAAACTCGCAATTTACTTATACTTGCTAGAAATCCAATGGCGTCAGGGGATTTCGACTGCCAATCTATAATTCCACTACATCCAATCCAAGTTGCGGTGCGATTAAGGTAAGATGTAACCTCGTGTTGGAAATAAAACTGTTTGTTGATTTCTTCTTGCAATTATGGTATGAAATAATTTTCCAACATGTCAAGATAACCCCAGTTACAGTTTTCTCAATGAAAAAGAATGAACTGTATACTTGAGTAGAACCTAGTGCACAATGTTCAACTCTCTAAAATGGTTTTGAAGCACCTCACGAACATGATGGCGGTTTACTTTGACACTGACATGGAATGTAACCGCATCACTATTTGTTGATCGGGAAAATTGTCATCGTTCTCCATTCTGTCAAACATTTCAACACAAAATTCAAGTCGTCTTTATTAAATTATTTCTTTATCTTTTTTTATCCGAATCGCTTGAAGCTTGCAGTAACTGTATTCTGTATGGTTTAAATTGCAGACGTATTCTTAAGATTCTTCGCACTGTTATTTGAGGAATGTTTAGTTCTAAGCTGTAATTTCTTTACCCTACGAACATAGGTCTCGCGCACTTGTTCGATTGTATCTTCTGCAACTCGAGGCCTACCTTGACCTTTTGCCCTGTGTCCTACACAACCAATTTCAATAAATTGACTTTACCAGTCGTTGTAGTGCTTGATTGTGATATTTGGTCCTGAATTTCCGTCGAACAGAAGTTGGTGAATCGTAATTCATGAAACAACAAACGCCATTGAGCGAGCTTCGCACCTGAATGACTGACCAAGTAGTAGCGTGATGCGCGCGTACTCTAGCAGGCGTATAGTGAACTTGACGAACTATTAAAGCTCACTAGACCTTGCTACTACTTTTGCATAACTAATTTAGGAAGATCCTGTTCTACAATCATACTGAAAAATGGCTGCTCCAGCATTAAAAATTTACTTTGAAATTATGGTAGATGATAGGAGTAATAATTGTAGTAAAATAAATTAAATAACCACAACTTTTAAATTTAAAATATATAAATAGATTTTTGTGTTAATGTTTGGTGTATTGCCATAATCCAAAATATGAGTTATTCCTTGAATAGAAAAAAAAGATAAATGAAATTATTTTAAAATTCAATAAAAAATTTCGCGACATAGAAATATAGCAACAATTCATACTTGTAAGGTGTAAATTGTGTATAAAATTAGAACGGCCTAGTAAAATTTGAAAATACTAAATTACTATATCCGAACATTTTGATAAAAGTAAATACAAAAACTACGAAACATATATATTTATATATTTCCAAATTGCATCTTGTAGAGAAACGAATTCTATTAGAATGCTGTACCTCTTAATAGAGAATTATTTTGCACTTTTGATATCCGCTTTTGTTCCCCTTTTCGATAGTTATTTCTTACCGTTGTTATTTGAGACTTTGTCACATTTCACGAAGCACGCTTGGATGATCAACGCTCCTTAAACTTTTCTAGCGGTTTCGATTTGTTCCGCGGAATTAAATTTGACAATAGCTTCGATTAATGCAGCCGCTAAAATTCACAAGCACCTCTTGCACAACATCCTGCGGCAGCCCAGTCACTTTTTCGATCTAATCCCTATTGGCAGGATACTCTCTAGATTTTCAACAGATATCTCCACGTTGGACTGTGAACTTAATTTTAACGTCTATGAAGTTATCGAAAGCAGTTGTATTGTAAGTTTTCACTTGACAAAGTAGTGAAATCGAATTATAGTGGTATTAGCAGTTATATTTAAAAAAGTCTTTAGGTTAATATATTGTTTGTTTCTATAATATGGTATATTAAAGAACTAGTGTTATAAGCCAGGTCTTATCGCACGAGCCCTCTTCGTTTAGTTCCCCAGGTCCTAAAGGGCAAGTGCGATAAGTTTCTTATGACCAGTTCTTTATGTTATTTTTACTAATTTTCTTATTTTATGACTTCTTTCGCATAAAGAATAGTAACTTCCAAATTTTAGAATTTTCTTGCCTGACAGTACACTACATTTGAAGTCAATTGAAAAATTTAATTTGTCAATTTTCTATTGAATATTAAATTTAACGCAAAATGAATGAGAACACCACCTGAAATTACAAAAATTGCTGTAAACACTAAATAATTTACTTTCCATTAAATCTTGCATTAATTATGAAAAATAGTTTATGAAATTTGAAGAATGATGCAAAGAAAACAAGCTTGAAGATGTATGAGAAAATGTTTTTAACTGTATATTTTCAATTTTAACTTTATTTTTATTTATTATTATTTTATTTTAAATTTATTTGTCATTACTCATTATTCAATCTTTAATTTATAAATAACGTTTGCATTTGTCAATTCGATTTCACATTTTTTAACTTTTGAATTTCTTATGAAACTTTAATCGACTACACTGAAAAACTGAACTGTACTAACCTAAAACGGTACGTTCATAGATTATAAACGCATCGTTTTCGTGGTTTTAATCTTATTGTAACAGCAAATTAGAAAAAATTATTTGATCGACTTACAAATTCTAATTAAATTATTCTGTATTCTTTAAAACGTGTATTTCGATTGTCGATTTGTCGTTAAGAATCAATTTTATATTTTACTGATCAATTTTTATTATGTATAACAACGTAACAAAGATGAGCGCTCCCTCTATAATTTTTGAAAAGTTTTAGACGAAAATATGAAATTTACTTTGTTGATTTCCATGTCAGCAACAATTACCAAACCATTTCCATATTAAACGATTTTCCCACATTTACAGGTTTTGTGGAGTTTGTCTGAAACAATTAAAAATTAATGGAAGGGTATATTTTTATCTTCCTTATATGTTTTATCTTAAATACTTTTTTTTTTATTTAGTTATGTTTTTACACTTTATATTTATACGTTAGAAAAGTTAATTTTAAAAATAACATAACTCTGGCACTATTTTTTATACAGGATAGAAAAGTATAGATGGCAAACTGGTAACTGAGCAAAATTAAAATATGAAATACTATTATTATTGTTCACAAATGTAATACGTAGAACTAATTAAATTCTAGTAAAATGGGAGAAATAAATCCTAACCTAGTGGCCCTTTCTCAAAACAGTATGTATTGTTTTTTGAACAAAGATTGTTTTATTAGAAATTGTACTAATCTGAAACTTAATTGTTTGTTTCTTTGTGAACTCTTTTATGTGTAAAAGAGTTATCTCGGGTACCTGATATAACAACATAGATACAATTTTATTTGATATATCAATCAAAATTGCGCCATCTACGACAAAAAAAAATTATATATATTATTCAATGACCTACACACAATACAATAGATAGCTGTCGAAGTATCTAAATAGAATTTCTTTTTTGAAGCTAGAATCTGTCACCATATGATATTCCAACTGGCATTCATTAATGTACACTCAACAAATTTTTATTCAATACTCGTTTTAATAAGTTTAACACCAGCTAAAATAAAAAAAAAGTTATTCAATACATAAATAACGAGCGATCATTAAAATTTTCACTCGTAGCTGGCCGTGTATATAAAAATTATGTCGTAGCTTTAGTCATTAAGATGTTATTTCAAACGTCTGTCATCTGTTTATGGTAGAATGTTACTTCCTGACATCTCAAAAAATTGATGGTATTTGGCAGCATTCAATAGAAAATTGCCTTGCGGAGTTTGAAGAGAGATATCCAAATACTGTTCCTAGCTATAAAACTTTCCGTGATACGCTAATGCATTGTGTAAATCTTTTTCGTCAAACAGGCAGTATTTTAAGGAAAAAAGGAAGCGGTCCTTGAATTTGCCTGCATGCAAAAAAGATAAAGCTTTAACTCATATAACGAAAGAAAATTTTATTCGAACTATATTCGAATTATATCGAACAAAATTGCGCCGCCATATCTACGAGTTGTTAAAACTATAATTACGTTTCTCTGCTAGCGCTTATATTATTGCCACATCTGGTTAACAATATAGAAAGAATTTTACTAGATAATTTTGAAACAATACTGTATGGCCAAATGTACAATAATTATTTTGTATGAAGAAGTTTGAGAATACGCGTCTGGCAAATCATGTGCCAAATAATATAAATAACGTTCGTATTTTAATGTTTCTATACTTTTCTTTCGTCCTGTATAATTTTAAAGAACTATATCTTTTTATAGATAATTGGAGCTTCTGCTTATTACAATATAGTATCTGAAAACAGCTATCTGAAGCATAGAACTGACCTTATTTTTCCTACATTTGCTTCCACCTTATTTATTTATCGACATGCTGAAACACGCTATTAATAAGGTAGATAATCGTGATCAAATAGTCAATGCTTTAGGGGAGTTGGGATTAGAAACAAAGAAATTTAGCTTCTAATAAATAATGCACTTTCACTTCGGGAATTGTTCTGTGCAATACCATTCTTTAAACAAAAACAAGTTGTGTATTAAAGTAA
Organism: Melolontha melolontha; assembly: GCA_935421215.2. Classification (NCBI taxonomy): domain Eukaryota; kingdom Metazoa; phylum Arthropoda; class Insecta; order Coleoptera; family Scarabaeidae; genus Melolontha; species Melolontha melolontha. The sequence continues at coordinate 119,881,022 of OW285239.1, read as the reverse complement.
AAATATATTGAAATAGCATATTTTTGCGTTAGTCTTTTCCAAGCTTTAATTGTAGTGTTCTTGCGATTATATAATAATTTTGTTTGCGTCTCTTGTATTTATTATTTCTAGTATTAGAAAATCTTGCATCTTAGAGAAGTATTAAATATCGCTTACCTTAGTTACAACTACATATTTGTCATATAACATTTTTGGTGTGAACATGTCTTAATCATCCCATCATCTAACCACATCTGTGATTATATATAATTTGACGACATAGTTGCTGAAATTGACTACTAATCAAAAAGACATTTTTTTACAGTATGAGATTGTTATTTTCATTAAACTTCTATACAATTGCCGTTTGAAATAGTATGAAATTTAAAACTCCTACTTGTTAAATTGATAAACATTCGCTCTATTTCCATATTGACTAGTCTATATCTTTACACCTATTTTTCCGATGACGTATGTTTCTTCAAATATGTAGTCTCTAAGTTAATTGTATTTCTACGATATACAGCGTTGCCTACAAAGGTAATCTAAGGATATAGATTACTTCTATCTAACGTTTGATCAAAAAGTCTTTGGATCTCGATAGCCATGAAGTGTAAAAACCATCTATAGAATTATTTATTTCTTTATTTTGAAGTACACAAAGTCACAAATAAAATAGATTTTAGGTTATGGTAATTAGTTGCATTTTAAGTATATTTTATAACAAGTAAATGTCAAAACTAATTGAAATATAGTATATTATTCAACGACCGTCAAGATTGAAATTAGTCACGAGGGTGACGTTTAAGTCATCCTAGTGACTAATGTCCATTTAGACGAGAGTAAAATACTATACTTTTTCCACTTCTACAGGTGGCCCAAAATGGCCGAAGGGGTTTGAGTTCATTATAACTTCTTATTTAAGACATAATTATTAAATTTTTTTTATTCTAAATACAGTATATTAATGGAGAATATTTTTAATTTAATTATGAAAAATTATATCTCGCAAGTGGTGGCTATTTTCTGCTTCGCATATTCGTGCTCTTTCCAAAACATTTTCCATAACCTTTCGCAAAACTTCAGGTTTTATGTTGTTGATTTCGTCGCGTATATTATTTTTTAATTGCTGTATGGCTCGAGGCTTATTAATATAGACTTTTCCTTTCAAATAACCCCAAAGGAAACAGTCTGAAGCGGTTAAATCCGGTGAACGCGGAGGCCAATTAAAATCGCTTGTACGGGAAATAATTCGTTCACCAAAGATGTCGCGTAAAAGAGCCATTGTGTCCCTCGCAGTGTGCGCTGTGGCTCCATCCTGTTCGAACCATACTTGCGGATGGTTTTCCACGGCTGGCCTTAAAAAATTTTCCAACATTGTCCGATATCTAACACCAGTGATGGAAACGGCGACACCGTGTTCATTTTCAAAAAAATATGGGCCAATTATCCTTTTCGACGAAACACCGCACCAAACGGTACACTTAAGTGGGTGTAATTCTCGCTGTTGAACTACTCTTGGATTTTCCGTAGCCCATATCCTGCAGTTTTGCCTATTAACGAACCCATTTAATTGGAAATGGGCTTCGTCGCTCATAATTGAATTATGAATAAAATCATGATTTTCTTCTGCTTTTTGACGAAAATAAATTGCATAATCAAGTCGTTGCTGGTAATCTGTCGGTTTCAATTGTTGGACAAGCTGAATTTTGTATGGAAACATTCTTATTGTATGCAAAATTCTCTGCAGCGACCCTCTTGAGAGGCCAAGTTGTGTCGAACGTCTCCTGGTTGATGTTTCTCCATCTTCCCGAATACTCTCCTGTACCCGTTCAATATTGTCATCCGTGTGCACCGTTCGTCGTCTGCCGGCACCAGGAAGGTTCCTTACTGCCCCTTGTTCTCGAAAATTTGCAGCCACATGGTTTATTGTTGACTCTGAGGGTCCAACCCGCACATTAAAATATCGACGATATGCACGCTGAGTCAAAACAATGGATCTTTGATTTGAGAAATAAAGTTCAACGATTTTGGCACGTTGTTCAATTGTGTACTGTTCCATTTTAAATTCCCCAAGTCTTCTTTACAAAATACTGATAACAAAAAAAAAAAATTATAATAAAAAAGTTATAAGGAATTAAAACCCCTTCGGTCATTTTGGGCCACCCTGTATATATGAAGTAAGTGTTCTAATATTAATTTTTCAAATAAGGTTACACATACTTATAAAAATTTATTTTGACATTACAATTTTTAAAGTCCATAGATGGTGTTGAATTATTATCAAGATTATTTTCATTTGAGCTTATTCGTTGCCATGGGTTGATAAGGATTGGCTAACAACCCGTGACTAATGAGATTTTTCCTATCTATGACTTATGAGGTTTTGTCCGTGACTTATGAATGTCAGTGAGTAATGACTCATTACTAATGAGTGTCATAAATTAACAGAAATCAATATGTTTATGTGCATATTATGTAGAAGTGGAAAAAATAATTTCATAGATATTTCGTAAATTCCACGGCAATAGCGATCCAAAGACTTTTTGGTCATACGATATTATGCATCATTATATTGATTCATTTTTATGTATAGCAAGCGCCAAATAAGATGGCGAGAAGAGGGGGTGCGCAGAAGCCATTTTTATAAACGTCCACGTGATATATTTTACTCTAATAAATTATTAATTTATTAAGTGATAGATGTGTAGCTTACGCCACCTAAGGTATCTTGCAATTTGATGTAAAACTAAATACAAATCTCTCCAATACTTCTAATCCTGCGCGACCTTACCCGTCCGCTCGCCAACTTATCTAGCGCTTGCTATGCATCCATTTCATGAATTTGCAATGATCAGTTATCAATTACTAGTTTCAGTTGATGTTTACCCTTTTTTTTTTATTTGCAAATTACTCAACGTTTCCGTATGTTTTCTTATTATTTGATAGAGAAATATGTTTAAAATTAACTGACAAAGTAAGAATGTTAGTGTTATTATAGCTTCTTCTCATATTCTACAACAAACATGCGATTCTTACATTATTTATACTTTAAATATACTTTCGTAATGAATCTCACGGTATCTATCCTTAATTATATAACGTGCCTTCAAAAACTTTCCTTATTGTAGTAGGCTGTTTTTTAAGTAATCAAACATTTGTGCTCGCGCGAAGCTTTAGAAAACTTCAAATTCTGACAGTTGTCATATATAAATTAAAATTATAAACGCTTATATTTTTTTAATTTTTTAATTTTAATGTTAGAGTTAACACCAGAATAACACCAACATAAAATATTTATTATTCAATATTACTAAAGAACTGGCCAAAAATTATAAAATGGAGATTCGGTTTATTCCACTAATCAGTGCTTAGAGGATTCCCGACAACAGTCACCTAATCTGCCAGTTACTTACGCACAGCTGCAAAAACATATTCAAGCTTGTGTTATTAAATTTGGTGAAACAGGGACAATAACTCGTAAACCTGGCGGTGGATCACCTAGAAAGCGAACAGCAAATTGTATAGAGGATATTCGACGTCGAATGTATAATTCACCTAAAAAATCAATCGCAAAACTATCACAAGTTCATTTGTCAGTGGGAACATATCATACTATTTTAAAAAAGAACTTAAAGTTGTTTCCATATAAAATTCAAACAGTTTCGGAACTCAAACAGGTAGATTTTGTTACGAGAACACAATATTGTCTGTTTTTTGAATAACAGAAACAATAATGACATTCTCGACAAATTCTTCTTTTCGGATGAAGCTTGGTTTCATCTTTCAGGATATTTAAATAAGCAAAATATGAGAATTTAGTCTGCAGAAAATGTGGGAACTACGCTACATCCACAATAAAATAGGCATTTGACTAGCAGCTTCAAAAAAAATTATTGAGTCTATATTTTTTAATCAAATAATAACTGCTGAAAGATATCGAAATGAATTATTAGAGCCGTTTATTAATGAACTTCATGATGAACTTACGCAAGGATATTTCCAGCAAGATAATGCACCAGCGCACAAATCTCAAGAAGCAATAACTTTTTGCAAGAATTTTTCGATATAAGTATTATTAATTTTCCTCCAAGATCTCCAGATTTGACAATTTTAGACTATTTTATTTTTCCATATTTAAAGAATACCATTTTCAAGACCAGACATCACACAATCGAAGAGCTTCGTAATGCTATTGTGAATTCTTGTGCTGACGTAACCCAAGAAATCCTAATAAATAGCTTTGAAAGCATGAAGCGTAGAGGTCAACTTTGTCTTCAAAATAATGGCCAACATTTCCAACATCTACTCTAGTATTATTTTCTTTTAATTTTGACTATTGTAATACATTTTTTTTGAAAAACTAAATTACTAATTATTACACACATTTACATGACATAACGAAACTATAAAAATTATACGTTTGTGACAGAATACGTTCACTGTCACCAACTATTAAAAAAAAAAGCATGAACGTCTCTAATGAGGAAAGTTTTTGAAGTCACGTTATGAAAAGGGAGAAGATTTAATAAAGTTTTCACTACCAGAACACGAAGTTATGTTCACAACTTCTCATTGCTAAAGCTATTGCTTCTTAATTCCAATCACCATAATTGTAAAGAACTACACTTATGCTCTGATAACGTGTTAATTTTTATGAATTATTCTCTGCAAATCCATATTCTATATTGCTTTTGATCATGCTAATCCATATTCTATATTGCTTTTGATTATGCTAGGATTCTTCATTTCGAATCACGTAGTTATTTATTGAAAGAATAGCCTCTAATCTTCCTTTTTCTTTTGTAATACTTCCGAAAAAAACGGCATCCGTATTGTTTTCCCATCTTTTCGTCAAATAGTTTCATTTATACTTTCGTATTATATTCTTTCACATATGTTGAATTTTATTACTTGTGCTTTTTATATGCATACTTTAAACTCTTCTTACACTTGTCTTGCGATTTCGATGTTGAATTCCATCTGTCCGTCTTTTACGTAGTTCTTTTGTCGGTGCCTTCCTTTTTGATTGACGATTATTAACTAGCGCATTCTGCCATCGTCAGTGTTATCCCACTGGCGATTTGACGAAGAGTTTATCTTTAAAGGTTGTACCATAACCAAAGACGGACGAGTTTAACATAACTTTTTTTTGCAAATTGCAAATTTTCTCGTGAAATAAATGTTTCGACTGTTTGATACCTAAAGAGAAGACGTCTCAGATCATCTTCATTTTCTGTCATTAGAGCAGGGCCATTGATACTATTTTAAATTTGATAGATTTCAATTTTCGGCAACCACAATATACCATTAATTCGGCGCCAACGTGACGTCAAATTTATTAACCCTAACATGCATCATATACCCATCAGGTCTAATAATATAATTAATGTCGTTTTTATAGCATGCGTTGATCAACCTGTTTGGTAATAATATAACCAACAATAACCTAATAACATTTTATATATTTAAGAAATGTGAATTATATATAAAAACTATTTTCTGTTTAAACTTTTGAAATTCGACAAAAAAATGACGGAAGAAATTATTAGATATTATATGCTTTATCGAGTTCCAGATTGGGAGAAAAGCAACAGACACCGTAAAAAACATTTGCGGTGTGTTTGGTAATTGAAAATGCCAACGTTGGTTTAAAAGAATTTATAAAGGAAACTATAAAATGGTCGCAGCCGTGTATCAAATTTTGAACGAGCGATTTCGGTTTAAAATATTTTCGCTAAATCATTAAATAGTTCGCGAAGAATATTTATAACAAGTTGCGATCGCCTGTTAAATTTCAAAAGCTTTGAAAGCGTGCCCCAAATTAACTAAAGACCGAGATGAAAACGTATGCATTTGCAGTTCTTTCTTCTCACATCAAAACCATTTGTCATTCCTACAACAAATTGTGATCCGAGATGGAAAATAAATACTCTACGTAAATTTGAAGAAGCGACCCCATTGCTTAGACAAAAGTGAAACTCCACTACCATCTCCAAAGACAGACTTGTACGCAAGTAAAGTGATGTTGGCTAACTTCAAAGAAATAATACATTTTGAGCTGTCACCGGTCACCGTAACTATTAGAGATGAAGTTTATTGTCAACAATTGGGGAGACTTCATCAAGCTTAAGACGAAAAAGTCTCGCACTGCTCTATAGGAAGCATTATAATGGAGTCACATGCAGCATAAATCACTACAGAAAAATAAAAATTAGACCAGTTGGAATGGACTGTTCTTCTCCACTTTGCGTACTGTTCTGATAGTACCTACCTTTCTTAATGCAAAAGGATTTGTTAGTGAAGAGTGTTTGAATAACAGCCTCACCAACTTTTTTCAACCTAAATCTCTAGAGTTTTACAACAGCGAAAGTAAAACGTTGGATAGAAAATAATTGAAATTATTGGCTTAATTTTGTTCACATCTTAAAAAGTTTTGAAAGTATATTATTTATTACTAGACCTGATACACATCTAAAATATTTTACCAAGATCTTTACCGAAATGTTTCTGTCTGGGTCCCTTCAGATTCTTACAAGTGCATATTAAGTGAAGACTTGTTTCCTCGTGTTTTTCACATTACACCAGGGCTCACTAAACAAGCCCACGCTGTACAGATTTTTTCCTTAAAGGACAATGTCCGGTTATCAAGTCGGTGACACTCTTAATTTCTTTTTGATGTTTCTAATAATTGGCTGAAAACCTAGCATTGTCAGTAATGTCACAATAGGAAGTTGATCTTCCGTTAATCTCCATTTCTTTTTACTTACGTTCTCTTTCTAGCCATATCCAGATTTCTAGCAGAATCCTTAACGATTCCACATACAGATTCTGGTCCTATGAAATTCTCCCTTGAACCCTCCTTGACCAGTTTAATTTCCTCCCATATCAAAGACAGTATTGTCATGTGCCAGTCTGTTGAGGACTTGCCTACAATGTTTAACTATTTGACCTGGTAATTGAGCTCATAATGATCTTTATAGTCGCCTGACTATCGGATATTATGTTGATCCTTCTATTTGTACTACCGGCTTGCCGAATTTTGTCGGCGCAGGCTACAACTCCCTGGAAAATAGTCATGTATTTCTTCATACTCACTAATCTCTTCTAGGGTATATTACACAGATTCCTGCTCCTGTGCCATGATTGGATTGCATTAACATACTTTTGTGCTTTTGTGTGTTTAATTCTATAGTTATTTATAAGCTTTTCTTAAATGAATAATAAGAAATACAAAAGTATTTTTAATAATATAAAATACTAATAAAAATATTATTAATAATATTTTATATTATTAAAGATACTTTTGTATTATACAAATTGGTGTGGTTTTTACCCACTCATGTATGTTTCAAATTATTTGGAATAATAAGAAAACCACAAAAATATTCGATTGAAGTAAACAGCTCCAAATACTTTAATGAAACTAATTTTCTATATATGTATCTAGATTTTAACATTTATTTAAAGTGATGTATTTAATTTTTAATATTTAAATTTAAAGACATTTAATGCAATGTAATTTGATAAACAAAGCTAACTTTATATATAAAAATGAGCCCTAATCTGTATCAAAAGGCGTCTCTATTATGAAGTAAGCAAGAATCATTAATATTTTAATTGCAGTAATGCATACGCAACTTCATTTCTGTTATTTAATTATAATTTATTTCAGGTATTATTTCGTTTAAAGAAATCCGTCGGTGGAATGTTTGCTCTAGGCATGATGTAACGTATTTGTTATATTTGTACTTTTACAATTATCGCTACCGCAAATAATATTTTCTTTATAATTACAAGATAACTACAACCGCCACATTATTTCAATTTTTTTTTATGTACATCTTTATTATTTTTTAATTAATATTAATAATAATTAATCGTAAATTAACTATACACGAAATTTTTCAATTTTTTTAGCTGTGTCCATTGTTATTTGGGAATTTATATACGCTGTGGGATATATCGAGTGTGCCAGAAGATTACACGCGCATTTATTAGGTAACGTCGTGAGACTTCCCATGAACTTCTTTGACATAACGCCAACCGGTAGAGTACTGTCTAGATTCTCCACAGATATTAATGTGATTGACTTAACGTTGCCACATAATATCAAGGCTTTTATAATGAACTCGTTTAAGGTTTGTCCAAATTAAATTACCTTTCTTTATCTTCGTGTTTATGTATTCGTTTTGGGAAAAAGGTGTTATTACCCTAATTATAGCATGCGACTGCTGCCCAAAAATTCGGGAAATTTTACCTTAATAAAATAATTATATACCTAGTTTTCACCGTCCCTTTTGGAAAAGCTGTTTCAAGTCGTATTCCATACATTTCTAAATGTTTTCAGTGTGTTCAGTAGATTTTTTAAAAAATATTTGTATTGATTAATATATAATTTTATATTTTTGTGCTGAATTTCGCTTAAGAAAAGAGAAAGACATCACTGATGGCGATTTTGTATTAGTAGAGAGGAAATTGATGTAAGGTGGGATAGCTGTATTTTGGAAGTCGGAGGCTTATTGAACAGTGAGCGTGAACGATTACATTATCAAAAAGTAGAACCTATTTGCTGTTCTTTCATTCATTTGGACTTTGATCTTGAATAGCTTTCGTTAATCCTTATTACATTTCGATCAGTTTGACCATGTCAACCTTGTGGATCATCTGATATTTACGAAAATTATCAACGTAAATATCTACATTTCTGCAAAATCAACGGCCTTTTTTATTACGATGATTTGGACCATTTCTAATATATTCATTATTTTTTCATCCTTCAATTAATGATCAACATGATTATGATCTTGAAAATAAAATAGATCCTTGTTCAATCTCCGCATCAATACCTTTCCTATCTAAACTATTATGCGCCAAGTATAAATATCACAAACTTCACGAATTGCTTGTTCACGATACGTAGTGATTATTGAATGTCTCGAGTTCGCTTTTTGATTAACAGACACTCGCCTGTCATTGAAACATGTATACCACAAAGAATTGTCTCCAAAATGCTTCCTTAAACAAATGGTGATTTTATGTAATGGTTCTTCTGAGATATTTTCAATCTATACTTTTCGTATCTTCATATCTATAGTTATAGTTTGTCAAAAGAAAATAAAAGTCAAACCATTGAAGTAATTGTAACATTAATTCTACGGTTTGGATGGTTCGAAATGCGCGAAACTTGGGACTGTTAGGTTCGCAACTCTTAAATTTTGCGTCAAAAACAATTCGTGTAGTCTTCAAATTCCCGTAATTGCTGGGCAGCATTTTTCATATATAACAAATGTTTTTATTTTATTATTATTTATTATTTATTATTAAGTACTTTTTATTATCTGTTATTATGCATATTACTTGGAATTTAAAACCGTTTCCGAAATTCATTGAAACGGTTGGTTTTGCGCTTTTAAGATCTTTTACCAGAGACAACCCGAGACGGGCAACTACGTACATAACTTTACTCCTGAATATTAAATTGGTCGATTGGAATAAAAGGCCAACGTAGATGGCACAATAGTATTTAACGCGGGAGATTCAAATCCCCTTTTCTGTAATATTAATTAAAATTTGTTAATAATTATTAAATTTCTAATAAAAATAAGGTTTAACAATGTGATTGAAAGAATAATGGCAGATTTTATCACATTATAAAATAGAATCACATTGCTATGCCTATTTTTATCAGTAATTTAATATTTTAAATTATAATTGATATATTAGGAAATATATGTCCTTATGTATTTAGTTTACAGACCAATTACTTTTCGCTCTGATTATAGTTACTATAAAAAGGTAGAATGGCTGTTAAAAAACATGCATTTTTAAAACGTTCTCGATGTCAAACAAAACATAATTATTCCTATTCGTGTTTAATATTGTGTATATATAGATTCTAAGACATTCATAAGCACAATATAAAGGGACAGTATCCAAGCGGAGTCATAATTTAAGTGAGGTTCCCATCGCCTCTAGCCATTTTTTGGATGTGGAAATATTACATTTAATAATAATTCATTATTGTTTTATATTTACTTACTTTTCCAATTGTTGTGGAAAATAATGCATTTTCTGAACTTCATCGTCTTTACATGATCACGACATTTTAATGTTCCACAGTCAAATTATAATTAAAACAAAACAAAGCAAGACTATCCTACACACTAATATATATACAGTAGAATCTCGAAACCATGAACACAAAAAATCCGAGACTGTTCACGTTATGGAATTTGTTCACGTTAGCGAGTAGGTACTATACATACACAGTTTTACTTGTATATATATATATATATATATATATATATATATATATATATGTAATATCGTTTATTTAATAATATGCAACATTACATAAAATAGTTAGTGATTTTTGATTGAACTTGTTTGCTAGAAATGCTGAGCAAAATTGCTTTTTCTTGCAATCGTTTTAAGTTTATGTCTTCAGCATCCAAATTGTTTGTACGCGCCAAATCTAACGCCATATTTAATGCTTTCACGCCATCCGAATGCGGTACTTTAGGAATTTCAAGTTCTTGATTTTTTAATAATTTATCGTCTTCATCATCTTCATCTTCGCTTTCATATGTAACTGTGTCTTTATTCCATTCTTCAATATGAGTCTTTGTGTATTGGTCTATGGCCAGTTCACTTTCAAGATTATTCAATAAAGTGATTGTTTCAGCTACAATTTCGGAAGTTTCTTCATTCCATTTTCGTTGTAAAACACTTAAGGGGAGAGTGTCTTCTTCGTCAGATTCAGTATTGTCACTGTCTGATAATATGTTATGCCAACATTTAGCGGTAACAGATTGCTCCAATTTATCCCATGCAGCGGCTAGATTCAATACAGCATCCTTTAACGACAGATTTTTAAGAGCTTCCTGAATATTTTCTGTACTGGAAATTATAGAGGCCAGTAAACTTTTCCTATAATAAAGCTTAGTGAGCCGTAAGACGTTCTGATCCATCGGCTGTATCAATGGTGTTACGTTAGGAGGCATAAACATTGCAAATATTTTGCAATCAGTTGTTTTTAATTCTACCTTCCGAGGGATGAGAAGGAGCGTTATCAAGAAGAAGGATGGCATATTCTCTTATGTTTTTACTACGTAAAAAAGCTCTATCCTAAAATTATGAAAATCAACTACGGTATCTTTTTTTGGTTTGACCTTACTTCAGGAACGAACTGGTTAAAAAACCAGTCTTTAAAAATATCTTTCGTCATCCAAGCATTTGCGTTGTTCTTGTAGACAACTGGATTGCAGAAATTTTTAAAGCATCTAGGCCGATTTGCTTTTCCAATTATGAGCGGCTTTAATTTATGCGAGCCAGCTGCATTTGTACAACCGATGAATGTAATTCTTTGTTTCGCAATTTTCATTCCCGGAGCGTTTTTTCAGCAAGTGAAACATAGGCCTATCAGGGCAACAGTTTCCAAAATAACCCAGTCTCGTCAGCATTATAGAGTTGATGTTCATTTAAATCAAATTCCGCAATTTTTTGTCTCAATTGTTGTTTAAAGGGATCCACTAGATGTGGCTGAGATGATAATTTTTCTCCGGTAATTTTCAAATGACGAATTCCGAAGCGCTTTTTAAAACGTTGGAGCCACCCATAACTGACATTAAATTTATGTGTATTTTGATGCACCTTATCATAAAAAAATAAAGCCCTTTGCCGAATTATTTCAGCAGTAACCGGAATGTTTCTCTGGCGCTGTTTAAGAAACCATCTGTATAGAATTTTTTCCATTTTTGGATATTCCACTTCTCTTAATGTACTATCGTGAGCAATTGAAAGTTAACACTTTATTATGTTGGCATGTCGAAATTTCAAAATTTATCTAATGTATACAGTACTTTTGAAGTGTCAGTGTCAGCATTTAATCATAACATAAATGACATTAGCTTGACAATTTGGTAAAATTTACGCAGCTATAATAGTGCGTTTACTTTCAATTGCTCACGATACGATAGTCCATTTTTTGCTAGATGTTGACGTACTAGCCAAAACAGCGATGATTTTTTTCTTTTTATTTTTAATTGAGCAAACTGTTGATTTTACTACTTTTACTTTTTTGAAATGGCCGTTACACTCAAACCTTTTTCATAATCTTCTATTAGTTTACCTTTTTCACGTAAAGACAAACACTTTGCATTCACTTTTGTCATGTTACGACAGTTAACGTACCGAACAAGAGCATTCACTGAACACTGTGGCCTGCTTTTACATATTGTAGCATATCATACAGACAGGGAAACTCCCGATGACTTAAAAATTAAAACTATTCATTATTCACGTTTTCGAGTATGTTCGTTGTTCATACTACAGAGTATGCAATAGAAAATATTTTGTGTTCACGGTACTGAGATATTCACATTAACGAATTTTCACGTTAACGAGATCTTACTGTATACACTAAAATACGCAATATAGCATATACAGTGTGTCACAGAATAACTATTCCTTACTTTCAGAAACGATAGAGGGCACTTAAATAAACATTTTTTTATTAATAAACTAGTGTTCGGAAATTTTTCAGTATCGAGATAAAATGAAAAAATCGGCTGTCACCCCTGGACTTTGCCGGCGGTATACAAAGTAAAAACTGTATCATAGCAACCTTTGAAAAACAACTATTTTAGTAGTTGTCATTTTACGTCTGTCACAAATTATTCCTTATTAGAGAAGTATGTTTATTTGTCAAACGTGTTACAAATTAATCTTTGTTAGATAAATTAGTGTTTGATTAAAAATGCATAATTTTACAAATATTATTAATTAATTAATTAACAGACATGCATCTTGCCTACGGAGCAGCTTACGGTAATGCTAACGAAGCAAGGCGAATTTATGCGGAACAATTTTTATAAAGTTTGATGCAGTATTATTTCTTATAAAATGTTCCTTAACTTAACTTTTTCCTGTTGTATTTGAGATTGTTTTTAAAAATTTCTAGTTTATCTTGACATCGTGAAATTTCCAGACACTAGTTTCTTAATAAAAAAAACGTTTATTTAAGTACCCTCTATCATTTCTGAAAATTAGGAATAGTTATTCTGTGACATCCTGTATAACCGGTAAATTATTTATATTACTCGATATAACCAAATATAAACACCTTAAAAACAAACAACAAAACAAAATGGCTAATTTGAAGTGTTGACGCATGCGTTTTTATTTTGACTACAGCGACATCTGAGTTGGCCTTTCATTGTGTTAAAAAGAAATAGATATATGTATACACATCTCTTATTGTAAAAAAAGATATTAGATTCAAAAAGATTCCGACAAATTTTCCTAAATTCTTGCGCGTCTCGATTGTCTCTACTTTTACTATATTTAAAATGCAGTATTAAATACAGTAAATGACCAAAGTTTATTAAATTGTTTTTATGATTAAAATGTGTAAAATACAGTATTTATGCTTAGAAATATTTACATACGTGTTCTTAAAGTTTTTAAAACTTATGTTATCGTTGAAAGAAAATATAATGAAATATATCACACCTTAGAAAACAGTATAGTGCTTATGGGAATACCGTAGAGAGTTACCGCGTCTTATCGTGGAAAATATTTGCATAAAATATCGCAAATGCAGTACATATAATAAGCTAGCAAAACATGATTTAAAACGTTAGAAAAATTCCAAAACGTTTAAAAAATAATTAGCATTTGACTGGCATGGTTTGAGTTATTTGTTGTGCATCTAACTAAAACACAAGTTACAAAATAGTCGATATATCTTTGACTTTTACGAAAGGATAATTAAGATTAAAATATAATCTGTTATACCGAGATCTATTGGTATAATGGATATCTTTCTTAATTAAGGTTAAAGAGCTAACTTGTTATCAAATTCTAATTTACAGTTCATAAAGTGTTTCTTTTCAGTCACACCACCAAATTCAAAACATCCGATTTACTTAAAATGATATACGTCTGTAGTATTACAACGCGTATTTATATGTTTTAGAAAGAGATAAAGTACAATTTGCGGTTCACACTAGGCTTAGTACGAACTGCAAAGAAACGCTATGAACTGTACCCATGTTTGTCTAATGAAGTTACACAAGTTAAACAAGTTAACTACACATTGGAGTTTTGTTTAATGCTTAACAGAGTTTCACAGATTCATTGGTAATAAAGAAAGTATATTGTATATAAAATATATTTCAAAAGTATTTTTAACAATATAAAATATTATTAAAAATCTGATGTGAAGAACATAAATACAAGTTCAATATTAATAATTTTGTGAACGTATCTGAACATATCCCTCGTCAGAGGAATGTATTTCATCTTTCTACAGATTCATCAGTACGCTCCTGCTGCAAAAGAATATATTCAGACACATTCACAAAAAGAACGACTTCGCTATCTCATATAAAGCGTAGAAGTACATTCAGCACTGCATATTATCAAACGACCGAAGTACTCGCTCTGTCTACATAACCAATGCAGAACTAACGAAGTATTTCCAAAGTGGCACACCATATCTCTAGAAACTATTTTGTTTATGTCGTTACTCCTTACGGGATAACCGCATGTGTAAAGTAAAAGAATAAATTGAAACAACATGAGTGGGTAAAACCCTCACCAGTTTTGTATAATACAAAAGCATTTTTAATAATATAAAATATTATTAAAAATCTGGTATGAAGAAGACAAATATATACAAGTTCAATATTAATATTTTTGTGAACATTCACAAAATCTATTATAGTATAGAAAACTGGTGAAGTTTTTATCCACTCATGTATGTTTCAATTTATTCTGTTAAAATATATTTAATTTGATTGTTACCATATGGGAAACACATGTATATTCAATAAGAATATACGAGATATTAATACATTATTTTATTATTCATTTTAATAAAATTTGATTACACAATACATATTGCTACTAAATATACACAGAAATTTTATTTTTCAAGTATCACTGCTATTGTAGGTCATCAAATTAGAATCCAAAGTATTGAAATTCTCATGAATCGTAATTTTTGTATTTATCGCTTATTTTGATCTGGCATGTCAGTTAAAATGGAAATGGTACTATACTGTGTGGTACTTGTATCATCATTAGAGATATGATTAATTCCTGTATATTATCAATTTATCATCAATTTCATCTACCTGACACATTTTTTCCTCTACTTTTATAATACAATACTAATAGCAAATAAGAACGTTAATTAAGCATATGTCTTTTTAATATGATTAACGTAATTAGTCTATTATTCACATAAAACTTAATCATATTAACCGGATAACCGTCAATTTGAAAGTGGGATTGTTCATTCTAATAAAAAAATTTATTTCAGCCTGTACCATTTTTGTCGAATAGTACGGGAGTATTGTATGACGATATATCATTGTGAAATACTTACATTTACAGAAGATAACAGTCTCTAAATAGTTATAAAAACTATTATTTTTACAATAAGGTGATGCTATAAAAAGAACAAAATGCAAGAAATCAAAAGTAAACAGATAAACACAACTAAAATTTTGTTTTGACAACTAGAAACAAAAAATACTAAGTGATGCAGTTAATTTCACTCCTTTCAAATTGTTTAACAGAATTCAACAACACTGCACTGGCAAATGAAAGGGTTATATATGTACGTTAATTCTATAACTAGAAAAAAATATATACATATATAGTCTCAAAAGGGCTGTTTTCTGTTTTCTAAGGTGCGAATAGACTATACATTAAATATTCCAAAATATCTTTTGATTACCAGGAATGATATATGGAGAAAACTTTACTCAGACTTTTGGTATTTTTATGAAATAATTGATAAAGTACTAAGTTTTTCGCACCCTATCTCGCCCTATTACACCTATGAAGCTTATTACTATGTAGTTTATGCAGCATATTAGTTTACACAATACTTATATAGCAGCGGGTAGGAAGTAGATTATAACCGTAACCCTTTTATTGCAGCAAAAATTTAATACCAAACTGCGTATTGGATTAAAATTTGACAATTTTTAGCAATAACTGTCGTATTATGGGAGTTAATATTTGCTGTGGCAGCATTAGAATGCGGAAGGAGGCTGCACGCCGATCTGTTAACAAACGTACTGCGACTTCCAATGAGATTCTTTGATATGACGCCTCTAGGTAGAATTTTGTCTAGGTTTTCCAGCGATATTTTCATTGTGGACTCCAAATTACCATTCAATATCCTATTTGTTGTGAGACAGATGTTTAAGGTTTGTTCGAAAGAAAATTCATTTCATTAATGTTTCATTATGGCTCAGTCTCTTCCATCTTTAGTCTGTTTATTATACGAGGGATGTTTCCGAAGTTCTGGGAATTTAGCTATAATTTTTTTATTTTGTCAATTTTCATCAATATTACAATGTAGTTTTTCAACATAATCGCCATTTATAATTGAATATATTTATCCCAGCGATAAATTAATTTTTTAAGCCGTCCTTAAAGAACTTTTTTGCTGCCTCCTCAATCGTACGTTTTACGCCAGTTCAACTCTCATAACGAACATCCCGTGAAGGTTTTTTCAAATCTGGAAACAGATGAAAATCACTCGGTGCGAGATCCGGTGAATAAGGTGGATGCGGAAGCAATTCCCATCGTAAATCGTTCAAAACATCCTTCGTTTTTCTGACGGTGTGTGGTCTTGCATTATCCTGTTGCAATAGCGGACGCATATGCAACTGCCAAGCCGTTTTATAATTAAGTACCTGCCGCAATGGTCCGGATAACAAGTTCGGATAATATTCTGCGTTAATTGTAGTACCTTTCGCCAGATAATCTATAAAAATAATCACTTCGCTATCCCAGCATACAGTTAGCAATACCTTTTCAACAGACGGAACTGCACGCGCCTTAAGTGCAGGCCCTTCTTCGGGTTTACGCCATTCTTTGAATTGACTTTTGGTCTTTGGATTCAAATAAGGAACCACGTTTCGTCAATGGTTATTATCTGTTGTCAAAATCCATCACCGTAACGGGCTAGCAGCTCTTGAAGTTGACGATAAGTGTCAGACCTATTGAGTTTCTGTTCCAGCTCCAGCAACCTTGGCACCCGACGGGCTGAAACCGTGCTTACGCCCAAACAATCATGAACTTGCCGTGTACCTATTCCTAGGCGCACACTAATCTGAGAAATAGTCATTCGTCTGTCCTCTTTCAGTAGGTTCTCCACGACAGTAATGTTTCTTTCATTTACCGACGTGCTCTTGCGACCACTGCGTGGATCGTCTTCTAATGATGTTCTACTACATTTAAAACGATCGATTCACCGATATACAGTACTATTAGATTCTGCAGACTCATCAAACACTCCTTGCAGACGTTTAATAATTTCTGAAGTTTTCACACCCTCTTTTCACAAAAAGAAAATTACTGCTCTTTGAGATTTAGCAGTCTTCCATGATTACACAAATAGTGCTACGAAAATGCGTCTATATCGGTCGAGCACCTGAATCAAACTGAACGTTATTGTACTAGATAGCGGCGCAAACATATCTAGACTTGTCTATTACCAATAGCATTGCCTATAAGTTCTGCGTAATTTAATTAGAACTTTGGAAATGTCCCTCGTATAATCGAAATATCATATGAATATATTATTACTTGGGTACTTACGTATTTACTTGGGTACAAATTTAAAATACACTCAAATATATTCTTATTTAAGAAGATGTTACGTGAAGATAAAATACTTATCAAATAGTATGTGCAATATTAATTTTGTAAATAATACATTTACCAAAGAAATCAAAAACATTTAAATTTTTTCGAAATACTCATAATCCATAGTTTGGGCATTTTATTTATTTTTTTCATTTAAATGAACTGTCATCATCATTCACACTATGAATATACATTATGTACTGTAGCAACATGGACGCTGTAATTATAAAGAACCTCCACCGTCCGATATTAAATTTAACAAAAAAACAGATATACAAAATGTACAAATCTTTGAAGGGTCACAAAGAAAACTAATATTAGCATAAAATGGTAACTTCGGTTATGGAAAAAGAAAATAGTTACAAGGGGGACAAATCTGGTAAATAGGTTAGCCTTATCATGAAGTAGCCAACTAATTAGTTGGCTACTTCATGATAAGGCTTGACCTAGTGTTGGGAGTACTCTGGCAACACGCAGCGAACCACAAAGACAAATTCATGATGAATAATTCCCTTACTGTTGTATAAGTACACCAACATTGTCCTCACTTTGGACTTTTGCCGATGAACTTTTTCTGTTTGATAATAATGGTGAGTCCCATTATAACGAAAACGCCAAGTTTCATCGCCCGCAACGAGCAGTTTGGAGAATGTGCTTTGCGTACTGAACACATAGTTTATGTTCTTGATATCCATAGGCGAATATGGCATACACCGAAATACGACCTTTTCTTGTCTTCCACAAAAATGTGAAAAATGGTTTCCCAGCTTACACCAAATTCATCTGCCAACGGTCTTGCAGTTACACGATCTTCTTTAATCCGTTATGTCACTGTTGCAGTATAATTCTTGTTTTTCATCTCAAGCCTTGCTTAATCGTCTCTTGTTACCATACTACTTTTAAATCACTCACACCACCTGAATATCTGTGCGCAAGATAAATGTCAAGTTTAAAACATAATTGTTTAAACAATGTATTGTTGATGACATTTTTCCTTTTCTTAGAATAAAATCAGTCGTATTATTTAATTGAAGGACTATCCTATCAGCGATCTCGGTCGTTTTTTTAAACAATTTTGGAATTTTTGCAATATTCCTCTTTCCAACTTTCATTTGGCTGTACATCGTTGGTATAATATTTTATTTGAGGCATCTACTATTAAATTTGAATAAGAAAAATTGCAAAACCTATACTATAGTCTCGAGTTTAAGAAGCCTAAATAATCTCTTACAAAATAAACTTTCCAGCAAAGAACATATCTTGCGTAAATTTATAAGAAACATTTTTCGTATCTATTGTGTCAGTATATGGTATTGGATGGTGGTCGTCTAACACTTTTCTGTTTAAGTGCTCTTGATCCATCGCTCCTTCAACGAATAACAGTCAATTTCTACTGTAACATACATAATTCATTTCCGAATTCGTGAGTTTCATCATTTTCAAGTAATATTAATGTTTACAGTGTTAGGCTGTTTATCTTCTGACAAATTCAGAAGATTCTGTTACAACTTCAGTGTTTGATATACGAAGTGCTACACAGAAATTCCCGTAATTTAAATGTGACGCGCGAAGGAATTGTAGTACAGCTTTATCGCGCTAAATGGTGTGAGCCACATTTATACTAAATCAAACTGTCAAACGGTACTTTGCTAGGTGATGACAAACAGTCTTTGTGTTTATATTTGTTGAATTGTGTTTGAGTTATTCTGTGACACTACAATGTCTGATGTGAAAGAGCAAAGAACGTGCCTCAAATGCTGCCTCAAACTTGATAAAACGGCAGCAGAAACTCTGTAAATACTTAAACAAGCGTTTGGTGAGGATGCTTTAGGAGACGTAAACTTATGAGTAGTATAACCGTTTTAAAAATGGACGTGTGTCGGTTGTACATGATGAGGGTTCCGGTCGTCCATCTACGGAAAACACTCCACAAAATGTGGCAGAAGTGCGCGATGCTATCCTGCAAGACCTAAAGAGAACAATTCATGACATTTGTAACATGCGGCGTATTGCTGCGAAGTTTGTGCCAAGGTTACTTCAGTAGTAGAATCATTGCTGGCGATGAATAATGGGTGTACGGATATGATCCCGAAACAAATCAGCAGTCATCACAATGGATGACGCCATCGTCACTACGAGAGAAGAAAGCACGGCAAGTTCCAGGCAACGTCAAGTCTATGTGGATTCGCTTCTTTGACTCTGAATACATCGTCCACAAAAAATTTCTCCCACCAGAAGAAACAGTTAATGGACGATTTTGTTGCGGCCTGCCAAGTGGCGCAACAATTCGTAAATCCTACACCACGACAATTGCACCAATTCACACGTCACTTGTGCGTTAGTTTCTACTCTCTATTAGTACTTTCCCATCCTCCTTACTCCTGTTTCCGAAGTTGAAACTGAAGCTCAAGGGGTGCCGTTTTGAGACGATTGAGGAGATCTGGATCGAATCGCACACAGTTTTGAACACCTTAACGCGCGGAGTCATCAGAGTGCTTTTCAAGGGGATGGTAGTAAAAGAAACAATTTATTGTCTTTATTTTTTAATATTCCGGGAATTTCTGAGTAGCACCTATGTATTTGATCACAATTTAAAAGAAACTAAAAAAAAGTCAAATTCTGTCGAAAATATTGTATTGTCATAATTATAATCTTACTTCAACAGTTTAAATAGAATTGAAACGCCCGGAACTTAGGACTGTTAGGTTAGCGACTTTTAGGGATGGAGTTTTGCATTATTCGTGTAGGCTCTTCAAATTCCCCTAATTGCTCGGCAGCACTTCTCATATAACAAACCATTTCCAAAAAGGTCTCACTTTTATAATATTAAAATGCAGGGTGATAAATATGACCACGAGCATAGTTTGTTGAATAGTTTTATAATTAAAATGTGAAAAATACGGTATTTATGCTTAGAAATGTTTGCGTACATGTTTTAAAGGTTTTAAAAATCGTGTTATCCTGGAAAGAAAATATGATAATGTAACGAGCCATCGAAAAAATTCATAATTGGAGTAGACTGTGAAATTGGGTCGGTACTTTAACCACTTCCACATAATGACATTTATTATTTGACATTGAAACCATAAGTTTGTGTCAAATTTGTCAAAACTCTTATTAAGAAAATTGTTTGTGTTTAGATGTAAATGGACAACATTTTCAACAACTTCTGTAGCTATATGTAAATTTTGATTATGATTTCGATATTAAATAAATTATTTGTTTTCTTTTTTGTTGTAGTATCATTTCAATGCCATAACCTTTTTTTTACAATGAAACCGAATGAATCTGTCAAGCATCAAGTCATTATGTGGAAGTGGTTAAAGTACCAACCCAATTTCACAGTCTACTCCAATTATGAATTTTTTCGATGGCTCGTTACTACATTAAGTCTACATAATATCTTCGCTTATTGCTATGCAACATACTAGTTTCACCATACTTATATATAGGTAGTAGCGGGTAGCGAGTTTATTGTAACCGTAACTCTTTTATTGCAGCAAAAATACAAGCATTGTATTAAAATTTGATAATTTTTAGCATTAGTTGTCGTAATATGGAAGTTAATATATGCTGGGGCAACAATAGAATCTGGAAGAAAGCTGCACGCCGATCTGTTAACAAACGTGCTGCGGCTTCCCATGAGATTCTTTTACATGACGCCTCTAGGTAGAATTTTGTCTAGGTTTTCCAGCGATATTTTCATTGTGGACTCCAAATTACCATTCAATATCCTATTTGTTGTGAGACAGATGTTTAAGGTTTGTTCGAAAGAAAATTAATTTCGTCAATGTTTCATTATGGCTCAGAAGATTCTGTTACAACTTCAGTTTTTGATATACGAGGTGCTACCCAAAAATTTCCGAAATTTAAATGTGGCGCGCAAAGGAATGGTAGTACAGAACTGTAGCGCTAGATGGTATGAGCTGCGTTTGCAGTCTGATATTTTGATAGGCGGTGACAAACAGTTTTTGTGTTTATATTTGTTGAGTTGTGTTTGAGTTATATTGTCATTTAGTGTTAGGGTGTTTATCTTCTGACAAATTCAGAATTTCTTGATTGAATACACAACTATAGAGTATATTGAAACAATTCATTCATGGTGATTGAAGATGGAAAACTAACAGTATGTGAGATTGCTAAGTTAGTAGGGATTTGAAAGGACCAGGTCCATAATATTTGATACCACAAATATATGAGTTTATTCACAATTGAACAAAGTTTATTTTTACTATGACAGCGCACTCTTTTCTGCAATTAGTACAGAATAATTCGCGAAACGCCGTGCCTCATACTCACCAGATTTACTACATCAATTAATGAAATTATCTATAAAATATTAACTTTGAAAACGTACTATACGGATGAGATTTAAAAACTATAGTATAGACTTGGGACGAGATTGTGTAAAGAAATAAAGAATTTTTTTACTTTTTCATGATCTTATCAGATCTCCTCGTGGCCATATTTTTTTTCCACTCATAAAATGATTGATAATCTATCCATTCCTTTATTTAATTAAGGTTTATTTAGACCAATCTGCCATTTTGAATTGATTCACGTATAGCAAACGACAATTAAGTTGGCGCGAGGAGGGGGTGCGCAGAAGCCGTTTTTAAAAACGTCCACCTCCACTACTCAAGTAATTGTCAGAATACATCTGTCATTGACGATTGACAGAACATAATGTCTTTGCTAGGGGATCATAAAGTGATACACGCTCAATAAATTATAAACATAAAAGTACAAAGAGGAGTACGATTAACAAACTATACAGCTGCAGTATTTACACCATTTTATTTATTTACACCTTTTGGTTAAAAATTCTACCCTAAAACGCTCAGTGAGCAGCAACTGCGAAAATGATAACACTTTTATTTTCTGAACTCTGGAAAAATTTGTTCGTGTAGGTTAATATCTTATAACAATAATAATGATAGTACTTTTTGATGATATTCATTGTACGATTCATTACGATACATCCTTAGAGTTTATAGGAAATCGTAAGCTAAGCGCGACTTCAGAATTGCATTTTATACTTTCCCGACGTACGGGGCTTATAAAAATATTCTTAAAAACCTGTTTATACATTACAATCTCATTTTTTATATCAAATTTTGTGTTTTATGTTTTTTTAATCTATTTAGTTATGTTTTTTATCAGAGAGGTTAGAATTATTTGACATTGCCACCTATGGTATCTTGCAATTTGATGTAAAACCAAATACAAATCTCCCCACTACTTCTAATCCTGCGCGAACTTACCCCTCCTCGCGCCAACTTAATTGGCGCTTGCTATACTTTCGTAACATAACGTATTTTATAATCTGGTTGTTAACGCATTTTTTATAATTATTTTTGTATATCTTCAATTTTTTTGTGTAAGATAATTTCTCTTTTAATCTTAAAAGAACGTATATCTTCAAATTTAAACAATTTCTCTTATTTTATTTTGATTGGACTCCTTGAAACCGGAACGACATCTGATCTTGCGTGTATCGCCATAATTCTATTCTCAAATACTAAAAATATCTTATTTTAAAAACATTTATATCATCTACACACAATATTTAAACCTTGTTATTATTACTAAAGTCCAAAGTAACTTCCTTGAAAATAGCCTAATTTTGCCAAAAGTGCTGATTGAGGTGTAATTACAGGTTGCATGTTTTTATATTTCAAATTGTTTCCTTACATGATATTGTAAGCAAAATTTCTTATTTTCAAATGTTTTCATAGTTCAGAATAATAATCACACCGTCCATCATTAGTATTAAAAGTTGATTCATTGATGTTATTTCAAGAATTTATGCTGATCATACTCATTCATTCATGCTAAGTAGATCATTTCTTACTTGGCTCTCTTTCGAAATTACTGGTGAGGGTCAGATTCTTGAAGTGTCTTTATTTTTGCTACAGTTTTTATTACATATCTCCAAGTTATCAATCTTTAATAAGCTAGAGTTTTACAAAACATTTATTAATAAATCAAATAAGTCGTGTCTTTTATATACGTTACAATTTTTACATTGTAGTACTAGTTTCAACTATATTGCCATTATCATTTTATCAAGGTGTTGATTTAAAAGACAGTCTATTTAAAAAATAATTTCTGAATTAAAAGAAAATACTTCAACCAGAGCTCGAATTTTGGAAAATATATTTTTTTGAGCTTTTAAGTGTATACAAAATTAAATCTTTAGCTTGGCATTTATCGAGATTTTCATTTTTCCAAAAAAAGTCTGTTGCAGCAGTTTTACCATTAACTAACACCATAAGCTTAATTACTTTCAACAAAATTTTATTGTTTTTTAGTGGTTTCCGGCTATCGTCTACAATGAATTCGACCTAAATTTATATGCCAATACCATTGGGCATCGTAACTTTTGTGTTACTATTATATTAATTTATTATTATAAATCTTTGATTATAACCAACCTCAATTTTTATTAGAGTTGTAATCCTCTTTTTATTAAAGTAGTCCTTCTTCTTCTGTAATAGATTACAATTAAATTTCTTATAATTCATAATCCAGTACCTAAGTTTATAATGTAGCTCCACCTTGGGTGTTATATTCGTATTCGTTGTGTTAAACGACGGACAAAATATATGTAAAACTCCAAGTGCAATCTGGATGTTAAAGATTTATTTTGTCCATTATTTTTAACTATTGAGAAGAAATAAATACAAATCTTCCCTCCTACGCCGGTGAGATGAGGTAATAAAAACATACAACTTGTATCTAAATAAATCTACTGTCTATAAGTTCCAATCCTAAACTCTAAAATCAGAAAAAAAACTAAAAATAATGTTATTTCCAAGAGAAAATAGTTTCTTATGAAAATATGGTTTCTAAACTCAATTGTAAGTCGATAAAAGCTTCTTCCATTATTATTACCGACCGATAGATCTGTGGGAAGCGGTGTTGTTCCGTCTACCGATTCTTCGGTAGATCTACCTATTTTTTTTACATTTCTACCGATTAAGCCATCATATCTACCGAATTTTAAAAGCACCTTGAAATTATTATTAAGAATGAGAACGATTAAACATCTTTGTCTCGTCGCGACGAGATCTTTGTCTCGTCGTCAGGTATGCAAAAGACTATTTAATTAGATACAGTTTTTTTGCTCTTGTGAAATTAGATAGTGTGAATGCGGAAACTTTATATAATCATGTTCCTTATAAAGATAATATGATTGGCTTTGCTTCTGATGGAGCAAATGTAATGATGGGAAGCCATCATTCTGTGACAACATTGCTAAACCGAATTTATATGTCATGAAATGCATTTGTCACTCATTTCACTTAGTTGTTTCATATCCATGCGAAAAATGGCCAAAGTTCGTTGAAAGCTTAACAAGGGATATTTTTAATTACTTCCTTCATTCTTCAACTCTAGTCCAAAAACAATTAGCGAATTGCAAGAGTACCAATTATTTTGCTTAATATTGCAATATTGCTGTTGCAGATGGCGATGTTTCAATAGCTGAAAATAAACTCGAACATTTATAAATAATCCAGTAACCAAAGGCTTTCTGTTATTTCTAGATTATGCTTTGCCGCTCTTTAATAGTCTAAATCGTGAAATGCAGTCAGAATCGCCAAAACTTCACACCGAATTCTATCGAGTTTTCACGAACCATTCTACCGATTATATTCACAGGTGACGGAACAACGCTGGTGGGAAGTTTGGCATATCATACCGGGGAAGGTTGATTGCGGTTTTGCTCTCATTTAGTATTGATGCAGACCGCCAAAGTTATAAATTCCTTCACGGGAGCGGATGTAATATTAACTCATGACCTGCTAATATCTTCTGTAATATACATTAAGCTCTGAAAGATGAAGGCTTGAATTATTAAATTATTATTATTTGAGCATGCGTCTCCAGTAATAGCTACTTTTCTAAATTATTATAATATCCCAATGTATTAACTTCTATTTGTCTCAGGTGTAATTATTATGTGCCTTACTCTGCAGGTCCTGCACACTTTAAGTAACTTCGTATCAATTTATAACTTTATACCTTACATAACCTCTTAATGGCAGTATAATTGGAACTATTTCCAAAGCATATCTAGAAATTTAATAAGAAAGGATAAAATTATTTATCCAACTTAATTCCAATCTATATTACATTGATTTCAATCCATACATTTTGTCCAAATATTCTTTACTTTTTTCATTATTTTTTTTTACTTTGGACATATACGCGGGTAAGTTTTCTAAATAAATAAAGCACAACTTTGATACAACACCCAGCTTCTATCTTTACTAACATTTTTTCACTAATTTCTATTAACATTTGCTTATTTAACCAGCTTCTCTTCAATTTTTTTCTCATCTGTATTATACATATGTAATTATATTAGAGGCCGTAGTGATCTTGGCACTTATTTCAAACATATATCCCCCTAATCACATCGTTTTTAACCTTTTCAGCGATTGGTGCTATATTTACTGAATTAGCTCCGGAACTGGGCTGCTGGTATGCGGCACGCGTTTTACACAATACACTGTTACACGGTGTACTGAGGGCGCCCCTGAATTTCTTTGATGTGACGCCTCAGGGCAGAATTTTGGCTAGGTTTTCTAAAGATATAGAAGAATTGGATAATCATCTACCATTCATAGTTTCTGATGGAGTCTATTGCCTTTTCGAGGTATTACTCGGTTTGTTATTTACTTTGAAAAAAAAAAAACGAAAGCACATAGACAACTGATAGAAAATTAGTGGTGAACATAGAAAAATAACACAGTCTAATAAGCTAAATGTAAAATATTGCAGATACTATAATAATTATTATATAATTATAATGTATATGTAATGTACTTAACAGCATGTCTAAAGCATGTTTTTTAATAGTCGAAATTCGTAGCATTTGACAATATATTTTAACTCGAATCGAACAAATATTTAATTCTGGCAATAATACTGGAAATATACCTAATATTCTAATAAATGTATGAGAATGATGAGATTGAAAACCAAAAAAATCAATCATTTCTCTTACGCACTTCTATCAGTAGTATTGGAATTTCATTAAACCAACTTTTCACTGAATTAATTTCACAATGATTGAATTAAAAAAAAACTCAGAAAGGTATATAACCCCTTACCACAATTACTAATCGTATCCTAAATATATATTTCGACAACGAAGTTATCATCATCAGTAGGTATAACCACTAATCAAAGTGTCGCACATGGGGCACTGTAAAGCTAACACATATAGTAACGCAAGAACTTTACACGGCGCCCACGTATACACTGACTTTAAAATAAAAATATATTGACTAAAAATTCCACCAACTTACCTCTCTTAAGAAAACGGTAACCACATGTGTTTATTCTCTCTTCACACGCCTGCAACCTTTCTACCTCTTTTCTAAGAATGAAGAGAGACAACTATATACGATCGGACTGTTGTCTACATTAATCGTGTTCCATTTATTTTTAACGATATGAATACTTTCATTTGCGTCAAGATCTCGGGGATTATTGATGACTTTGACTTCTCTGGTCTATTGTATTTAATATGTGATATGTGTTCTTTAAACCGGGTTATTATTGATCGTTTCGTTTGGCCTATATATTTCAAATTACAAGCATCACAATTATTTCGTATATACCTGAATTCAAATTAACTTTATCTTTGGTATTCCCTAAGGTATTCCCTTTTGATTGTATTTTCGAACAGAAAGGCAGCTTGGAGACCTCGTTCTTTAGCAATTCTATTAATGTTTTTCGTGATAGGATGGTATGGTAAACACATGTACTTTTTCTTCTGGTTACATTGCGATATCAAACTTGTGGATTCGTGGATTGTCTTTTTTAATGTTGTTTTTTAGTTTTGTTTTTCTAATTAATTTATTGATTATTTCTATGTCAAAGCTATTATACTTCGCGATGTTTTTAATGCAATCTAGTTCTATTTCATATCTCTCTTTTGTTAACGGAAAATTTAGTAACCGATTGACTAAGAAATTAAAAGAAGCTGTCTTATTTTGAAAACTATGATTTGACTCCGCGATGATAAATCTATTGACAATGGTTTCTTTCCGGAGAATATCGATTTCTATTTTATGTTTATTTCTAATTACTAATGTATCTAAAACTAGTATCCTATCATTGTTTTCCTTTTCCACCGTGAATTGAATAGTCGAAAATTTCAAATTTAACTGATTAACGAACATGTCTAATTCGCATTTCCGTGTATCAAAAATCGCGAGAATGTCATCTACGTACCTGATCCAGACCCTTGAGAAATATTTAGCGTTCTTTTTAAATTCTACCTCAAATTGACTCATGAATAAATTGTCTATGAAAGGAGATAGGCAGAATACAGAACACAATATGTCGATTAAAGAGTTAAAACTTGTCAAAGCCATCAATAATCTCCGAGATCTTAACGAATATGAAAGTATTCATATTGTAAAGTCCCGTAGGTAGGCTGGATCGGCATGTAATGTGCCCTTACGGCTTTAAGCGACTAGCAGTGATCGCCATGTAATGTGGGGCCTTATGCCCTAAGGCAGAATCGCCTTAAGTCAGGATCGCCATATAATGTCCTATGCCCTAAGGGGCTGGCAAGGAACGCCATGTAATGTCCCGTAGGTAGGCTGGATCGCCATGTAATGTGGGCCGTTTGTGCAGCCACATTGTTGTGCAGGTTCGAGGCTGGGCGAAGAATCAAATGATACACGTACGAAGTTTGGTTTACATACTATAATTAATTAACACTTAAAAAATGGATAACAGTAGTATTTACAAAGATATATACATTATAATTATATCAACTTAGACAGGGTAGAAAGGGGGTACTATGATGTATCCACAGTTCGTACCACTGACTGGTTGTGACTATCCCTCTAACTTAATCTATCACCTTTATATACCAAAGAAGATCCTTGTGTCACTTACAAGTTGCTTCTAGAAACAAGTGTATAACCCTGATGCATAGCCTTGCGTACGTAACAAATACGGAGTAAGGCCGTGTTTGTATAATACATTAATGTTTTGTATTAAAGCCGAGGCTATCGCCTTGCCAAAGTGTTACACATACACATGACCGTGTATTGAGTTATTACAATATCATTAAAAACAAACGGAAGACAATTAATGTAGACAACGGTCCGAATGCATATAGTTGTTTTTCATTCTTAGAAAAGAGGTAGAAAGGTTGAAGGCGTGCGAAGAGAGAATAAACACATGTGGTTACCGTTTTCTTAAGAGAGGTAAGTTGCCGGAATTTTTAGTCGATATATTGTTACTTTAAAGTCAGTGTATACGTGGACGCCGTGTAAAGTTATTGCGTTACTATATAATAATAATAATAAACTTTATTCCGTATTACATCATACATGTATGGAAAATGTCAAGAAACATTAAAAAATGGTAAAAATAGTTAAATTAACATTCACATTAACATTAATAATTGTTGACATATAAAACAAAAGTCTACATTAAATTACACTGCAAGTCATCGCACTATGATCAAAATACATGTTCCAGAAAGTCTTGTATACTGTAAAATGCTTGTGATGTTAGCAGGCGGCACAAAACTTGTTTAAATTTTGTCTTTTTTTCAATTTTTATAGCAATTGGCAAATGATTATATATTCGCGTCGCTTCTGTTACTACACTCTTACTTATTAGAGATTTGCTAGTTTGGGGAGGCACTATATACGGGTTTCAACACCTCTTGTGTCATACTGATGAGTGAGTTCTTAGTTTGCAAATAGGTCATAGTTTGCTTTTACGAATAACGCGCACTCAAGTATATAAAGACATGGCAAGGTAAGTATGCTGTTCCCTATAAATACCGGTCTACATGTGTCTCTTCGTCTTAGTCCAAAAACAGTCCAATGCACATCTTTTGCAGAATGAAAATTCTCGAGACGTCCACAGACGTACCTCAATATGTTTTATAGTGCCCCATGTGCGACACTTTGATTAGTGGTTTTACCTAGTGATGATGACAACTTAGTTGTCGAAATACGTATTTAGGATACGATTATTAATTGTGGTAAGGGTTTATATACCTTTTTTGAGTTTTTACTTAACTATAGTCTCCTAAGAAAGACTTTTTATTGAATTCAATGCTTACAAGCTCATTGCAGTAATGATTTCTTCCTGTGATTGAAGACGTGATTTGGTTTATGCGTGTTACAATCAAAGTCTGGCTAGGTGGAAAGTTAACAAACGCGGATGAGGTTGCCTAATTTTTTCCGCGGCGATATGAAATTGTTTTTGATGAATGCAGCTATTTCCTTATAGCAATTTTAGATCTACTGACACCTTCCACCAAGGTTATCTTTTGTCGTAAGGTGATCCCTTTTTTTTCACTAGTCAGTGATTACTAAAGACGGCAGACTATGTGCCCACACTGTCAAATTTAATAATATTTAATAATATAATTTTTAACAGTCTATTAGATAAAAACGTAGATTTTACAAAATTAGGGCATCAATTGTACAGATACAAAGAGCACTTTAACTATGCAAATATAACATCTCTCAACGTCGAACAATCCTTCTCAGTATATAAACATATATATACGTCGCTACGTACGAACCTTTCCGAGACTAATACAGAAACATATATTATGGTGCAGTTTTTTCATCGCGCACATCCGCATTTTTTTGCAAAAATGTAAACATGTTGTTAAGTTATTTATGTTTTTTCTTAACGTTTTGTATAGGGATTCGATATATTTATTTTTAAAAAATTTAACCGTGTATTATTAAATTTGACAGTGTGGGCACATAGTCTGCCGTCTTTAGTGATTACATAGCATTTGCATGGTCAAGAAAAGCTGAAATTTCGTGACTTTATAAAAGGCGAAGCACCAGTCCAGAAAATACTTCAGAAGCGTATTAAAGCGTCTTACGTACCTGAGCAGATTTCAAACGATCTACAACCAGCATAGTAATTTTATTTAGTGCTACATCCACGAGATTGACTAAGTTCTCATTGTTTCTCGGTGAAGATGGCATCTCACAAAAGATGTTAAGATACTTCTTAAAGGAAACTATTCTCTCCAAGGTCGCACCAAAATAATCTGGCATAGCACAATATTCATTGATATTTACAATATTTTTAAAACCTGGTTATTTCTCAAGGAGAAACTACGCTGTTAATATGAACTCCGTCAAAATCTCTTGTTTAACTGCCTTAAAGGTAAAACCCCGAATTTCTGCTGGAAGCCCTCAACATAAATAAAGTTTTTAATTGCATCTGGCATTGATTAGTGTTAATGTTTCCAATTCTTCTTTTTAAACTGCATTTCCCTTATAAAATAATGTAATTCCCTTACACATTTTTTCCACTCATCTTTGAGTTTCACATAAAACTAATATTTTTTTTAGTAATCATTTTTTGTTGTAGCAATATTTATGCTTTTATGGCTTTTATTAAAAATGAGTGAAAGAATTTCGTTCGATAAGTTAACTAGGGTTATAATTAGAAATCATCGTCAGAAATAAGTATAGTTTAAATAGAAAAGAAAAATTACGATGGGTCCTATAAATATAAAAAAGAAGGAAATGTAAAATGTATCAATGTAGAAAGGGTTCTTAAATAAAATCAGAAAATGTATTTTTCTTATACAGTTGACTCTCTCTATATCGAATTCTCATGTAGTATTCCAATTTGTTCAAATTAGGGAGAGCTTGAATTACAGGAAGTGAGGCAAAAAATTATATATGTATTAATTTGTAATATGTATGTATAATAGAAAGAAAAAGCAGAGTCTTATAACATACACTTCAAATACAGTTATATATATATGTAATGATAAAAGAATTAATTATTTAGGTTTAAAAAACTCCGAAATTATCATTTGTTTCAAAACTGTGCAATAGATTTGATGTTCAAAGTATGCTTCTACAAGTTTGTGAAACGGTTTCGGAGACATTTTCATTCGTTTCTAGAGTTGAATGTAAAACACTCGGTTCTCTTTGGATATCTGTTTCATGGGGATCATCCATGACTTTTTCTTCCGAACTGCCCGAATCCAGATTTTAAGTTACACTTGTAACGCTAGTAGGAGTATCGCTAACTATCACTTTATCGTCAATACGAATATAATCCTGGAAATATTCTCTTTCCACCTCCATACCAAATTCCAAAAGTCTATTCCATGAATGTTCTAATTCATCACATTCCTTTACAATATTTGTTTTTAGTTCTGATAAGGGTAGTAAATCTTCATCGTTCCAACATGAATTTCGTCCAAGCGTAGCTTTTCGGAAACAACTTTTTATAGTATCCTCTGTTACATATGCCCAACCCTTCAATGTAATCCGTATGCAATCTAACAGATTTATTTTAGGAAGTCTGTTATTTTCTTCAAATATGTATATAATGCGCAACAAAATATTTTTTTTCTGTAAAAAAACTTTTTACAATACCCATGTCCATGGACTGTACAACGGAAGTTGTGTTTGCTGGAAAATATTGAAGGGTTATAAATTTTAATTGTGTCTGTATGTCTTTTGGAAGACTAGTACAATTATCCAAAAACAAAATTTTGCGATTCTGGCTTCGGAATTTTGTATCTAGATTTAGCAACAATTTCTCAAAAAGTTGTGCAGTAGTCCCGGCTTTCTTATTGCTGTAATAATCAAGGGATCTAACTCCTCTGAAACAACGTGGATTAGCACTTTTGCCAATTAAAACAACTTTTAATTTCTCCGTGCCTGACATGTTAGCTCCAAGCAATACTATGACCCGATCTTTGCTGTGTTTTCCTCCAAAATATTTCTGATTTTTGAAACTTAAAGTCTTGTTTGGGAGGCACTTAAAAAAATAATCCAACATCATCTGCATTAAATATGTTGTCAGAACTGTAGGAATCAATCTTTTGCTCAATCCAATTTTCGGTTTGTACATTACTAACCGATGCAGATTCATAAGGCTTTGCCAACAATATTATATCTAATTTTAAATTTACTCAACCAACCTTCACTTGCATTAAAATCTTTGTGTCCCAGTGCATCGGCATAGTAGGCCGGCTTTTTCTTTAATCAAAGGACCGGGTAATGGCAAAATTTGTGCTAAACCAAGTAAATAGAGCCTCGAATGTACAACGGCGAACCCGCTTCACTTTGTCACTACTTTCTAGATTCTTAAAATGTTCAAGAATTTTGTTTCTATTCTTCCAAATTGTGGAGACGGTGCTTCGAGGAACTCCGTATTCTACAGACACGTAATTTTTCTCGACGCCCTTCGCAATATCGTCTATTAATTCCCGTTTTTTCACTAAGGTAAGCGTGTTATATACTGTTTTCGGCATTGTTGTTAAAAACAGTGAAAACACTATTCAATATTTTATTATGCTTGTGAGAATATTTAACAGCCTAAAACTGAGTACGATAGCAACCAACGAAACAAAACTGAATATGTATTGCGTAAAATATCGCAGGAATTTGAAACGAGACACCTACACTAACAAAAAATATTATCAAGTAAAATGAGCGGTACAAAGAAACATTATTTTTAGGCGAATTACTGATGTTCGATTTAGAGAGAGGAAAACTGCCTTAAAATTTTCATGAAATGTCTAAATTTTTGATTCGATTAAAGGACAGTTCGAATTAAAGAATTCGAATTAGAGAATGGCATTTACAAATGAATTGCCATTCAGTTAGACATACAATATTACGAATTCGGTTTAGCTAAAAATTCAAATTAAAGAGAGGTTGATTTAGGAAGAATCGACTGTATATAATGTATATCTATGTATATGTACATAATTACGTGAATGCTGCAATGAATGTAGTCACGCACCAACGCTAAAAGCATAGTGCAGCTACTAATAAGTCTGCATGCATGCTCAAATATTAATTATGTGGTGTGGCTATAAAATAACAAGACTGATGCTGTAAAACTTCTCATCTTAAATTTATACAATATTTTATTATTATCCCTTCAATATACACCCCTCAGATGTTTTATCGTAGATCGCGTGAATTAGTTTTGATAAGAAAAATAATATGAACCGTTTGTGACACATTTATTCTTACGTTGTTGATTACTGTTAATACAGTTAATACAGTAAAGTATCTTACATGTTTCCAACCTACATATACTCGTATTAGTAAAATTGAACTCAATATTCAAATATAACAACACCCTTCTCTATTTCTACACCATTCTATTCGAATTTTCCATTGTGCAAAACCTTACTGGAAGTCTTCTTCTGTGAACTCGTTCATGACGCGTGCCACTTTTTCTTTCACAGCTTCAACGGTCTGCAGATTTAAGTTTGGAGAACAGATAAAAGTCACATGGCGCCAGGTCAGGCGAATAAGGCGGATGGTCTAATATTGGGATGTTATACTTGGCTAAAAACGTATTGACAGCCAATGCAGTATGCAGAATTTTCGGCACTTTTCGCACACACTTTTTGCATATTTAAATTCTTATGTAAAATTTGCCTCATCGTCAATTTCTACAGTTTCAGCAATCACACCAATAGTTAACCGACGGTCAGATCGCATCAGATTACCGATTTTTCCATTTCGTTTTTGACGTGGAAGAGCATCTCGAACGTGCGTCACCTTGAACGTCTTCTCGGCCATCTTGGAAACGCTTAAACCACCCAAATACCCGCGCATGTGATAAACATTCATTGCCATATACTTCTTTTAATAAAAGATAAGTCTCAGTAACGGTTTTTCCATTTTTCATATACTCTAGGCACGATAAGTTCCAATGCACGTCATCAAGAAATCGTGACGTCAGGTATTACACCGTTGCGAAATCCACTGACATCTCGCGTTCAAACCTAACCTAGCATACTAATGTAACCTATATAACTTCTATTATTATATATACTTTACTTATTATGGTATATCAGATTAGCAGTACAGAATTTAGTAAGAAACATCTGACAATATGTAAAAATGTTCGATTAGACTACAAAAATTAAATATATCTCGGAAGGAAAGTTAGGTTTTATTAATAATCGTCGTAGGAGATACATGTTGAAACTTCATTATATCAAATAGAAAACGCAATGTTGATTAGTTTCAAAAAATATATTGTATTGTACACACACTACATATATGTTTCACAACACTGTGGCTTCATCAGGTGGATGAATATATATATATATATATATATATATATATATATATATATATTGTTAACTTACATTTAGTACCTATTTATATAAATACAAATATGAAAGTGAAAAACAAACAAAAATTCTAATCTGAGAGGGGGGGTGGACCTATTGTAGTTTTAAGTTGAGTATAAAAATTATCAGCTTATCAATCAATGCTTTATAGATTAATTAATGTTCTCATGAATAAACAAAACTATGATTTAGAGTTAAATAGAATATATGATACAGCGATAAATAATGGTTTTACGATAGAGTTAATGAATAACATGTTAGCCAAACTACAGCAGTTAAACCCCGATCCCTAATTTATCCCCGCGTAAAAGACAATCGAAGCTATAATTATACATCATTCCATTACTTACATAGGTAAAATTTCAAAAAATATAGCAAACATAATCAAAACAAGTGAGAACGAGACCATTTCGTTTAAAACAAACAATTCCTTACAAAAAGCAATAACAAACAATAAAGATAAAACAGACAGTAGATCAAACTCAGAGGTGTCTAAGTTGACATGTGAAGACTGTAAAAATGTGTATATAGGCCAGACAGGAAGAACCTTCCAAACTAGAATAGCAGAACACGAAAGAAGCTACAGGGATAAGAAGACAGATTCAACTTTTGCTAATCACTGTTTCGATTATTATAATCACAAATTCAATTCCAATTTCAAAACATTACATGTAGTAGACAAAAGTAAAAAACTTAATGTCAGAAACTTTAGAAATTAATAAATTTCATGATTTAGGCATAATTTTAAATGACCAGGTACAGGTAAATCATTCTCCCCTACTCAACTTAAAATTACAATAGGTCCACCCCCTCTCAGATTAGAATTTTTGTTTGTTTTTCACTTTTATATTTGTATTTATATAAATAGGTACTAAATGTAAGTTAACAATATATATTCATCCACCTGATGAAGCCACAGTGTTGTGAAACATATATGTAGTCTGTGTACTGTACAATACAATATATTTTTTGAAACTAAACAACATTGCGTTTTCTATTTGATATTAGGTTTTATTTGTAATATTTTAATACTTTGATACTCTACGAACTGTCAACATTCCAAAACGGCCGAACTAATGACAACCGGCATCCTCGCGTTCATCTAATTTCTTTCCGAATAGCCAATAACAGCAACGTAAAGTACTGCAATATCGGAAATGTAATAATTAAGTAATTCATTCTTTTTTTTACATTTTTAACTTTGATATAACAACCGTTTCTATAAAAAAAACAAATGTTGCATTATTCATTGAAATTTAATTTATTTGTGTGGTCGCATTGCATATTTATGATTTCACTTAATTATATGTTTGACTTCACGTCAATGACGTGCATTGGAACTTATCGTGCCTCGACTATAATGAAATTTCACGACATTCATTGCTCTACAATGCTTATCATTTTTCCGGCAAAACAAAAAAATTGATCTTATATAAACGGGGGCCACGACCAGACTATTACGTCTACAGACACGGGAGGGCCGGCAATCTAAAGAGAAAGGTTCACACTACACAGCTATCGGGCATAAGACTTTGGTGCGTTCGTAGTTCGTTTGTAGTAGCATCTGTCTTGTTATTTTGTAGCTACACCTCGTATATACTCCATTTAATATATTTTATATGGCTTCAGAACTTAAATGTAATTATATAGAAAGCGCTGAAACCGAGCTTGTCCCACATCAACACATAGTTTTATGAAATTTTTTATTTTGAAATTGGTTGGGTAAAACCGCAAAATTTAAATAATTCGAACCGTTCTAACATTAGATTATTACTTTTTTTCATGTGAAATTGAGCCATTTTTGAAAAATATATATAGCCCGTTTTAAATTTAAATAAAAGTACAAAGCTTGAAGAGATACGATATTTATGTAGTGAGCTTCACAACATTTATCAGCATTTCTTGAAACTATACCCGTGGCATTGACCAGTAGAATTTAATAATTAGAATTAAATAAGTATGACTTCACTTCTCTAAACCAAAGAAGTAAAGATAAAATAAAACTCGTTAACTTTTCTCCGCTTCAACAAATTAGTTTTCTGGTACCGAAGTATTCCTTCTAAGGAAAATAGTTTTCTTTTTTATTCTCGTTATGTATCTGGTATCATTTTTATTTTTCGTTAATTTAATGATTTTCCTTTAATTCTATACGGTGGTCTATGCATTTGATGAGTTTTGTATAATAATTTAAGATTTTAATTGCTTTTTGTGAAACTATCCTGTATTGATTACTTAGTTTTGTGCTATAATTGAATTGTATTAATGCTGTGGGATAAACAAATATTATTATTATTATTATTATTCTATCAATAACAAATTTTCAAAATACATTTTAAGAACGAGAAGTATTCATGAATTCTTTAAAAAATATTTACAAAAGGAGCTATTCAATTGATTACTTTTATTTTCCATAACAATATTACATTTGAACGTGATAACCGGCGATAAACGAGAGTTGTTCTGAAAGTTACAAGAAACTACATGATTTTCAAAATTATCCCCTTTAGCTAAAATACACGTGTTCATTCTTTGGAGCCACTTCTCGAAATAAGTTGAAAACTCTTCCTTTAGCAAGTCAACAAAATGACGCTTAAATTCAACAAACACCGCATTGGGATCGGAAAAATCGCCATGCATCAAACATTTAATTAAGAGTAATTATGGAAATCACCGGAGAGAAGATCTGACAGATGTTTGTGTAAAATGATATCATCTGTGAATAATTCAGTGCCTAATTCTTGAATCTCTCAATTGGTGATATTACGATTTCTCTAAATCAACTTTTCTGGGGCGATAATATTTTCAGCACTGCAGGTCGTCTAAATCTTGATACATCGAATGTCTTGCACGTAAAAATCCACAAAACCAGTACGTAACTGTGGTGAATGAAGTAGCTGATCCAAATTTTAATGGCTTTGATTGTCTGATAAACCTCGTTTAAAATGGGAGAAGATAAATTTACATATTGCTTATTGAAAAATATACGACTTACATCAAAAGAAAGTATGTATCGCTATATACTTTAACTTGAATCTTGCAAAAGTCGACTGACACAGGCATTTTTATTTTTATCCGGATCCATAATAGCCTACTACTAAAAAATTTTCAGAACATCTCTTCTACCTACGAGAAAATTATAATCGTCGAATGTCTAATACAGTCACGTCTAACCTGTTTAGCAGTTCAAACTTATGCAAGTATAAAGAGCACATTATTTCTAAAAATATACAAATAGAACTAAGCTAAATAATGTGTTAGTTATTTGTGATTGTTACCCGGTTCCACCAATGTACATTATAAAACATCCTTTTCAAAAAGCTTTATAATAGTTATAAGCTACTTCCTAAGATATTAACAAAAAAGGTTTGTACTAAATAAAAACCTGTACTTTTATTTAAAGTTTGAACGCGTTACAACCTTTTTTTATGAAAAATCTACTCGACATACTGATGTACAAAAACTACGGCTCAAACAAAAATAAATCGAAAAACTATTGCCAATATTTTGCTCCTTTAGCGTGTAACAGCATAATTATGTAATCTTTGCATTTCAGTTCATTGCCTAAATTTGTGATTAGATGCATTGTCATTTGCTATGTTTAGTGATTCTTAGTACGCAAAATCATGATCATCATATATCATCAATTTTCGTACATTATGTTCGTTTTTCATCATTTGATTTCGTCTTGGTACGATATTTTGTATTTGTTACTATGTTGGTTTCCTTAATTCAAATAATATGTGTACAGTAATCGTGCAAATATCTAAAAAAAAAGAAACTGTGTTGTTG
Organism: Melolontha melolontha; assembly: GCA_935421215.2. Classification (NCBI taxonomy): domain Eukaryota; kingdom Metazoa; phylum Arthropoda; class Insecta; order Coleoptera; family Scarabaeidae; genus Melolontha; species Melolontha melolontha. The sequence continues at coordinate 119,842,429 of OW285239.1, read as the reverse complement.
GGAAGAAATTTAAATATGACTGCTTAATTGTGACAATTGTTTGTATAGAAAAAGAAAGAATAACTTAATAATTACTCATTTTTTAAAAACTGTTTTATTTTATATACAAAGTCAACCAAAAAAGTACAAATATGTTAAATTTACAATTTTTCCATAACACGCAATACATTTCTATTAAGAATTACTTAGTATTGACGTCATAAACAAATTCTGATGTGTATTTTTATGTAATAAACAATAAAGTTATTCTTTTCATAGAACAATTCAATTATTTCACCATTCAATGTTCGTGCATCTTAACCTTTTTCTTTTCTTAGGTATTAGGTACCCTTGTAGTAATCAGTTACACAACGCCGATTTTCGTAGCTGTAATTGTACCAATCGCCATTGTGTACTATTTCATTCAAAGATTCTATGTAGCCACCTCAAGACAACTTAAACGATTAGAGTCTGTTTCGCGATCACCAATTTATTCCCATTTCGGAGAAACCGTCACCGGAGCACAGGTCATCAGGGCCTTCGATGAACAGAACAGGTTCATCAGGGAATCAGAAAGCAAGGTCGACTTCAATCAAGTGTGTTACTATCCAAGCATCATGGCTAACAGATGGTTGGCTGTTAGATTGGAGATGGTCGGAAACTTAATTATTTTATTCTCTGCATTGTTTGCTGTGCTGAGCAAAAATCAAAGTTCGGGCAATGTTGGATTGTCTGTCAGCTACGCATTACAGGTAATATATAATAGAGTTGTCAGATTTTCCCCACATTGCAAAATCCTACTCGGTATAAGTTAATATACAGGGTGAGTTTTTTTGAATGTTTAGCATTGGGATCTCAGAAACTACTGGAGATAGAAAAACGCTTAAATGGGGAAAGATGCGCAGTTTTACGAGTTTGATTTAAAACTGCTTTTGTTTCTCCGATAACTTTCATGGCTTGTTAGATATTCAAAGAAAACTAAATTTTACGATTTTCTTTAAACATGCTTAGCATCGTTAATAGTAATTTTAGAGAAAAAGTGTTCAGACAAAAGTTTTAGATAATTTTACGCCAAATAAAACTATGTAGCTATTTTTTTTTTCGTTCACCATTATCGAATTATGACACAAACTTGTGTTTTTTTAAATGGAAACCATAGTTGGTTTTGACATCATTAAAAAGGTTATTTTTTGCTTATTACAATGATATAAGGTTTGATATGGTTATTTTAAAAAATAAAGAGGATATAGACATTTTTATGGTTTTTATGGAAAACAATTGAATTTCGAACTGATAAAATACAAACCAAACGAAAACTTATTTTGAAATCTTATGTAGTAATAAAATGAAAACTATAAGAACTTTTATTAAGGGCACACAACATTATTAATGTTCAAAGATACCTCCATTATTATTAATACACAAATTGCATCTCTTCACAACAGAATTTGTAGCATTGCGGACTTTACGCCTATCGATGTTATTAAAAGCAACTAAGACAGCTTCTCTTAAATCGTCGATTGTTTCATATGTTCTTTTGTATACTGTGTCCTTTAGTACATCCCACAAGAAAAAATCCAAAACTGATAAATTAGGGGATCTAGCCGGCCATTCAATGGGTGCATTTCGTCCTATCCATTGATTAGGGAAGTTCAAATTTAAATAATTTCTAACATTCAGTTGATTGTGCGGAGGCGCTCCGTCATGTTGAAACCATTGCAGCATTGCTCGGGTTCTTAAATTTAAATTATCTAACATTTCCTCGAAATCTTTGCTCGATTGCCAGTTAGTGATCCATCAAAAATAAAAGGAGGAAGAACAGTTGATCCTATAACACCACACCAAACATTAAACCCAAATTTAATTTGTGGTCTCCTATGTTCAACGTGAAGTGGATTTGTTTGAGACCATATGTGCTCATTGTGCCTATTAAACATTCCACAATTTGTGAAACGAGATTCATCAGTCCATAATATTTTCATTGAAAAGTGTGGATCGTTTTGACACTGATCTTTAAACCATCTACAAAAAGCTATTCGTCTGATGTTATCACCTTCATGTAAAGTTTGTGATACTGATAATTTGTAGGGACGAAATTTATGCTTCTTCAACACTCTGACAATAGTGCGTTGAGAGGAGCCCATTTCTGTTGAAATTTGTCGGGTCGATGTAGATGGATTCTGAGCGACACTTGCTAATATGTTTATTTCTCTATCTTCATCCGTCCCTTTTTTTGATTTTGGTTTAACGAACGAACCATAATCTGCTAAATTATTCCATAATCTCTTAAAAGTAGGTAGCGACGGCTGACGTCAATCAAAATAATTTTCAAAATAAACTTCAGCAGCTCTAGTAGAATTTTTCTGGCACTGAATGTAACATTCCACCATATCACGCTTTTCTACGTTAGAAAATTCCATAGCCAATGCAAACTTATGATTAACGGCCGTTTGCACCGCTTATAGTTAAGTTACAATTAAATTAATTAATAGTTAATTGTCAATGTTTGACAATTAACTTGACTTAAAAGTAAAAATTAACAGCTCTCACTTCTGTGACTCAACGTGAAAGCAATGTTAGTATATTTATCTCGACTGCTCCAACGAACTCTATTGTAACTCAGATTTTTCGTTTTTTGAATTACAAAACACCAAACATTTTTTTTTTTAAGTTTTTATCCTATAAAGTGAACAATCATAGAAATGTCTATATCCTCTTTATTTTTTAAAATAACCATATCAAACCTTATATCATTGTAATAAGCAAAAAATAAGCTTTTTAATGATGTCAAAACCAACTATGGTTTCCATTTAAAAAAACACAAGTTTGTGTCATAACTCGATAATAGTGAACGAAAAAAAATATTAGCTACATAGTTTTATTTGGCGTAAAATTATCTAAAACTTCTGTCTGAACACTTTTTCTCTAAAATTACTATTAACGATGCTAAGCATGTTTAAAGAAAATCGTAAAATTTAGTTTTCTTTGAATATCTAATAAGCCATGAAAGTTATCGGAGAAACAAAAGCAGTTTTAAATCAAACTCGTAAAACTGCGCATCTTTCCCCATTTAAGCGTTTTTCTATCTCCAGTAGTTTCTGAGATCCCAATGCCTAAACATTCAAAAAAACTCACCCTGTATATGTACGAACGTTTTCAAAACATATCGGTGTTTTATAAAGAACACGTGTTCGTATAAAATTACAACTCAGCATTTTTGTTAAAATATTTAAGTATTAATAAAGAAATTACTTATTGTAAGAGATTTTTACGAAAAGTTTTTTTTACCCATTTACAAAAGAAAGATTGCAAAGTTGAAGATAAGCTGGTTCATTGTATGCATTGTGTTAGATCGTGTATACCGGCCAGATCTTTATATTTTATTTAAGCGTAGATCTCGACGCGCGGCGGTTGAACTTGTGATGTTATAAACACATATATCAATACGCGATGTATATTGAACACGTTTGTACATATTAACTTGTACTGAGTACTGAGTAGGACTAAATAACAAGTCTATATATATTTTAAATCTTAATGAATTTATTACTATTAAGTGACAGTATAATTTAAAACCATCAACATTTGACGAAAATGTTAAGAGGTCTATAAGAGAATTGATTATGTTGTATGGAAGAATCGGTCTTTGTATTTTCATTAAAATTAAAGAGTCACTGATAAATATTTGAAGATTCTGGACGTTACTCATATAACTCTAATTTTGCTACTAACGATTTTGACTTAGTTAACATTTGTCAATCGTTATTTTCCGAGTCAACAAATTTCAAAGAATAACTGGGTAAGAAAAGAAGTCATTATTTGGTTCTAACGACAGCCGAAAAATGGTATGTTGTCGATTTTTAGAAATTTGTAGAAACATCAAAACGTTTAGCTTAATCTCTATATCAATGCGTTACTTACTACAAATGAAACAGACATGCAATATACACGTCTGTAACTGTACACATGGACATACACCTCGTATTTTCCAACACTTATTGCCTGATACAATCACCACCTGATATGACAAAATTCTATACCTTAAGAGGCGATCCTTTAAGCTTTACTTCACTGGCCTAACTGATGAAGTCTGATAGTAGATGACAGAAACACGTCTCTTAGGCAGAAGTAAATGTTGGAAAATACGAGGTGTATGTCCATATGTACAGTTACAGACGTGTATATTGCATGTCTGTTTCATTTGTAACAAATGCGTAATACATTCACACATCACACATTTTTATCATGAATTTCTATATTACTTACCTTTGCAAAATTTATTATTCGAAATAAGTTTTACTATATTAGTAAAACACAGATTTCCAAAGAAATTAAATTATTCTTTACCAATCCTTTTAGATCACTCAAACATTGAATTGGCTAGTTAGAATGACATCTGATGTTGAAACTAATATTGTCGCAGTAGAACGTATAAAGGAATATGGAGAAACTGAACAAGAAGCACCTTGGGATATACCCAGCACAAAACCCAAGGACGATTGGCCGGATAACGGAAAGGTCGAATTCAAGAACTACGCCGTCAGATACAGAAAAGGATTGGATCTTGTACTTAAAGGCGTTGATTTCTCGGTGAGGGGCGGTGAAAAAGTTGGCATAGTAGGAAGAACCGGAGCTGGTAAATCAAGTTTAACTTTAGCTTTGTTCAGGTAAATTTTAAGTTAATATATTTTCGAAAAAATATTTTATCAATATCCTTCCAATAGGATCATAGAATCAGCGCAAGGCGAAATCCTCATAGATGATATTAAAATCGCAGATTTGGGCTTGCACGCACTTCGATCAAAATTAACTATAATTCCGCAAGATGCCGTTTTATTTTCGGGACCTTTGAGAATGAATTTGGATCCGTTTGATAAACACAATGATAGTGATGTCTGGGCAGCACTGGATCATGCCCACTTGAAGTCATTCGTGGAAGGTAATAATAAAAATATCGCTTTATAATGTATAACTGATAAAATACAAATATAAGATTTTACATACCGTGCGATTTTTGGGACACCCATAACTACCAAATACAGCCGAATGTACACTACTCAACAATTGAAGTGGATAATGTAATATTTTCTAAAATTTTACTATTTAAATGATGCTACAGATGTACAGTTTGCAGTTTCTTTATTATGACATTATAATATCAAGTTTTCAAACACAACATTGATAAAAGTAACAAGAACAATAAAATTTCTCAAATTTGCCAAAAAAGAACGAAAGTAATAAACTAGCAATGGCTGTCGACTGTTGAAAACTAATTTTAGTATCTTGTTGGACCACCTCTGCCTCGCCTTAGTACCCTTACTCTAGTAGGCATACTTCTTATTAAATTATCGATGAAGGACTGAGGTATGTTACGCCAAATACGACGCAAAGCAGTAGCTAGTTGTTCTAATGTCAGGGGCGCCTGTGCGAATAAGTTGATTTGTCTTGACATCTCTGCTCAGACGTATTCGATGCAGTTCATGTCTGGTGAACAGGCTGAGCAATCTATTCTCTCAATACCATGGAGTTATATCCGTTCATTTACAATCGTAGCACTGCGAGGGCGAGTAGTGTCATCAATTAGAACGAATCTTCCACCAATTGCACCAGATGCACAAATGGGACAATGATTGGCTCTACAACCATGTCGCGAAACCTTGCGGATGTCATTGATGCATTTATTAATACCAATAAGTCAGTGCGCTCACTCAAACATATTCCACCCCAGACATAAAACAGATCCTCCGCCGAAAGAAGTTGGGACCATAAGATTTTCATTGTATCGCTATCGTCTTTCTCTCCAGACCAACATTCGCTCATCAGCAGTATACAGTAGAAATCTCGACTCATCGGTAGAGCAGACCAATTTCCGTGCGCGCCATGAGCGCCGGTATGGAAGTGTAATTCGTAATATATTAGAATATGCGATAGATAGGAACGCAACATGAGCTTGTTACCGATATAAGTATAGAAGTAGAGACATTTATTCTATCAGAAATTATTATAATTATTATAATTGCAATACAATCATCCTCACATCGGCGCATATGGCGCGCACGGAAATTGGTCTACTCTACTAATCGGTGAAAAGACAACTCTCCAGCGTATCAGATTCCAGTCACTGTGTTCAATCGCCCAATGATTTCTGCGTGCACGTTGCTCTCTGGTCACCTGGAGATGTGTAGCACGTCTTCTTGCCCTTAAACACTGTTAATCCTTGATGCCGTATATATCGAGTTTCTTCTTGCAGTGAGTACCATTAAATAGTCTTCAGCAGGAGTTGTAGCCCGTTCTCGCCCTCCATCATGCGGACTCAGTTGATATGTACCTATTCCATGCACGACTTATGACACTTTGTAAAACATTTAATTGTTCGGCAACTTCTTGCTGTGATAAGCCTGTATTTACCTAATGTACTAATTGATCGAATTGTACGGTTTCTAACCGTCTTAAAGGCATTGTAGGCTCTCACGTGATGTTTCCCTATTGCTATGAAACTAACACGAGTACGTTTATTTTTGCTAACAATCGCTCATTGATATCCCGTTTATCAACAGCCTATTCATACAAGCACAGAAACGTTGACAAGCATAGGAGTAAACAAAAAAATTTTCGCTAAGCATTATAGCAATTCATGTTCAAGAACATATGCAGTAAAATTATCCTCACAGTACATTTTTGAAATTATTATGATATCTACATCAATTGTTGAGCAATCTATATGGATAATGCTTTTAAAGTCCATAGTAGACATGGCCGCAATATGCATATAACTAAATTGAAAGAATAATATTCATAATGGCTTAGAATGGTTGTCAATTGAATGTTTTTTTTTTTTATATTTTAGGTTTACCAGCGGGTCTAAACCACGAGGTAGCGGAAGGCGGTGAAAATCTTTCTGTCGGTCAGCGACAACTAATTTGTCTAAGTAGAGCATTACTACGCAAAACAAAAGTACTAATTTTGGATGAAGCTACGGCCGCCGTCGATCTAGAAACCGACGAGTTAATTCAGAAAACTATTAGGACGGAATTCAAAGATTGCACAGTACTTACAATAGCGCACAGGCTCAACACTATAATGGACTCGGATAGAGTCATAGTTTTAGATAAAGGGAAGATAGTTGAATTCAATAGTCCTGCAAATCTCTTAGCAGATAGGGGTACCATATTTCACAGTATGTGTAAAGATGCCGGTTTGGTGTAATCGACCTAGAATGATTTTTTGTTATTTTTTAAATCTTGTTAACAGCATATGGGGTTGTTATCTGTTTAACGAAGTTGACTGTTATTCACGTAAATATTTTTTATTTTTTGAAATTTATTAATTTATATAAACTGTATCAATTATAATTAATAAATTATAATTATTACTTTAGAACATATTCTCACGTATCGGTCAATTAGAAATACTTTTCAAAAATCAGTAACGTGGCGGAAAATATGAACTGAATTAATTAGCAGGTTCTTCCATTTTTACCATCAAGTTTAGAGTATAATTCATTTTACCGAATCAGTAATATTTAAGTGTGATATGATTACTTTTTACAACATTTCTTACAGAGTATATATTGTGAACCTACCTCTATTTTATCAATTCGCATCTTCCACTCAATCTAAAACTTTATATTATTTCCAAGCATCACTTCTTTTCCATTGCGATTTTTTTCTACACACATTTTCATACTTGTACTTCTATTAACAATTACAGCAATATAAAAAAGTATTAGGATATAATAAAGGAAAAAAAAGTTAAATATTAAGATCGGCTTATAAATTAGAAGTATCCTAGTTTTTATATTCCTGTATTGCATATAGTGGCAACTCGTGAGTTCAATAACAAGTGAAGCAATGTCGGCAAAATGCATCTCCCCCTCCCTTCTTAGAAAAATTAATCTGTATGTAATCAAGATTAAAAAAGAAATAAATAGTGATTACGGTTAAAACTTACCACTGGTGAAATTAAAGGTGGAACTATTTCTTGAACATAAATTCTTCTGTTCTTTAAGACGGCTAACTTATCAATGATGTCATCATAAAAAGGTTAGGTATCCAACATTCATTCAGCAGTTCTTTTTCAATTGAAATTTTCGACAAATTTGTAAGTCTGTCCTCTGCAGAGGTCCAAATATGTCTATTCTTTTTAAACACGAAAAGCTATGCTCTGCAGAAGCACTTGTAGAGTGAATAGTCAATATTACGGAAAAGAGCATCTTTAAAAACTTTTTGCTACTTTACTAACATCCAAATCTGACACAGGTTTTTCACTTCTCTAAAAGTCTTTTATCTTCTTCATGCCACAACGCAAAAGGTTTTTCCAGTAAAACACGCACGGTATCGTACAGTGGTAATGACATTTTACACGACAATGCAAAACGCTTAGAGATACACAACAGACACAGACCAAACGAGTGTCAGACGCAGACTGAACTTACATCATGCGATCCCCTCTCGCTTACGTACCTACGTGTTGTTGTCATGGCAACCGCATAAACAGCGGAATCAAGTTGCGGCCAATTGTGAGTTGATTCACTTCGTCGAGTTTATCGTTTTGCTTAAGGGAGGAGCGGTCCACACTCGTTTAAAATATGAAAATATTACAATATGAAAATATGAACATATTAATAATCATTTTTTATTGTAATATTATTGGTATAAATAATACTATTTTTCTTATATGAAGGAAATTAGTTTTAACTTATTTTCCGAGCGAAAAATTTAAGAAACATGGAATAAAATATTCCATAATTGAACTGAAATTTAAGGTGAATCACTGCATATTGTTCACATTTTCATAAGAATCATTAAATATTTTTGGTTTTCATTTTCTATTTAAATAAGGTATATCTTGTTTCATTTAATTCTAATTTGGTTGTCCATATGTTCTATTTTTATAGTTTTCCTTTCGTCTCATGTACAACCGCGGTCCAAAAAATAGAAACACCTACCTTGATCTAGAGGTTATTTTTTTATATTTTACCCGTTGTAATTATGATTTTCACGTCATGGTGACTTCAAAGAAAGTCGTAAAGTTAGTAGCGTTTCATTAAAGAAAAACCTTGCAAATCTATTAGATTTAATTAAAAGGTTTTTTTTAAATAATTAAACGTTTAACTATTAAGTTTAAAATAATTAAAATATGGAATCAGAAAAGAAACTAGGTATAAATTCAATATTTCAAACTTAAATAACATTAATATTTTGTGGGACCTCCATTTCTCTCTTAACAATTTGTATCCTGCTCATTGATAGTATCGAATGTCGAATATCATCGAGTTACAGCCACTATAGCTGTATCGCTATACATAATTCATTCCTATTTCTAGCTCGAAACTATCTAAAATTAATTTTTTTGACCAAGCTCGCCCATACGTTTTCGATTGAATTCAAATCGGGGCTTTTTGAAGGCCATTCTAATACATTGTCTCGAAACCAATCATTAACAATTCTAGATGTATGAACAGGACAATTGTCCTGTTGAAAAATAAAATTGTTTTCTGGAAATCTAACAGTTGGTAACATAACGTTTTGCAAAATATGTTAGACGATCTTCTATGTTGAAGGTAACATAACGTTTTGCAAAATATGTTAGACGATCTTCTATGTTGAAGCCAGCTCCCTTACCTTCTGCGCTTGTCGAGGCCCATACATTTACAGAGAAGCGCTCACTATTATTTAACCTGTAAATATATCTTTCCTCGAATCGTTGATTTCTTGGTATATGTACCTGTACTCTGCTATTATTACATGATTGGAATACCTTTTCGTCAGAGAAAACTACCTGGGTCCAGAATTCTTCATCTCTATTCAGGTATTGGAGAGCAAATGCGACTCTATTTTTTTTATTTTCTTCGGTTAAAGAAGGCTTTCTTGCAGCTGCCCTGTTGATTAAACCACCTGCTCTTATTCGTCTACGTGTAGTTCTAACCGACCCTGGAAAATTTGCTTCCCCGCTCGCTTCCAAAGCTGTAGAAAAAGCCACATCTTCTACAGATACCCTTGGACGTCTCGATCCAAACCGACGTTTAACATTATGTTGCTGTTCCCATTTTTTTAAATTTTAGATATCGGCTGCAACACGTCTTAACGACCAACCATCTACTTTTGATATTACCCTTATTTTTTCTATTTCACTTAAATATCTGGACATTTTCACGCTTATGAAATAAATGTCATTAATGTCACAATGACATCTATAATTATTTAGACTTAACCACGACACCTATGTTTTAATATCACGAAAAAGATATATGTATTTACAAAAATAAAATAATTATGTTTCCATTTTTTGTCTGCAATGGTATATAGCTTATGTTTCTCTTTATTCAAACCTCGTTTTATTTCTGATTTTTCATCAATCTTCCCACTTTCATTATAGATATCCTTTGTTTTTATTAAAATAAGTAAATAAAATCTGTAGCTAGCAATGCCTTAAAATTAATTATGTAGACACGTTTTGAAAGCATTCATGTAATGCCGGTGTTTCAACCGTCGCCTGATCATTCTCAAGTTCTCAATAGATAGATAACAACTCTCATGTGTGTAGAAACTTTTTAAATACCTTGATACATAAGCACAATCATATTTAATGTGTATTTGTTACGTTTTTCTTATTCTTTTACTAAGTATACATATCTATCATTCTATTTAATATTATAGAAGAAAACGAGTTTTTATTTTTTTACGTAGTCATATTTACATCACTAATATTACCAACAAACATATATATAGGTACTTATTTCATAATTAAGGATTTATTAATTTTTTTCTATTACATCTTTGTACTTATTTTTTACATTGTTTTTATTAAGAATTTTACTTAACATAAAAACTTGCCTTATACTTAAATGAAGAAATGTACTTTAATACTTTTATAAAGTGTCCTGAATGTAAAATATTTGTAAAAAAAATACTTAATAGCAGTGTATATACATGTTAACACTTTGTATATTACGAAATTTAGATTTCACAACACACTGGGTAATAAATAATCTATTACATAATGATGAAGTTGATAAACTTATACTATATATATGCGTATAATAAATTGTTCGTGTATCTTACCTGTGTATATTTGTTTTTTGTTGTTTTTTAATGAATCCAAACATTACTGTGAAACTTATGCCTTAATTTATTTAAATCAAGAATATAAAAGAAATGAATGCGTCAAAATGAATTTTGCATATTGTGTAATAAAAAAAATTATTGAGAATGTATTTTTTTCTTGCTAACACCCTAAACACTATTCATATAATATATTACGATACATTTGAAACTTTAGACCGAAACCTTAGTAATCCCTACTTTTTTCTACGCCACAAAAACTTCCATAGAATTTTTTAAAACTTTGTTAAAGGACTGACTGTGGAGTAAAGCGAAGATATTAGACGGCATGCATGAACGGCGAGTGAAGCTAGTTCGGATGTCTCCGGCTAGTCGAGACTATCACCAACATTTATCGGGCGTCTTGTGAAATTTACTATAACCGATTCACTTTAAGAATGCAGCGTTAGAAAAGATAGGCCCTGGTTTTACCACTTTCGACTGGTCAATTTTCGAGGCAGATTTACTCTATTTAAAATTTTGCATATTTGACATAGCTGTTTATATAGGTTAGATGAATTATCCCTGATAATTGTTGTCACTTGCCTAATGTCTATCTTACTTTTTCATTAGTATAACCTCGTATTTTTGTATATTTTGTTATTTCTCAGTGTTGTTCGTTGTATTTTATAATGGCAGACATGATCACTTGAAGGATCATCAAAAAATAATTCGGGAAAACACATTGGCAATAAACAGGCAAATGGCATATAATTTATATTTGCAACCAATTCTAAGTCAGCATCCGTTATATTGATTGCCAAGAAACATGGACAGTATGGAATGTTGTGAAGAAAATGGGCACTACAGATATCCCTCGTTCGCCTACTAAAAAACGTATACGTCAGACAACTTGCGATCATTCGAATGAAGGAGAGAGGTCAACTATCCGAAGACATGTACAGTCGGCGCCCAAAACATCGGGACAAGTTCTATCGTATACTATTGTTATGGTTTTCAGTATATGTATAGTATTAACTATATGTCAGTATTGTATGTTACACACTGTCAGTGTTTCTTAGAATTTATCATGGCGCATCACGCTAATGAAATAACGAGGGCAAGAATGCTTCATGGACTTCAAGATGGATGATTTACACGACAATTAGCCATTGCGTTTAACGTAGGCAAAGTACTATACATAGAATATTACAAAAGTGAAGATAGCAGCATATATTAAATAGACAATTAGTCTACGCCGGAGTATCATCAAACGCTTGTAAATTTTATAAGAACAAATTCGAGTTCGCAAGCAGTGCAGTAGAGGCAGTGAACGCTACCAGGAGGTAGCGTTAGAACTTCACAAAAAAGTTTAAAACCTAGTGAATTAAGAAATTATTCTGTTGCAAACAAACCATTCATAACAAAGCAAGCAGGCAACAGAGGTTGGAATTTGCAAACGAATGTATTAATAGAGATGCAATGTATAGACGTTATGATGAGAGATACGCGCATGAAGTACGCAGAATCGGTTTTTTTTTGGAGTCAGTATGTGGGCGTGGTTCAGTTCCATGGGTCCTGGAATTTGTTGGGATATTGAGGAGCGATTAACTGCAACAGATTACGTTTGACATTTTGGAAAATATAATGCTACCGGGGGTACAACAATTATATCGAGACTACTTTTCAACACGATAACTCTCCAATTCATCGTCCCAATGTGGTCCAGACTTGGTTATCAAATAATGATATTAGTGTTTCAAGATAGCCCTCCAGGAGTCCAGATCAAAACCATATTGAAAGTTTTTTGTTTTGTGTTTGATGTTATTGATAAAAAAAATGAATAAACATAATTATCATCCGAGGAATTGATGAATTGTAGCAAATGTAATATATTCTATGCCACAGAGATTGCTAAAAACGGAGCCATAACAAAATATTCAATGCTTTTTAAATTTGCCTATTAATAACTTATTTCTTGTTTGTGTTATAACTACGGCTGGGCGATACCGGCGTTTTCGGTATCGGGTACGGTACTTAGCGATGTATCGGGTCTGTGCACGGTATCGATTCTGAGTACTGGAATCGGTAAAGTATCGATAGGTATCGATACCTTGGAATCGATACCTAGAAATCAATATTCATAACGCGTTTTCTAGGTGTCGATTGTTTGATATCGGTTTCAAGAGATATAAAATTAATTTATCGATTCTACCATAACTACGGTATGAAATTTGCAATATTGTGATATTTTGTTTTTTAATAATTATAGATATGTCATAATAAGGATATTTGAGGCGCATAATAATAACATTCTTTTAAAATATATAATGCATACATACTTAAAAAGTTATTGCATCCTTCATGTACATTTAAAAAAATGCACAAAGGTAAGCTACACGATACATCGATACTTAGCGAGTACTGGAATCGGTAAAGTATAGATAGGTATCGATGCTTTGGAATCGATACCTCGCTACCTGATACATCGATACTTAGCGAGTACTGGAATCGGTAAAGTATCGATGCTTTGGAATCGATACCTTGGAATCGATACCTTGAATCGATACCTTGGAATCGATACCTTGATTCGATACCTAGGAATCAGTATTCATAACCCGTTTTCTAGGTGTCGATTGTTTGATATCGGTTTCACGAGATATAAAATTAATTTACCGATTCTACCATAACTACGGTATGAAATTTGCAATATTGTGATATTTTGTTTTTTTATTGTTTGTAATAATTAAAGTTATGTCATGATATGGAATTTGCTACGCATAATAACCAACGTCTTTTAAATATATATTATGCATACATACTTAAAAATTCTTTACTTAAAAAGTTACTTTTATATACATTTAAAAAACGCAGAAAGATAAAATAATATAGGCAAATATGCGTGCTATTAGAAAATTATACAAAATGCCTAAAATATTCATTTCAAAATAGAAACAAACCAAGCACGTTTTATACCTACTTGATAAGAATTCTTGACCCAACTTTTTTTACCTTATTATATTAATTAATACTACATATTTGTATTATATTTTGTTTATTTTAGTTCCAATTCACAGTCGTGTATTGTGCATTCTATAGAACAGGAATGTGTTTTATATTTATATGAATATGAATAGCACCTATATTTCTCTCAACACTGCTTTATAGAAATTAAGTGTCAACAAATTTTTGCTGTTCCCTAGTTTTGATTTATTATAATTCCTACCTTTATCCGTCGTCTAAAGTTTAATATAAGCACTTATATTTCATATCATTTTAAGCTTCATCACTTTGTTCTTATAACTTGTAATAAGTGGATACGTACGTACCAAAATGTCGAAAAAAAATAGTGTAGTTTGGAATTATGTACTTTGATAAAATTTACGACGTAATGTATGTAAAAAAGAATATAAGTATACTGGTAATACTACAAATATGCTAAAGCATATAAAATGTGTTCATCCTTTTACATATTTTAATATTATTGAAAAGAAAGACAAAAGAGACGGTGATAGTGAAGTTACTGACGTTGAAATATTGGCCTCCGAAAGGTAAAATTATAATTATACTAGCTGCAGACTTATGTATGTAGTTCTTTTTTAATCCTTGCATGAAAAATAAGAAAATTCTAAATTGTCATTTTGCGTAAAACAACAACTTATATACCTATGATGTACGCATACTCATTTAAAAAAATGCACAAAAGTAAGCTACCCGATACATGGCTACCCGATACATCGCTACCCGATGCATCGATACTTAGCGAGTACTGGAATCGCTAAAGTATCGATAGGTATCGATGCTTTGGAATCGATACCTCGCTACCCGATACATCGATACTTAGCGAGTACTGGAATCGGAATAGGTACCGATGCTTTGGTGTTGAAATAAGTTATTTATATCTTATTTTAGCATTTATTTCTGGTATGTTGGTGGTAGGAAATAAGTTGGTTACTTTTGTTTTTCTTTTTGACAAGTAGATAATAGTTACATAAAATAATAATGACATGTATGGTATAAACACTTTTGTAAATTATTAGAATAAAATATAAAATAGTAAAGATAGTTAACACCTTTTACGTTTCACAACAGGTTATGGGCCCAGTTGCGTTATAAGCAAAAGGTAGAAATTTCAACTTAAAAATTATGGATGTAGTTGAATTAAAGAAAACTATCTCACTAGATGGAAACGGGACAAATTACCAAGCATGGAAATTCCAGTTGGTTATCATACTAAAAACCTCTGCTTTGTATGATATTGTGGAAGGTAAAATAAAAAGCTCAAATGATGAAGCAGAAAAGAAAGTGTGGGAAGAAAATGATTTGAAAGCTCAAAGAACCATAATTATGTCAGTTCATGAAAAAGTAATTACACATTTAATAGCATGTAAAACCTCAAATGAGATGTGGGTGAGAATTGAAGCACTATATGGTAGAAAAACGGAAACAAGTTTACATTCTTTGCAACAAAAATTTTATACATATACTTACAAGGGAGAAGGAGTTGCACAGCATATAGCTGACTTGGAAAGTTTAAGTCATGAGTTAAAAACGTGTGGTGAAGAAATAAGTAAGAATATGTTAATAAATAAAATTCTCATGACATTACCTGAGGAATTTAAACATTTTCATTCAGCATGGGACAGTTCAACAGATAAAACATTGAACAAATTAACATCGAGACTAATCTCAGAAGAAGATAGAATCAAAACAAGAGAAACTAGTCCAAACGTAGCTGGAGCATTAACGGTCAAGAAAGTAGGCACAAAAACAAATAAAACATATGGCTCTAAAGATAGAAAATATTCAAAGAAAAATGTAATATGTCATTTTTGTAAGAAACAAGGTCATTTCGAAAGAGAATGTTGGTTTAAGAAAGGTAAAAATAGTAGTCCTAATGTTGCAACGAACAATGATCATTATGCACTTGTCAGTAATATCACTGATAACACAAGTAAATGGTACTTAGACAGTGGTGCTAGTCATCACATGACAGCAAATGAAGAATGGTTTAGTCATTATGAAACATTAACAAATAAAGAATACATCATAATTGGAGATGGTACTAAATTAAAAGCAATTGGCAAAGGAAATATAGAGGTAGATATTAAAAATGGAAATTGCATGACCAGTTGTACAATTCAAAATGTTTTGCATGTTCCAAAACTTAAATGTAATCTGTTATCAGCAAGTGCAATTGTTGATCTTGGATATGTTATTATAACTCTTCAAGAGGAATGCCATGTTAAAAGGCAAAATAAAACAATTTTAATTGGAAAGAGAAATGGAAATTTGTTTGAAATAGAAATGGGTATCAAGCATTGTAATCGTGTTAATTTTGTGAATGCAAAAAAGGAACGCTCACTAGAAGAATGGCACCAAATTTTGGTACATCAAAACATCCAGCAATGTAAAAAAATTTTAAGAAAGCATGATATAAATGTTACAGAAGAAAAGGATATACAGTGTGATTCCTGTATTTTTGGAAAACATACTAGAAAGTCGTTTCAAACTTCAACTTCAGAAACAAGTCATCCTGGAGAAATTATACACATGGATGTTTGTGGACCAATGGAGAAACCTTCTGTTGGAGGATCGAGGTATTTCCTGTTACTTAAAGATGATTATTCCCATTACCGGACCGTGTATTTCATTCAAAATAAGAATGAAGTATATGAAAAAATGAAAGAATTTATAATAAGGTTCAAATTAGACACAGACCACAAAATAAAGATTTTTAGGTCAGACAATGGCTTGGAATTTGTAAACAGAGATGTTAAGCAACTTTTAAACAGGTATGGTATAAGACATCAGTTAACAGTAAAATATACTCCAGAACAAAATGGTTCTGCTGAAAGGGAAATGCGGACATTAGTGGAAGCTGGTAGAGCTTTGTTATATCAGAAACAGCTTGATAAAAGTCTGTGGGCTGAGGCTATAAATACTGCTGTGTATATTATTAATAGAACTGGTACTAGCTCAATTCCAGATAAAACACCCTTTGAATTAATTTTTAAGAGGAAGATAGATCTTGATAAATTTGAAATATTTGGCAGTGAAGTTTTTGTTCACATACCAAAGGAAAAGAGGCAAAAATGGGATTGGAAAAGTAAAGAAGGCATTTTTGTTGGTTATTCAGAAGAAACAAAAGGGTATAAAATATATTTTCCTGTGGATAAGAAAATGGATGTCTGTCGTGATGTAATATTTAAAAGGAAGTCTGAAAATTTACTGATAGTTGGAGAAGAAAAAGCTACACAAACAAGAACAAAGGAACAAGAAGCTTTTACAGATGGCAAAATTGTAGAAAGTTTGGAAACTGTTTTAGAAGAAAATTCCCCAGAACAAAGGTTATTAAGAAATCGCACAATGATAAATATACCAAGTAAATATGATGATTATGTATGTTTCATGGCATCAGAGCAAATTGAATACTCAGATGCAGTAAAAGACGAAAAATGGAAATTGGCAATGAAAGAAGAAATTGAAGCATTAAACACTAACACAACTTGGACTCTGGTAGAATGTCCTAAAAATAGGAAACCAATTAACAATAAATGGGTATTTCGAAAGAAGGAAACTGGTATTTATAAGGCACGACTTGTAGCCAAGGGATGTAGTCAGGTGTATGGTAAAGATTATTTGGAAACCTTCAGTCCAGTTGCACAGTATAAATCTATTCGATTAATTTTACGAATTGCTGCATTACATAATATGGAATTAGCACAATTTGATATCAAAACAGCATTTTTGAATGGTCCAATAGAAGAAGAGATCTACATGCAACAGCCAACAGGATTTGAAGATGAAACTGAAAGAGTATGTCAGTTAAACAAATGCATATATGGGTTGAAACAAGCTCCTAGAAATTGGAATAGAAAGTTTGTTGAAACACTAAAGCAATTCAATTTAGTGCAATCTGAAAATGACCCTTGTGTATTTTTCAATTTCAAAAAAGAAATATTATTTTTAGTGATATATGTAGATGATGGACTGGTTGCATCTAGCAGTAAAGATCAAATCGAAAAACTTTTAAGTTATCTTCAAAGCAATTTTGAAATAAAAACTGAACCTTTAAAACTCTATTTAGGTATGGAGATTAATAAAATGGAAGATGGAACAATATTTATAAAACAAGAAAATTATATTAATAAACTCTTGGACAAATTTAATATGAGCAATTGTAAGTCAGTGTCAGTTCCTTGTTCAACAAAGGATTTAGAAAATGAGGACAGTTCTTTGTGTGAAGCACCTTATCGCGAAGCTATAGGAGGTTTACTCTTCCTGTCATCAGTTAGCAGACCCGATATTACTTTTGCAGTCAATAAGTTAACTCGATATATGGAGATACCACGTTCAAATCATTGGGAGGGAGTTAAAAGAATACTTAGATATCTTAGTGGAACAAAAGACTATGGTTTAAAATTTGACCCCCATTCAGAAGAGAAAGAACCATTACTCTGTTACACAGATGCAGACTATGCTGGAGATGTATCAACACGAAGATCCACTTCAGGGTATGCACTAATATTAAAAGATGGAATAATTGATTGGTATACAAGACGTCAAGGAACAGTTTCTTTATCAACAGCTGAAGCAGAGTATGTGGCAGCTACAGAAGCGATAAAGGAAGCAATACCAATGATGAAATTGTGTAAGGAAATTAGTGTTTGTGAATCTATTGCAACTCTAAAAGTTGACAATCAAAGTGCATTAAAAATGTTAAGTGATGAAACGGCACATAAACGTACAAAGCACATAGACGTTCGTGTTCACTTCTTAAGAGATAAACTTAATGAAGTTTTTGAATTACAATATGTTAGTAGCGAAGATTAGCTGGCGGACATATTTACTAAAGGACTCACAAAATATCGTTTCGAATATATAAGAGATAAAATAAATGTTAAAAGGAGGGAGTGTTGAAATAAGTTATTTATATCTTATTTTAGCATTTATTTCTGGTATGTTGGTGGTAGGAAATAAGTTGGTTACTTTTGTTTTTCTTTTTGACAAGTAGATAATAGTTACATAAAATAATAATGACATGTATGGTATAAACACTTTTGTAAATTATTAGAATAAAATATAAAATAGTAAAGATAGTTAACACCTTTTACGTTTCACAACATTTGGAATCGCTACCCGATACATCGATACTTAGCGAGTACTGGAATCGGCAAAGTATCGATGCTTTGGAATCGATACCTTGGAATCGATACCTTGGAATCGATACCTTGGAATCGATGCTTTGGAATCGATACCTTAGAATCAATACCTTCGTTATATGAGGTATCGGGTACCCGATACCAGTTATGGTATTGGACGATGTATCGATACTTCGCCCAGCCCTAGTTATAACGAACCATCGAAAAAATTCATAATTGGAGTAGACTGTGAAATTGGTATGGTACTTTAGCCACTTCCACATAATGACACATTACTTGATGCTTGACAGATTCATTTGGTTTCATTGTAAAAAAAGGTTATGGCATTGAAATGATACTACAACAAAAAAGAAAACAAATAATTTATTTAATATCGAAATCATAATCAAAATTTACATATAGCTACAGAAGTTGTTGAAAATGTTGTACATTTACATCTAAATAAATTTAATTATCTTAAGAGTTTTGAAAAATTTGACACAAACTTATAGTTTTAATGTCAAATAATAAATGTCATTATGTGGAAGTGGCTAAAGTACCAACCCAATTTCACAGTCTACTCCAATTATGAATTTTTTCGATGGCTCGTTATAATAAACATTTTTGTCCTCGAGTAAAAATATTTATCATTTGCCTATTTTGTTTTTTCTGATCACTTCTATAACAAAACTAATCATCAAATCTAGACGCAACCATACTTTTTATGATCGTTGTAGTATTACTTAAGTCAAGTGTATATCTGTGTCACAGAAAATTCAAAGTTTATCAATGCTTACTAACAGCTATAATTACAACACAACAACTTCAGTGTCCCAATTTCTAGGTTGCCGACTATACATTCCTTTTTCCTGAAGAATGAATTACCTACTTTAACAAAATTATTTAGCGAGAATATGTTTGAAATTTTGTTAACAGGATCTAATGAATTAATTTGTAGGTAGTTAATGCAGATGAGAGATTACTAAACTTAAAGAGAACAATACTACGGAAGGTTCTTAAGAAGCTGGTAAAACGCAGAACGTGCTAAAGGAACGCCATGATATAGTTTTATGGAGATGTCGTTACCTGAATAATATTAGGAAGTTTTGTGCAGAAGGGAAGAAAATGTATTATTTAGATGAAACTTGGGTAAATGCAGGCCATACCAAACAGACCTTATGAAAAAATACGATTCTAACACGATATTTACGAAATAGATGGAATAATTTATTATCAATGTTAATACAGGGCCTTCGACAGATACCTTTTCGGACTCTGATAATGGCATATCATCATATATTTATTTAACTTACAGTGTGTATATTATTTTTTTTGTACCCAGTTTGTGCTGGTTATTTACTATTTTGCTTTAGTATGCAACTATATTTGACTCAGTGGCGGTTTCTGCTATGGTTTGCAAGTTTGCGCAACCACCAAAACTAATAGATTTAATTTAATGAAAAAAAGCGTAATTCTACATTTTTTAAATTAAAAATTTGTACTACCTCACAGAATAAATGAACTATTATAAATTACTTATAATAGGTATATCTAATTGGATATGAATACGTTAAATAAATGAGAGAATAACACACTTGGTTTGCAGACTCATTGCAATCCACGAACGTATATATCCCTATACGGCTGACGAACTTTGTCGAACGTCTTTCGGGTATATCTCCATAAACGACAATAGTGTTGCAGCAGCAGTGCAACCAAAACATTAGACATATTTCTTGCTTACGGTGCAACGGTATAAAAGCGAATAAAAAAGTTGTATTTGTGTGTTTAAAAGTGTTTATGCTCTTTATTTTTAAATAATAATGAATTCAGTGCAGAGTTTAATAGTGGATCCGTTCTATAAAAGAACGTACGCCGAAAAAATTGAAATAAAGCTGTTGGGCAGACCTGTTCCGAATTTAAATCTGAAACAAACGATTTCCAGTAAGACGCGAACTTTTAATAGACTATTTAATAAGGATATTTATAATAAACATTTGTGGATTTGCGGTTGTAGTATAAAAAATGCATTATTCTGCTTTCCTTGCTTACTATTTGAAGGTGAAGAATTATGGACGAAAATGGGTTTAACTGATTTAAATCATTCAAGCGATCGAATTAAAAAACACAGTATATCACAAAGGCATATGAAAAATGTAGTTCAATTATCGCTTTTTGGGAATGTGGATATTGCTGCTCAGATGGATAGTGCATATCGAAGAAATATAGCATTGCACAACGAGAAAGTTAAGTACAATCGATATGTAGTGAACATTATAATTAATTGTGTAAGTATTTGTGGAGCTTTTGAACTTGCTTTCTCAAGAAAGATAAATTTGCGACTGCGAAAGATCGTCGCATGGATTTTTTGCTTCAATAAAATCAGGATCAGAATCAGTGAGTTTTAAAAGCCTTTTTTCTTCTTTATATGTACCTTAGCAAAATTACTTTTAATAAAACATACTTAGTGACCTACCTTGTTTACCTACTGTAAAAAGTATTAGTATTCACTAAATTTGCAACCCCCACATTTTTGATGCACGAGCCGCCGCTGATTTGACTTACCATGGAAATGTAAAATTTTATTTAAATTGTTTTGAAATAAAAAGTATGTACCAACTTGTAACAAAGTTTGATAAAACTCATTAGAATTTGAGAGTATTTATTGATAATACGATACAAACATTATTAACCTGAAATATGATTAGAATTTCTGGAGAAATACACCCTAAGTTTGCTTTCTAAAATACATACTCGTATATTGATGGAGGTTAGGTATACTTTTGTCGATTTTGAATTACGTGGTATTTCTGAAATCTTCAGTGTAAAACGGGCGCAGATTGTAGCGCAAACTACTGCATTCTTAAACTGAATTTACTAAAAGAATATGTATTGACAACAAACCAAGTAATAATGTTTGTTACTGAAGCCGACTCGTCGATGCTTTCTGCGCAAGGTTTTTTTAAACAATGTCCCATTTTACTACACGTAACATGCCTGTTGCATGCATTACATCTGGTCGTACAGACTATTCGACAAAATTGCCCAGACGTAGATGGTTTAATAAGGAGCATAATAGTTTTCCTGAAATGTCCGAAACGGCTACGTGAATTTCACACATACTGTGCTGGCATACAGGAACCGCCCGAACCAATTCTTACACGTTGGGGCACGTGGCTTGAACCAGTTTTCTATTATTCTAACAATTTTTAGACAAAACTCCTAAGTATTTCAATTCAACCCAAAAAGAAGCAATAGCCAGATAAAATTTAATAATGCTGGTGTTCACACGGATTTAAAAACTAACCATAAGAACTACAGTGTAGTAGCAAATGCCATAACGACCTTGCAAAATACTTCATAAACAGTAGTGGATGATGTGCAAGCAGTGCTATGTAGCTTTAAATAAGAAGTGTTCGTGTACCTATTACGAAAAATTCTGATTTTGACAGATTAAAAGACATTAAGTACTTTTTCCACAGATACATTAAGTAACTACGCGATTAATACTAGTGACATCAGAAGACCCTAGACCATTGATTCCCAAAGTGGTCCAGGTGGACCCCCAGGGGTCCACGGGAGACTCGACGGGGGTCTACGTTGGCGTAACAAAAAAATGGGGGTTCACAATTCGGAAGCGGGGGTCCACGAAAATTTATCTGGTTTCGATAGTGAAGAACTAAAATGTTGGCTTGAGTTCACCTATCAATGTAGGCAGATAATATTTTAAGAAGCTCAGCGACTGTTACTTGTAAAAGCTTGCATATTCCATATTCAGTACAACGTGTCGAGACTTGCAAAGCGCTGCCGCCGTCCGCAATGCTTGTTCAGACGTGCAAAGGGACGAAGTACGACTTGTGGTGTGTGTGCTTGCAATCTTGCATGAACTTGTTTGATTCTTCACCAATATAAATACGAATGCCACGGATAAACGTTACTCATTTGTTTCCCGAATTTCGAAAAGAAAAGTAAAGTAAAGTGAATCGATGTTAGTGTTTGCCACTGTCGGAAAAGTAAGTACTTACCTGCCTATTTGTTATACATACTTTTATTTTATTTATTATTTATCTATTTATTTTACAATTTATTGTACACGTAAGTAAACAAAAAATGGACAAATTACAAAAAAATACGTAGGTACAAAAGGTGACGCTTATTCCTAAAATAAATCTCTTCCAACCCACCTGCGATAGGAGATATATTTATGTTGTAATAAGTATATTTGTAATGTTTGCGTGTAGTAGGTACGTATTAAAAATTAAATACTGAACAGAGTCATTATTAGATACTTCCATACAAGACAGAAAGCCGAGAAAGGTTGAACTTCTTGTCCCTACTTTATTAGTAATTTTTTTATTACCCGACTGTGTGGTGGTTCACTAATAATTAAATATATTTTCATAAATTGTATGTGTCTTTATATACTACATACTCGTAACGTGCATCAAAGTAATAAATAATTAAAATCGCGAAGTTTTGATATCAAAATATTATTTACAAGTATTTAGAAATATATCAACATATAATTAATGAAAAAATGTTTTACATTACATTAAAATCGGTTCAGCCGTTTTCATAAAACTCAATTCTTGATCTTAGCGATTTATTGCTTTTAATAATTCGAATCAGTTTGCCGCCGGTACTTTGTTTATTTCATTGTAATAATCAATTAATCCTGTTAAAATAGCCATATCCTGTTAAGTAAGACCGCCTTAAGATTACTACAACAAAGTTTATTTTTATTTACAGGTAGGTAACTGATACGAAACATGGCTGAATCTAAGAAGAAATGTCGACAGTACAGTGTTGATTATGTAAAATTTGGTTTTCTTCCATCAAAGGCAGACAAGCGATTGCCCATATGCCTTTTATGTAACAAAGTTTTGAGCAATGACTCTATGAAACCATCGAAGCTCGAAGATCATCTCAGAAGGTGTCATCCTGATAAAATAGGTAAAGATTTGAAATATTTTCAAACATTGAAGGAAAAATATGAAAAGAGACCCACCGTGCACAGTATGTTCGCTTCAACGTCGGAAAGTAACGATGATGGCTTGCGGGCATCTTACAATATCTCATTACTTATAGCGAAATCTGTAAAATCGCACACCATTGGAGAACAGTTAATTTTACCCGCTGTTGAAGAGGTTTTAAAAACTATTGGAAACTATTTTATTGCAAAATCCTAATTTCTCTGCAAAATAACGAGTTAAAAAAAATCTCTCATGCATCCTAACAGTGTAACCAAATATATGAAGTACGGAAATTGCGGTTAAAGATGCGCAGTAAATTAAAATGTAAAACTATGACCAGATGCAGAAAAATGCTAATCGACATTGGGGCAAGATCCTGTTTACAGTTGAAATCTATTTTGTGTGTGGAATCCTAAAAGAAGGGCATTTGAGCACTTGTGTACAATCATGGGTGGTGCACAATTGCTCGAAAAAACTGTTAATTATTAATGTATTAGGTACCTTTAATATGTGGGATATTAAATCACTATTTTTACTTTCCAGGAATTTCAATGCAAAGAAAATGGAATTTTATCCCAGGTAGGAATATTGCCACGATAGTGACATCTAATTGAATACTTTAAGATCACATTCTGGAAGACGGATGATGGGGTAACAGTATTAGAATATTATTCAAAAATAGCAACTATATAGACTTTCGAAAGCAATCAGAAGTGTAGTTTCTTCTGACAATATCTTGGGAATCTTCCTTAGATTACCATTGAAGAAAGCGATTAAAATGATTAATTTGTATTATAAATCCGGCCAATAGCCGGGTGTGGTAACGCACTGGTTTATTACGCCGGGAATTCCAGGATCGGAGGTTTTCTATTTCATTTAAGGTGAATTCTGACAGCTAAACATCTTACGTCGCTCCACGGAGATGGGCGTAATAGTAACTCATGGTCTGCTAATACCCCCTGCAATTAGCGTTAAACCACAGTTTAAAGATATAGCAGTTGGGACACTGAACGTATTTATGAATGAAATTTGTCAGCCAATATCGGTAACCTTGGTCTACTGCAACCACACCACGCGCAGACATAATAGCGCGATATATAAATCCTTTAGACATTTTTAAATATCAATATTTTTATTTTAATTGACCAAATATTCTAAATACAAACTAAGTACATTCTCATTAAACAAATTAGTAACGAAATAATGTATTTGGCGACTATAAACAAATAAAACCACATTGTTGTTTACTATTCAATGAATTTTAAAAATAAAACTAATTGTATTATTCAATTATTGCTTAATACAGAAGACTAAAAACAATAATTATGCACATTAGTATATTTGAAGAAATAATCTCTTTCAATTATTCTCCATTATCTATAATGGCTCACAATTTTAAGGATTTTTCGAAAATGGTATGCAAATGATTTTTCTAGATTGCCAACATCCAATGTTCTTCTTCTTCTCTGTTTTGGGTTGGACGCCACCACGTCCAGGCACTTGAGCACACTTCTCTTTGTACTATCCCCAATAGATCTCTCAATTCCACTCTGTTAGTCTTGTGTCCTCGATAAAAGCCACTATCCTCCTCAGGGGAAGTTTGAGTACACTCGAAGGATCCAATAGATCCCTCCCGAAATATTTCTGTCTGAGTTCCTTCAGTTCCTCACACGTGCATATTACATGAAGGCTAGTTTCCTCCTGTTTTTCACATCTCCTACACCAGGGCTCGCTAACCAAGCCCATGGTGTACAAATGCTGCCTTAAAGGACAATGTCCGGTTATTAACCCGGTAATTATTTTAATTTCTTTTTTGCTACTACGAATTAGGTTGGCTGAAAACTTTCCGTCCAGCCCCCTTAGTAGTGTTTTGGTATGGAGTTGACCTTCCGTTAACCTCAATTTATTTTTATGTTCTTTTTCTAGCCATAACCAGATCTCCCTTTCAGCGGAATCCTTAGTGATTCCACATACAGGTTCTGGTCCTATGAAGTTCCTATTAGTACCTTCTTTGGCCAGTTTGTCGGCTATCTCATTGCCTTTAGTTCCCTCATGTCCTGGCACCCATATCAGCGACACTATATTGTCTTGTGCCAGGTTATTGAGGACCTGTTTACAGTATTTTACCAGCTTAGACCTGGTAGATGGGTTCATAATGGCTTTAATAGCCGCCTGACTATCAGTCATTATGTTAATTTTTTTGCTTGCGCAGCCGGCTTCCCGAATTTCATCGGCGCAGGCTGCGACTGCTAACAATTCGGCCTGGAAAACCGTAGTATGTTTCCCCAGACATATCGATATCTTCCTCCTAGGGCACATTCCGCATATACCTGCACCTGCCCCCTGACTAGATTGTGATCCGTCAGTGTACCAGGTGCCGGCACCACAATCGATCGAGCGACTTTTTGCATGTTCCCTGGTCGGTATAAGTATGTTCAGCTTAGCTGTAAACATAATTTCAGGTGCCACCGGCATTTGAAATATCGGCTCTTCCAGTATAGTTCCTGTGATATCTGTATGGCTCCCTACAACCTTGTTAGGAC
This sequence comes from Melolontha melolontha, assembly GCA_935421215.2. Lineage (NCBI taxonomy): Eukaryota > Metazoa > Arthropoda > Insecta > Coleoptera > Scarabaeidae > Melolontha > Melolontha melolontha. The sequence goes on along the minus strand of OW285239.1, from coordinate 119,815,748 downwards.
ACCATACGTCATTGGCCTTCAGCCTCAGTATCGCAGCCATTGCCTCCGCCCTTATAAATAGTTCCAGCGGAGGGAGACCCACGATAGCCTCCATGGAAGCGGTTCCCGTGCTGTTCATAGCTCCCGTGATTCCCAACAGGGCCTGCCGCTGGAGAATCGTGAGGAGCTCCACCGACGATGTCCGCTCCTTCCTTCTCCACCAGACAACTGCTCCATAGGTAATCGTTGGTCTTATTACTGCTGTGTACAACCAGTGTACCACATTTGGCTTTAGTCCCCAGGTCTTGCCAACAGCTCTTCTGCATCTCCAGAAGAGCTGCGCCGCCCTGTCTGCCACTTTGGCTAGGTGTCTGCTCCAATTCAGTTTCGCATCAAGTGTTATGCCTAGATACTTCACTTCATTGGTTAGTTCTAACTCTTGTCCAAACAGCTTTACGCTGCCCAGATCATTTAGTTTTCTCATGTTGGTAAAGGCTACCAACTTGGTTTTTTGAGGATCGACAGTTAATCCCTCGTCAAGGCACCATCTTTCTACAATTCGCAGAGCATTTCGCATGATGCTCGCCATTGTCCCCGGGAATTTCCCCTGGGACACTATGACAATGTCATCGGCGAACCCCTGCGTCCATATTCCCTGGTCATTTAATGTCCTGAGGAGATTATCCACTACTAGACTCCATAGTAGCGGTGACAATACGCCTCCTTGAGGACACCCTTTCGTTGTCCTCATGGAGATCGTTTTGTTTTGCATTTGGGCATGAACTACTTTGCTACGCAGCATGCTATGAACCCAGTTGCATGTGGTGCTTTTTATTTTTCGATCTCTTAAAGATCGAATAATAGAAGACATCGAGGTGTAATCGAAAGCTCCCTCTATGTCTAAGAAGACTGCAAGTGCAATTTCCTTGTAGTGTAGGCTCCTTTCGAGCCCTCTCACCAGGCTATGCAGGGCACCCTCACCTGATTTTCCCATCTGGTATGCCTATTGCAGTGGGTGTAGAGGAGATCTATCCAGAGCCCCTTCTTTAATATTTAAATATATAATTTTTTCCATAGTCTTCAACATAAAAGAGGTAAGACTAATTGGTCTAAATGATTTAGGGTGGGTATATGTTACTTTTCCGGGCTTCGGAATAAACACTACCCTAGTTTCTCTCCATGCCCTAGGGATATAACCCATAGCATGGCTAGACCTGAATATCTCCAATAGAGGACCCATAATTTCACCAATTCCCTCTTGAAGGGGCTTGGGAAACACTCCATCTGGTCCTGCGGATTTATATGGTTCAAACGATCCTATCGCCCATCTAATTAAATGGGGCTTGAAGATCTCGTTTGATATCTCCCAATCATTCCTAGTCGCCCTCCAAGAGGTGACAACTTGTTTGGTATCACAATCATCCATACGCTCCGAACCCGGAAAGTGTACCCCCAGAAGATACTCTAAAGTCTCTTCCACGGTAATGGTACACCTCCCGTCCGATTTTTGTATAGATCTAATTGCGTTGGAAGGATCTTTTTTGAGAATTCTGTTTATTCTGGCCATGTCAGGAACACCCTCGATGTCCTCACAGAATTTTCTCCAGGCCTTCCTTTTGCTCCCTTTGATTTTATCATTGTATTTATTGAGGAGAGCCTTGTAGGCTTCCCAATTACCTGTTTTCTTCGCCCTATTAAATGACCGGCGAGTTTCTTTCCTTAAATTGGTTAACTCTGCATTCCACCAGGCAGCCCGCTTAGCTATACGGCGCTCCCTAAGGGGACAGTTATTTTCATAGCAGGAAAAAATGGTCCGTTGCAACCATTCAACAGCCAACTCCAGCTCTTCCACATTCCCTATTCTATCAGGGATATTTCGGGTCGCAGCTAACAGGTCTTCCTTGTAAGAGCCCCAGTCTGTTCTCTTGGGATCCCTGTATAGTTTGGGTTCCGTTAAATCTGTACATAGTTCATAGCGGATATACGCATGATCAGAGAGCGACGGCTCGTCGGATACATGCCACCCCCTTACAATATCCCATATTCCCAACGTACATAAGGTTATATCTATAACTGATTCCCCCCTTGATGTCTTAAATGTCGGTTTATCACCTTGATTTAGACAGTCAAGTTCAGTACCACAGAGATAGCTAAAGAGAGATTTACCCCTATAATTGTTATCCTTGCTGCCCCAAGCCTTATGATGAGCTTTGGTATCCGCGCCGATAATCAATTCCAGATTGTTCTTACTGGTATATGCCACCAAGGCCTCAAGATCAGGCCCTGGTAGCTCTGGAGAGTCAATGGGTAGGTATAGAGACGCAATTGTCGTCTCCAATATCCCCCCCATCGACACTCAGTCTGATCCTGGCTGCCGTCATGTCCCCACTGCATAGCTCCATGATAGGCATCACGTCCAGGTCCTCTCTGAAACAGATACAAGTTCTAATTTTAGTGTCTGGGACACCAACTAACAGCTCCCTTCCCCTAATATTTAGTCCTCCCACCTTACCTCTACTTATCCATGGCTCTTGGATGAGGAGGATATCGATATCTTCAGCCAGCGTCCTTTGACAAAGTGCCGCTGTGGCTGTTTTCTTATGTTGAAGATTTATTTGAAGAATCTTCAACATTTTGACCCTTAGAGGTTGATGCCTGAGGTTCTTCTAGAGTATCCTCATCCTGCATCACCGGTTTCTGGTCATTTTATGTTTCGAGGGTTACAAAGCTAGCCCTCTGAAAGCGATAGTAAGGTCTCCAATCAGTCCTCACCAACGTTTCCTCAGACTCCTTGTCAATCCGATGGCCCACATGTAGGGCCTTTTCGGAAGACCTGGAACTGAGGGTAATCCATCGGTCCACTTTAAGCCTTGGATTTTGCCTCTCGAGTCTTTTCAAGCCCACTGTCAGATCCTCTTTTTTAGTCTCTGACAGAAACGCTAAAACTCGTTGCTGTTTTGGCAGCTCCTCGCAGAAAACTTCGTGCGCTTAGTTACTTTATCCTCAGGAGTGCCCCTAGCCGACACGGTTCGCTTAACGGCCCCTGTTAGCTTAGGTTCTCCCTGAGGTTCTTTTTGGGAAAGGGGGAGCCTTATTTTGCTCGTATTCACCCCCTGTTTCATCTTCTTTAATTTCTTTCTTGGTGCCCCGGAAAGATGTTTTCTTTCCTTGGGTGCACCCTCTGTTTTCGCAACGTTCTCAGTTTCAGTCAGTTGCGTTTCAGTTTTGTTTTTTGGAGTCTCATCAGTCTCCATTGCCAAGGGAGTCTGTATAGACTCCTTAGGTTTTGGATTCTCCTCAGACTCCATCTTTTTAATATTTTGTTTGTTTTCTCGGTTCATATAATTCCCACGAGTATGGAAGAAATATGAGGTCAATGCCCGCAGAGCTTCCATTACAGGCACAAGGCGTAAATACAAGGGGGTGCCGCCTAGTGCCCCCAGGGGAACGTTTGAGACCACATATACCCCAGTGGCCATTCAACTCTAAGCACGTTGCCTTACACCGTAGCTTGGGATAGCTGGTCCGCGGTGACAGCTTTCGCTAAGGATTAAAAGGTTTTTAGACCTATCCATCCCGCTTATGACTGCCACTAATCAGGTCCCCCAAGAGAGACCTGACCGTTCCCTTATCCGCCACCTAGGAACGCGCCTGGTGGGTAGCTCAACCCCCGCGGAAGAGGTCTGCGAACAGGAACATCCAATGATATTATACTTAATAGAACTAGGCGAAATGACGGCAAATTTGTAATTTTTTATTATTCTAATTCATCATAATAATCCTACAATTACTATTATATAAGAATAACTTATTCCAAATTAACAAAATTTTTAATATAAGACAATTATTGTCGTTGCTATGGAAGAAGCTAAATAAACGTCATTGTTCTTCGTTGATAACGAAAGTGCTTAAAATTGAGTGAAATCACAAGTAGTCAATATTACCAATATATTATTACGTTAAATTAGTATCATCGAGGTAAGTATCATATCATATTATAGATTAGGTTCACCTATCAGACTAATTTTATAATAATTTAATTAACTTAATAATAAAAACAAATGTTTTAATTGTGTAATAGTTTAATAAAAAAAAAAAAAAAATCAAATATGTTTCCATACAATGGTTTTCCTTTTGATTATATCTACATTACTTTTAAAATTCCTGTTGGTAAATTTTAGTGTATAATACAGTCTCATTCTGGAATATAAATGTAGTAAATAAATGAAAGGAAATTTGTCACATGGATGAGTAAATTTAGCAACCAAACACAAGTCTCTGTACAATTGTAAATAGTTTTTTTGTACAGAAAAAAACCCAAATTTATCAAAAAATATATCTTCTAGTGAAAAAATATATATACAAAAGTTGTCATTTGGCATTTTTAGTTTTCCAAAAGTACTTAGTCCAGCACTTTCATATGCCTTAAAATGACAAAACATCGAGGTGGCATCTAATTCCGTATGAGAATTTGCATAATTTTCACACACCTCACAGCTGTGTATTTTCAGGCACTTTTTCATGAGATATCCACATATATATCTTAATGAATTTTGCTCATGTATTGTTGTGTAGTCGCGATCTTTAAAAATTACAATTTTTTCTTCATACGTCGGATCTTCTGTCAGGAGCATATTCTACGTTTGCTGTATGGATGCAAGCATTCCACAAAAATCCTCTGCGCTATTTTCTGTGCCAGAGTGAAGAAAATCTATACAAAAAAGCTTTTTATATGTTCTATAGAATTGTATTGGTGTTGGGGACATAGCATTTCCACCCTGTTGTCTAACATTCCCAAAGTAATTTTCAAGACAATCGGTATTTAATCTCCGCGTAAATATAAAAGCATATCTCTTCATTGATACATCTTTCCATATTTCAAGTAAACCTGGAATTGTATCCAACCTTTCACGCATTTTATATTTTTTTGTTCTCGGACCCTTTTATTTATTACTTTAAGACATTTCAAATAATTGACCGTTTCATGTAAAAATTCAATTTGATACTTCTCATTTTTGAATGGTTTGTTGTATTGCTTGGCCGGGTTGTATCTGGAAGCATTAAATAAGTCGAAGAGTTTGTCAAATATCTCAATGCATTCTATAGTCCCTAAATCTGTTGCCGGGAGATCTCCGTTCGATAAATGCACTTGCATGCCTGCTGCTACAGACGAGCTAAAAACTTGTGCGGCCAATTTCACCTTCAGTTTTTCGAAGTCCGTAGGAGCAATGTGTGAATCACTTAAATTTGGTGCATATCTATTATTACATGTTTTATCTGCAGAATAAAATTGTTCTACATGTTCCCAAGCAGCGACTTTATCTTCTATCTGAAATCTGTTTTTCAGTAAATTGTTTCTTATAGATTTTAGTAGATGCGGTGGGTCAAACATAAAAACAATTTTATTATCATTTATAAAGAAATAAGGTTTTTCCGAACTAACACCCAAGTTGTTGGCTAATTGAATAAAATTACTCCCTTGATCAGTTATAAGAACTGAAACAGTTAGACCTATTTCTTTGGCAAAGTAAACGATGTCTTTGATTCCTTGTAGCAAGATGTTATGTGGGGTTGTTGTGTGTGTGAAGTAATACCCAATAGGTTGCTTCCAATTGTGGTATAAACCTCTAAGCATAAACACACACATTGAAAGAAGGTTTAAAGTATCTACTGTTTCCATCATCCTCAAAACCTATTACAGTATCAGTAGTAATATTATAAAATAAATGAGCTTTCAATGCCATCTCATCAATTGTTAATAAGCATACCTTGTCAATTTCTTGGAAGTTGTTAATTTTTTCTTTCAAAATATCAAAAGATGCTTTGTTAATGCCTGGTGGAAATTTATTCATTTCAGTGAAACGACTCAATGTTCTTTTTGTAGGCAATACAAATAATTCAGATAACACTCTGTATGCTTTTGGTCCTCGAAAATAAAGGGATAAGCAAAATCTTTTGAAATCATCTGTATATCGATGACCTTTATATTGTCGATTTGCCAAATCGGCTTGTAATTTAACAAATACAGATAATTTTGGCGGTAGGAACTTGTCAGTTAGTTCGTCAAATATTTCCCTTGATGAATCCACCACTGGAGGTTTGGCTGCAATTGTGTTTAGCTTGTTTTCGAGATAGTTATTTCTATTTTGTAAAATTTTTACTCTTCGTTTTAATTTTTCACATTAAAGAGACATTTCTTTTGTTGCTATTGGGGTTTCAGTACTGACGGGCGACGACATGGTTCTAGAGTGACCCCATTGAATGCTTTCATCTAATGTGTCTACAACAAATAGCATAAATTAGAAACATTTGTCAACGATGTATTCCAGTATAACAAAGCATGTTTTATCAAAAAAAGCACATATTCATGGTAATTACATGTTATCGTAATACGCTAATAAAAAAAGGAAACTATGGACATCAATAAAATTTTGCTTACAATTATGGCTATTTCCTTCTTCCGTAGTCTCAAATTCATATTTTTCATCAGTAGATGGAGACAGGGTTTTGTTGGTTTTTAGAAAACAGTTTTTAAAATATTGATTATTTTAAAAGTACTATTAATTATGTAAACAATTTAGTATATTTAGCGAAACTTATTTTGTTAATGTACTTAAAAATACGTAATGGAACTTAAACTCATGTAGCTAGGAACTATACTTTAATAGAATAAAAGGACATATTCCATGGTTAACATACCTGTTACACATGTTTCATGAGGAAACGTAGTAGAGCTGCTACTTATATTTTCTTCTGATCTACCGCAGAGTGGCTCTAATAAAAAATTTTTGATTAATGTACTATTTTTCAATAACCATTAACATTACAAACCTCTTTCAAATAATGTGGGAATTGCGTCCCTCTTCAAACGGTTCTTTGACATGCCCGAAAACATTCTGTCTTCAAAATGGACACTACACAGCCTAAAATGGTCATAACAATATTGTGGCGTGATTTGTTTAAAAATTTCTTGATAATGACCATTTTGCAACCAAATCTTACATCTACAATAAAATATGATTCAACAATGTTCTATTCGAACTGTCAAATTCTTTGGAAATCGGAAAAAGCTAATGCCGTAATTATCTCTTCCATTATTTTTGCAGCCAGCAGCACAACAGCGACAATAGCTACACATGTTTACTAATAAAACAAAATTAAATTCAACAGAATGTCTCTGAAAACCATACGCGATACTAATAAATATATTGTGTACAGCATACATTACGAAAAAACTTACGCTTCCTTGTAATTTTCAATGATATACACAAGACCAAATACGAAACCCAATTCACTCTTAACGAATTTAATATGAGATAATGTTAGTTCGCACAAAGTTACGTGACTAAACTAAAAACTAAACTAGACGTAGACATGTTTACAATTTTCGCAATTTTTACTACAAGCAGCGCGGTAGTAGTTCTAATTTAATCACCACGCGCATGCCAATTTTGGCTGAATATTCTATATACTATACTCTATTTTAAAGTAGAGAGACGAATTTCTGAACAGACCACTTTGACAGTGAAATCTCATTGGTTGAAAGCAATTTGGCCTTGCTTTCAACCAATGAGATTTCACTGTCAAAGTGGTCTGTTCAGAAATTCGTCTCTCTACTTTAAAAATAGAGTATAGTGTCCCAACTGCTATATCTTTAAGCTGTAGTTAAACTGTTGGGGGATGCTAAGGCATTTAAAACTCAATTGTGGTGTTTTAATATTAGAAGTTAAATGGAAAGGCATTGTTAAGCAATGTTGAATATCATGTCATACAATTTCTTAAGGTGGCCAAAGAAGAACCTATTCCACTGCTACCTTTCCAGGACTGATATCGTCTATCTCGCAATATGACCTGGGAAACTTTTGCACGAGTTCACCATAAAAGTAATGATAACTTAATGAAGGGCAGAAGCCCAGACTATAAGATTATCAACATTGACATTAAGTTATTTAGTATCTAAACCTGTTAAATAAAGCAGGTCCATTGTGATTAAAACAGTTTGATGCTCCAAAATAATAACATGATTAGCAATTACGCATCGACCGCCTACAGAATTATTAACAGGTTCTATTTTGACAGAAAAAACACCATAAATATTCGAGCTTTGAATTTGTAATCTACTCAATATCAACTAGACCACTATAACATTTGGATTAACAATATATTGTATAATCTTAATAAAATATACAGTTTACCAACTTAATTGAAGTTTAAATCATTTGCTATATCATTTTACTATAACAAGCTCCTCAGATTCTCTTATTAATACTATTTTGCAAAAAAGTATGTACAGAAACCTTTTTTTTATAAAGGAAACAATGAAAGAATTTATTATATCAAAATGAAATTATACATTCAACCATAGAATACATAAAATGTAATATTTAAGTAGAATTGCTACATTTCATCTAATTTAGTTTTGGAATTCCATTTTACATTTATTGATTCATAAAGTTTTTTGGAACCGGTAATCCGTAAATCTCCTAGAGGTAAATCTGTCTCTGTTAGTTCTTCCCCTAGTAAGAAATAGTTAGATACTGAATAATTTTGTTTACAATTATATTATCTACCTTTAGATTTCTTTAAAAGAAAATCAATAATTTTTCTTTTGCCACAGTTTTCTCTGAGGTTGGGATGTAATTTAACTCTCCCTTCCATATCTACACTCTCTAGATAGGCATAAATATTATCTTTCAATTCCGATACATTTTCGTAATCCACATAAGCATCTTCTTTAAACTTAATTGTTTTGCAATCGGTTGTTTCATATAAAATACTGACATCCTCTGCATATGGCAATTCAACAGCAATGAAACAAAGTGGTTCAGTTTTAGGTATCAAACAATATAACTTTGGACGACAATTTTTCATATAAGCTCTTAAAGCAATTCCATATTTATTGAATTTGTGGCAAGCTTTGATGATATAATTAATAGCTTGGATCTCAGGATCTTTTTGTTGGTATGGTGTGATTAAATTTGTACTAGAAGCTAACATATAGTCCTAGAAACAAAATTAATAAATAAATTTAAAATGTTACTCTAGAAATAGAAATATTACCTCATGTACATTGAATGCATTAGTGAAACCCAATAATTTAAAGAACCGACTGTATTCCTTAATACCTTTATTAACATCATCTGGAATTATAACGAGCTTATTATGCAATGCTAGACCTTTAATAATATTATTTTCTTCTACTTCCTGGGATTGATCTTCAGCATAAACACTGAAACAGACATAATAATTAAATGTAATACATATTGGGTATTGAAATTTAATTTTATAATAGCTAATTAAATATCGTATTACTTAACACAAAACAATAAGATATATTTTACAAATATCATAAAAATGACATTAAGAAATATCAACTATTTTCTGAAACCTTAACTTGCATAATATTGATTTTATTAAAAAATAACATTACTAGGTTTTTTCAGGATAACCATCTTTATCTCTTTTAGGGCTTAATAAAGATTGGCAATCCAAATATTTCACACATGAAGTGAAAATGTCTAATTCTCCAAATTTCAAAGGCTCTGTAAATGGATATCCTTTCTTGCCAAATTTATAACTTTCAATCAGTTCCATGCCGACAGTTAAATCAGACATCGCACCATAACATTCTTCAAAAATACGACCAGCAATTTTAAAATTATCATTCATTGTGGTAAGGTCAAGATTTGCGGTCCAATTATAAACATCTGTCTTAGTACACAACATCTCAGACACAGGGACATCAGGCCCTACAAAATAAATATAGCCATCTATTTGACACAGTTGCTTTTTTATGCTTTTGACAATTGCATCGATATCTTTTGCCTCCATTTTTAATGGTGTAGATAAATCACTAAGTACTATTAATTGGTATGTATCAAACTTTGTAGATTCTGCACTGGTTAATAACTCTTCAACAGCTACATGAACACCTTCAATCCAGTTGCCAGGAGCAGGTTTTGCCTCTAAAAATTACTAAAAATTATGTTCTTACTGGACTGTAATATATTAAACAAACCTTCTATATATTTTATACTTGTAAGATTATGTACAACCATTTCTGTGGCTTGAACGATATTCATATATTTATCGGTATTTTCGTCATTCTTCTTATTTTCTGTATCTACTGTATTCATTAAAATAAGTTGAGAACAGTCAGAGTTGTCTGCAAAATATCCATTTCCACAAATATGTGAATAACATTTCAATGCCTCTTCCTTAAACGTTTCTTTTGAGTTCATATCAAAAACAATTACAGCACAACGAAATTTCTTCCTAGGAGCCATTCTCGTAATATATCTATACTTCTTGGTATATTTTGGGTTGTCTCTTCTAGTGTTCTAAACTTAAACGTTATCTATGAAACACTAATCATGAAACGTGTTTATATATTGATAATAATTGAAATATTTATGATTCATTCGTAATTCACAATTTTTTTTTTAATTTACACACTTTTATGGGCAGTCACACTCCGGCAAATCCGTTTAAGATAAATGTATGTAATGTATTCTAATTGACTCAAATAAGATTAGTGCCAAAATCAGTGTTGCCAGGGGAAATTATTTTAATTCCCTAGACATTTGCAGAAAATTTCCCTAGATTTCCCTAGAATTTTTAAACAATTTTCAAGACGGACCAAGCGGATAGGAGATTGCAGGTTATATAATACAAAAAAATTTAAAAAAAAAACGATTACACAAATTATAAAAACAAAATATATATTTATATATTTTAATATAACAATAACTAATCTAGGTAACATAATATTAAATATACATATAACAAAGACAAACAATTTTTTAAAATAAATTCTATCATACTAAATACAACGAGACTATAAATGATTGTAAATTTTCGACTTATGTTGGAAACACTTCTGTAATTTTATGTTAGCATACCTGATTTTTAACGCATCCATATGATACATAACCTACAAAGCCAATTTTTCAGTGTTGCCAAAGTAAATATTTGTTACAAACATTTATAGTCACGTAGTACTATCATACAATATATCAAATTTTTTAAATAAATCATTGTTGAGTTCGAAATTAAAACAACTGTTGCCCTTCATTAATGTTTTGCAATGTAAAATGCCACACAACGTTTCGGTGGATAACCGGTTACGGGTTTTGGTTTTATTTAAGTTAATTTGCGAAAATACACGCTCTGCAGTCGCGCTAGAGTGTGGCAAACTAAATATATTAAATATAAATGTGCACAGCTTTGGATACATAAGCATGTCGTCGCCGGATTTAAGACTGGCAATTTTTTTGAATTGTTCAACATTCAAGTCTCCAAATTGAGACAAATCTGTATTTCGTAACATTCGCCATTCCCTGTCTATCTCATTTAAATCATTGCCAACTAAATTCGGGAAATTAATGCCCATAGGTGCTATTGATTCATTTTTTTTTGATATTACATCGATGAGTGAAATCATTTCGATTTGCTTTAAAATAATAATTGATCTATTCTTTTGGTCGAACCTCTGATATATTTGATGGCACCCTTCTATTAAAAAATCTAAACATCGCCGTCTAAAGTTCGCTAGTTCATTTATATTTAGCCCATGGGTATTATTAGCTATTTTACCCATAACAAAGGCACCTAAATAAATTTTCTCCAGGTTAACAAAATTGTCTGGATTTTTATATTCTACATTTTCAGTTGGCGTTCTATCGAGATAAGTCCTTTTTAAGTAACAATCTTTTATAGTAAAGATTTTAATGCAGTTTCTACATTTCTATATAATATGTGAATTTTAACGCCCTCAGACTGCATCTCTGTGTTTAAATTTGTGAAAAAAAGGTAAAATATATTCTAGAAAATGAAAATATAATTTTATAGTGGGATTGTTGAGACCATTGAAAATATTTTTCGCTGTTATATCTTTATCACTTAATTGTGCATTTGTGAAATACAATTTTAAAGCATCGTATTGCTCTAAAAATCGTCTAACAACTGATAATATATATATCTCTGACTAGTTCCTCAAGAGAAGAAGGTAGCTATTCACAAGCATAATTAGCGCAAAGATTAAAAGAGTGGCAAACACAATTAAATATAAATAAATCTGGGATATCTGCTTTTAACTTAGTAGATAGTGAATTGTGTTTGCCCATCATTGCACTTGCGTTATCGGCAGCAAAGCCTATCAAATTCTCTTTATAGTTAATATTATTTTTAACAAAATATTCCGTAATGCTATTATATAAAGATTCTGCTGTACCACTAGGCACTTTCAACAAACCGAAAAATAAGTCTTTGATGCTAGTGCCATCAAACACTCGCGCTACTAGCGCTAAATGTTTAATGGATCCTTTATCGGTAGATTCATCGACAATCAGTGAAAATTTATTACCAATTAATAAATTTATAGTTTTATCAAAACTATAAGAACCGATAACCATTATTAACAATTGCAATTGCTTTTGTGCGGTTATTACTGTAATTTTTTGGGATCTCAGAGTCGGTAAATGTGGTTCTTATAATTTCCGATAAATGATCTAATGCATTTAACGCAATATTATGCTCGGCTGCAAAAGCGGCGAATCTTACTTCAGCGGTTTTAATTTTCTTTTGAAGATCGACTGTTTGTAAAAAAGAAGATATATCAGTCAAAGACTGTTGTTTAGTTACAGAAGTTACTAATTTTGTAACTGCTGTAATGTGCTTTTCCGTGCGCGTGTTTCAATATTTCTGATTTGCCACATATAAAATCCTTTTTGCATGCCTTACAGTATGCATAATTTTGTCCTTTTTCGCTGCTTCGCAACCAGTTTTTAAACTGCGGGTTCTGCTCCCACCGAATATTGTATTTCTGTGCATATGATTTTCTTTTTCTTTTCTTCGATATATTCTGTGCCTCCTCGGACGAAGAGGCTGATGAAAATTCAGATATATCCTTCACAGAAGATGGCCCGGCCTCTGATGACATATTGATCCTTTACTTACTGCATAAAAATAATTACAAATATATTTTAATTAATTGTTAAAATAAAAGCAAAATCTGAAATATTCACCTTTTTGAATGCAAACGCACTTTTGATTCACTGCTTTAGAAAAAAACTTTTTATTTAAGAGATAGTAATAAGTGTATTCTTTAAAATACTAAAACTGTTCTTTGAGGCTGAACTGAAACTAGTCAATGTATTTTTGATACTGACCGCTAATTCAAAATTCAAATAAAATTCTTGGATTGAATATATAAAAATATTGGGTAAAATTTGGGGGTAAGTACCTATTTTAGTTTTATTGCCATCAGCTGGTTATCTTTTATGTCATACTCATAAATAAAAAATGTTCAATAATTCGGGGTTTTATATTATTACTATCAATAATCCTCTTTTGTGTATAGAATTCGCACGTGTTACTTTAAAGTGCTAACATATACTTCTAGAACGTAATAAAGATATATTATTTTGTCTATTGTATTTTTATTAGAACAATATACATTATCTATAAATTCATAAATAGCCCCGCCCCGTACCATAAAATAATATTTACAAATATATGTAAATATGTACATATAGGAATTTATAGGTCCGTCACGTTGGCTCCCACACTTTTGCATTTTCAAAATTCAAATACGCCATCGTTTTGTGCTCGTTTTGTGCTGTTTTGTGCCGTAAAGCACGAATTTTGTGCTCATCCCCTTCCCGAGATATTCGCATTTGAAAATTGGGAGCCAACTTGACGGTGGCTCCCACATTTTCGAATTTTCAAAATTCAAATACGCCATCGTTTTGTGCTCGTTTTGTGCTGTTTTGTGCCGTAAAGCACGAATTTTGTGCTCATCCCCTTCTCGAGATATTCGCGTTTGAAAATTGGGAGCCAACTTTACGATGGCTTCCAAATTTTCGAATTTTCAAAATTAAAAAACGCCATCGTTTTGTGCTCGTTTTGTGCTGTTTTGTGCCGTAAAGCACGAATTTTGTGCTCATCCCCTTCTCAAGATATTCGCGTTTGAAAATTGGGGGCCAACTTTACGATGGCTTTCGAATTTTCAAAATTCAAAAACGCCATCGTTTTGTGCTCGTTTTGTGCCGTAGAGCACCAATTTTGTGCTCATCCCCTTCCCGAGATATCCGCGTTTGAAGAGCAGGTCCGTAAAGTTGACTCCCACACTTTTGCATTCTCAAATTTCAAATACGCCATCGTTTTGTGCTGTTTAGTGCCGCAAAGCATGAATTTTGTGCTCATCCCCTTCCCGAGATATTCCCGTTTGAAAAGTATGTCCGTAAAGTTGGCTCCGTTAATATCTCGTTAACGACTAAGCTTACGAGAATTTCTAGAGAGTACGAAAGTGTTTAGAAATGGAACATAAAAGAATTGTTTTAGGAAAAATCTTAAAAATTTCTACCGAAAGTGTCACTTTTACTCTTAGCGCAAAACGGTTTTTGGCTATTATCGCTGAAAATAGAAGGTTTTTCGTAGGCTTCCTAAGTATAGAAAAGTGTTTACAAATGAATTTTTAATAACTTTTGTCCAAAGACTTTTTCAAAATGTTGAAAAAATTTTGAAAAATTTTTCATAATTTACGATCACGAAAATTTCTCAAGAGTACAAAAGTGTTTGAAAGTAGATTCTCAAAAAACTTTTCTAGAAAAGTTTTTCAAAATTCCCACCGGAAGTGCCATTTTTACTCTTATTGCAAAATATTTTTAACTATTATCGCAAAAAATAGGTTTTCATAAATTTATGAAGTAGGTATACAAAACTATTAAGAAACTAATTCGTAATAAGTATAAAGAGGCCGTGTGGTGACCACATCTCTTTTTATAAAGAATGTCTCACATTGCAAACTTTAACTTTTAATAACTCTTTTTTTTAGGTAATATTTTAAATTCAAAATATTTGGTATATTATATCTCAATATCTAAACTGCCATTACTTGATTATACAGAACATAATATTCAAAAGCTCTTAATTCTATAACCGTTTCTTTCACAGTTGGGAGAAAAATTTATTTGTAAATAGTTGCAAAACACATAACCATAACATCAAAAGGAAATAGTAAATTACAACTTATACATATATTTTTCAAGTTTATAACAATTATCGTTTTGCAATGCCAAATAAGTAATATATGGAGTGATCCATCTCAACTGAAGGGGTTGGCACTGTAAAAATCCCGAGATTAGTACAATTTTATGTTAAACAGATAACAACCATGAATAATTTCCACTATCGTTTTTCGTTCGCTATTATTTTGTTGCTATTTTTCACGTTCATTATTTATTATTTTCTCGTTTTCGTCTTTTTCGAAATCTATTTTTTATAAAGACACTATTATCAATCCGCCTTTAGATTATTGGTAAGTATTATTTGATTTTTAAAGCAAGTTTTACAACTTAAACGTTTATGTAAACAACACCAAAGATTATTTAGAAGTTGTATAAATTATATTTGTAGCGTTTATTTACGATGCCGTTCTCTGTGCAGCAAGATACTTTCATTGTTATGGCACACTTTCATAGTGGCGTGCAAGATGAAAATGGACAATGGACGTACTCAGCACAATCCTACTTTAACCAGTTCATTGTTGAATATGGGAATGAAAATGTTGTATATAATACATTTGTACAGCATCGAGATAGATTGGTGAAGTGATTCATGGAAACAGGCAGTATTTTAAAAAGAAAGCGTGAAGTTACACCAACAGTTTTGACCGATGACACCATAGCTGACATAGAGCATAGAATACAAGTCAGTCCTAATAAATCTATTCGGAAATTATCTACACAGTCAGGTTGGTGTGTAAATTTAAAACTAGAAATAATGTGTATATAAGAAAAACTGTCGTAGATATATCATATGGAAGTGTGCAGAGGGCTCTTAAAAAACATTTGTATATGCACCCATATAAAGTGTCAGTATTACAGCAGTTATATCCTCATGAGCAAAGAATAAATTATTGCCAATGGTTTAACAATACAATTAATGACGATGAAAGATTAGATATAACTTTCTTTCCTGATGAAGCTTGGTTTCACCTAACAGGTTATATCAATAGCCAAAATTATCGCACATGGTCAACTGATAAGCCACATGTATACCAAGAAACAAGTTTACATCCAATCAAAATAGGAGTGTGGATTGCTATGTCACGACGAAGTATTATTGGACCATTCTTTTTCAATGATACTATAAATGCAGTTAGATATAAAGAGATATTAGAGCCTTTTATTAATAATTTAGAAGAGCATGAGCTATATAATGGCTATTTTCAACAAGATGGTGCACCAGCACATACAGCACAAATCAATATAGATCATCTGACCAATATTTTTAGTGATCGACTCATCAGTAGAGGATGTTGGCCAGCTCGTTCTCCAGATTTGACCCCATTAGACTTCTTTTTGTTTGGGTACTTGAAAAACAGAGTATTTGCTAACGCGTTAATTTGTGTTTAGAAAGTGAAGGTGGACATTTTGAACATTTACTTTAATAAATACATTGTTATAAATTTGTTTTAGTGAATTATATTTGTATTTATCATTTGCACATGAATATCTCTACATTTATTTCAAGTACTAACCATTGTAACATTCTATATGAAATATTCTGTCTTATAATAAACATTGAAAATTAAATTTTATAAATTTTTTATATAAATATGTAAAGAAAAAATTGTCAATAGTTAACCAAAAAACTTAAGTCTAAGAGAGAACTGTCAAAAGCATTTGAAAGAACATTAGCGCGCGTTTACAGGTGAGGTAACTACCCACGAATGCCATCTTAAATATTCCATTGCCAACCCTCTTCAGTTGAGATGGATGGCGTTCAGAAACATTCGAAGTCAAAGTAGGCCTTGAAAATATGAAGTCATGTCTGAGATAGATTGATACATTTACTTAATACAATTTTATAGGACAGATTATCAAATTAGTATCTTCGATATTAGATTCTGACTTAAGTAAAGATATACGATTTTTTGTTCAGAGCCCACTTGACTTCTAATGTTTCTGAACACCCGTTATATTAGTTTTTATACTTATATTGCTATTATTTATTTGCCAAATATTCGTTCGAGTGAAGCTATCTACGGAAACGTATGGCATACGGACACTTTCACGAGAAAACAGTATGCAAGTATAGCAAACGCCAATTAAGTTGGCGTGAGGAGGGGTAAGTTCGCGCAGGATTAGAAGTAGTGGGGAGATTTGTATTTGGTTTTACATTAAATGTCAGATAATTCTAACCTCTGAGCGTGTATCACTAGCAAAGACATTATGTTCTGTTAAACGTCAATGACAAATGTATTCTGACAATTACTTGAGTAGTGGGGGTGGACGTTTTTAAAATGACTTCTGCGCATCCCCTCCTCGCGCCAACTTAATTGGCGTTTGCTATAACTACAAGCAAAATTAGATTAACCGCACTGATTTGTCGCTGGTTAATACAGAACAGAACTATAACAGATATTTTAATACAGAATTGGACGCTAGTACTTTATTGATTTTGCTAATTATAAGGTGCTAATTATCTGACATCAATTAAGAATAGCACAGGAAAACTATAAATTAAAACAAATAAATGCGAACAAAAATTATTAACCCTAGATAAGTTTAAAAATTGTTTCGGCTAATAAGAGTTCGTCTCTCCGCTCTTAATTATTTCCTGCCTTATGCATAGTCGTGAAGTTAATAGGGTCTATAAAGTGGCCTTTACACGATACTAGAACTGACTAGAACTATACTTTTTCTATAATAGATTCTATTCTAGGATTTTCTAAATACTTTTTTAAGTATCAGTACAACAAATCAATGCGTGGTGGCGCTACTAAACAGCCATTAGCTTCTGCCAACTTGATAGTATTTGTTAACCAATTTGTGACAGTTCTCAAATAGGGTTCGAAATTTTGTGGTTATAAATTTTTTGGTAAGATATGACTACTTCAAAATCAAAAGCTAAGTTGAGGAAGTTGATCAGAATTAAGAAAGTCTATGATATTTATAAAAATTTGATGAAAAAACTAAATGTTGAAAGAAGTAGACGTGTTTGGTGTAGGGCTTGGTTATTAAGAAGAAGTACAGTGCAGCTAGGGGCAAGTCACTTTTTGGACCAAGAACTAAGATTGGAAGACCCAGCATGTTTTAAAAATTTTGTGAGAATGGATAAAGACCAGTTCGATAAATTATATGATATTGTAAAATCAAAAATTTCTAAAGCAGATACTGTAATGCGAAAATGTATACCATCAAAACACAGATTAATATTAACATTACGATACTTGGCCACTGGTGAATCCTACACAAGTTTGTCTTATACTATGCGTATATCATTAAGTGCTATTTCACAAATAATACCCAATGTGTGCGTTGCAATATATGAGGGTTTAAAAGAAATGTACTTAAAGGTAAATATATGCCTATAACATACACTAAAATGCTGCAAATAGTTTTAATAACAAAATTTGTAGGTACCTTGTTCAGCAAAGGAATGGAAAGATGTTTCAAGAGCATTCAAAGAATTATGGAATATACCAAATACTTTGGGGGCCTTGGATGGAAAGCACATTGTATTTAGAGCCCCCAAATGTGCAGGTTCACATTATTACAACTATAAAGGAAACCATAGTATTGTATTACTTGCTATTGCAGATGCTAACTACAACTTTTTATATATAAATATAGGCACTAATGGAAAAGTCAGTGATGGTGGTATGTAAATATATATTATTAATGCGGACATTGTGAGTAAAATATTTTATACTGTAGGTGTTTTTAATGATAGCGATTTAGCCTACGCCATAAAAAATAATACATTAAATATACCTGCCGATGAACCTTTGCCCACTATGAATGTGCCTGTTCCATATGTCTTTCTGGCGGATGCTGCTTTTCCTTTGCAAAAACACATCATGAAGCCATTCCCATTGAAAAATATGACCAAAGAGGAACGAATTTTTAATTATAGATTGAGCAGAGGAAGACGCGTAATTGAAAATACATTTGGGATATTGGCAAATCGGTTTAGGATATTACTGATACCGATTCCATTGTGTAGGGATAAAGTTGTGATTATTACACAAGCATGTTGTGCATTACACAATTATCTAAACAATAATTCAATGAATGCAAGTATTGTAGACGACAATAACTTACAGTTACACAGTATTCGTTTAACATCAGGAAGAGCAAACACTGAAGTTTTACATGTTCGGGATATATTCAAAGAATATTTTAACAATGTAGATGTGTTAGAGTGGCAAAACAACATGGCTTAAAATAAAAATGAACTTGTACAAAGATATTGTTTTATTGTCTCCTCTCTTATGTTTAACAAAAAAAACTCTTACATATATTTTAAAATAAAGTGCATTCTATATCTTTTCTGCAAATATAAAACATAAATGACATTACTTCATTATTGAATCTCATTCTCATCTATAGTATTTTGAATTACCTGTACAATTTCTCTTTTACATTTTTTATAGGATGGTTTGTTATTATACACATCTATTAATTCATGGCCAATAAATTCTATAAATGATCTTAGGTCATCCGGAAGATGTTTTGCACCACGATCGTCTTGACCTACTTCATTTAAAGCCTTCACAAACGCAGCTTCTACCACACTAGATTGTGATAAATCACTCTTCCCTCTCTTCCTTGTCTTTGGCGTATTTTTCCAATTGCTGTCACTATTGATACTTAACGATTTTGAATGGGAAGATTCACATTGTATTGTAAATGAAGCTGGAGACAAGGCATCTGTTTCAACAATCACTTCATTTCCGTTTTCATGATGGTCATCCTCCGTATTAAAAAACCCTTCCTAAAACATGTTACACTAATTAACTTCATATTAAATTATTTCGATACAATTCCTACCCAACCACTTATCTCAACTGTTGTTTCTTGACTGTTTGGTACAGGCAACAATTTTTGAGTTGCCGAAACATTTAAATTAGATTCTCCTTTGTCTTTTTTTGTATATGGTAATAAAAAAGTTAAAGAATCATATAACCACCAATTGGGTTTTACGCATTCTTCTGCACCAGATCCACTAGCAGGAATCACTTTTTTTTTCCTCGTTACTTCTAAAAATTGACTTCTTAGATTATTAATTTTTTTTAGTATTTCCTCTGTTGAATATTGTTCTTTAAAAGTGCATTGCAAGTCTTCTTTTATCGCTTCAAGTGCTTTGTGCCTTAATAATTGGTTATGATAACTTGGCAAATCTTGCTGTTAAGAAATAGTATTAATAAAATAGTATTTATAAATATTTTATTTATCCTAACCTTATAAAGTACCGGTTGCAATTCATACAGTGACACCTGTCTTTTTGTAATTTCTGCTTCCCACTTTTTCGGCATATTTATATATACTCACTAAAACAATGAAGCTAAATATGAAGTTTATATTTAATCATTCATTTGTACTCACCTAATTCTCGAAACAATAAAAGTGAAACAAACAAACAAATTTCGCATACAATTACCGATAACGCTCAACCGTACATAACCTAACTTCATTTCCAGTAATATACCACAATATACTGACTTTGTATTTATTTTCCGATGTTGGCCAATCTGCCAAAAGTACTTCTGCGCATGTTCTAGATTTAATTTAGAAACAAAAATAGGACAGGATCTAGTTTTTAAAATAGTATAGTATCTAGTATAGTTTTAAAACTTGGAAGCATGTTTGTGATTTACATGATACTTCTTCTGACTATTTTTTCTAGTTTCTAGATAATAGTATAGAAAAAGGATGAAAATAGCATGGTGTAAAGTGGCCTTAATAGTCTGTGATAGGGTGTTAGCTGTTATACTCTATTTTCAAGTAGAGAGACGAATTTCTGAATAGACCACTTTGACAGTGAAATCTCATTGGTTGAAAGCAAGGCCAAATTGCTTTCAACCAATGAGATTTCACTGTCAAAGTAGTCTATTCAGAAATTCGTCTCTCTACTTTAAAAATAGAGTACAGTATTTGCATAGAAAAGGAATTTGTTTACCTATTGGAATTGTTGGTTATTTTAAATACGATTTCGACAATCTTACTTATTTTAATATATTTTGTGAATTTTTGCTTTTAAATTTGATATTTTCTTGAGATAAGAATATAAGTACATATAATATATAATTTTACTTAAAGTTTGTATTGCTGAGATGTAATTTTGAAATATGGAAGATTTAATTGATGTACAAGAGGGGTTACAAGAAGTTGAGGTAGATATCATTCGAAATCTAAAAGTCTATCTGGAACAATTGAATCCATTTGACATATATGACAATGCAAAATACCACATGAGAAAAGACGTTTTATCTCTTAACCAACAATAATCGTGGATTACCTGTAACTCTTAAATACAAGGTTTTTGCAACAATTAGATATTTAGCTAAAGGAGCATATGGTGATGATATATACCTACATATTTAAATGGCTTTGCAACATATTTATTGCTGAATTTGGTTTAGTCGAACAACATGGATTTACATGACAAAAACCACAGCAATTTATTCCGTCAACAATATATATTAAGATATTTTGATTTGTAGACTTTAACAATTCTAATATATAATTTAAATATTTATTGAAATACGTTAGGAATATTTTGATATAATTTTTATTAATATTAAATATAATATATACATTTACAAGTATTTACATGTAACAAATATTCATACCTACTTTATCCAATATTTTAAATTACTTCATCCTATTGTCATACTTATCTAAAATACATAAGTATATAATAAACAGTCACAGTCAAACTCAATTGTCTGGCGATGTGGATATCCAAAAAAATGGAATCGTTGCTCGGGTTTTTGGTCTCTCAGCCCTTTATTTTATGTGTACAAACTTCTATGGCCCCTCATCGAAGTTTCTACACAAATAATTTGTTGCCCAGTGTAATTTTTGGTCGCCTTTATTTATGTTTTAATTTATAGTTTTTCTGTGCTATTCTTAATTAATATTAGATAATTTGCACCTTATAATTAGCAAAATCAATAAAGTACTAGCGTTCAATTGTGTATTAAAATATCTGTTATAGTTCTGTTCAGTTTAAACCAGCGACAAATCAGTGCGGCTAATATAATTTTGCATGCAGTTATACTTGCATACTGTTTTCTCGTGAAATCCGTATGCCATACGTTTCCGTAGATAGCTTCACTCGAACGAATATTTGGCAAATAAATAATAGCAATATAACGTATATTACTTATTTGGCATTGCAAAACGATAATTTTTATTACTTGAAAAATATATGTATAAGTTGTAATTTCCTATTTCCTTTTGATGTTATGGTTATGTGTTTTGCAACTACATTTACAAATAAATTTTGCTCCCGACTGTGAAAGAAACGGTTATAGAATTAAGAGCTTTTGAATATTATGTTCTGTATAATCAAGTAATGGCAGTTTAGATATTGAGATATAATATACCAAATATTTTGAATTTAAAATATTACCTAAAAAAAAGAGTTACTAAAAGTTAAAGTTTGCAATGTGAGACATTCATTATAAAAAGAGATGTGGTCACTACACGGCCTCTTTATACTTATTACGAATTAGTTTCCTAATAGTTTTGTATACCTACTTCATAAATTTATGAAAACCTATTTTTAGCGATAATAGTTGAAAGTATTTTGCAATAAGAGTAAAAGTGGCACTTCCGGTGGGAATTTTGAAAAACTTTTCTAGAAAAGTTTTTTGAGAATCTACTTTCAAACACTTTTGTACTCTTGAGAAATTTTCGTGAACGTAAATTATGAAAAATTTTTCAAATTTTTTTCAACATTTTGAAAAAGTCTTTAGACAAAAGTTATTCAAAATTCATTTGTAAACACTTTTCTATACTTAGGAAGCCTACGAAAAGCCTATTTTCAGCGATAATAGCCAAAAACCGTTTTGCGCTAAGAGTAAAAGTGACACTTCCGGTAGAAATTTTTAAGATTTTTCCTAAAATAATTCTTTTATGTTCCATTTCTAAACACTTTCGTACTCTCTAGAAATTCTCGTAAGCTTAGTCGTTAACGAGATATTAACGGAGACAACTTTACGGACCTACTTTTCAAACGGGAATATCTCGGGAAGGGGATGAGCACAAAATTCATGCTTTGCGCACTAAACAGCACAAAACGATGGCGTATTTGAATTTTGAAAATGCAAAAGTGTGGGAGCCAACTTTACGGACCTGCTCTTCAAACGCGGATATCTCGGGAAGGGGATGAGCACAAAATTCGTGCTCTACGGCACAAAACGATGGCATATTTGAATTTTGAAAATTCGAAAATTTGGAAGCCACCGTAAAGTTGGCTCCCAATTTTCAAACACGAATATCTCGAGAAGGGGATGAGCACAAAATTCGTGCTTTACGGCACAAAACGAGCACAAAGCGATGGCGTATTTGAATTTTGAAAATTTGAAAATGTGGGAGCCACCGTAAAGTTGGCTCCCAATTTTCAAACGCGAATATCTCGGGAAGGGGATGAGCACAAAATTCGTACTTTACGGCACAAAACAGCACAAAACGAGCACAAAACGATGGCGTTTTTTAATTTTGAAAATTCGAAAATTTGGAAGCCATCGTAAAGTTGGCTCCCAATTTTCAAACGCGAATATCTCGAGAAGGGGATGAGCACAAAATTCGTGCTTTACGGCACAAAACGAGCACAAAACGATGGCGTATTTGAATTTTGAAAATTCGAAAATGTGGGAGCCACCGTAAAGTTGGCTCCCAATTTTCAAACGCGAATATCTCGGGAAGGGGATGAGCACAAAATTCGTGCTTTACGGCACAAAACGAGCACAAAACGATGGCGTATTTAAATTTTGAAAATGCAAAAATGTGGGAGCCAACTTTACGGACCTGGAATTTATTACTCTGAAGTGATTCCTATATTACCCATAATTTATAGTTTTTATTACTATAAAATCCTCTTTTGTATATATTGTAATTCCCACGTGTTACTTTAAAAATGTATTTCACAAAGGCTATTTTCTTTTGCTTTATATATTTAATATAACAATACGTTTATTTATTTCTTAAACATTTGCATACTAAATTTGTAGAATAGTCGTGCTTCTTAAACAATAATATACATACACTTCTAAAAATAGGAATTCCAATCTTAATTATTTAATTTTCCTAAGTTACTTCTTGTTCAAGTTTTAACACATAAAATATGAGTATGTGTGTCATTATTACGGGTCATAAAAATCTATTGATTAGTTAATAAAAGTAACCACATCGTAATTCGGTATTAATTAGATGGGTTTGTAGGTATAAGATGAACGTATAAATTTGGAATGGTGCATTTCAAAATAAAAACCACTCGCTATTGAGTTGCAATAGACCACGCAAGTGCTGTCGTCATTTTTGCGGAAGGTCAGGGATCGCGTTCCAAACAAACGGCATTTAATTTTTTTTCATAGGGTATTTCGTATTGTATTTGGAACGCGTTGCAAATTTGAAGTGAAAAGTTGTTATTTTTAAGTTAATTTTAATTGTTATTGCATGTAGGTATGAACGACGTTGTTTAAAACTGATATTAATAATATTAATTGTTTTATAGCACGGTTATACTTGAGTAACTAAAGTACAAAAGTGAGGTTAGATAGATATACATAATGGTGATGTGTTTTGCTCCTACTTGCAAGCATTAAGTGAAAAAAAGGGATGCACTATTTTTACTTTTCCTACAGAAAAGGCAGAATTATCGAGGTGGAAAAAGCTTTTTTGCAGTCATTGCTAATATTTTTTTTCAAATAAAAAACACCATCGCCAAATATTTTGTTTTTAATAACTATAATATGTATATTGATATTTTGCTTACATACTTACCAAGTAACAAATGATATTAATATAGGAAGATTAATTAAAAATCGTTTTACCAAGAGTGACTATACGTTTCAAATGGCGCTTTAAATTTGTTTGGAACGTAGACCCTGACCTACCGTACAGAAAATGGCGATTTGACGTCACGCTTGCGTGGTCTATTGACAACTACTATGCGAAATTTTTGGGATCTTTGTATATCGAGGTTTCCTTACATGATTCCCAATACTTAAAGTTTCTACGTTAAGGGAATCCCCAACATATATACTGGAAATATTGTGACATAGCATAATTCCCTAGATTATAGCCTTATTTCGTAAAAATTCCCTTTTTCCCTAGCACCCACCTAAATTCCCTAGGTCTAGGGAAATTTCCCTAGCTCTGGCAACACTGGCCAAAATTACAAATAGCAATTCAAATGGGCATTGTATACCGTTAATACTTCTGAAGGAACAGAGCGAAGGGATAGAAACATGTTAGCATTTTCATTTTAGTATGTTGCTTGTGATGATCTAAGTTGGTGTTGGCAGCAGTGTTGCCAGCCCTACCGATTTTTCGGTAGATCTACCGATTTTCAACACAATTCTACCGAAAAAAATCAGAACTACTATACTATTCATCTAAATTGTATAAATATTAAATAAAACAATATATAAATGTGTTGTTTTTATTGCGAATCGACAATGTGTATAAATACATCAGAATAAAAATTTTTTAGTATGCTGCAACTAAAAACGATATTTTACAAAAATTAAAATTTTTGAATCAGCACACAGTTAAAAGTGGTACTATTCACACCATTACAGTTGTAGCTGTTAAGTTTCCTAATTTACGTAAATATCGTCTTTTGCGAAATACTGATATTATTCAGTCGTATTCGAGTGATACTGAAGAATTTTGACAACAGATCAAAAAAACAGCCTATGATGATGGTACTCCGATGTTTAACATATTAATAGATTTTGATCAAAATTTACTTTGCCTTCGACATTCACCGCAAATGTGAAAAGTCTTTTCAAGTATTAACTTAATAAAAACTAAACAGCGGAACAGATTAGCGACTGCAATAATATGTGGATTATTGCATACCAAGAAATTTATTGATAATAAAAAGTTGTTAGATTTGTCAATTGGTAAAAGTTGCTTTTAAAAATGAATAATCATAATTTATGTCCCAATGAGTAGAATATAAATTATGTTTATTTATATTTTAGAAAACATTCCGTTTAGTTAGTCTAATAATTTTATTTGTATTTGTTTACTTTGAATAAAATTAATTTTGATTTTATCCTTTATAATTTCGTTTTCTTGTCACCTCTGAAATATTGTATGTTTTGCAGTTCTGCTAGACTTATACTTATCTTATATCTAACAATAAGTAAGGAAAGGAAACAAAATAAAATCTGATTTTTTATCGCAGATTGGTTGTTTAAAAACCTATAAGTAATTGTTTATTATTATTTAATAAAGCTTATGTGGATACATCTACCTCTATATTACTCATTGGCAATAGTTAGCATCATAGGTAATAATAAATATAATAATATTATAAAAATTTTAAATCTACCGAAATTTGTCTACAAATCTACCGATGTAACGTTAATGCTGGCTGGCAACACTGGTTGGCGGCAGTACTGTTTTGTCAAATACAATTCAATTCGGTAGATTTGTCGTAAAAATTTGGTAGATTATATTCGTTCTTTTGAAAATAAAATACAAATTTACAAAGGCTATTATATATACCGGGTTCTTTTTTTATCATTACACATAGGTATAATATAATGCATTGATTTTTCTTCTGTCAGATTTACATATAGTGATAAATGTATGGTGGCATAGTAGACAACCAGTTATACATCAGTGACGTATATGGACGTATTTTTCCAATTGTCAAATATTTTTGATTTTTTATCCATACTTAAATCTTAAATTAAATAGATTTTATTGAAAAATACATAATTTATTTAAAACAGTTAATTATCCCAACAGGCGTATACCTTGTGAAAAGACAATTTTAAATATTTTTACCAAATTTAAAGAAAATTGTTTTCTAAATTCCCACAAAAAAAATAAAATAAAACCAATCATATGTTAACAGAACATGTTAAGCTGAATATCCTGTGTTATGTAGGAGAACGGTCTCTAGGATCACTTTTTGATGTAGCCAAGCCTCTAGATATCCGACACAAATGTATCGAATAGATACTTTTTGCAACCACTATTGAATATTTAAAATACATACATTTGCGTTTACAGTATACATGCGAACCAGAAATTTTATAATTTTCTTTGTAAAAATTAGGTGGCTTTACAATGTGCTTAATTTTATTTAATAATTTAATGGAACCACCATTAACTGTGCTATTAATTTTATTTCATTACTTCGATATACTGTCGTGTTCAATAAAAACGGGCCACTTTTTTACTTATTGTGATTAGTACTTATGAAGTTATAGTTATATAAATATATAAAATTTTACAGATTTGGATAGTGAAGATGTATGATTTGACAATTCGGTTTATTTATACTCTCTGGATCATAGGTATTCTATTTATCACTTGACATTAAAATCGTGAATTTTTGACATCTAATGTTATGCGTTATAAATATAAATTGAAATATACGCAACTGTTAGTTTTAATCTTGAATTTAATAGTTAACGTAAAAAAAGTCATTTATTGCAATAGGAAAATTTAAATTTAATTAATATTTTGTAACTGCACTGCATTAATGACAGCGTCAATTCTACATGGCATCGATGCAAAATAGTTAATAAATTCTTGCGATAGTAATCCAAAACCAATTTTTCTACTCAAAACGCCATCTTCTTTTCATTTCGTATAGATTCTACACACGGTGGTCTTGCTAATGGTGCTAATGCGGTGGTCTTGTCGAATTATTCTGCAACACATCTTTTCGACCAACCTTCTGCTACTTTTGTGCAGATCCTTGTCTATTAAACTTAAATCCTTATTAAAGTTATAAAAATTATATTATAACTTTAACAAAAGCATACAATGACACTTCGTTATAATTTTGACAAAAACAATATTAAAAGCATACAATGACAGTTCATTGCTGTAGTAATTTAGGAGGTTAAAGCAAGTATAGCAATCGCCAATTAAGTTGGCGCGAGGAGGGGGTGCGCAGAAGTCGTTTTTAAAAACGTCCACCCCCACTACTCAAGTAATTGACAGAATACATTTGTCATTGAAGTTTGACGGAACATAATGTCTTTACTACCGATCATAAAGTGATACCCTCTCAGAGGTTAGAATTATCTGACATTTGATGTAAAACCAAATACAAATCTCCCCACTACTTTTAATCCTGCGCGAACTTACCCCTCCTCGCGCCAACTTAATTGGCGTTTGCTATACTAATTAATATATGTAAATTTTGCCAAAATCGCAATAAGATATGGCCCATTTTTTTGAACATGACAGTAGGTATGTAACGTGTGTTCATTTGAAAAGTCAATCTAGGTTACTTTGAAATTTTGATAGAATAAAACGCATATATATTAGTATGTGTTTGTTGTTCCGTAAACGTAAATCCAAATGACATTTGATAATGGCAATCACATTTGTTATTTATTTGTATGTATGAAACTGTCAAAATATACGACTTCGTAGGTTAAGTAGTAAATTTTAATTTACGACATACTTCAAAATGTTCTCAGTAAATTACATGCTACTAGATTGACTTTTCAAATGAACACCGTTAGATAAGTATAGCATGCGGCAATTAAGTTGGTGCGCAGAAGCCGTTTTAAAAACGTCCACCCCCACTACTCAAGTAATTGTCAGAATACATTTGTCATTGACGTTTGACGGAACATAATGTCTTTGCTAGGGGATCATAAAGGGATACACGCTCAGAGGTTAGAATTATCTGACATTTGATGTAAAACCAAAAACAAATCTCCCCACTACTTTTAATCCTGTGCGAACTCACCCCTCCTCGCGCCAACTTAATTGGCGTTTTCTTTTTTTTTTGTAGGTACTGTCGTGAGCAAAAAAAATCGGGCAGTGTCAAAATCGTAATGTCAGTTTCCCATATTTTTTAGCGTTGTAATTTTGACATTTGATTAATTTTCAAACTGTACGTCAGATTATAATTATCTATCATAGTGGCTAATTAAAAATTGAAAATACCGCATTTTTCGAAAACTGATAAAGTCAGACCTGTTACTAGTTTGGAAAATCATTAAGAACTGTATCGGATCGGTTCAATTTAATATTGGTAAAAGTTCAACCGCAAGAATATATAAAAAATGGAGGGAAGAGGATAATTTAAATCGGAAAATAGGTCCCGAACGTAACAAAATTTCAAATCCGCAGGAAGACGAAACAATATTTACTGAGATTAGTCACAACCCTTTCAAAACATTAAAGGAAGCTATAAGAACAATACAATTTCCTGTCTCATCTTGTAACACAATGGTTACAAACAAGAGATTGAAATTTAAACTTGATATTTCCCGCTCTACAGTCTTTATCTAAATCCCAATGTATGGGGATTAATGAGATATAGCTGTTACCCAGGAAGAGATTGTTCAAAATGCTTGGCATCAAATTCCTATAAATGTTGTACAAAATATCGTCGCTTCAATGTATACAAGATTAGATGAAGTTATAAATAATAACGGTGGAATGACGAAATACTAATTATTTTAATTATATTCTTTCTCTATCATTTTTAGTAATTTTTTTTATAGTATATATTGTAAAAATGTTTAATAAATGTCAATGAAACATACATTTTTGACAATCCTGACTTACTATTATGAGTAAAGATAGCCACTTAAGTAGTCACAATTTAAACCCACACAAAAACAGTGTCCCGTTTTTTTTTGCTCACGACAGTATATCAGGAAAATTAATTTTGAAAATCAATTAATAGTGGTATAAATGATCGATTTTTAATCTAAAAATTGTGTGACGTCTCCATTATAAGAGATTAAATACCAAAATAACGAAAAGTGGTGATTCTAATAGAAATTGTTCTTAAAATTATATTGATATTGTATTGATAGATGTAACTTAAACTGAATTTTAATATTAAAAAAAAATTAGGAAATTGAAACTCTCTATCAAATCAGCTAACCACAGCTACTTTCATATCTATTTCTCGTCAACGTCATCTTAAATCCACAACTTGTTAGGTTAATATATATTTGAATTTATAATGGCAAAAGTAAGTGTGGTGTTGAAGAAATTCTATACTGAATACAGTACAAAAACTCCGAAGAAACTGAAAATCATAGACGCATACTTACTGTATATTTTATTAACGGGAATAGTTCAATTTGTATACTGTTTGTTTGTCGGCACATTCCCTTTCAACTCGTTTCTAAGTGGATTCATATCATGTGTTAGTGCTTTCGTATTAGGAGGTAAGTTTTTATTAAAATATAATTGTGATTCCAGAAAAAATTAAAACATTTTCTTTAGTTTGTCTTCGTTTACAAGTTAATCCAGAAAACAAAAACCAATTTTTGGGGATCAGTCCGGAAAGAGGATTTGCCGATTTCATTTTCGCTCATATCGTTCTGCATTTAGTTGTGATGAATTTTATTGGATAAATGTTTAATCTCTTCGAGTGGCAATAAATATTTTCTAATAATTAATTTTGTTGTTTTTTTCTTGGAATAAAAATCTTAAAACCACATGAAATTATAAATCTATTTTCATATAATTAAGATGAACTCTTTTAGGCAATATTCAATAACAGGACGGATTCGTATGTACGGTACACATTTAAGAATGGTCAAAATTTTCCTGAGAATCAAAGTATCAAACAATATGTTTTATAACATCTAAGCAATAAATTCATTTTTTTAATATAAAATTAGCTTTATTTTAATTAATCATACCCACAGATTAAGTTTGCTATAAATCACTCATTTATTAAAAAGCATTAATTATCTATTGTGAACAAATAACAAGTAAATAATGCAAAAAACATCTACATAACTATTGCTAAATCTGAACATGCGTCAAACGTGGATGAGGCAAATCATGCATATTAGAAATAGTTTTTGCGTCGATGTAGGACAGAATTCAACCTATAAATCTATACAAAAGTTCACGAAAAATTATATATTAATTGTCAGATTAGATAAGTGAAACAATAATTTTTTTGGAAATCAGTTTGATTCAAGTCGTTTAATTACATTTGTTGCATAAAATTAATATTCATGATCAAAAACACGAAACATAAAAAACATGAAGGATTCTCAAGATATTTTGAATGAAATCGTAGCCATTCCTAAATATGGTTTAAAATTAGATTTGAGTCACACATACCCAGAAAATTGGTCGCAAAACCGTGTTCCGACTTTAAAACAATTATGGCAACTATCTTCATTAATTTTTAGGTATGTATAGGTTATGTAAAAAAGTGTAAAAAATCATTTCTAACAGTTTGGCTTTAATTTAAAGATACATCTTATATTACGTATATATAATATGGAAAGGAAAACAGCCAGTTATGGATTATATAAAGTTGCAAAAGGCAAAAAGAATTTATGGTATTCATTTGAAAATAATATATTCAGAAATTGAATAAATTTATCTTATTTAGGTGTACCAATTGGAGGGATTGGTTGTGGGACTATTGGTAGAGGCTACAGAGGTGAATTTTGTAGATTTCAATTGAGACCTGGTCGATATGAATATGAAACTGTGGAAGCTAATGAATTTATTGTCACAATCAAAGATAACGAGAAAAATACAATTTTTCAAAGTACTTTATCAACTTATCCGTAATATTTAAATTATTTTTAATAACTTTATTCAAAATTTATACATTTATAGTAAAACAACCAATAAATTAAAAACTTGGCAATCATTAATTGATAACACTAAATGTTACTACACTGGTTTATATCCAAGAGCTTGGACGGAATATGACTTGGTGAAATATGGAATTAAATTAGTTTGTCGCCAGATAAGTCCTGTTATTCCACGTAATTATAAGGTAAATATGGAAGGCGAAAAAGTAAACAATTTTAATTAAAAATATATATTATTTTATTTTAGGATAGTTCTTTACCATGTGCAGTATTTGTGTGGTCTGTCGAAAATGTTAGTGATGAAGAAAGGATTGTTACAATAACATTTACCTTTAAGAATGGCATTGGAACAGAAATTGACAAGAGAGGTAAATAATTGCAATTAATCTTTTATAATATGTGGCTATATTTTAACTGTTCTTCACATTATAAATTATAGCATAATCCCCTTTTGGTACAATATCTCCTTTCATCCATTAGTGTATAAATTTGAACAACCACTTTTAAATTTAAAGTTTTTTTTATATAATAAGAAACATTTATTTAAATATTTCCAAGAAGCATATAGTTTGAATATGTTTACATTTATTCATACACTTACATTTGAATACACAAACACATTTAAATTATTTACAGCAACATGCAGTTCTAAACAGTTTTCGTTTCTAAACTCTGAAGGATTAATATTGTATAATACCATCGACTCAACACCTTGTGCTTATGCATTGTCAGCAAAAGTCCAAGATGGAGTTCATATTTCTAAATGTTTATATTTTGACCCAAATTCAAGTGGACAAGACCTTTGGGAGCAATTATATAACAAGGGACAGTTCAACAAGATCATTGATAATAAAAAATCTGATCATATTTTTGGTGAAATGGGCAGTGCTATAGCCTCCCAGGTTACAGTGCCTCCTGGCCAAGTGAAGGAAATTGAAAATTGCTTGGTCTGGGACATGCCTATAGTATCATTTTTTAATAAAACTAAAAAATATTCTAAATTTTACACCAAATTTTTTGGCAATGAGAAACCCACTTTAAAAATTGTCGATTATGCTTTTAGAAATTATAAACATTGGGAGAAAGATATTTACAATTGGCAAAAAGGAGTGTTAAATGATTTGTAAGTTGATTATGATGTTTAGAGGACTGTGATAGGACAATTGAATGTTTGTAGAAAGTTACCTGATTGGTATAAAGGTGCTCTATTTAATGAAACTTATTTCATATCTGATGGTGGTTCTATTTGGTTTAATCTTGATGGGGAGGATGCTAAACAGCTACCAGCTAATGATCCAAGGTAATTCCTTTATACAAAAAAGGTTTAAGTATATCAATACGTTAAGCACTTATTACGCATTTGTTACAAATGAAACAGACATGTAAAATACACATCTGTAACTGTAAACATGGACAACACACCTCGTATTTTCCAGCTTTTTACTTCTGCTTAAGACATATGTTTCTGCTATTACTATTAAGCGTCGTCAGTTAAGCTAGTGAAGTAATTTAAAAGCTTAAATCGCCTATAAGGCATAGCAAATTTCGTCCTGTCAGGTAGCACCACATAATATAGTGACATCTGACGGACGAAAGAGACTATGCCGAAAATGGCAACCCTTCCCTTGACCGGCTAAGCCGGTACAGAAGGGAAGAAAATACGTATATAGGTGTAAGTCCATTAACACGATGCCAGATGGCAGTAAATATACAAAAAAGGTTTAATAAAATTGTGTTAAGTAAATGAATCGTTCCACCATACTCATTTCAGATATGGCTTCAAATTTTCAAGGACTTCTTTGACTTTGAATTTTTCTGAACACCCATTATATTAATTACTATAATTGAGCTTTAGATGTGATGTTAAGTATTTTTATACGTAGTTGTATTTGTAAAAAAAATATCAAAGGCCACTATATAGTGTGATTTTTAATGTCAGAGGATAGTCTGAATTTACTGCAATACAAAATTGTTCAAGTGTTGGCAGTACTTAGTATCTGTTTATTCTATTTTCGGGCATTAGCGTCTCGAATTGACTGGTTCATTGCTAAATAAGAAGCGTTTTTTTAATAATTATAATATTTGCAATGATATAGGACTAAATACATAATTAACAGCATAATTTGAAATCCATAATGTATACATAACATTAATTATATGAATAATAATAATTCGTGCTTCAAAACTAGAATATTGGTACACTCCAGGAATACAAAATATTATTACGTTTATTTCAAGCCAACAATTTATTAACAAAGCAAATATAAATGTAGAAGATATGTGAATAATTTATTTACCGACACAATATTAAAAATGTTTTATTAATGATTTTATCCAGTAAAAAATAAAAATTCAAGGAAATTATTATGTAATAATACAAAAGTATTTTTAATAATATAAAATATTATTAAAAATGGGGTGTGAAGAACACAATACAAGTTATATATTTGTGAATGTATCTCCTATCCAGAGACGCAGATACGTATTTCACCTTTCTACAGGATCGTCGGTACGCCCCTGCTGGAGAAGAGATACATTCAACCAAACATGCTATCTTGCTAACTTGCTATCAACCAGAAATTATTAAGACAGAGTGTGAAAGAATATTCAGCGCTGTCTACATAATAACTGCCGAACTAAGCAACGTGTTTCTATAGACGGTCACAACCATATCTATAAAAAACTGTATTATCGTGTCTTCACTACTTGTCGGGCGAACCGAATGCGTATATAACAAAATAATTTGAAACATACATGAGTGGGTAAAAACCACACCAATTTTTAATAATATTTTATATTATTAAAAATACTTTTGTATTATACAAATTGGTGTGGTTTTTACCCAGTCATGTATGTTTCAAATTATTTTGTTATATACGCATTCGGTTCGCCCGACAAGTAGTGAAGACACGATAATACAGTTTTTTATAGATATGGTTGTTACCGTCTATAGAAACACGTTGCTTAGTTCGGCAGTTATTATGTAGACAGCGCTGAATATTCTTTCACGCTCTGTCTTAATAATTTCTGGTTGATAGCAAGGTAGTTATGTTTGGTTGAATGTATCTCTTCTCCAGCAGGGGCGTACCGACGATCCTGTAGAAAGGTGAAATACGTATCTGCGTCTCTGGAGAGGAGATACATTCACAAATATATAACTTGTATTGTGTTCTTCACAACCCATTTTTAATAATATTTTATATTATTAAAAATACTTTTGTATTATACAAATTGGTGTGGTTTTTACCCACTCATGTATGTTTCAAATTATTTTATTATGTAATAAATAAGTGTAGACTTAAACATAAGAG
The DNA here is from genome assembly GCA_935421215.2 of Melolontha melolontha. NCBI lineage: Eukaryota > Metazoa > Arthropoda > Insecta > Coleoptera > Scarabaeidae > Melolontha > Melolontha melolontha. The sequence continues at coordinate 119,780,861 of OW285239.1, read as the reverse complement.
AAAATGATCACTTAGAGTAAATGTTCAAAATGTCCACTGTTGACATCCAAGCATAAATTAACTCTTTCACATTTCAAATATGTTTATGAGTTTTTATCATCTATACTATTCATCTCATTTACAATAGCTGCATGTAATTCTTCTAAAGAATGAAGTCTATTTTCAAAAATTTTAGTTTTTAATTAATCAAACAGATAAAAATCCAAATGTGTTAAATTGGGTGAATGTGATGGTCAACGATTCATAGTAATCTATCACTAAATATTTTTGGAGAAACTGTAAACTGTCATACGCAACATGTACTATCGTGAGCAATTGAAAGTAAACGCACTATTATAGCTGCGTAAATTTTACCAAATTGTCAAGCTAATGTCATTTATGTTATGATTAAATGTTGACACTGACACTTCAAAAGTACTGTATGCATTAGATAAATTTTGAAATTTCGACATGCCAACATAATAAAGTGTGCACTTTTATTTGCTCACGATAGTACATCTTGTTGGAAATATCCTCTTGGCAATTCATCAGGATGTAATTAATTTATAAATGTTTACAATATTTCTGTCTGCTATTGCTTTGCATTAATTGTGGTATTAAAAAATATCGATACGGCGTCTTGGCATCACTATCCAAACTAGTTTTTATAAAATTATGTGGATTATCGGTTGCTCACGTTCTCTAATTAAAGCTTTGGATATATCCTGATAAATGAAACCAAGCTTCTTCTGTCATAAATGTCACATTTAAATTTGAATGTAGCGCGAAGGGATGCTAGTACAGCTCTATAGCGCTAGACGTTTATGTGGCGACAAACAGTTTTTGTGTTTATATTTGTCGAGTTGTGCTTGAGTTTTTCTGCTACACTACAATAATTGATGTGAAAGAGCAAAGAATGTACATCAAATTGACGTAATTCAAACTTGGTAAAGCGGCAGCCAAAACTCTGAAAATGCTTAAATAAGCATTTGGCAAGGATGCTTTAGGCTAGACGCAAAATTATAATAGGTACGACTGTTTTAAAAATGGACGTGTGCCGTGATTTGTTCATGTTTCGGAAGTTCGGAAGTTCAAACTAAAGCTCAACCCCTTGAGCTTTAGTTTGAACTTCCGAAACAAGAAAAACATGAAGAACGAAACGTTTTGAGACAATTGAGGAGGTTCAGACCGAACCGCAAACAATGTTGAACACCTTAACACGCGAAGACTTCCAACACTGCTTGCATTCATGGACAAGTCGCTGGTGTCAGTGTATTCATGCGGAAGGAGTGTACTTTGAAGGGGATGGTAGTGAATAAGTTGTAAGAACATTTTATTGTGTTTTTATCACATTCCTGAAATTTCTGGGTAGCACATTGTAAGATAAACCTAAAAAAAGAAGGACTAAAATTAGTAATGAAAGTAATAAAATTAATTAAATGTATTGTAAAAGAACTTGTCCTGGGTTCGTTGAAATAAAACTAACGGTAATAAAAACACTATATTAATAGTAGCTAACAACAATAACATTTACTTATATTCACATTTATATAACAAAATTAGCACGACGGTGGTTACTCTTTAAATGTCTTCTCTCTAGCCAGCGCTGTATATAAAGTCCTGCGAGATCTTCTAGATCCTTCTATACCGGTTTTTTTCCAGAAGGTGCTAGATCGTGTTGACTTCGCACGGCGGGTGACGTCATTGAATGACTCACAGTAAAGTATTTACCTGCTTGCACAGCTAATTTTCAAATTGATTTGTTGAGCTTGTTTCAATCCGTTGTCTAACATTATCAACATCTTTTGTTAAAACTGTTGGTCTTCTACTGGATTTGCCATTACAAATACAACTTTTATGTTCAAAACAGACAATCCTATGTCGATGTTGTGAAAACACTTTGCTTAAAACAATGTGGTCGGGATAACGCCACATAATTGCTGCATACAAGATTTAAATGAATATGACCATTCACCGTCCTCCCTACGAGTTCCACTGCGGTAATATGCTTTTAGAAGAAAAGCGCCCTGCTCCCCCGTAAACGCATACTGCTACATTGTTTTAAAAATAACAGAAATAATTTTAATTGTTTTAATTTAAGCTTATTACTTACCTAAGTAACAAAAAATAGAAAACAGTAGTTCTGATATGAACAGCTTTTGATATAAAGACAAAACAAATAGTGAAAATAAACGTAAGGTAAAATGGCAGAAGACAACAAGAACCTAAAAAAAATAATTAATGAGTTGCCACCAATTTTAACAGTCATCTTGTCATTTAACGTAATAGCCAACCTCAAAATATGATACGCGAAAAATTAAATCTATCCACGGACGTTAAAAATCACACTGTATAAAATATATGGAGAGAGAAAAGGTAGAAAGATACGTTCAAAAGTAGTAAACTGCATGTGCACGGTATGTTAAATAGTGTTTTTAAGTTTTTTTCTTTAATAATATGTGTAACATTCTATAAAATTAATTCTCCTCGTAGTTCTAAATAATAACTGCTTTCACGTTATGAGTGTTTTCTGTAATGTTTGTGAAAATACTGCATCATAATAGAATGTTTAGATTTAGTTGATGTTCTCTAGCATTGCATAGGTGTATAACGAGTGCTCATTTGAAAAGTCAATCTAGTAGCATGTGATTTACTGAGAACATTTTGAAGTATGTCGTAAATTAAAATTTACTACTTAACCTACGAAGTCGTATATTTTGACAGTTTCATACATACAAATAAATAACAAATGTGATTGACATTATCAAATGTCATTTGGATTTACGTTTACGGAACAACAAACACATACTAATATATATGCGTCTTATTCTATCAAAATTTCAAAGTAACATTGACATTATCAAATGTCATTTGGATTTACGTTTACGGAACAACAAACATATACTAATATATATGCGTCTTATTCTATCAAAATTTCAAAGTAACCTAGATTGACTTTTAAAATGAACACACGTTACAAACTTTCGTGGCTGACGTATGATGTATAAGCTCTCAGAATATTATCAGTAGACGGATTCATTTTTGAGCCTTGTGCTAGATCAATTTTGACCTATCAATTAGACCTATTTTGGTAAAATTTGCTCACATGATTTCATTTATATAATTCATAAGTATTTTAATGTTGCAAGCCTAGACATGCTACTAAGAGCTTACAGATGCTCTAGATTGAAAAACATAAATATTATGTAAATTTCGTTAGTATCATTTTAGGTAAAATAATCAAAAACCGTTTTCTTAAGATTACAGTATGGTAAGTTCGCTTATTTGGAAGGACACGAATACCGAATGTATAACACTTACGACGTTCATTTTTACGGGTCGTACGCTCTAATAATGAACTGGCCATGTTTACAAGTATGTTTGCAATATGATCTTAGAGATACCATATTCATGGAACAACCTGAGAAAATAAAAATGTTATATGACGGAAAAAAAGTCGAACGCAAGGTTAAAGACTCTGTTCCCCATGATGTTGGAGATCCATGTAAGTTAACTTAGAATACACAGTGTGTTTGATTTTATTCTAGACTATATACTCAACATATGGTAAAAGGTAAAAGGCCATGCAAAGTTATTATAAATTTAAAAGCGGTAAATTAAGAGCAGAATTTTTATTTTTTAAAAACATTGTTAAAATCTGTATGCCTTCTTCCCCTTATTCTTCTAAATCTTTAGGTTAGGCCAGACGCTTAAGCATAATGCTCTTTATACCACCCCCAACAAATCTCTCAATTCCACTCTATTAGTCCTGTATCCTTGATAAAAGCCACTATCTTCCTCAGAGGAAATTTTAGTACCCCCATAGGATCCAATAGATCGTTACTTAAATGTTTCTATCTCAGTCCTTTCATTTCCTCACAAATACATACATGAAGGCTAGTTTCCTTCTGTTTTTCACATTCGTTACACCATTCTGTATAGAAGCTTCCTTGAAAGACAACGTCTGGTTATCACGCTGGAGATAGTCTTAATTTCTTTTTTGTTGCTTCTAGTTAGGTTGGCTAAACACTTACCATCCTGCACTCCTAATAGTGTCTTAGTATGGAATTAACCTTCTGTTAGTCTCCATTTCTTTTTATGTTCCCTTTCTAGCCTTGACCAAATCTCCTTTCTGGTGGAATCTTTAGCGATGTCATACACAAATTCTGGTCTTATGTAATCCCCTTTTGAGCCCTCCTTGGCCAGTTCATCGGCCATCTTAATAACTTTAATCTCTTCATATCCTGGCACCCATATCAGTAACACAGTATTGTCTTATACCAGTCTGTTGAGGACTTGTTTGCAATATTTAACCAGTTTCGACCTGATAAATAATAAAATTTTAACTTGTTATTAATTATAAAAAACGGAAAAAAAGAGCTTTTATAAGAAGTACAGTGTGACTAACGGAAAACGGACGGTTTTCAAACAAGCAGTTTAAAGTTAATTTACAAAATAATATCATTTTATTGTTACACAAAGAAAGATCAGAACATACCATTTGATAAAGCATAGTCATTTTATGAAAATTATGTTACTCATGTGGTGCCATCCTCTTGAATACAGGTTTCCAGTCTCTTCCGAAAATCATCCTCAACTCGGGTCAATATGTCTTGGTCGATCAAATGCACCTCCTCTGTAATTGCATCTTTCAAGTCTATTAAATTACGGGGTTTGTGAGCATAAACATGTTATTTCACATATCTCCACAGAAAATAGTAAGAGGAGGGCAAATGGGGGGACCTTGGCGGCCACGGTACGTCACCAAAACACGAAATCAGCTGGCCAGGAAGTATGTTTCTCACAACTCATTGATGTGTGGGCAGTGTGCGCTAATGTTAACGTCCCTGACTTCACTGTCACCATGACGCTATTTTCCTCGAAAAATACCGCCCGATTATTCCAAAACGGACAACCGCACATCAAGCTGTAACTTTCGGAGTGTGGAGAGGTTTTTCATGAGCGTTTCGAGATTCGAGAGATTCGAGAGCGATTTCGAGAGGCCCAGTAATGAAAGTTTTTTTTAGTTTTCCAAGCCACTTAGGTGAAAATGAGCTTCATCTTTCATTAGCGCTATTGCGTTGGGGTTATCATTAAACAACACTTGCATACGCACTGCGAAGTCTTCTCTTTGTTCATAGCCCCTCACGTTGAGTGTTGGGCCACCTGAATTTTAAAGCGATGAAATTTCAAATGTCTTAAAATCTTCATTACAGAATCACGGGTCATGTGTAGCTCTCGTGCATGTCTGCATGCAAATCGCCTAGTACTCCTGATTAATGCCGCTATCACTTTGGCAATGGTTTTGGATGTCTTCACATACGGATTTTGAATGTCTTCACAGATTATACAAAAACGCACAGTTGTTGCAAGGCCTAGTGACATTGTCATTCTAATTTTTCCTGTTCTGAACGCCTTATTCCATCTTAACAACATCTTTCGTGCTTGGAACTGTGCCAACTCTGTGTGGTGTGGAAATGCCAACGAAAAATCCGCTGTGTTGTGATAACACTCACTATTTCGAATAAGGATATCGTGAGCGAAAGCACGTTGCTGTATTGTCCACTGTCCCATTGTGACTGAAATGGTAGACCGCACTCAAGTGATCGACCTAACCTCAATCTCCCCACCACCTGTGACAGCCATGCACTAGCTGCTCCAAAAACATCCCTTTCCCTTAAATCATCATGGATTTGTCAAACAGCCAACACTTTATTTGCTGATATATTTATGAAAATAAAAAGCCATCATGGCATCATGGTTCAACTTTTAAAACCCTGATCATTCTCAAATCTTTTCTTTTCGAGATAAGCTTTCACTATTACTTTGTCAGCATCTTTTATTAGATAGGAAATTATAAAGGAATGTAAACGAAATTTTAATTTTAATAAAAGAAAACCTTTATTGTTGGATCTAACAATATAGTGGCTATGGATACTTCATTGGAAATTCAATTGAAAATTGAAATTGTAATAGTGTTTATATCTTACAAGTTTTAATTTGTTTTTCATTACAAAACCGTTTTTATTTATGCATTTTTTTAATTCAGTTGACGAGCCTTATGTACACCTGAATGGCTATCCAATACACGATGTTAGCGAATGGCGTGATCTGAACGTAAAATTTGTCCTACAAGTATTCAGAGATTATTGTTTATTGAAAAAAAATAAAGAAATAGATGAGGATCAGTATGTAAGTGATATGTTTGATGCTTGTGATACAGTTATGGAATTTACAAAAAAATTCGACATCGACGACGATGGGTTAATAGAAAATAGTGGTGCTCCGGACCAGACGTACGATTCTTGGATCATGACTGGATCAAGGTAATTGATGTGCGTGTGAAATAAATATGGTAACCTTTGTATTCTTTCTTAAAGCCTACTATATTTTGCATGTGAAATTGAAACAACTTATTTTGCCAGAGTCTCTACTAAACCTATCGAAACCTTTTAGTTTCATATACAGACTGCCCTTAAAAGAAAGTGACAACATATGAAAAATGGAAAGATGCAATTATATAGAATATGAATTCAAAAAATTGTGAGTCAATTACGACTCGAAACCCCAAAATTAACTCGCTAAATTGTAGTACGTGCCACCTACGAATTCAGAATGTTTTAACTATTGAACTTACACTTACATATGCAACAGTTGTCGATGTTATGATAACATTGTTTAAACAGCTTTGTATACTAAGGGTTCGATAACTTCATACGAAAAATCAGCTGATAAAAATTTATACTTGCATGTGAATTATTAAAAGAATATGCAAGATGTGTGCTCTACGGGGTATTTCACGGCCAATTTGGCAGCAATCTACCTTTAATCTTTCGATTTTCCATACGTTGTCTCTTTATTTCAAGGACAGCCTGTATATCATTTAATTCCTTTAAAATAATTGTTTATTATAAAGAAGGTATATTTAATATTAGCAACGTACATTCATATACAAGGTGTCACGCGGCAGACGTATGGATTTGAAAAGGTCATTGCTCCCTTCCTACGGTTCTAGAAGGTTGAGAGTGGGGTGGTTGGAAAGAGGGGGATGGGAAGTTTATGTTCCAAGCGGTTTCAGTCGCCATAATAGAGTGGTCCGTTGAACAACGTATTTTTTGTGTGCAGACCTATTTGTCGAACGCTCGTTCGGTCGTCCGCCTGCAGCGTGCCTTCCATTTAAGGTTCAATATCTCCCCCCGGGGCCGAATTCCCGATCGAAATCGAATTCTCGCGTAGGTTAATTAATACATTCTAATATAACGGAAATGTGTCCACGATAAGAAAGGGACCTCAGAATACCGTCCCTGCCCCAGAAAACATCGAGAGGGTTTGAGCTGCAATTCAACAATCTCCAAGGTGTTCAATTCGGAAACGTTCCATTCAACGAATCGTTAATGAACATCTTCATTAACACCCTCTTATAAGATAGTTGTCGCCCAAGAATTGAAGTCACGTGATTTTGAAGCCAGACAACTCGTTAGTGAAAATATGCTGCGTTGTCTCGAGACGGTGTCGTTTTCTTCTCTGACGAGGCACATTTTCACGTCAATGGATGTATCAATAAACATAATATGCGCTATTGGAGTGATACGAATCCCAGGAAGCTCCGCCAGAGGCACCTGCACTCCGACAAGGTGACAGTATGGTGTGCAGTGTCAAGAATTGGGATCATCATCCCTTACTTTTTCGAAGAAAATGATCAAGTGATTACAGTCACTTCTGCACAGTACCTGACCATGATGTAGGACTTTTTCTAGCCCGAATTGGAAGGGATAGCGCAGGAAGACGTCTGGTTTCAGCAGAACGGGGCCATAGCCCACGCAGCAAGGGTTTGCATAAACTTTTTGTGAGACAAATTCCCCGGGCGCCTCATCTCCCTAAGACGCGATTTAAACTGGCCAGCGCGCTCTCCTGATTTGGCCCCTTGCGATTTTTTGAGGATACTTAAAATCGCTTGTATACAGCAATCGTCCCAGGACCCTGGAAACCCTATAAAACAACATTCGAGCCCAACTTGCCGACATTCCTGTGGCAATACTTAAAAGAGTGTAGAGAAAAGTTTACTCAGTGTTTGGAGTTTGAGGGGCGCCATTTGGGCGATACTTTGTTCAAAACCGTGTAAAGTTAAATTTACCATGTTAACGAATCACGAAAAAATAAAAGATTTGGTAACAGTCTGCGTTTTATTCAATTTCAAATCCATGCATCAGCCGCGCGTCACCCGGTAGATGTTCCTTCGATTTTTTCTTTAATTCATTCCCTGTTGCCTATATGCTGTTATTTTTAGTTATAATTTTAGTTTCATTCAAGAATGATCACGATTAAAAATTTTTTAGCGCATATTGTGGAGGCTTATGGTTAGCGGGATTGTTTGCCATGATAAAAATGTCCGAGAAGTTGAATAAAAGGGGAAAATTTCAAGAATATTCTCAATTATTTCAAAAAGCGACTAAGGCCTTTGAGCACAAACTGTGGACTGGAAAATTTTATAGATTTGATTGTGCTTCTCGCAAAAACGAAGACATTATTATGACAGATCAGCTATGTGGACATTGGTATATGAGATGCTGCGGTTTTGATTACGATGTAAGTGAACTTAGTATGGGGCTTTTATAAACTTAGTACTTGAGTAAACATGATACATATTTCGTTTTGGTAATCGGCAGCTACACTTAATTCATAAGATGGAAAAAATGTATTTGTTAAGTACCATCGAACAGTGGAAGTAAAATTAAACTCGCTTTTTGTATTGTAAAAGTGTATTTAATTTGTCTCTGCTACCAGATGATATTTATATGGGGAATTCTAAAAATTTCCGGGAAAAGAAAAACAACATATTTTATCGTCGAAACATTCGAATCTGAAGTGGGTATCTCAGAAACATGCCTTTTAAATGCTTTAGCGGCCTCTTCCGGTGTGAAAAACCGCTCACCAAGCAATTTGTTTTTGACGAAAGGGAACAGGAAGAAGTCATTAGGTGATAAGTCAGGCAAATACGGATAAATTGTTAATTCAATGTTATTCTCTTTTAAGTAATTGACTGTTTGATGTGCTGTGTGAGAGCTGGCGTTGTCGTAGTGAAGAATGATGCGCCGATATGGAGCTGTTTTTTCTGACTTCATCGAAGACTTCAGGCAAACAAATGATTGTATACCAATCAGCGTTTACTGTTTTTCGATCCTCAAGTGCAACGGTAGCAATAGCCCCAGTTTTACGGAAGAAAAAAGCAATAATTTTTTTTTTTTGAAGCGCTTCGTGAACGAACAACTTTTTTTGGTTTTGGTTCACTTTGGAACACCCAAACAGTCGATTGTTGTTTTGTTTCTGGTTTCGTATAAATATATCCAGGTTCCGTGACCTGTTACGATAATACTGTATACGTTGGCAGAAGCACGACTGTTGAATTTTTGAAGCATTTTTCTACACCGATTCACACGAGCCATTCTTTGAGCTTTGGTTAAATTATGTGGAATCCAACGATTGCAAAGTTTCTTCACTACTAAATGCTCGTGTATTTGACTTTTACCAGTGCTGAAGGATATTTCTATCTCTTGATATGTCACATGTCGATCTGCTTCAATAATTTCTCGCACAGCATTGATGTTTGCCAGTACAACAGTAGTTAATGGACGACCGTCATGAAATTCGTCACTGACACTAGTACGTCCTTGGTTAAATTCTGCAAACCAGTCATAAACTGTGGTTTTGCATGGTGTTTCATCACCAAAGGCAGAATAAAGTCGATCGATCCATTGTTGTTGAGTTACGCCACATTTAAAATCGTAAAAAATCGGCGCACGAAAATGTTCACGAGAAATATCCATTTTTTCACTAAATTGATTTCTGTGAAACGCTATTAATACAAAACTACGCAGCCAACTGTTTTTGTGTCTGGATTTTATCATACTAAATGTCAAAGTTTAAGACAGTCATAGTGAAATATACGGCAAGTGCCATATAGCCATTTCCGGAAATTTTTAGGATACACCTCATTCTATAACGTTGAAGTTTTGTGTTATATTATGGATAGAACATAGCTGCCGGTTACCTAAATAAAATTCTACGTTAATACAGATTAAAAATTTATATAAAAGCTCGCGATAGACCAAACACTTAAAATTCCACAATTCTTTTAAACTTTTCTTATGTTTATTGCAAACCAAATTATTTCGTATATTAATTTTACATAAAATATTGATATCGCTTTTGGGAGAACTGTGTCTTTTTATGTCATTTTAACTCTTAGAGTATTTGAGAAATTAAATTCTGAGAATACGCAAAAGTGATGATAAAGTTTAATTTATCGTACCATGCATGTCTAGTACACAATCAATTTTATTGACTCTCTGTGTCGAAGTGAATCCTGTAGGAATTACAATCAGAACATTAGCTTGTACTATGAATGCTTTATAAAATTTAACAAAACATTACAGATACTGCTTAAATCCCATGTGAGCAGTTCCTTACAAACGATATTTAAAAACAACGTGATGTCTTTCGCTAACGGGAGCATGGGTGCTGTAAATGGATTCTCTACTAATGGAAAAATAGATATATCAACCGTACAAAGCGAAGAAGTTTGGACTGGTGTTACATATGCTTTGGCCTCTACTATGATACACGAAGTAATTATCACTATCATCAAATAAAGTGTATAGACTTTCATAGTCATCATTAGAGCAGCCAATTTCCGTGCGCCCCATGAGCGCAGGTATGGGAGTGTAATTCGTAATATATTAGAATATGCGATAGAATAGGGACGCAACATGAGCTTGTTACCGATATAAGTATAGAAGTAGAGACATTTATTCTATCAGAAATAATTAAATATACATTTGGTTTTCTGCTATTAAAGCAATATGCATAAACACACGAAAAATAAGAATAGTACATATTATAGCAGCGTTGTATGTACCTATAAACGGTCGTTTTCTCGATTTATGTGTCGACGACATTTTATTACGTATGCTTACCCTTACATGCAGTCTAAGGAAGTACCAAACACATCCTGAATGCTTTTTATTAGTTCTGATGCAATACAATCATCCTCACATCGGCGCACGAAAATTGGTCTGCTCTAGTCATCATTTACACTATAAAATCTTCCTAGTCTCGTAGCATATGTAATTTTTGTAAAATGCCAAATGTTTCAGTGGTTGTAGGCTTTCTGTACAGAAATGAATAGCTTTTGTTGGCCAATTGATTATTAGAGAGGTTCATTCGAGTATCATCGTACTATCGTATATATATTTTGTCATTCTCCGACGGATAACATGCTTCGAACGCTGTTCGGACGGCGACTAACAAAATATTATACGCGTGAGGACGAGCCACCAGTGCGATGTTACTCGAATGAACCTCTCTCTTCATTATACAAAAAAAAATCAATTTTTTTAAATAACTTGTAATATTCATTTTCTTGATTTTATCAAATATTTTCACAGAAGTTGAAAGCATTAATGTATTAATTTTTATAATTTTCTTTTAGATTTAAATTTTGAATTCGATATAATGCAAATTTCTATATACAGTAGTCCACAGTTTGCTACGTAAATGCACAGTAACATAATTGGTGCTTAGCAATAGGAGAAGAAAGGTGGGGCAAACTCAGTTGTACAGAACGCGATGTAGTATTAACTAATCGTTATATACAAGTGTCCCGTATCATTATGTTCAAATTTTAGGAGTGTAAAGTAGACTTAATTTCAAGTAACAAAAACGGAAAACTTGTATATCCATTTTTATTTGTTTCAAAGTTACAGATCTATGAATGGGATTGTCAGATCATGAAAAAAAAATGTAATCCTAAAAGTCAATACAAACTGATTTTATTTAAAAAAAGTTATACGATTCAATAACAGGCCTGTGATTGTTAACGTCGCATAATAAAATGTTATCCTAAAATAAATAAACACGTGTCGTAGTGCATACAGTAATTTCTTGGAGATCCACAAAAAAGAGTACTGGAAATTGATTTATGATAAAGAAGGTTCTTACTTATTTCGTAAGTGCTGAACCATGAATATCATACAATAAACAAATGTTCAGATGACTGTTAACGTTGCATTTTTTTAATAAAGGATTGCATTACATTTCAGTTCATACAACAGCTTATTAGTGAGTGGACACGTTTTCTTTATTTAAAATGCCTAACCGATTTTCTTCTCAAGAGTATGCGGACATCCATTTAGTGACGGCAGTGCACGTCAAGCAGTTATTGAATACCGACATCGGTTTCCCGAAAGGCGCATTCCTCATTACAGAACGTTTCTGGAAGTACACAGACAATTTCGAGAATGCGGATTGCGTGACTATCTTTTCGATCGAGGAGTAAATTTGCCAGCAGACTTAGAGGAAGAAGCAGTAGCTATTGTTGCAAGGGATCCAACTCTCAGTGTAAGTCGAATCGCTAGACAACTAGGAGTGCCACGAGCGACAGTTTGGCGAATTTTAAAACGTGAGGGCTTATATCCATATCACTATCGCAGGGGATACTGTTTGCTTGAGGCATACCACTATGTCGTCTAGTTTATTCTACCTGGATATTAAGACAGTCACGGCTTCATTTTAATTTCTGCAGAACAGTCCTCTGGACAGATGAATCTACGTTCACGAGAAGTAGTGTTACAAATCTGAGAAACCTGCACAGGTGGTCATCAGAAAATCCCAAAGCTATACGCCCATCTATATTTCAACATGACTTTTCTATTAACGTTTGGGCGGTCTTAATCGATGACTTGTTGATTGGTCTTGTCGTTCTTCCTGGGAGGTTAAATGTGGACAATTACCTTTAATTTCTTATTGACGAACTGCCAGGTCTTTTAGAGGATGTCCCACTGAATGTTAGACAAGACATGTGGTTTCACATGGATGGGGCACCACCACATTCCGGAATTGCTGTCCGAAATTGGGTTAACGTCAATTATCCAAGATGGATTGGTCGAGGTGGTCCTGTTGCATGGCCACTCAGATCACCTGATCTTAATCCCCTTGTCTTTTATTTATGGGGGTACATGAAAAATTTAGTCTACGCGCAAGTTTCGAACACAAGAGAAGAGTTGTTGGATCGTATTCACCTGGCTGCCGAGCAAATCTGACAAAACAAGTATGAAATTCGGATAAGTACATCTTCGGTTGGCTTACGGTTCAACAAGGAGGTGGACATTTCGAAAATATTATTAATTGAACTTTTTTAAATAAAATCAGTTTTTATTGACTTTTAGGATTACATTTTTTTTTCATGATCTGACAATCACATTCATAGATCTGTAACTTTGAAACAAATAAAAATGGATATACAAGTTTTGCGTTTTTGTTACTTGAAATGAAGTCTACTTTACACTCCTAAAATTTGAACATAACCATACGGGACACTTGTATATGGTTGTCATTAGGGCTGGGCGAAGTATCGATACATCGTCCAATACCCGATACCTCATATAACGAAGGTATCAATTCTAAGGTATCGATTCCAAAGCATCGATACTTTACCGATTCCAGTACTCGCCAAGTATCGATGTATCGGGTAGCGATGTATCGGGTAGCCATGTATCGGGTAGCTTACCTTTATGCATTTTTTTAAATTTACATAAAAGATGCAATCACTTTTTAAGTAAAGAATTTTTAAGTATATATAGCATTATATAGCATATATTTCAAAGGATGTTGTTGAATTTTATATTATGCATAGCAAATATCCATATTATAACATAAAGATAATAACTATAATTATTACAAAAAAATATCACAATATTGCAAATTTCATACCGTAGATATGGTAGAATCGATAAATTAATTTTATATCTCTTGAAACCGATATCAAACAAACGATACCTAGAAAACGGGTTATGAATACTGATTCCTGGGTATCGATTCCAAGGTATCGGTTCCAAGGTATCGATTCCAAGGTATCGATTCCAAGGTATCGATTCCAAAGCATCGATACCTTTCGATACTTTACCGATTCCGGTACTCTGAATCGATACCGTGCACAGACCCGATACATCGGTAAGTATCGATACCTCGATTGGTATCGGTACCCAATACCGAAAACGTCGGTATCGCCCAGCCCTAGTTGTCATAGTTAATGAATGACAACAAATTCAAATTTAAATGTCATGATTAAAGACGGCAGACTATGTGCCCGGTGCATGGTGACAAGAATCATTTCACCATCAGTACTAAATATTATTTTTCATTCCTCTCGCTTTGTTTACATATCGGAGCAGAAAAACATATATTTAGTAGTTATAGTTTACATTTAGTTTCCTAAATATTTCCATACATGCATTTATCAAAGAGGTAACAGAATTTGAACATATATTTTACAGTTCTAAATCAAAATAAAAAAAAACATTTTGTATTTCTAATGTAAGAAACACGAAGATTCGTCCGTAAAGAGGATGTTCGAAATAAATTCAATCTGTGCAAATTTTTCAATTATGTTTAAACAAAACTGAATGCGATCAAAAATCATTTATCTTCTGAACATGATAAGAGTGATATTTGTTTTTTCTTATAACTCTTCTCACAGTTTTACGTGATACGTCCAGTTCTTGTCCTATTCGAGATGTTGTCATAGTATAATTGTTTTCCACTCTAGCACATATTACATTGCGATCCTGGTTATCGTTATTTTGAGATTTCTTATGAAGCGATGGAGAAACGCACCCGAATTTTCAAAATTGGTTTTGATGCGACGTATGGTATTCAAACAAAGAATAGTCCGCTTTTCAAATAGCATCTTGAAATAGATCTACCGGGTGTCCAAGGTCAAGTGCACCAGGTTGGCAACGCCAGATTTAATTTGGTAAGACTGTAATATTGCCTGCCTTGACTTGGTAACTTCATTCTTATTATGTTTAGTTGTCAAAAATGAATATCTTATGTAAAGGTTATGTTAGCATAGTTTGTATTCATAACCTTTATAATTAAATTTCATGTATTGTATTCAATTCCATCGCTGAATTGATAACTTTTTTTTAAGAAAAACGAAATACTGATGATCATTAAATTTACTAACTTGATATACCTAGATAGATAGATAGATAAATACTAACCATACAATTGAGAAAATTAGAAATTGCAAATAAGTATAAGAAATTTATTTTTATAAGTTTTTCACAAAGAAGAAAAAGCAGTATAATGAAGTCGCAATACATTAAAAAAATAAAATTCTACAATTGTAACAAGCAAAAGACTTAAGGGGACATATGGTTAAAATAAATTACAAATGATTTTCAAAATGTGCACCATTATGTTGCAAACATAAATTTTCTCGTCTTCTCATATTATTGAACACATTCTGCAGCATTTCTTCTGTAATATTTTGCACTTCATGTGTTTTTGCAGCTTGTAGCTCATCTAAATTGTGAAGCCGATTGCTGTAAACTTTATTCTTCAGATAACCAAACAGGAAAAAATCCAAAGGAGTCAAATCCGGTGAATATGCAGGCCAGCGATACTTATCAATCTATCTTCATAAAATTCTTCTAGATAATTTAATGTAGTACGTGCAGTATGCGCTGGAGCTCCATCTTGTTGGAAATATCCACGAGTTAGTTCTTCATCGTCTAAGCTATTTATAAACGGTTCTAGTAGCATTTCTCTATATCGCACTGCATTTATTGTGTCGTGAAAAAAGATTGGTCCTATAATTCGCCTTCTTGACATGGCGATCCAAACGCCAACTTTAATAGGGTGGAGATTAGTTTCTACAAAAACATGTGGATTTTCTGCTGACCATGTACGATAATTTTGAGAGTTTACGTATCCTGACAAATGGAACCAGGCTTAATCAGAAAAAAAGCTGCGATCTAAATCATCATCTCCTAGAGTTTCATTAAACCAGCGACAGAAATTTTGTCGTTGTTCAAAATCTTGCACACGTAAATGTTGCATAACTAGAATTTTGTAGGGTGCATATGCAATTTCTTCCTTACAGCCATATGTGCACTTCCACGAGAAATACCTACAATTTGATAAATATGAAAAAGGAATATTCTCTGAATCACACGGGTACCTGTTTGCAGTGCCAATTTTCTAACAGATTTGTAAGGACTAACATCCATTCTTTGCCTGATATCATCCACTCTATCTTCTGTCAGCACAGATGGTGCTTGATCAGCCTTCCGTTTTGTAACGCTACCAGTTTCCATAAACCTCTTTATCAGTCTATTACGATGACACTTAAATGTTTCATAAGCTATCATCACATCAGGATACTCATTATGGAACTGTTGAAAGCATGAGGGTCGTGAATATTCCCAGTTTCCATTTTCAGTTAATGTCGCACTTCGAAAATGCGCCATCACAGTAAATGTATCTTGCTGTAATGTAAACGGCATTGTCTTAAAAAAGATGGTTTGTATAATGATTACAGACAACAGATTAAAGGGTACCGATTAAAGAAATAAATGCAAAAGCTGATGGAATGACTAACAAAAACATAAATACAATAATGTCTGAAAACTGACAGCAGTGGGACGGGTTAACGTAAACCTGTCCAACATATAGATATAAAACTGAACTATTTTTCTTCGAAGCAGGGATTTTTGTGTTGCCAACCCGGTGCACTTGCAATTGGACACGGTGTATAATAGACACTAATGAGTGGCCTTGGAAATATCATTTCACAATCTGCACCTTTTCATCGATTGTATCGACCATATCCATAATTTTACTCAGTATGACAGGCACTTGACAGATCACGAACAACTCACTTATACGAATGACACATGTACGTAAGGTATATTTGCCTGGGCGTCAGATGTTGTGTATCACTCCTTACTACATTCCTCTTTCAATATATTTTCGCAGTATGTTGTGGTTTGCTGTATACTAATATTTAATTTTTAATAGCAATTCTTATTTCTCATATAATTTTGTATAGGGGCTGGAGTGATATGTTGTGTATCTTTTCCCATTAAAAATCTCTAGCTGGTTATAGTTATTTCAAATAAAATATTTATAATACAAAATTATTCAGACAGAGCGTGAAGGAATATTCAACGCTATCTATATTCCTTCACGCTCTGTCTGAATAATTTCGGCTAGATAGTAACGTAGTTATGTTTGTTTTGAATGTGTCTCTTCTCCAACAGAGGCGTACCGACGAATATGTAGAAATATGAAATACGTATCTACGTCTTTGGAGAAGATACATTCAAAAAAAACATAAATGAACTTGTATTGTGTTCTTCACACCCCATTTTTAATAATATTTTTTTATATTATTAAAAATACTTTTGTATTATACAAATTTAGTGAGGTTTTACCCACTCAAGTATGTTTCAAATTATGTTGTTATATACACATTCGGCTCACGCCGACAAGTAGTGAAGACACGAGAATACAGTTTTTTTTATAGATACGGTGGTTACCGACTATAAGAAACACGTCTACTTCGGCTGTTATTATGTAGATAGCGTTGAATATTCCTTCACGCTCTGTCTGAATAATTTGGGCTAGATAGTAACGTAGTTATGTTTGTTTTGAATGTGTCTCTTCTCCAACAGGGGCGTACCGACGAACATGTAGAAATGTGAAATACGTATCTACGTCTTTGGAGAAGATACATTAAAAAAAAACAAATGAACTTGTATTGTGTTCTTCACACCCCATTTTTAATAATATTTTTTTTTATATTATTAAAAATACTTTTGTATTATACAAATTTAGTGAGGTTTAACCCACTCAAGTATGTTTCAAATTATGTTGTTAAAATATTTATATATATACATACATAATATGTATCTCTCTTTTACCTTTAGGTATAAAGGCAAAAAATATAGCTTAATAAAAACCATAATGAAACCAAAATGAAAACTGCTTTGATATGTAGAATTTTATCTTAATGTTTATATGTCTGGAAAACTAATCTAGAATTTTTAATATATTTTCTAGAGATATATACAAAGTGGAAAAAAGTGAATTAGATTACTTATTATAAAATTTGAATATGTAATTTCAATATGTGTAGATCTTTCGCATAAAAAAAATTGAAAAAAGCTTCAAGTAATATACCTGTCAGGTTAATGGCAACTAAGCTGATACGAGGGCGATCGCCCAGAGTAGGCCGTGAAATAAAAAATATACACATTACATTTCGATAATCGATGCCTTATCAGGTTACTATTAGTGATTGATAAATTTGTGACAAAGCGTGTTTCGTAGGCAATTTTATGAATTTAAGCATGTCAGGAGCATCTAAGAGGATTATCCCCGCAATGGATGGCCGAAAATTGTTACAAGTCCAGAAATGGTGGATAAACTCCACGATATGTTGCGATTGAAAGCGTTAGAAATAGCACAGGCAGTGGACATTTCAAAGGAACGGGTGCTTCATATTGTGTACGAAGAACTAGAAAGCTTTATGGCATTATGGATGCCGCGTTTACTGGCGACGGAACAAAGACGTGTTCGTTGTTAAATATCGATGAATAATTCAGAAATTTTTAAACTCAACTTTGCGGCGATTTGTTACTTGTGACGAAACATTGGTTTATTATTATACACCCGAACCAAAACAATAGTCAAAGATGTGGATCAAACGTGGAGAACCAACTCCAAAGAAGGCCCAGACAGTTTTATCGGCGGAAAAGGTGATGGCATCGGTATTTTGGGATGCAAAAGGAATTTTGTCGATAGACTTATCTTCAATAGGGCAATACCGTAAACGGTGAATTTACGCAAATATTCTAGATCGTTTGAAGACAGTTATCGCTGAAAAGTGTCTAGGAATGACTAAGAAGGTGGTGCTCTTTCACAATGATAATGCACCTGCGCATTCCAGTACGGTTGCTGCAAAAAAATTGGAGAATTAAGGTTCAAATTAGTACCGCACTAGAGATGGGCGGAATCGTTCCTTTTGTGGACTCGTTCCATTCTGCAGATGCAACGAGTCCAGAGGATTCGTTCCGTGGAACGATTATAACAACCACGATGTTAAACAATGTTAAATGCCGATGGGAGTTGTAAGTCAACTGATACATTCATTTCGATCTAGCTTTGTTGGATCGGAATGATTGCCTGCTTGTTTTATTTATTTATTTAAAAGCTGCATGAGTATGTTGGTATATGTATAATATTTATGTAAATTCTAATAATTTCAGACACTACAAACCTAAAAATCCAAAATATACAAACGTACCATATACATATTTCCATTACTAGTCTTTGCTATTGAAACAAGCGACAATTGATGTAGTAGATAAGAGCCCAAAGTTAAAATAAACATAAATAGAGAGACTCAGGCATTAATGATTTGTTTACATTATGAAAAAATACGTGGACAATATATACATTTATAATTTATATCTTAGTAAGCAAGTATGTGAAAGACCGACAAATGCTTGACGACGTGCCGTTCTATGGCGGTTATAGATTGAATAATCTCGATGGAACGAAATAGAGGAACGACATACATTTACAATTTCGGATTCGTTTCACGGATGGATTCGTTCCTTTCTACCGAATCCATCCGGATCGACACATCACTATACCGCACCTCCCATATTCGCCAGACCTATCACCATCTGACTTTCGTCTATTCTCTAAATTAAATTAAAATTTTCTCACAGGGCAAAAAATTCTGCACAAATGAAGAACTAACTTACAGTGGACAATTATCTTGCAGTGCTAGAAGAAAATCACTTTTGAGGCGGAATAAAGGATCTTGAATACAAATGGACCAAATGTGTCGAATTATGAGGAGATTATGTATAAAAATAAAGTTTGTTTATTTAAATTATTCCGTTGTTTCTGTACGTCGCGCGAATTAATCAACCTGCCCTCATACTTAAGCTAAATCTATTCTTATACTCTACATTAGACTAATCATTTTATGTATGTTATTTTCAAAAACGTAATGCGAAGCATAGAAGATTCCGTAATACTTCCAAAAAGCTTTTAATATGTTAATTAAAATACCATTTTAGGGCATGATAGAAGAAGCGTGGCGTACGGCAGGTGGAATGCATAAGTCAATGAAGGAAAGATTAGGATTATCCTTTGATACACCAGAAGCACTGTATGAAAGTAAATACTATAGATCAATTGGTTATATGAGACCTTTGAGTATTTGGTCTATGCAGTTGGCCTGGGAACAAAAGGAACATCTATGTTAATTTAGTTTTATCTATTTGTATAATATTAGATTTTGTTTTCTTTTCCTCGACATCAACCGAAGTAAGATATATTATGCTTGTTAAATTTTAATGTATTAATTATTTTGTAACGATTACCTCTCTGTATTTACATACATCCTAAATGTTGTCTCCTTTGTACACTTTTGTATGTTTTAATTTCTAATAAATAAATTATTTTAGAAAAATAAATATGTTATTGGCTTCAATTTTAGACATAAAAAATTATTACAAAAACTTTTTTTTTAAATACTTTCAGAGAACACTACTATATAGTTTTTAGCTATTGCTTTTAAATTATCTTACGTATGATATAAATGATAATATTCTACAAATTTAATTTACCAAGTAAGTAATTTAATTTATTCCATAGATTTGGCTATTATGAACGCTCGAATAAGTAAATGAGCAAGTAAATCTACCATGTAATTTACTCTAGAAAATCATTTATAAAATACAATACATGTCGATATTGGTAGCTGCAACCAACAAACATAACCTACAAAATATTAATAGCTGTTGTTTTTTTAATATTTTGACATATAATGCATTCCAATTAAGAAAGAACCAGATGGCGCGGCAATCAGTATAATTTACACAGGAATTTCAAAAAAATAGTTAATTTGTATTTGAGGTTATATATCTACTAACCTATATAAAAGATTATTTTTTGACGTTTGTTTATTAACATATTTATTATTAAGAAAGCTTTGACTTTAATAGTTTTATTCAAGCAAGAAGCGGCAAATTGTACATACCAATTCAAGGTATTATAAAAAGCGTTCAAATAAGCTTTGCCTCTAGTAGGCCATTCCTTTAAAAACGTATGATTATATTGATTATTAATAATTTAAATTTGCATTAGTTGTCAATTAGACAGATGCATAGTTGACAAAAATTGCTTTGTAATTTAAAATTGATTTAACATGGTTTTTACTATACAACACAAATCATTCATGCAAGAACCTTATTTTCGAAACGGACGTAAGATTGACGGACAATGGCAGTATTCTCTTCAAGATTGTTTAGAAGAATTTAGTCGAAGGAGAATTATTGGCCCTATTTTTTTTAACGGAACCTTAACAGGAGAAAGGTATCGACAAGAAATTATTATGCCATTTATCGAGCAGCTTGACGACGAAGAAATAACACAGGGTTACTTTCAACAAGACGGAGCTAGAGCACACACAGCAGGTGAAACAATTAATATTCTGCAGCAATTTTTTCAAAATCGGTTGATAAGTTTAAACACTGAACATGAATTTCCACCAAGATCTTGTGAC
Source organism: Melolontha melolontha (assembly GCA_935421215.2). Taxonomy (NCBI): domain Eukaryota; kingdom Metazoa; phylum Arthropoda; class Insecta; order Coleoptera; family Scarabaeidae; genus Melolontha; species Melolontha melolontha. Next base: position 119,759,455 of record OW285239.1, on the reverse strand, counting down.
ATTACCCCATGTGATTTCTTTTTATGGCCATTCTTAAAGAACTCAATTTATCAAGTACAGATACCTGATCTTGCAGGCCTTCAAATCAGAATTGCTGAAAGAATTAATGGAATTGACAATGCGATACTACAAAACACTTTTTCCTCCATTAGAAGAAGATGTGAGAAATGTTTCGAACAAGGTGGTGGACACTTTGAACAATTTTTATAAAATTTTGCTTGTTTGTGGGAAATAAACATATTTCATTCACTTAAAAATGTTCGTTTTATTATTTTGACATTTGTCATTTCAATCAAATATCTCATCTCATAACCAACAAAATTCCTATTAAAATTAGTAACAAGCTAAGACATAATCATAATTTCCAAGGGCTACTTTGAGGTAAAATTTATTTGAATTCTTTGTATAAAATATTACAATCAATAACTTATAATCTGTTCTTAATTGTTTGAAGGTGTTGCATCTACAATAAATTTGTGCGTAAATACAGTGAGAATGCGTTAAAATTACTACAGGAGAAATATTTACATCTTTCTTTTATTTTATTAGAGAACAAAACTTTTGTGTAAATGTGAAACTAATAAATTTAAAGGATTGATGGTGACAGCTTAACAAATATAGCATTTTACAAAATACAGTTATTTTAATAGTATCTATAATGAGAGAGCAATAAGGAAATTCATTTACCTGCACATCATTTCACATAATTTGGATAAAAATTAAGCATTTTTCCAGTTTCAGTATTTGGTAAAATTTGGTTAAACATGTGTTCGTTCCTTTATTTCAAGTTATGGCTGATTAATACTTACTTTTTTGCTTATGGATGGGATAAATTGCTACTATCATACAATGATTTTTTTTGCTTTTAGCAGAGATATGGTTTGATTACAGTTCAGATTTCAATGTAATTGAAAAAAACAAGAATAAATAAATAGAGAAATTGCTTTTATGGGAACCTCCGTGTGTTCAGTAAAAACAATTATTTTCATGAATGTCTGAACACAATGAGGGTAAAACCCTCTTTTACTCTTTTATTAGCATAATATACATTAAATCTTTTACCTACACTTACATAATTACATTAAAAAAATTATATAATCATTTCCTACTTAGAAATTTCATTAATATTCCATGATTATCACAATATCTGGTAGTTACTTGAGACCTAGGATGTCGAACAATTTCTGAGGACCTGAAAGAACTTACAATCTCATGAATGTTTTTGGTATACATTATTATATAATTATATTATTCCGCCTTATGCATAGTCGCGAAGTTAATAGCGTGTTAGTACGCTATTAGTTAGTAGCTACTAAGAGCGTACTAAGATGCTTTTATCTTTTCGTATTCATAGTCGCGTATTTCATCATATTTAGTGGCTACTAACTAATAGGATCTTAGTAGAAAAAAACATGTGGCAACCGTGAAAACGGAGTTCGCAGGCATGCGCATTTTGCATGAAGGAGACATTTAAAATAGTTTACCTATTGGAATTGTAGGTTATTTTAAATACGTTTTAAATAA